>CM033033.1:1679166-2295833 GCA_019207045.1 Branchiostoma floridae x Branchiostoma belcheri | reverse complement strand
GATTGATTATCAGTTTAATTATTGATCAGTTATTGATCAATTCTAACCCACGTCCTGTGGGTCCTGTGTGACGCAGTTCAGACATGCGGACACCAGGAGCTCCTGAGCTGGTCTGGTTAACTGGGGGGACAGATGCATTATCGATTATTGGTTATTGATTGGTTATTGATTAGTTATTGATCAGATATAACCCACGTCCTGTGGGTCCTGTGTGACGCAGTTCAGACATACGGACACCAGGAGCTCCTGGGCTGGTCTGGTTAGCTGGGGAGATGGATAAATGATTTATTATTGGTTATTGATTGGTTATTGATTAGTTATTGATCAGATATAACCCACGTCTTGTCGCAGATCAGACACACGGACATCAACAGTTCTTGGGCTGGTCTGGTTAGCTGGGGACAGATGGATTATCGATTATTGGTAATTGATTGGTTATTGATTAGTTATTGATCAGTTGTAACCAACGCTCCTGAGTCAGATATGTGAAAAGCTGGGTGAAAAGTTTGCACATATTAAGGTGATAAACAACAACATTCAACTTCTCAACCTTCAGGTCCATTTCCTTTTTCTTGTTTAGTGAATAAATTGGGATGGATATCTTAACTTGGCCAAATTGGGGGCTACTCGAACTTCAAGTCATTTGCCCAAAGCCAACCAAGAGTCCTATTGATTTATTTTTGCATAACTTGAACTTTCATGGTCCAACGAAAAAAAGAATTTATTTGGCTGTATTCAGCTGTATAGAGAGAAATACAGGGCTGCCCAACTAGCTGGAAGCTGTTATCAAGGGCTAGCCCTGGCAACTCTACAACATACAGCATGATCACGTTTACCGATACATGAGGTTTGTCGTTCAAACTAGGTTATACTGACAATGCAAGATACGGATAACTTTAGATTTGGTTTAATTGAAGAAAAGATACATGGAAAGAGCCATGATGGTGTAATGCAAAATGACCACATATCACAATCATATTGGAGAAAAAAACTTCTGCCAAACCAATAAATAAATAGATAAAACAAGCCCCTACCTTTGGATTCTGTAGCCACATCTCGAGGCGCTGCACTGCCATGAGTCTGACCTCCGCGTAGCCGCAGGTCACGGTCATCAGGCGGATCAGGTTACGGGACAGGTTGTCCATGGCCTGGCGCCGGGTCAGCTGGTCCTTCAGAGTGTCCAGGATGTAACCCTCAATACTCTCCTGCATGAAGGTGTATCTGGGGGGAAAGTAAAACTTTTTGTATTGTAATGAATTGCGTAGTGGCTAAATTTTACTGTGTGTTAAATTTTGGGTTTGATTGTTTGTTTCTTTTATTAGGATCTCCATTAGTGTTAAAACAATTTTATAGTGCAGTTACTGTTGTAGTAAAACAATGGAAATGTACACACGTATTCAGTGTCAAGATTTTACTGTGAAAAAAACCTAAAAATAAAACCACTAAGAACATTTCAAGGTTTACAGTTGGATGCATTATGGCTATAGATGCAATAGAACAACATAATTGCAAAATTAACACTTCTAATCTGCAGTTTGAAAAGCATCACCATGGTTACCTGGGAGTGATGCTCTGATCCTCTGGAGTGAGCCGTTCGCTGGTGGTCAGGCCCTCCGACACGTCCGACCCTTTGTCATCATCATCACCGAACTGGGTAGGGCTGGGGCCTGATGGGTCACAACGTACAGTTAGGCTTATCATATTACTGATTTCATATTTCTCTCATGTAATTATATAATATGCTACTTAATTTGATATATTGTCAATATTTCTTTGAGGGTTTCCATCTCACAAAGTTTTGAGATTCTGGCCAACTTTAAACTGTTGTATCAATGAATTCCTTATTTTCTTTCTTGTGCACATGAACTATAAACAGTGTGCCATTGTTTCTGAAGAAGGTTGTACTTACTAACAGTCTTTCTAAAGCACTGCAGTGAAAATCAGATTTTGATACCTTATGTTCTGGACAAGCTATGGTCACCTTTTTTTATTGATAGATACATGTAGCTCTTACATGTACTCTTACATGTAGCTCTTACATGTATGGTAACTTAAGAAAAAAAGTGAAATAAGATTTGCCCCTCTGGCAGCTTTCGTTGGAAGTGCATTTCACACGCCGTTATCTTTTAAAACCCACAGACTTACAGTGTTCAGGAGTGGAGGAGGGAGGCCTGCCACCCTGGTCAGATGTCAGCCCAGACTTGGGAGGAAGCTTGGTGTTGAAGGCTGTCTGGATGTGATATCTCATGTTCTGGACAAGCTATGGTCACTATTTTTGATTGGTTAGGATAGCTCTTATGCTCAACAAAAGCAAAAGATTTGGCCCTCCAGCAGCTTTCTTTGGAAGTGCAGGGGAGATACATTTTCAAACCTAAACTTACAGTGTTCAGGAGTGGAGGATGGAGGCCTGCCACCCTGGTCAGAAGTCAGCCCAGACTTGGGAGGAAGCTTGGTGTTGAAGGCTGTCTGGATGTTGTGATATCTCATGTTCTGGACAAGCTATGGTCACTATTTTTGATTGGTTAGGATAGCTCTTATGCTCAACAAAAGGAAAAGATTTGGCCCTCCAGCTGCTTTCTTTGGAAGTGCAGGGGGGGGGGGGGGGGTAAATTTTTAAACCTAAACTTACAGTGTTCAGGAGTGGAGGATGGAGGCCTGCCGCCCTGGTCAGAGGTGAGGCCAGACTTAGGAGGAAGCTTGGTGTTGAAGGCTGTCTGGATGTTGGACACAAACTCCTTACACTCGGGGTTGTCCACCCAGACTCGCTCGCCCAGGGAGTCTTCTACAAACACCTGGAGGGACAAATCATCATCATCATCATCATCATCATCAAACTCCTTACACTCGGGATTATCCACCAAGACTCGCTCCCCCAGGGAGTCTTCTACAAACACCTGGAGGGACAAATCATCATCATCATCATCATCATCACCATCATCATCAAACTCCTTATACTCTGGGTTATCCACCCAGACTCGCTCCTCGAGGGAGTCTTCTACAAACACCTGGGGGACAAAGGAAGGAAGGAAACGTTGGAGGAGAAGTAGTTGAAGAAATGTGCTCAAATACTAAAAGTTTTCAACAAATACCTAGAAGGGGAAAGGAAGTCAGGAAACATTGGATGAGAAGTAGTAAAAAAAGGACTATGGGAATTTTTGGTACATACTGTACAAAGTGTCCTTGTTTTGTGTCACAACCAGTGGAAGAATAGTTCCTTGCCGAGTAAGCAAAACTTTTGATACTATAAGGCGTAAGCAGTGTTAACCAATTGTACATACTATTAGGCTTTTCAACTATTCAAATTCCATTTTTCAGTCTATAATTAAGTCAGACTCTTTTCACCTTAACACACTTCAAGAACTTCTGGAGACACAAGTGTTCTGTAAATAAAGTGCCATGTTTTTTTATGTATGTTGTTTGTAATCATACAGTCTGTCTTTTTACTATGGGCTAGTTAGTGCCTGCAAAAACAATAAAGAAATAAACTGGATCAATATCATTTTCATCACATTTACATCAGAGCCCACCAACCTTCCCTCAACGAAGTTGGGGTCCGATACTGACTGCCAAGCACCTTGGGCCAATCTGATGACATCACACTTCCGGTCCGAATGTGTGACTAAGGCTTTCGGTCATTTCAACTTGATAAGGATCTGGTCGAGGACTGATCGAAAGCTTGTTGGTAAGCGCTTTATTTTGTGTGTACGGAATCAGGTCTTAAAATTGTAACATAATCATTTCACTTTTTTAGCCTCACCTTAACGAAGTTGTCTGGCCAGTTGTCCTCCTCCTGGTAAGCAGACATGAGGATGTTGCAGGTCAGCACCACCACCAGCGGGTTCCCCTTGGACTTGAAGTTGAAGGAAACGTCCCTCTTCAACAGGCTGCAGAAGGACTGGAAAGGATGCAAAGGAGAGAAGGTTAGAGACACGAAAAATGGAACAATGGATTCATTTTTGGGGTTTATTGCGATACTGTCACATGTACATCAGCTATCTTTTGTCAGTGATGCTGAAGAGATATTGTTGGAGAGCAGATTTTATAAATTATATCCTATCTTTGAATCATGCAAAGGAGATGTAGACAATTTTAGTAGTCCATACTCCTTGGACAGCTAACTCCTCTGGCGTGTTATCTGACTAAATTTGTCCAATTTCTACATTCTTCCAGCCACCTTTGGAGTCTGAAAAAAAATTCCACGTGGACCTCATACGACTTGAATATAGACGCATGTGTGAACACGGCTTTACCCACCTCTGTGACACCCTCGCTGAGGAAGATGAGTGGTTTTGTCTTGGCGAGGAACATGAGACTGAGGAACACACCCTGGTCAGGCTTGGCAACAACAACAACAACAACAACAACAACAACCCATCTCTGTGACGCCCTCGCTGAGAAAGATGAGGGGTTTTGTCTTGGCCAGGAACATGAGACTGAGGAACACACCCTGGTCAGGTTTGGCCTTGTTGGACTTCAGGGTGTCAACAACAACAACAACAACAACAACTACAACCCACCTCAGTGACACCCTCGCTGAGAAAGATGAGGGGTTTTGTCTTGGCCAGGAACATGAGACTGAGAAACACGCCCTGGTCAGGCTTGGCCTTGTTGGACTTGAGGGTGTTGATGGCGCCGACGATCAGACTGTCCACACGGTCATCATTATTCTCAGCTTCAGCATCCAGGATGGAGTCAATCAGGTCAGATGGCGGCACTGAAGAACGTCCACACAGAAAATGTTACTAGTAGTAGAAGTAGTATTCGCAAAGTTTTGCTTTTGCGTGTTTTTGAAAGACTTCTCTTGGATAGGAGTGATTAAAGACTCCCTTGCTGTTTCGCTTTTGTTTGTTTGTTTGTATTTTCTTTGTTTGTTTATTCGTTTGGATACCAGCAGTTTCTTCGGCCCCTCTGCTGGCCTACCCAGTGGTGTCAGTACGCCCAGCTTCTACCTGTTAGTGTTACCTGTTAGTGTTACCTGTTAGTGTTACCTGTTAGTGTTACCTGTGTTTAATTAAGGAGGAAGGTAAGACCTACCCAGGATAGGAGCTACTGAGGACTCCCTGGCTGGCACTAGCGGTTTCTTCGGCGCCTCTGCCGGCCTGCCCAGTGGAGTCAGCACACCCAGCTTCGGCTTCTTGGCTGCAAACGCCGATGATGATGAGGGCATCAGGGAGGAGGAAGTTGCTGGAAAGGGAAATACACTGACTCTATCATCAATCCTTACAGCAATATTTTACTGTATTATATTGTAATGTTTCTTGTGATCAATTCTTTGTATGTTCGTCCACATTTTCGTAGAGTCTGATGCTACCAGCCCAAAGCTGCCTAGGCAGACCTATGTAATGACTTGTCCATTCAGTACTGGTAAAGGTAAAGGTAAAAAGATAAGATAGTCCCATAGCCCTTTTAACACAGTAGGGGCAGTGGCCTTTTACCTCCTTACCTTACCTTACATGTACCCATATGTACAAAATGTAGGCCTCCTAAAGATACAGATAGCTGAAATTCTATTAACTGTAACTTGTAAGTATACGTCGATGAAGGTTTATGATATAGAAATAGCAGTTACTCAAGCAACTGGATCATATATGAGTTTGACATTTGATCATTTCCATTTATGATTTTGGAAATGGTCAGACGTAAAAATCATATCCAGTTGCTTGCATACAATTGTATATCTCTCATATGGACTGCAGTTCCAGAGGAAGCCACAAGGAGGAATGCAACAATTCCGTGAGTGCCTACCTGAAAGTTTGCGCTGTTGTGACGGCAGTTTGGGGTCAGTGGCCAGTGGAGTCGGCTTACTGCCCAACGCTATCAGCTCTCCCGTGGGAGGGGGGCCTGAAAAGGAGAAACCACACAAATTGGGGTCACTTCATGGTCTGACTCTAAGGGCCGGTTTACTACATGAGGCAAAAAAAAATGACTTGTCCTAAAAATGTTCTACGACGTTCAAAGCTCATCCTAGGACCCTCATTTTGTCCATGTAAAAATGAAAATGACGCGCTGCAGTGGGCAGCGTCATTTAATCGTTTCACTGTTACGCGGACAAAAAAAGAGGACACGCGCCATTCGTCGAACGTTGTAGGACATGTTCAGGACAAGTAATTTTTTTGCCTCATGTAAACTGGCCCTAAATATAGATACCTGATGATACTTGATGATTCCTAGGTGAATTAGGCTTCTCTGCCTGTGGTGTTATCCTCATGTCGCTTATAGTTATAGTACTATAGAGATTTTTGTCATCATGATCTCAAAAACTTTATTTTCCAGTGTGGAGTTAAAAGTTGCAATACCATTACCAACATCTTCCTATAGTGTAGGGAAAAGAAAGAGATAGAAGGACAGATTCGTACAACAGTTTGCGATATCCACCTTACAGTATATGGACATTCACAAATATCATTTTCTTCCAAAAAATCACAACCAAGTTACCAACTACCACCCCCCCCCTCCCCCAAGAGAAAAAATTTACACCATAACATTCGTAATTCTGCAGTGCAAACCTTTCGGCTTGGTCTTCCTCGGACCGCCAAGCTTTCCTCTGTCCATCTTTCTTCACGCACCACCTCCAAACAACAGAGGCAACAACCTTCAGCACGAAGAAATCCTGCAAAGAAAAAATCGGAGCGATCTTTTCTACTGAAATGCCGCCATGATGCTTTCTCTCTCTTTCTGGACGATACCATTAGTGCAGTCCCCTCATTTTATCATAAGTCTACTCGTTTGTCAATTACAACATGACGTATCAAAATTAACTTGATAAAAATGATTTGCTTCTAACATTTTTTTTTTCAATTTGGTTGATATGAAGTCAGTTATTGGAACTTTTTGTCGACCACAAAAGAACACCCCTAGAGTCGAGTGTGCTATTCGTAAGGGGTTAAAGGTTCAACAGAAATCAGGTGAGATTAGACTGGGAGGATTGTGGCTATGCTGAGGGAAGTGTCGTCTGTGAAACAGGTGTGGTTTTCAGGGGTTTCCTCACTCTAGTTTACTACGGTTACGCCTCACTGATCCATACACATCTAGAAGTAAGATCTAAGTAAAAAGAGGACATCTATGGCATTGTATTTGATAAAGAACAATGTGCTTATTACCTGCATGTATGCAGGTATGGTTTTCACGGGCGTGGGAACTTTTGGAAGCTGGGGATTTAGGGCGCTGTATCTCGAGAACGGATGGTGCGAGCACGACGATTTTTGGTACGTGGGTTGGGGGTGGTGGCCTGACACTCAGGTGTGATTTTGGGCCTCCTGGCATTTGAACTTGACATTGCAGGTGGCATTTTTTGTGTTTTTTGGGCACTTTTGGCGCTGTGTGTCCGAAACGATACGCGGGATTGCAACGATTTTTGGTGCATGGGTGGGGGGTTGTTGCCTGTTGCCTAGGATTGACTTTGGGCCTTGTCGCGTTTGAACTTGACGCGGCAGGTCGAATTTTGTGTCCGGGAGGGGTATTTCCGGAGTTATATCTTCTGAACGGTTGGTGCGGGCGCGATGATATTTGGCACATGTGTCAGCGGTGGCTGAATAATTCTCAATTTTGATTTTGGCGCCCTTGGTGCTTGAACTTGACATTCCAGGTTACCTTTTGTGCGGGCAGGAGGCGTGCGATGTATCTCCGGAACGCTAGGTGCCATGGTGTTGCTTTTTGGTACATGAATTGTTGGTGGTGTCCTGGTGGTCAGGTTTGATTTTGGGCCTCCTAGTGCTTGAACTTGATACTGTATAGGTTGATCCTGTTTTCGTGTGGTTGGGGCATCCCCCTAATATCTGCTTGGTTGTGAAAACAGGTGACCGTCATCTGGTTTAATAGCAGGGGCCTACATGTAGGTCACCTTCAATGTATTGGGTTACTTTGTATCCTCTGTTTGTGCCAGATGCTGCTGCTGCCAGATGATGCTTCAGCTCCTGCCAGATAATATATTGGTGTTGTATTGGTTACCTTTGCCAAAATGGCTAAGGTTATGTTTTGGGCTTGTGGGTCTGTGTGTCTGTGTGTTAACAGCATAACTCAAGAAGCCTTGGATGGATCCCGATGATATTTGGTAGGTGGGTAGGGGTCGGGAAATTGAAGGTCAAGTTCGATAATGGGTCCCCTAGCGGCTTGCTAAGGTACTGCAGCAGAACCTCAATCTTTTATATTATATATATATTATGTATAAGACATGCTTTGGTTGTGATTTTTTAGTGGTAGATAGCCCTTGGGGCAGAGAGTAAGTGATGTAAGTTTAGACCCCCTAGTGGCTTCTTTAGAACTGCAGTCGCCGATTTCCTTTCAAACTTTGGACGAGAATAACTCGAGAATGTGTTGATGAATCGTCATGATTTGTGGTATGTAGATAGCCCAAGTAACAATGTACATAATGGAATACTAATTATGCAAATCAGCAGCTAATTTGCATAATTAATGAGGAAAGTTTATAAATCCACTTCATTTCATGATAGGACTTTCAAACTTGTCACATATATACAGGAGAATGAGAGAAATATCAAGGCAAATTAATTATGCACATGACGGCTTCATTTGCATAATTAATGAGAAAATATAAACATGTTGACGGATCGTCATGATTTTTGGTATGTAGATAGCCAAAGGGAAGACTTACATGATGGAATTCTAATTATGCAAATCGACAGCTAATTTGCATAATTAATGAGGAAAGTTTGTAAATCCACGGCATTCCTTTATAGGACTTTCCAACTTGTCACATTTGTAGCTGAGAAAGAAAGAAATATCAATACATATTAATCATGCAGATGATGACCTCATTTGCATAATTAATGGCAAAATAGGAACATGTTGACGGATCGTCGTGATTTTAGTATGTTAGATAGCCTAAGTAAAAACTTACATAATGATATACTAAGTATGCAAATTAACACCTGATTTGCATAATTAATGAGGAAAGTTGATAAATCCACTGCATTCCGTGATAGGACTCAAATTTGTCACATATCTAACTGAGAAATCGTCGGAGGAGCGACAGAGGGCTACCAGCCTTCAAGCTCCTGACTGCAGAAACAGGCCACGGAGTCTCTGCAGTTCAGGTACATTCAGGTAAATTCAAGTTAATTCATACACAGACACAATCAACACCATATCCACCCACCTTAACAACAAACCTCATAGCACACAACATATCAACATAATCCAAAACAATACATGCAGGCCTGAGGTCTACGAACTCTTGTTACCTCCATGAAATGTCATGGAATGGAGGTTACATTTTCTGTTATGTGTCTCTGTCTGTGTAGATGATTACTCAAGAACGGCTGAATGGATTGGTTTCATACTTGTTGTGTTGGTGGGGTGTGATGAAGCTCGAATCAATGAGATTTTGGGAGCCGTATCTGTCGTTATAATCGATGTAATAATATCAGAAATCACCCCTATATTTGAGATATATTGGTACAGGCATCGTGCTTTATGTGTTTGTTAATGGGCTTAGCTCCAAGCAGATGGTGAGGTGACAGCTGTTAGCAGACGGGGTTGGCGCCAAGTATTCATCTTACAGTTGGTGTAGGGCTGTCAGAGGAAAGTGTGCATCTCGTTTTTGTACCGTGTGAACAGCTGATGTTATGACATATTGGTGGAAAATCAAATCACCATCTGACTAAAGTTGGCCACATCCCTTCTTCTTTCTGAGTTTCCCAACTTCCTCCCACCACACCGCTCTGAGGCACATAGTCGAACCTCAATAATGCTGACAACCTTAGACATTTTAAATGCCAAACATCAAGCTTAAGGAACACCACGCTACCATATGCCGTCGACCTCTTAAACGCACATTACACAATTAAGTGTCACATTTTGATAATTACTAATCAGATGGACATCCTCTGTGTCATTTAATAAATACACCACTACTTTCCGATAACATTTATATTGTATAACCATTACTCTCAAATACAACCGACTATAAACATACATACCATCCACAAAAAAGCAATAAATATTTCATGGAGGTATGAGGTCCCCGAGCTCTAGTTTTCTATTTTCTTTAGGTACATACCCTGGGAGCCAGACAGGACCGGGTAGAGAGTAGAGTAGAGTAGAGAGTTAGGGAGTTTTGTTAGGGGACCCAAGGCAGTCAGCCCACAGATCTCACATTAGTGCTCCGGGGGAGTTTAAGCCTGAAGGAGTTATCGCTACCCTGAGAAGGGTAGATAAACTGTCCTAGCTGCCCGATCCCGGCTGGCTCCCAGGGTATAAGGTACAGCAAGGACGTCCTTGGGTACAGGTAACAAGAAGATGTCTCCTTATCTGATCTACTTAAGAAGACATCTGGTGTATTTTGCCAGTGTGTTGAGTAATGAGGCTGCTTAATGTAGTCAAGGCGCCTCCTCAAGCACAGGACCCCGTTTCAAGTCGCTCCCGGAAGACGATTTCTGTGGAAAGCTTCGTGAGCCTACAGCAATCCGGTCGCCCTTGGTTGCGGGACTCCCATCCAAGAACTGACCGGACCGTGCGTTTCTTAACTTCGGAGATCGAGGGAACGGGTGTATCCAACCAGCCACGGGGCTGTAGCTTAATTTAAGAAGAATACTTTCTTATTTCTTCAGGTACAGGTAAAAATAAGATGTCTCCATGAATTAATCTACCTGAGCCTGCTGGTCTTGAGCATCCCCCTGGGGGGTCTGGTGAGGCAGGTGACACACCCCACCTGGAGGAGTTGATATATTTAATAAGACCACCGTCTTGTTTCTTAAGTTACAGGTAATAAGAAGATGTCCCCCGATGAGCTTGTCTACCTGAGTCTCCTGGTCCTCAGCATCCCCCTGGGTTACCTGGTGAGGCAGGTGAGAGACCACACCTGGCGGAGGGCGGTCGTGTTTGCTGTCGGGGCCGGCCAGGTGCTGCTCACCTGTCGGTGGGACACCTTACACTCCCTGGTCTCCATCCTCGGGACTTTCGCCATCTTGAAGACGGCTGGACCAAGGTAATTGTGTCATCTCTAACTTTAAACCACAGGGATTGTATATTTTGTTTGAGTTGGTTTTTCTGGTGATTCTAATCAAACAATGACGATCAGCTAAGGTAACTTAAGGTAAGATCCAATCTGAAGACTTTATAAGGTTGTAGGGGCAGTGGGTTGCTATCCACTGTGTCCACTCTCCTTCCACCAGCTTTTACCTCCCCAACAGAAGTTAGATGCCCATTTTTAAAGCTGGACGTAGTCAGAAAAGTTAAGTGTCTTTCCTAAGAAAAATTCATTGGCTTGCCCCAAAGTATATATATATATATATATATATATATACATATATATATATATATATATATTGGAAATTCAACACATAACATAAATAAAGAAGTAAAATCTTTGTTTCTCACTATTTATGCAGGACCTGCCATTTGCTGACTTTTGTCTGGTGCTTCGGCTACCTGGCCTTCTTCCGCACCTGCCACCTGTTCCACCTGCCGTACCCGGCAGCTGTGGCCAACGCTGTGCAGCTGGTGCTCACGCTCAAGGTGGGGACATTGTGTTTGTATGTTTGTTTGTTTGTTTGTTTGTCTGGTGCTTCGGCTACCTGGCCTTCTTCCGCACCTGTCACCTGTTCCACCTGCCGCACCCGGCAGCCGTGGCCAACGCTGTGCAGCTGGTGCTCACGCTCAAGGTGGGGACGTCATGTTTGTTTGTTTGTTTGTTTGTTTGTCTGGTGCTTCGGCTACCTGGCCTTTTTCCGCACCTGTCACCTGTTCCACCTGCCGTACCCGCAGCCGTCGCCAACGCTGTGCAGCTGGTGCTCACGCTCAAGGTCAGGACGTCATGTTTGTTTGTTTGTTTGTTTACTTTTATTGCATAATCAGTAAACTGCCTCATGGCATAACACACCAGGTTTGTACCGAAGAGTCTCTCTCTCTGGCAGTCAGTCTATACAGATTATGACACAGCACAAGCTGCATAAGTGCCATAACCGCACAGATTTATCTGATCCACTCACAGCAGGAAGGACCCCTACTTTTGTCAACAAGTGTGGTGGGTTCTTTTGCATGCTCAATGTGTGCCTCTCCTCAAACACTGGACCTCGGTTTAACGTCCTGTCCAAAGGATGGCCCGAAATGAAGCTAGGTTCATTTTCACCAGAGTGAAGGAAGGAAATTTGTGTACAGTGTCTTTCTTGCTTTTCCCAAGGGCACAATATCGGAGCATGTCAGGGGATTGAACCAAGAACCTCTGGGGATGGAGGGAGGGAGGAAGTTTTAGGGAGGAATCACACACACATTCCCTATCCAGTTTTTCCCTGTCTTCTAGGGGTTGGACGTTTCATCAAATCACGAATCAATCAATGACACATTTCAGTTTTATTGCATATATTTGAAATAAGTCATTGGTCACAAAGAATGAATGGATGAATCTTGTTTTCATTCCAGCTCAGCAGTGTTGCCTTTGACATCAGAGACTCCCAAGTAGCAGAAAAGTCCAGGAAAGATGGAAATGACAACTCAGCAGACAACAAGGTTTCAGATGGGACCAAAGACAAACCTACTGAACAGGCCCTCCTCCCTGTGCCCTCGCTCACAGATCTCTTCTGTTACTCCTACTGTTATATTGGAGTCTATACTGGTAAAACACTTTCATGTATTGAATAGACTGTAGCTACTGGAAACATGCTTAGACATACTGGGTTGTTCAGTATACTAAAAGCTTGTACGTACAGAAACCCTTTCCTGCATTGTGCGATCAGATGGCACAATGGGTCAATTAAGCTGTGATACTCCATTATTTTCACGCGAACCTGGAAAATGTAGGACAATCGATTTCAACTGCATTGACTCTCTAAGTGTTTTAAGGTGGTTTTGAAGCACTTTTTATATATATTGAATTTGTAGTAGTCTTGTACAAAATGTATACTTTGCTCTATGTTGTAAACTATTTGTAGTAAGGATGTAGTTCAGGTTGCTCGTGTTAAGTATACTATTTTCCCTTATTACGATCCAGGCCCCTTCTACAAGTACAGAACCTATCACGACTTCATATACCAGGAGAAACCATCCTCCATTCCCGTCCTCCAGCCCCTGTTGGACCGCGCCAAGTGGATGCCTCTGACAGGGGGTGTTTTCCTCCTGGCCTCGCGGTACTTCCCCATCGCGTACGCGCACACGGACGAGTTCTACGCGACGTCGGGCATCCCGTACCGTCTGTGGTACATGCTGGGGATGTTCCTCGTGTTTCGTATGAGGATGTACTCGGCTTGGATCCTGGCAGGTAGGCTTATGTTATTGGTTGGGCTATATTGCACACTATTGCAAGCTTGTGTATTATGCTTAAGGGTGGTTTTACCAGCTTCAAAAACAGATTCGGGAGCTGCTCAAGAAGCCAAAAGCTATAGAAAGAGCTACAGTACATTTACTGGTACATTGCAGCTATACCTTACCTTAGACCTTAGATCCTCTCACAACACTGTTGCATTAGTCAACTCAGTGAGTGTACTTTCTCCTTAATTTTGCTGCCTTCTCTTTAATTTTGCTCCCTTATTTGCTATGATGAAAAGGCATATCCATGCCTGTGTACTCTCCTATTCAATATTATTTGCAGGGATGAACCTTGAGGCAGATGAGTTTATCAAAAAATGATATTTACTACAATAAATAAACTGTTACCCATACATTTTAGGGAGTTTTCCAGTTCCTGTTCCACCCTTTTTTGCTGAATAAAACAACTAATAATAACTTTAGCCTTCTACACATTGTACTGCTATTTCACCTTTATCGGTGGGGTAACCTTTATCCGTTGTTTAGGCAAACGGGACATCAAGTCAACAAACTGTCTTGAATTGCAATATTTTCAAAATATTAAATAGTCTCTAAAATAGTTTATAAAAACAACGAATATAGGTTACCTTGTGGATAAAGGTGAACTAGTGTTACATCATGTGCTGTCCCTTTCTCCAATGACTTCTCAACCACATGAAGCTATTTGTATTCACAGAGCATATGCCTTCCTATTTCAGAATGTTCCTGTATCACAGCTGGGATGGGGGCATATGAGGATTGGAGGAAACCCAAGTGTGGCCAGGGACCAACTGTCAGGGGGACACCGTAAGTCTCGTTATGTCATACCTGCGAGGGCAATAACATTTGATACAGTTGTGCCGGACTGCGTGATAACTTGGGTTATCGTATGGGGTCCTACTTTTATGACACGGGTGTCCCATAGAAGGTTTCAAATGCACCTACAGTCTGATGCTGTCAAACCTTTTAAATACAGACTTTGGAGTTGCTGTTAGTTGGAGTTACAATGCTGGAGTTGGAGTTACAATTTTTTGTTCCAGAACACCAAATTTTCTGGCACATTTTGCATTGAAATGTATGTTTTCTTGGGTGCAGAAATTAGATACCATACAGCCTATTCTGCATCACCCTGAGTGGGTGCACTTGGCGAATCAGAAGTGCGTTTGAATGATTCTTTGGAAGCCCATGTGATACATTTGTAACTCAGATTATCCCCTAGTCTGGCACACTCATATCAATCATCATTGCAGCCCAGGTACAATGTATGATATAAGACTTGTTGTATCATCATCACATCTAGTCATATGCAAACTCACTATTGGCTATAGCTATTTTGAGTCAATTTTTTTCCTACCACACTCATTGTCTTTCAGAATACATGACTTTTTTTGTATGATCGAATGTGTAGATCAGCTTATACCATCCATATTGACTTTGTTACAGTGAACCTGGTGACAAGTCGCCACAAGAGACTCGCTACAACTTTGACACAATAAAGAACGTGGACATCTACTGGGTGGAGCGCGGCACCACCATCCGCAGTGGTATGAAGCACTGGAACATGACGGTTCAGTACTGGATGGCAGAGTACATCTACAGACGAGTGCCCTACAAGAGCTTCAGGTAACGTCTTCTTCCTTAGCTCCCTCACCTGCCAAACTCACCTGGCTAACTCACCTGGTTAACACACCTGGCTTGGATACTGCCTGGTTGGAACTTGAAAGTTTAAAAGAGGTTTACTACAACTACATAACGGTCTTTGTTATCTATTATATTATTCCTTCTCTTGTCATCTTTCCTCACTCGATTCTTTTTTGGAAGTTTTTTTTCTAATGACTTTCCTGTGTTAAAATAGTCTTTTGTCATATTTTTGTAGACTGGTCTTCTTTTAGTCTGATCTTGTTCTCTGACTCTAAGACATTTTTCCTTGATTGGTCATTCGTTACAAATGTTTTTTTCCTCAGTTTATCTCAATGTCTTAGTACTAGTAGATTAAAGTTCTTCCTTGGATTCAATTTTTCTTAATTCTTTCTTCCCGTCTATGTCAATCCTTTATACTTTTTCTTGACACCTTCAATCAATCTTTCAATCTCTGGTTCCTATGGGCCTATATTAATCTACTCTAACCAGTTACTGAAACCATTACTGCCTGACAGTTGTAATCTTTACTCAAAATGTATTTTAAAAAACTACTATCAGACCTGCCCTTGTATCACGCTATGCCAGTTGTTCATCAGATTGATCCAAGCTTCTCACATCAAACACTGTCAAAAGGAATCATTATTGGTTGTGCAATGTATCGCACTGCTGATGATAACACTAGTGCTGGTTTCAAAAGAAGCAGCAAAGTTCTTCTGGTTCTTGAGTTCCTCCTCTATTTCATTTGGACTACAATGGCAAAAAGTATATATCAATTTCAAACTGTAATCCTATGCATCAAATTACAGAATCTGATGCAGAAATGTTTGGCAATTTCGATCTATTTTGTGGCTTCTAACCTGACACACTGGTATAGCTGACCATATGGATATGCAGGTGTGATTAATTCTAGTTAGCTAAGAACAGCATATTATACAATGCTTGGAGAGTGAAGAAGCACAAAACTTAACTGTACGATGAAGAACCACTCACCCAGCAAGAAGCATGGATAGCCACCTCACACTGCATGCCGAGGCATGCCCACCGACCACAATATGCAACGACACGCCTTACAGTGCTAACCCCTTCCTAATTTGCATGTGTTTCATTTTTTGTTTGACGTTTTTTCCGTCTCTTTGTTGATTTGGTTTTCTTCGTCGTGACCTACCCTGAGTGTGTGTCTTTGTTCCCTTGTCCCGCCCCCCTCCCAGGTTTCCTGTGGTGTTTGTTGTTTCCGCGTACTGGCACGGCATACACGGCGGGTACTACCTGTTTTTCCTTTCCGTCGCGCTGATGCAAATTGTCGAGTTCAAGTGCGACGCCGCCTTCAAGTCCCGACTCACGCCCGACTCCACGGCCGCGAACGTTTACGGGTTTGTGAGCTGGTTCCTGAAGTACCGAGCGGGAGAATACTACACCATGGCCTTCCTTCTGCTGACAATCACGGATGGACTAAGGTGTTGGCAGTCTGTGTACTTCTATACTCATGTGTTACATCTGTTACTACTGGCGCTAGCCTATATAGTCGGTAGTGGCGGTCATCGGGAAAAGAATAAGGAAAAAATAAAATAATTGTGATTGATGTATTATAATTATATGAAATATAGCTTTGTACTAACTGATACATAATCTAATGGGTTGTTAAAAAAATAATGCCATTTTGTAAGACTTGGTGATTTTTACACAATGTCATGTACAAAATTTAATGTACAATACATTCAGCCAACGTGCTACTCGTTTCAAGGGAAATCAGTATGCATCAGTGGGAACAATTGCTAGACACAAGGAGGGGTACTTTGGAATTTATTTCTTAGCTACATGTATTTGCACAATTTTTCTACATTAAGCACAGTGCTTCAGCTATACTTTCACAATGCATCCCTAAGCTTTAACTATTTAACAGAATTTCAAGCTATGACAACTTGTTCCACATACCATTACAAATTACAAAATGGCATCTTTTTTTCTGCCAGCCCAGAAGTATTCAGTGCAATATCAATTCTAATGATCTTAACACAGTATATTGATTTTCACAGTGTTGATTGTAATAGTCGTTATGAATAATATGATTGGTTTGTTTGAGCAGCTATTTTAAAATTTGAATTTTAAATTGCTATCTAGATTTGTTCTAGAAAGGACTTATTTCACCCACAGAGTGACACGTTCTTTTTATATCCTTGGTGTATGGTATTCATAATCAGTACAAATAGGTAAGAAACCACCTTTTATATAATATTGCTGACTGGTCACCCGTAGTTCCGTTAGGTAAGTATGTACTGTTCAATTGTTGTGCTATCTGCAACGCCATGAATATCTTCGTTCACTCTTCTTGAAAGTGCCTTGTTCATGTTTTCATTACAGATTAATTATACCTTTAAAGACTTTGATTAGCTAATATATTTTGGTAAGTGCGTGGTCTTACTGTGATTACTGTATATACTAGATAGGTAATGACATATTGCTTTACGACTACTGGAGTAAACAAGGCATAAAGCAAAGGAAATTACTAGCCAATCTTTAGGTAGAATTTAAAAGGGTTGCCTCTGGAATCTTTACTGTGGTTAACCTGCGTTTACCTTTACCATGGGGTAACCTATATCCATTGTGTATTTTAAGTTATATCAAGTCAACGAACATGAGTTTCAAATTGCAATATTTTCTATACTTAAAAAAATGTTTAAAATATTGCAGTTTGATACCGCTGTCCATCAACTTTGTATCTCTAAATACCCTGTTTTTTGAAACAATCATTATGGATATAGGTTTACCATTAGCCTGCAGATAATGGTGAACTAGTGTTAAGTCAGATTTATCACCAATTGTTGGATCTGTGACATAATGATGATGATGTTTGATCTGTTACTATGTTCCACTTAATGTGAATTAGCCCTAATTTGCTCTTGATGAGCTTTCTCAGGTAGGCTAGTCTTCAATTCATGTTGTTGTTTCAGGGACCCTTCAAGTAAAAATTTAAGAATAGGTAAAGAATAGAATCGTGGTATTGCATGGAATAAAAACTTGAATCTGATCAGGAATACAGTCAAACCTGTCTGTAGTGGCCACACAAGGGACCGGACAAATTTGGCCACTATAGACAGGTGGCCTCTGTATAGAGGTGGCAACTTGTAGATAAAATACAGTCAAACCTGTCTATAGTGGCCACACAAGGGACCGGACAAATTTGGCCACTATAGACAGGTGGCCTCTGTATAGAGGTGGCAACTTGTAGATAAAATACCCAAGGGACCGACAAAAAGTGGCCACTATGGACAGGTGGCCCCTCTGTAGAGGTGGCCCCTAATACAGGTTTGACTGTACCCAAGGGACCGACAAAAAGTGGCCACTATGGACAGGTGGCCCCTCTGTAGAGGTGGCCCCTAATACAGGTTTGACTGTACCCAAGGGACCGACAAAAAGTGGCCACTATGGACAGGTGGCCCCTCTGTAGAGGTGGCCCCTAATACAGGTTTGACTGTATATCATATATAACAATGCTACTCCCTGAACCTGCATGTGTGAACCAAGTTACCGACTTAAATTTCCTTCAGGCTTTGTTTTCGTGTTCATTTTCATATTCAGTATGGTTTTCAGATAAAGGGTGTTTGTAAAATCGGCAATACAAATTGACAATACAAATCTCAAGACTTTGTGCAAAGAGGGCTCTGGAAAAGTTCATGGCTATGCAGGGTTTACATATTTTATCTTCAAGCAGATCCACAGTGGCGTAATATCAAGCCCTCCTCCGGTGCCTATTTGACCCCCCCCTTTGGCCGGCTATACTCCTTGGCCAGCTTTGATACTATCTTATAGCACCGTAGGATCTTCTTTGAGATTAGCGTTACATTCTGTCCTTCTGCTCACAAACTGTTCCTTCCCTTGGTGCTGAAAAATAGGCTACTATGTACTAGTAACTAACATAAATGATACAATACAAGTTACTGAGAGTCTTTCCCATAGGATAGCACACATCTGATATTAAAGGATAGTAAAAATGTAAGATAGATATATCACGAAAAAAGAAATTAAAACCATGAAACATTAATTTCAATTTCTATACTTTTTGTCACATTCTAGGTAGATTGAAGAAATGAGTAAATTTTGCGTAGATTTTTAAATTAGAATAATGTGAGATTTATTCAAGTTTGACATGTAGCTGTGACAAGAAATGATGCAAGGATTTACTTCTGATCAGCTGTTCCTGGAATTTTCTGTCCGAACCAGGTGATGAATTCTCCATACTTTGCCAGTCACACTCTATAACGATGCTTGTGAGAAAATGCATTCTGATCTTACTTACTAATGGCGAGAAAATGCATACTGATCACTGAATATGTATATAACCACTCTTGCCAGGTATCCTTTTTTGCCACCAGATCTCACACTGTGATAATCTTGTACTATGATTATTCTATAATATTTCTCTTTCTCAATCACTGTCTAACAAGTAACAGGCATGAGTCAAAGCACAACTCCTGTTCTTTTGCAATTCAAGATGTCTTGGTCAATCAGATTTTGCTACATGTACATGTAACATTACAGCATGTTGAAGATTCTAAGGTTATTGCGCATGTGCCACAGGGATATTTTTAAAAATTTAACCCCCTTACTCTTTGTTTGCTTTATATTTGAATCATGTATAATGACTATTAATAATCTCTTTGTGCATTTAACATAAACTTGCTACTTTACAGTATAAATGCTTGGAATTTTGTAGTTTAATTTGTGTTTGCCTGCATGTCTTGCTCTGAAGATTTGCTTGAATTCTGGACTGCATGTAACAATAAGTACTGAAACTGACTTTTTTTATACCAATCCTGTATTCAATGACAGCAAGCATTTAATCAGTTTTCAGATTTGGAAAACAGACAGAAAATTTGTATATGTTTGTGGTAAATGTATTTGAATTTTGGATTTAAAAAAACAGTACCTGTCGAATATCAAAAACTGTGTTGCTGTAAAACTAAAAGTAATATTCTCTCCTTGCCAATGGAGTTCCTGTTATTCAATATGACTTCTTTTAAACATACAATGTTTTGCACTATTACATATGCCTTAAGAAAAAAAACATCTGAAATTGAAAATATGACTATCAATCAAACATATGATGTCCACTTCAGTGAAATAAAGAATGCTGAAAAAGACTCAACACTAAAATTTCCATAATATCTCTAAACAAATGCTTGCTGTCATTGGCTGCAGTGACAGTTGATGAAGTGTATTTATCGCCTCTGAATGTTTTCCAGGGTGGCCACCACCATGTTACTGAGTGCCTACTGGCACGGCTTCCATCCTGGCTACTATCTCAGCTTGATGACCATTCCCCTCTCCCTCTGGGTCGAGACAGAAGCTAGCACCGCATTCCGCGCACGTCTTGGAATCCGCGGCCAGCGAATCTGGGACTGGCTTCACTGCTTTCTCAAGATGCGGGCCTATGACTACATGTCGGTGGGGTTTCTGCTGCTGTCTTTCGAAGCCACCATCAAGTATTGGCACTCTGTATGCTACATCTACTATGTTTTCTGTGCTGTGGTACTTGCTCTATCCTACTTCTGCAGGCAGAAAGGCTTAAAGGGGTCCTAAAGTTCAGAGGGGAGTGTAATTTTCCAATAGATTAGGCATCAATGAATTCACAATCAGCAACTTTTTGCATAATTCCATTTGTGGTGAATTACGCGAGGTGTGTTTGCAAATCTCACTAAACCCTTGCAGACCCTACCCATGCACTTTCTATACTTTCTTCCTTTTAGGCTTCAATGAGTGAGGGGCAATTTGCATGCCAAGAGGGGTCTTTGTTCACAAGACATCAAGCAACCCAAAACAAGACAAGTTTTGAACATCGCCTCTCAAATTGATTTTGTAACCAAACTTTTTTCAGGCCATGTCAGACACATTGTACTCAGCCATAGGCTGAGCTTACTTAGTTGAGTTAAAGAGTAATTGGGGAGTTAAGTACAATACTGAATGCTTTTTGACGTATGCAAGAATGGTGGGTATTTTATCGCAGAATGTGAAGTAGAATTCATATTTTACTTTCTAAAATTAATATCTATTGGAAAATAACACACTCTTTTGGAGTCTAGAACTCCTTTAGTTAAGCTGCAATGGTATAGAAGAATGAGTCAGCTTAAGTTGAAAAAGATGCCATTGTGAAGATGTAGTGAACACATGTATGTAGTTTGTTCTTGACGTAGTTGAACTGCAAACTGTATGTAGGTTTGTTTTAATTTGGTTTCCATTGGGTAGCTGTATTTTCAATTGCAGGTATGATTTAAAACTCAATCATGCAGTTGTGTAAATGTCATTTTGAATTCTTGGAATAAGATTCTTTAGAAAAATGGGACAGTTTGCCAGAAAATGGCACACATGTACATGTATCCATGTATCCTGGGTATGGTATCAAGAAGCAAAAGGTGACAATCAAGACAACTTACTCCCACCTTTATTTTTTATCTGCATGAAAAGCAACATCATGTAGCATTGTGCAGTTGTGGCATGGGATATTATACATCAATTTTTATTTATTACTATATACTGGTTACCTTTACTGCCATCAACACATATCCATGAAACTTTCTATGTAAAAGTTTTATACTTAGAATATTGTTGATGTTAATAAGTTGATCCTGTCCTTGTCAAATTCCAATTGTATTGTCTCTGCTTTTGTCAGCAAGTGTAGCCATTTGTCATGGTCACAGGCTAGTATTTAGAAAAATGTTATTAGACAAAAAAAGGACATTTCAGTTTGGTTTCTACCATGTATCAAGGTGTCAGAATCATCCGAATATGTCACGTAATATAATTGTAGTACTTCATTCCATTTTAACTGTGTTGTAAAACTGTGCAATATGTGACCATATGTTGCTGCTATATTTTCATGCAAGTGTTCTTTTGTGCCATGGTAGATATGATGAAAAGTCAATGATGTATAATGGTTGTGACTGGAGTTAAAATTGAATTACTGCGACAATACCTTTGTAGAATGCTTGTACTCAGCCAGATCTTAAGGTGGGTTCACATGTGCATGCATGTGCGTATATATTCAAGTCCGCTTGATGTCCGTATGGAATTTTAGCCTCTGCCAGGCTTCACAGGTCGCTGGAAAAATAATGGGAATTTGACAGATAAAACCAGATAACATGCCATCGGAGTTAGCTGCATGCAAACCATACTCCTCGGACAACTGAATCCTCTGGCATATTGTATGTCTATATTTTTTCCAATTTCCACAATTTTTCCAGCAACCTGAGGAGCCTAGTAGAGGCTAACAATTCCATACGGACCTCAACCGGACTTGAATATGTACGCACTTGTGAATCCGGCTTTAGTTTATATCGTGTTGATCAGTCTATTTTGGGAGGTTAGGAATTCAGGACTTGAATTTGAGTGTAGAGTTCGAAGATGGTGGACCAAGGAGTATGATGATATATATTTGTAAGTATAATGATATATATATTTGTGATGTAAAATGTAGACAAACTGTGACTGGGCTGTGGTGTTATTGTTTTAATATGAAAATTGAGTATGAAAACTGTGGCACAAAGTTCAGTAGTTCTGGCTATGGCCAAACCTGGTCCTTGCAACAGAGTGTTAAAAAACACTCATGGTGATATTTTTGTGGCGCTGCAACATTCCAGAGTGGAGAATTATAATGGTCAATAGGGCAAAATTCTGTATGCATTTCACTTTTTTTTTGTAGGCGTTTTTTATGGTACATTCAAAACTGGCCGAGCAAAGCGATTGTGTGTGTGTGTGCATTCCCGGTATACCCGTGTGTGTTTCGATGATGTTTGTGTGTGGATACATTCTCCTGTGCGTCATACCCAAAATAGATGAATAGTATCCGCGACAATCGTTACATGTTTTTTAATATATCTTACCTTGCGCTCCCTGGACGTCGTAAGTCCATAAAAAGGGTTGACCTAGGTATTTTAATCTGTCTTTCATCTTGTATTTGTATGTCTAAGACTCAATAAAGATGATTCTGATCTCTCTCAACTTTTACGGGTGGCCGGAGCTGATTTCTGTCTCGTAAATTGTCGTCGCCCTTCAAAACGGCTGTCGTATGTATATTAGCACACTCTGGTCACCATGTGATGCTTCCTGGCGCAGTTGATATGGGATTAGGGTTTAGACCTTTTGATTCTGGTTCGAACCCGTGTTATTATAATGCACTTTCCTTTTTGATAATTTTTTCACCGATACAATACTGTCGTACATTTGTAATTTAAATGTTGCTTTATATACATTTGCTTCTTTTCAGCTCCTCCAGAAACTATGTTACGCTCGGATATGAAAATACTAGTCAGCTATATTGCGACGACCGTCTGAAAAGGCGACGACCGTTTGAAAAGGCGACGACCGTCTGGAAAGGCGACGACCGTATTCATATGAATATGGGCCCCCCGCTTGCATACAAAGATGATAAAGACACAGCTAAGGCTCAATTAGGTCAAGTTTTCAATTGGTATGAAGCTCGAGAATTAATTCAATTTTTCTTTCAATATCTTCTAGGTTAGGGTTTTTTGTATGGAGCTCGAGATTCAGTTAGGTCTGATCTTCATGACAGACGACTTGATGGAGTATTTGTGAGCTGTCCAAGCTTCCCATTCTATACCGTGCGACTCACTCCCCCCACCGCCATGCTTGTACGGCTGGTTAAGGTTAACGGTGTCACAACCGCCATACCACCAACCACCACGACCATGATCAGCTGCGCAGTTAGTAGCATGACTGTCATTATCCTGGTCGTGTGTCGAAAATTTTCTACCATCGTGGTAGCTTAAGCCTTTCCCACCATCCCCAGCAGTGCCGCTATATGTGCCAACATGTAGACGGTACTTTGCAGCTTCATCCTCGATATAGAAGCTATCGTATTCGGCGTACACTGTATCCGAGGCCCAATTTTCAAGATCGATTCTCAAAAGGTAGCTCTTAGCATTAGTGAGTTGATATATCTTATCGTTTCCTAACCAAAATTCTCCGCTACGACTGCCAAAGCCCTCTTTGTAAGTTTGCCAGTCTCTGGCGAAATCTACAGAACCGTTGAAGCGTTTTTGGATAACTGTCCAGCCGCCGGTTCCGTCTTCCATCTCACAGTAGACCAAGAACGGGTCCCTGGACCTGACGGGTTGGATGGTGTAGACACCGCTGTTGCGATAGGCTGCGATGTACAGCTCGTCACAATCTGTAAGCAAAAGTTCCAGTTAAAACAAAGAACAAGCCATTGCTAACGAACATGTGTCCTTTACGAGTTGATTACGCGGCGCTTATACAATGAAAGTTATAAAGATTGTACCAGAATGTACCTCTTACTAGAAAATCAACGTACCTCTTGCTGGGTTGTTAAAACAGTCACAGGTTCCGGGTGGGCCAGCAGAACCGCGTGGGCCAGTAGAGCCGGGTGGGCCAGTCGGACCGCGTGGGCCAGTAGAACCGGCTGGGCCAGCAGGACCAGGTTTGCCGACAGGCCCGGCCCTGCCGGGTGGGCCAGGGACTCCGTCGCGGCCGTTCGATCCGTTGAATCCCCTTGGGCCAGGTGGCCCGCGTAGGCTGGATGGCCCATGTCGGCCAGGAGGTCCCGATGGGCCAGGGGGTCCCGGTGGCCCCGCGGGTCCATCACGACCGTCTCTGCCAGGCATCCCGTCACGACCATCCTGTCCGTTTGCTCCGGCTTGTCCTGTCAGACCGTCTCTGCCAGGAGGCCCCTGCACACAGCCTGTGTGAGGACATACGTTGATTAGTCTTCTATCCCATCTCGTCTCACTCCGTTCGGTTTCTGTTCACCGGTTTTCTTTGTACAAATTGAGCAAACCGTATTTTCGACAAAAACTTTTTTTATTTAGTGATCTACTGACAAACAGGGTTGAAAATGGTTGTCAGTTGTCTATATTATCAACTTAACAAATATCTATTATTGAAGTCCGAAATCTTTGCACACAGATACTTTTCCACAAACATGCGATGAAACCGACACTGGCGCCACATAAAGTCAACATCGAGAATGCTCTGGGTTTAAGTGTTAACCTCCATTACTACAATTTGGCTTAAATTTGTCATTTCGCAGGAGAGGAAAACGTTCCGTACTTCCGGGTCTGACTGCCGGAGTTGTCGAGTCGGCCGCTCTCTTCGCCCTGAGGCGGCCGGTGGGATCAGACAGGACAGGCGGCCGGCCCCCGCTCTCCGGCCCGTCTGCTGCAGGACGAAGCGGCCCGGGGCGGAACAGGCCGTCGGTAGACTGGGAAAAAAAGAAATTATTAAATCTTTACTGAATCAAACTTTAACTGCAATTTCCAACACAAAACATGGCCGTACCGAAATTATCGACCAACAGTCTTTGTGAAGAAATTAGCAATACACAGCTTCTGGGACATTTGTTTTCTTGTTTTCAAGTTAACATTTTCTAGAGAATTTCAACTTAAAATGTTTTACTATATGAGGAAGAAGTAAAGTAAAGGGCCTTGTTACGGTACTGCAGCGGAACTTCGAGTTTGATATCTCAAGTTCTGGACGTGCTGTGGTCATGATTTTTGAAGGGTAAATAGTTCGTGGGACTGACAGCAAGTAGTATAGATTTGGGCACCCTAGCGGCTTACATTGGAACTACAGGGCAGGTTTAGTGTCAGACTTTGAAAGGGAATAACACAAGAAGGGATTGACGGATTGTCATGATTAATGGTATGTAGATAGCTGATTTGGTGCTTCATATAATCACATATCAATTATGCAAATTTGAATCTGATTTGCATAATCAATTAGAAAATCATTTTCACACGCTCAGTTCAATTATAGGACAATTGCAACATGTGACATTTGTAATTGAGAAAAAGAAGGATATTTATAGGTATATATTATGCAAAATAAAGACCTAATTTGCATAATTAATGAGAAAATGCTATAATGTCATTGTGGTAACGGACAGGAACTTCATACTTTTAGCATTTGGAAGTTATGTACAGGTGAACATCGTTGAACTTTAATTATGTAAATGAGGTCCTCATTCGGATAGATTATCAGAAAATGCGATTAAGCCTTATTTCTAAACATAGATTGTGTACGCTTGTTGTTTGGTGAAGGAGATGATCAACTAATATAATTTATGCAAATAAGTACCTTTTTTGCATAATTAATGACAAACAGAATTAATGCAGCAGTTGTTAAGGGTGGAATCATTTGGCGAAGGTATGTGGTCGTGGAACTCTATTTGTTAGATTTGATCCATTTCCGATGTCCTAGCTGACTCCCGAACCAGAATAAGGAACTTGTGTTCTGAAAAGTTCAGAGGGGCTTCATAACAAAAAGCACGTATATGCACGGCCAATATATACATTTGTAAGTGAACAGAAAACAGAACCTTCGTTCAGAAATCGTGCCTTACATGAAAAGTGGCTTACATGGAAAACAGCATACCTTGGCTGACGACTAGTAATTTGTTGTCACATGGTTTTGTTCACCTGTAACTACCTTATTTAGGTCACAGCTGTGACAATTCCATAATCCCTTAGTGGTAAATGATGAATTTCATACTTGTGAGTCACAAGTATGAAATGCATCATTTACCACTGAGCCATTAAGAAAGTTTCGCACCAATCATGCAAATTATTGTCATATTTATTCACATAATTATTTTGGTATCTGTTCATGTTCCACCTGGCATAAAGCACATATGCCACATGTATCAAAGTAATTGAGAAAACATTTGAATCATATAATGTCCTCATTGATAATGCAAATCTTTCTCTTTATTTGCATGATTTACTTTTTATTGTGTCCCTCTCTGTCTGGGGTAGGTACATGCCCAAAATTGTGGAAATCGTCCTTTCCTTTGTTCAGTTATCCTGTTTGAAAAATACCCCTGCAGTTCCAGACCAAACAGCTAGGGAACCCAAACCTACAAACTTTATTTATGACATCACAAGCTATCGGTCACCCAAAATCAAATCAAGACCATAGCATGCCCAGGAGATAAGGCATAAAAAACGGAGGTTCTATTGCAGTTAGAGGGAGTCACCAACGGACCCAACCTGGACATTGACCTTCGTGTTCCCAAAACCTTCCCACATATATCATATTCTTTAGATCATTTTCCATTAGTCTAGCTGAAACTACTGTATAAGCTTAATTGTTTTATTCCTATCCACCCATTAGACCAATTGTGGATATTTGTGCTTTTAGTCTACGGGCATGAACATGCAATAAAGATTATTATTAATATTATCATTACAATCTATTCTTAAGTTCTGGTGCCCTGACAATTTTGCGGAAACACGTGCACTGATAGACACACGCATGTACAGATGGACACACCGAACACAATACTTCTGATTTTCGTCGAGGTAACAACCTCCATTTTCACGAAGATGACAATGAATAATTCCTTTACGCAGGTATTTATAACTTTACAATATAGTAATTGTGCAGATAAGTTTACCTCTGTGTTCTCTGCGTGGAGTAGCACTTCCAACGAAGCGATCCGCTCGTCGTACGCAGACACCAGCTGCTTGAGTTGCCAGTTCTGCACCAACAACACCGCCAGCAGCGCCGAGACGCCCAGCACGACCGCCGCGGTACACACGGCCTGAAGCCCCGCCGGGCGCACACGGGACCGCCGGTCCACTTGCACGGGCCCGCCCAAGCCACTGTACATCACTTTGTCTGAACTCATTCTCTCAGTTGTGGATAGCTGGTCACCGAAAAGAGGGCTTCTAAAACGTCCCGGTGCCACTTCTAGCTGCTACAGTCTAACCGTGTTTACAACAGAGGAAGTTTCTTTCAAGACTGCCTCGTACGCGTAAACTTGAGGAAGTTGTGGCAAGTCCAGATAACGTCGTGTTACTATTTCTGGAGATAAACGTTACTCCACATTGGTTGTCAGCTACTTCTCATCTCGTATTTCCTCATACGTGATGACTAGTCGATTGTGAAGGGTTTCAATATATAAGGCCACAGCATGTAAATATTATGGATGACATCAGCGAACTCATAATTTTTTTACGAAACAGTAAACAAGATTTTTCCCCAGCAAAAAGTGGTCAACATGACGAGAAAGTACCAAAATGGGAAAATATGTTATGGAGACCTAATGATTGTCCTTGTAGAAGTAGCCATAGCTGTAGTTGTAAAAGTAGAACCAGTTGATAGTTGTAAAGGTGGCACTGATTGATGTGGAATCCATGAGTGTAGTTGACAACTTGGTAAGCGATACCATGCTATCCATTACAATAATGTCACTTACTACGCTCGTAAACTTCTTGAACACAGGAATATAAGACTTTCTGTCGGTCATACTATGTTTAGTCACTATGTTTAGTCAACTTGTCTGGTTGCAAAAATCATATGGTAACAATAAAGTGAAGACAATGGTAGTATTCGGTACAACAGCTTTACAGGCCAAAGATCAATACGCATTCTGGAAAATCATTCAGTTTTAATTTGAAAACTGGAGAAGGCCTGGATGGATTGTATTAAACCCTTGTCCTTTTTGCCAATTTAACTCCCCTAAGCTGGTTGATTAATCAGATCGGTAAAACTTGACCTGTTCTGTGCTGCTGATGCAGATTTACTTCCCCAATCAATACGGTTTGCTGCAGTATGCTACATTTAATTGATAAATATCCCGATTGCAAACCGATGAAGATACCGGACCCAAATACAGTCTTATATTTGTGCGGCCCTTTTATATATATTTGGTATGTGAAGTATTGCTGATTAGATTAAGAACCCCTGGCGGATTGTTACGGTACTGCAGCGTAATTTCCAGTTTTGATTTCTTGTATGGAGCTGGAACATTAATCTAATACTTTATTTGGTTTCTAATCTTATTAAACATAGCTCAAGAAAATGGCATAAGTAATATAAATCTTTCCTCGTACCAGTGCTTGCAAAGCTGAAAGAGTCACGCCTCAATTATGTATGTGGTGGTTATTGCGTATGGAGCTCATGTTTTAGTCAATAGGTCTGATCTTCATGACAGAAGACTTGATGGAGTACGGGTGACCTGTCCACGCTTCCCATTCTATACCATGTGTATTGCTCCCCCCGCCGCCATGCTTGTACGGCTGGTTAAGGTTAACGGTGTCACAACCGACATTCCACCAACCACCACGGCCGCCATTGATAGTGGCACAGTTACCATTCCAATCGTCATTATCCCGGTCGTATGTTGAAAATTTGCCACCACTATGATAGCTTAACCCATGTCCACCATCCCCGGCAGTGCCGCTATATGTGCCAATATGCAGCCGGTACTTTGCCGCTTCATCCTCGATATAGAAGATATCGTATTCTGCATACACCGTATCCGAGGCCCAATTTTCGAGATCTATTCGCAAAAGATAGCTCTTAGCATAAGTAAGTTGATACATCTTATCGTTTCCCAACCAAAATTCTCCGCTATGACTGCCAAACCCGAGTTTGTACATGTACCAGTCTCTAGCGAAATCTACAGAACCGTCGAAACGCTTTTGGATAACTGTCCAGCCGACCCCGTCCCGCATCTCACAGTAGACCTGGAACGGGAATCTAGAGCCGGCGGGTTGAATGGTGTAGACACCGCTGGTATTGTGGCCTGCCTTGTAGATGTCGTCACAATCTGTAAGATAAGACACGCCAAATATCAATTACTCCAGCAACTGGATATGGTTTTGGAAACTGATAGACGCTTCATGTAGCATCAGCTACCTTTCGCCAGTGACATAATGGATGCTGGAGTAATTTAGTCTTGGTATCATCCGCTTTCTACTGGGGCCCTTTGCACTTGCTGCCCTGAGTAGGTGCAAGAAGTCAATGTAGAAATCGGATGGTATGCAGGCTAAGAGTAATTAATTGCTATCAAGCTTGCATTATTACCTTGATATCTAAACGTCATCGACTTATCATTACAGTTACAGTTATATCATATAAAAGAACGTTCACGCCATGCAGAAAGTAAAACTACCATGCATGTTTTCTGTGCTGATACAAGCCGATGTTGCATAAAGCCCAGGCCTCGCTAAAGGGTCAAGTGTAAGCTATGAAGATTGTAGCAAAGCTAGAATGTAGGGCAGGTTGACAGATATTACCTTGTATCGGCGGCAGGTTAGGAGCATTGTTACAGCAGTCACAGCTCCCAGATGTGCCAGGGAGTCCGTCCCGGTCGTCTGACCCTTTGGATCCGGTTGGGCCAGTGGCACCAGATGGGCCAGCTTCCCCGGTCGGGCCTGCAGGACCGGGTTGGCCGGCGTCCCCGGTTGGGCCAGTGGCACCGGGTGGGCCAGCGGGCCCAGGTTGGCCAGCGGGCCCAGGTGAGCCAGAGGGTCCCGGTGGACCTGGAGGTCCCACTGGGCCAGAAGCTCCAGAAGCTCCAGAAGCTCCAGCAGCCCCATCGCGACCGTCTCTGCCAGGCATCCCGTCGCGACCATTTGCTCCTGGAGGTCCAGTCGGGCCATCTTTACCCGGGTGTCCCTGTGTACAACCTGTACATGATCAGGTGCATAAAAGGGAAATCTTGTAGATTTGCTAAGAAACTGTGTCAAAATTTACATCATCTCAAATAGCCTTAAACAATGAATAGGTGACGCGGCAAATTTCTTGTCTGATAATTTTTCAATTTTCCAAACAAAACAAGAACCAGAACAATGAAAATTCCTTATCCATCAATTCCTAATCGGCTAGGTAGGCTGAGTTTACTTGGAGCTCCCGTCACAGCATTTGGGTCGATATTAAGATCGTGCTAAGATGTCCTCAAAATTGCATTTTTCAAATATTGAATGGCTGTCATCCTTGGATCCTCGCCATTTTTGTCATGTTTTGGTTGGCTCGTAAGATCGGAGGAGAGTTACATAATCGGAAAATAGGTCGAATAGTAGCACCCGGTATACCTATCAGTCTACAATATACGACCAATTATCATTTCCTTACCCCCGAACGGCAGAGTGAGAGAGTTGGCGGCCCTCTTCGCCCTGCGGTGGCCGGTGGGATCAGGCAGGACGGGCGGCCGGGCCCCGCTCTCCGGCCCGTCTGCTGCGGGATGGACAGTCTCAGGGCGGAACACGGCGTCGGTAGACTGAAAGAGATTTGAAAGAAACGTTTCTAACGTTCTTTAGCGTGTGCACAAGACCACTTGTATGTCAAAACAAACCCATCACTAATACATATACTATTTCACAGCTGACTCTAACCAGTCTCTATTCTTAACCTGTGTACTTATTACCTCCAAGAAAAATGGAGGTATAGTTTTTGGTGTGTCTGTCTGTGTGTGTGTTTGTGTTTCTGGATATTTCTGGTCACCATAACTCTAGAACTTCTGGATGGATTGTAATGATATTTGATGTGAGGGTAGGTGTTGGAAAGATGAAGGCCAGGGTCAATTTTGGGCCCCTGGTGTGTGACCTTGGTACTGCAGCAGAACTTCGATTTTTTGTATCTTTTGACCTGGACATTCTATGGTCTTGATTTTTTAGTGGCAGATAGCTTGTGATGTAAGGAAGAAGTGCTGTATGTTTGGAACTGCTCTGGTTGCTCTAGAACTGCATTGGCAATTGTCAAAATCATTCAAGGAGCATAACGGAGTATAGGAATGATGGATTTCCATGATATTTAGCATGCAGGTATCTTTGGCAGAGATGTACCAAATGAGGTGCAAATTATGCAAATGTTGACTTAATTTGCATACAAAAATCTATATTTCCAGTGTTTTCCATTAAAGGGTTCAAATACCTGTAACAATTATGTAGTTTGTGGTAGGTGGAAGATTAGCAGATACCAATTATGCAAATAAGTCCCTAATTAACATAATGTTGCATATAATTAATGGGAAAGTGTCCTAATTCATCTAAGTACATGTAGTAAATGATCGGATTGTCAACATTGTGACCTGTGTAAGTCATTTAAAGGTGTAACCAAGCATAGATGTGAAAGTCATTTGCATAATCTGACTATTTAATGGAGGTATGATGTCTGCGAACTCTTGTTTGAAATTTTGTTTTGAAATCAACGTCAAAGGCTACTTTTAACAATACAACATGGACATCAACATATAAAAACAGATTTCTACCTCCTCCAAACCTCAATTATCTTCACTTCAACGTGTTACTCACAAGCATTGACAAAACAAACAAGCTAACCTATAATCATTACCTGCTGTATTGCATTGGAAATGATATGCCCTACAGCCATTCAAAGACTGTCAACAATTATTCCGATCGATTAGGTTTTTGATACGTGTCCTCGTGTAACAAATACAAGATCCCTGTAACCTAGCATACGTACCAAACGATATGTATTGGAGGAAAATACGTCCACGGTCCAAATAGCTGTCTTGCCTTATACATACGACGTTTAGAAGATACGAAATCCTAACTTGCTTGAAAGTGCAGAACAAGAACATAAATGGAAACGTGGTGATTGTGCTAGAAAATTTACCTCAGCGTTCTGTGTGTGGCTGTTGGCCAGCGTCAACGGTATGTCCTTAGTAAGATCCTCCAACGAAGCAAAACGCTGAAGGAGGTTGTCAATCCGTTCTTCATACGCAGACACCAACTGCTTGAGTTGCCAGTTCTGTACCAGCAGCACCACCACCAGCACCGAGACGCCCAGGACGACTGCAGCGGCGCACACGGCCAGAAGCCCCGCCGGGCGCACACGGGAGCGCCGGTCCACTTGCACGGGCCCGCCTAGGCCGCGGTCCATCAGCTTGTCTGTGCTCATTTTCCACTACTCGTGTGCGATTGAGCAACGAACTAAGGACTCCTAAAACACACCGATATCACCTCTGAGAGCTGAAGGTGTGCGGTAATGTCTAACCGTACGTAGTACTCTGCAGTAACTGGAGATTCTCACAAGATGGCCTTAGTGACCCTATTGGTTGTTATAATGATGTTAAGGGACGACATCATTTGTGTTTTCCCCATTGGTACAAAAAAACCGGTTCAACTGTCGACGTCGGTTTTTGCCTGGATCCGGAGCGTCAACTTTAACCTAAGACACTGTTGGTACAGAGGTTAGAAATACTACTTTATATATCATCATTATTACAAAAGAATAAGTTCAATGAGTGAGGAAAGTTATGTACATCGCCTTTTTCAAGAGCACAAGCTCGGTAACATGACAAACACCAGTTCCCCAGGCCTGATTTCCGTGCCTTTAATTTCTGCCTGCATAGTAATGAGCTACAGCTAAGCCAGCCCCTAAGAGCCCTGGTGCACCCCCCGGGGATGGTGGTATTGAAGCTCTCAGTTCACAGTGTTTCGGCTATGGGGATGTACATGGCTAAGGACCCAAAGTGTGGATGTTCGACGCGTCAAAATTTATGGCAGGGTGCAGAAACAATTTACAAGAATTTAATACGTTAAAGTGCAGGGTACAACCTACAAAATATCTGAAAATGAGCATAGATTTGCCAGCTCATTCTTCTAGAAAAGACGCTTTGATTTGACCCCCAGCGGAGGTCATAGAACTGCAGGCGACGCACAGGCAGTGACCGTTAACAGTATTCCGGCCGGCCGAAGAAGGTGTACTGAGGTTACACAATTTATGTATCATAACTATATCATTATCAAGGAATGGATTCAATTATTAAGGATATCTAGTTATCGCCTTTTTCAAGAGCACAAGCTCGGTAGCATGACAGGATTTGAACCCAGGACCTGGGTCAAACACCGGCAGTTACGCCACACGACACAAACAGTAACTTACACATGTGTGTGTGTACCTACAAAATCCTTACATTTCGTCAGTCTTCAAGTTAGAACGATTTCAAATCTTTGATAAAAATGAGTTGAAGCAAGCACGACTACAAGGCCATGCATGCCAACGCCATTTCAATCCTCATGATCTGTTGTGTATGCGTGGCCAAACATTTAGATACAAAGCATAGAAATGCTGTGACCATCGTATTGTATTCATTTTGTGGATACGCAACGTGGAAACAATTGTAGCATTGTATGAAGCCTCCAGAATGGTTCCTGTTGTAGTGTGTGAGTCCAGTGTTATTGTCATTGATTCTCAATAGCTTTTTTATTCAGTAAAGACCTCTTCAGCATGGGAAAACACGAATTACATTCAAATTGTAAGAGGTCTTCAGGCCATATAATTGATTGAAAACTGGTGATTGAACATTTAGTAAGTTTTGAGCAGTTGAGAACGGTTTGAGCAGTTGAGAACGTTTGCAATGATTATCATACTTTTGTTTGGAAGGAAAACGATCTGTAAAGAAAATTTGACATACATGCATTCACAGTAGTAGGCATTCAATTGTCTCCTATTTACTAGTGCAGATTCTTCGCAATGTACTTATATATCAAGAAACAAAGCAGGACAATAAAAAGATTCACTTTTCTTCAACTTTTATTGGTCACCTGCATGAAAAAAACATGAGACATGTTGTAGTTTAGCCTGATTAAATTTATAGCGGGCGGCATCGGACAGCGGATCCCGGAGTTTGCGTTTGCACAGAACACCTCCAGTTGTGAGCCATGATAATTACTCCAGTACTACATGATTAAATTTGTTATACATACATTACATTCGTAATAACAGTCAATATCTAGAAATGGAACTATTTCACTAAGGCTCCAGTATCACTACCTTATGTACCAGCATAATTCTCAATAATGGGATATACTCATTACAGATTTTTTTAATCGTTATAACCAGTGTTGGCAAGTTTTAGAAATTTCAATACGGTATTACAGACATGCTCTTGCCTGATCGGCATTTTTACGTGACTGGGGTAATCGGCCCAATGGACTTGTCTAATCCTGATAAATCTATATACCTAGAAATGTGTGTGGATATCGGAGCTGTCATGTAATTACACGACGTCGTGTTATGTTAATGCTTGTATTCTTGTGCATAGAACTCGAGATTCAGTTAGGTCTGATCTTCATGACAGAAGACTTGATAGAGTACGGGTGACCTGTCCACGCTTCCCATTCTATACCATGTGTCCCACTCCCCCCGCCGCCATGTTTGTACGGCTGGTTAAGGTTAACGAGGTCACAAACGCCATGCCACCAACCACCACGGCCGCCATGGATAGTGACACAATTATCATTCCAGTCGTCATTATCCCGGTCGTATGTTGAAAATCTGTCACCATTATGCCAGCTTAAGCCTTGTCCACCGTCCCCAGCAGTGCCGGTATATGTACCAACATGCAGGCGGTACTTTGCCTCTTCGTCCTCGATATAGAACGCATCGTATTCTGCGTACACCGTATCCGAGGCCCAATTTTCGAGATCTATTCGCAAAAGATAGCTCTTAGCATAAGTAAGTTGATACATCTTATCATTCCCTAACCAAAATTCTCCGCTTAGACTGCCAAACCCGAGTTTGTACATGTACCAGTCTCTAGCGAAATCTACAGAACCGTCAAAACGCTTTTGGACGACTGTCCAACCGACCCCGTCTCCCATCTCACAGTAGACCTGAAACGGGAATCTAGAGCCGGCTGGTTGGATTGTGTAGATGCCGCTGGTGTTGTGGCCTGCGTTGTATAGCTCTTCACAATCTGGAAGCAAAAGTTCCAGTTAAAACAAAGTAAATGCTACCGCTAGATAGTGAACATATGTACGTGCCTACTATAGATTCTGATTTGTCCACAATTTAATAGTGGGCCGCCCTGTCTGGCACGGTCGTGTTGTCTCCCACAGTTGAGACGTTCCGGGCTAGGCTGTAGGCCTGCCAGCCCTAGCCCCGGACTCCTCCCCCCCCCCTCCGCCTACATTGCCCCCCTGATGGGGTTAGGGGGTGGTAACTATGTGTTTTATATGCTTACGTGGTGTGTATACGATGAAGCCTTTGAAGATTATTACAGCAAAACAGAGGATATGTTTCTACAGCTAAAACGTACCTCTCGGCGGGCTGTTAAAACAGTCACAGGTCCCTGGCGGGCCAACAGAACCGGACGGGCCGGCGGGACCGGGCGGGCCAGCAACTCCATCGCGGCCATCTGATCCGGTTAATCCCCTTGGCCCAGGTGGCCCGGGTAGGCTTGGGCCAGATGAGCCAGGAGGGCCGGGAGGGCCCGCGGGTCCATCCCGACCGTCTCTGCCAGGCATCCCGTCATGACCATCCTGTCCGTTTGCTCCGGCTGGTCCCGTCAGGCCGTCTCTGCCCGGAGGCCCCTGCGCACAGCCTGTGTGAGGAAGTACGTTAATCTTCTATCTCATTCTCTTCGGTTTCGTTTATATACTATTAGTTTGCTAAAAGTTAACCTATATCAGATAATTATTGCAAGACCGTGTTTTTGTCCAAACCGCTGATGCAATCTCGTGTTTAAAGGATGTGCAATTTGTGGTACAGTAGGCATAATTATCATCTCTCTGTAGTGTGCCGTCTTCTTCCAACTCTTCTCTTAGACAAAGACGCGCAGATGGGAATCCCTTCTGCGTAATACTGTACCTGTTCGCCCCAAGCAGGTAACAGTGCATGGTGCAAACTAACTGTATGCCATCTTTGTCAGATTGCAGTAGGAACAATAGAGGGGCCAGTTGAAGATTGGCAAGGACATTAAACGAAAGTAATTCTGCAAACTAGTACATTGCATGGACTATTATCATTTCCTTACCCCCAAACGGCAGAGTGAGAGAGTTGGCGGCCCTCTTCGCCCTGCGGCGGCCGGTGGGATCAGACAGGACGGGCGGCCGGGCCCCGCTCTCCGGCCCGTCTGCTGCAGGACGGAGCGGCCCGGGGCGGAACACCACGTCGGTCGACTGGAAAAAATGAAGGAAAAAATTTTTGAGAACAAAATGAGAACACAACATCAAGTCAGTTGATAAGTTTGAGGTTTTAAAGATGCTAACATTTTCATGTCACTTATTATAACCATTCAATGGCAATGCTACAGTGCTGGGCGTCTCTGACAAAACGCTTCTTACGTCTTTTTGTAAACATAAGAAAAGTTTCTTGCGCTTACATTAAAATCTACGAGCAATAAACTTGTACGATGGTCACAGTGGAGTCGAATTTTGAGATTGATATCTTTTTCAAAACAATGTATCATTGATGAATGTCCCTGCTAACCCTTCCCAATCACAAATATTTGCCGGTATAATACACTTGAAAATTGTTCTGAAAACGCCACAAATGGCTACTTTTTAAGAAACCCAATGACAATAGGCACAGGGACAAAACAAACAAAAAGAAACCTGTTGATATTCGCTTCAAAGCAACCCATGTAGAAAATTACCAAAACAAACTATGACCTTCTGGTGACTAGTTAGAGTCGAGACATCTAGCCAGCCGCATTAGATATGCCCTTTTGCACAGCTATTCACAAACTGCCAACAATTATTCCACTCGGCCAGGTTTTGATACATGTACCTGTCTTCATGTCACGTACACCTACAAGATACATGTAGCCAAACATACAGAGCCATGAACTGCGGGAAACGTAAGACCAGTGTGATTAGTTTAATTCGTTCATAACAAAATGTGGACCAAATGCCGTTAACCTTTAGGGTGCAGAACAACAACAAACACAAATAACCTTTAATACCTCGATGTTCTCTGCACCGCTGTTGGCTTCCAACGTCTTGCCCTTCGTCAGATCCTCCAACGAAGCGATCCGCTGAAGAAGCTGGCCATTCTGCTGATTGAGATCGTCAAAACACTGCTTGAGTTGCCAGTTCTGCAGCAGCAGCACCACCACCAGCGCCGAGACGCCCAGCACGACTGCGGCGGCGCACACTGCCTGGAGCCCCGCCAGGCGCACACGGGACCGCCGGTCCACTTGCACGGGCCCGCCCAGGCCACCGTCAATCAGCTTTTCTGAGCTCATTATCAACAACTGGCGGCGAACTAGAGACCTCTCAAACACACCGATGTCACTTTAGAGAGCTGAAGTGGTGTACGCCACGGTCTAACCCGTCTTAGTAATCTGCAGTAACTGAAGATTTTGGAAGAAAACCTGACTATAAAGTCCCTATTGGTTGTTTTTTATCCACTGCCATTTCCTCATGCGTCATGGGTGTGAATATGTAATGAGCAATTCAATTGTTTGGGCTAATTATGTCGTGTTTTTGAGCTGCAACCCATGATGTCACAGGTCTATATTGAGGGACGTCACGTCATCGTTGTTTTCCCCAAACCAGTTGAACTGCCGACGTGGTTTTTTGCCTCGAGCGTCAACTTTAACCCAAGACACAGTCTATACTGAGAGTAGTGTAAATGTGAACATTGTTGAATATGAATTATGCAAATGATGACCTCATTTGCATAATTGATCAGAAAATGATGAAATAGCTTTCTTTGATTAGACTGTAATGGGTTAAGGTCCTTTGGCGAAGGTATGGTGTCGTGGAACAGTAGTCTGCTTTGTGATTGCCTATATTGTCGACTGACACAGTCTCGTGTCAAGGCAAGTCAATTCGCAAATTGGTAGTAGAGTTACAATGGCTCTGTCAAGTACTGTGACGAAGAATAAATAATGTGTTCTGATACCTTAAGACAAACCCCGTTTGGATGCAACTCTAAACTGACTGGTTTATGTGCGTGTCCGTGCCCGTTGAGTATATTCTACAGGGCTGTGATCAACAACTACATTCTCATTCTTGCCAACCATCTGAACTCACGTCTGAAGTTGTTTACATTCAAAGTGACGCCGCCTTTCTCAAAAATGCTTTCACAGTTCCCTTTTCGTGACCTTGATTTTTTGTGATTACATGATGTTCGCTGATTTGAAATTCAGCGTTATTTGAGTGATTTAACGTTGTAACACCCTGCGACGTTTTGGGGAAAGCTTTCGTTGGACAGGGCGACTATTCCCTCTTCGCAGCCAGGGGCCGAATTGTAAGGAACTTACAATCGGTGGGGCTAATCGCAAGGGTCTGAAATGGCAGTCTGTATACAGCACCCACTGGCTTCAATTCGACAGTATACGTAATCACCCCAAGTGCCGATTGCATTGAACAGTACGGATATGAACCACTCACACTGGGAAGGACCCCTTCTCTTATTTATAACTGTGGTGTTTTTTTTATCGTGCTCGAGCACAGGACCTCCATTTAATATCCTATCCGAAAGACGGCCCTAATCGAAGTTTAAAAGGTACCCATTTCCATCTAAGTGAAGTGAGGAAAGTCATGTAAAGCGCGTTTCCCAAGGGCACAACGTCGGGGCATACCAGGGGGTTCTAACCCAGGACCTCTGGCTTCTGGGCCAAATACCTACCCCCGGTATCACTTAAACTTCTTGGCCAGCCTTATAATCTAATAACGGCAATGGTCTGCATTTGAGAACAAATGTCCATGCATTTGAATTAGTTTGATCTCAAGACGTACACTTGCTGTAATAACAGTTTAAAAGTGAACACATACAATGCGTTTTTCTATTGATGTAATACTATGTTCTTGCTATGTTTACAAAAACTCAAAGGCATGAAAAAAGACCAAACGAAAATCGTCCCTTTCACCATTTATTTTTTCTTAAGCCTTACTATAACACCACACATTCTGGTAGATACTTCCTCTCTGGCCTGTGTTTACACAATCTCTTGCTGGCTGCGGTTAATGCCGGCGGCGACTGTAGAGCCGACCGCTAGAAGCGCGATTATAGTCAGGCTACTTCCACTCTAGATAGTATAAGCTGCTTATAATCCTGCAAAGTCGAGATTCATCTTCACTGCACTTGAAAGTTCACCTGTGTTCGTGGAAGTCATTCTGGATCAATGGTGAACTTTAAGACGCAGATAGACCACGTGACTAGGTGAGCAGTGGATCATACATGTACGTCACAGAAAGACTATGGCGCTCCCCGTCTCTGTTGTTTCTATCTGCATAACGTGACGTCATAGAAGTAGTGGATTGTTCATCCTTGACAGAATATAGTTGGACGGTAGAAGGTTTGGGTAATATAAGTCCACTTTTTTGTGCTGGATATCACAGATCAACTTTGATCCAAGGTTGATCTTCCGTGTCAAGCCATACGCTTACTATACTAAGCGATCAATTAAAGTATTTCTTATAGCACTAGTAATATTGACTATACATATTTTAGCACTGATTTTACAGACTATGTCATTTTAAGATCTACCTTGATTATCCTGTCAGTTATCATTATAAAGTGGCCAAGATGTAGATGTAGACTACAAAGCCATGCCTTGCTCTCTGGTCTTGTTACACTCTCCCTATTCATTATCAACTAATTTCTTCGGTTAACCACAGCAGATACCTATAAATTCTTAACTTGAAACTATATATATTCTTTGCCATGAACACCAGACCTCTGCTTAGCAATTGAAGCTTGTTTTCTACAGAAGTTAGATATATTCATCTAGCTCCATTACACTTCATCTTTTTATTCTCTTGATTTAAAGAGATAATCGAAATTGACTAATGTTAAGCTGAGTACAAGCTACATTCTACAATATCTGCGTAAAATATAATTTGCTTTACGTGTAGTTTTTTCATCATACTATTACAGGATTTTCTATGCTCTTGTGTAGTAGCAGGTTCAATTTTTGCGATGTGTTATTGGCGCTGAATGTTGATTTATAAAAGAGCCTTGTTATTTTCCTAGCCATGACATAGGTCATATATTATCATGGAAGCTCATCTGTGTTAGATGTCATCATAGTACAAAGCTGAACTTTCTTCCAACACAAAAGTACACACGGATTGCTGACGTACCGGGAGGTTCACGTGTTAATAAGATCACGCGTCCGTAACTCTCGCGAGGTTACGTTCTGAAGTGATTGACCATCAGAACTGATCCTGAAGAAGGCAGCAGTGGTCGTTGAAAATTTGATCCATGTGTACTTTTGTGTTGGAAGAAAGTTTAGCTTTATACCAGGTCACATATTTTAACGCCAATCAGTTGACAGGCGGATACCACTCGAATGTAGGAGCCACATTCGGCCCTATGTTGGGGTCACCGTCAGGGTCGATGGGCGTTTGGACCATTTTCTTGGCATCCACGGTCAGGGATGACATCAGGCCGAAGCACTTCTTCATGTTGCCGGGGTTTCCGTTGAACATGTCGTGCAGGCACCTGAGCAGTACAGGTTGAGGAATGAAGTGGTTAGAGAGATGGTTGGAACCAAACCTGTCTTGCAGTTCATCGCCAAGCAGAGAGTTCAGCGGTTTGCCTACCTGACAAGAATGCCAACCACCCAGCCAGCGTTAAGAGCCTACACCTCCAGACACTCAGGTGTCAGGGCTAGAGGGAGACCACGCCACAGATGGATAGATGAAGCAGCAGAGTCCCTGACTGCAGAGAGACGCTACTCACCTGGCTGCAGAGAGACGTCTACATCTCCCCACGACGTACACCCCCCCCCCGGCACAAGCAGAAGGATAAAGTAAAGTAAGTAAGTAAAGTACCTGAGCAGACTGGTGTACTTCTCGTTGAAGCGGTCAGACATCTTGCGGGCCCTGGAGCCGGGCGCGTACTTGGAAGAGCTTGGGTTGGGGAGAGTGGGCCACACTGCGTTCTCATAGAAGGGTATGGGGGCACCGGCGAACTCATAAGTCTTATTACAACAGACACCACATGGGGTGAAGAAATCGTGTTCAGACTTCTCGTAGCCGTGGGTGCACTGCTCGCCACTGTATCGTTTCTGCCCTTGCTCGGTATAAGCGTTATGGTGCTGAGCCGCAACCAACGCTTTGCCATGTGCTATCTCCGCAAACTTGTAATAGTGGCTGAGTTCATCTTCGCCTTCTGGCCCCTTGTAAAATGCATCGCAGGGATCTCCGCCCTCTCCTTGGTCGAGGATTTGATGTATTGCCTCGATTGCCGTACACACGTCTGTCACGTACTCTGTGGATGGCACGAGATACTGCTTTGTCGTGTTTTGGTCGAACGTCAGACTGTCTGGGTCGTTGTTGTAGAGATCTATCATAGGGCATAATATCTTGTAGATGTATATGGCACCTATGGTGTCTGGCTCATAGTTTTTTACGTCATCCTCGCACTTTTTTCTCACGTTCTCTATCAATTCAGGACATCCGGAGGAATCAGATCCAAGACCGTCAAAAATATGTGAATCAAGAATGGTATAAATGCTTGAATACGCATTCACCAAGCATTCCGGCATCTCTATCGCCATAAATACGTCATGGATCTGGTGGAGAGAACACTTGGCCAGCTGTATGTTAAGTTCCGGGCGGCAGCCTTTAGGCAGTGGACCTGGATACGTGGGGATCAAGTCCGGATCGTTCAGGACCGGATTTCCTCCAATAGCATTGAGGACATTGGCCACCAATGCCATGTGGTACATTTCCTGTACCACGATGCTTTTCAGCAGGCTGGCGACTTTAGTGTTGAAGCCGTCCTTGATGCTGAAGTAGGCGCTCAGATACGGGGGGATCGTGGCCAGCTCCAACTGCAGTGCTAGCTGAAGATTTTCTTTCAACTCGGCTAATTTGATAGCTTGTTTTTCAGGACTATACTTTCTGTCATGCTGATTTAACCATTCTACAATCATGTCCCTTTTTGCCGGGGACAGATCACGTGTGACAGGCATGTGGTTTGGATCCTCTATAGGCAGTTGCAGGGAATGCAGCAACAGTTTCTTCGTAGAATCCCGCACCACTTCTTTGTAGGAAGCGAGGTTGAAGAGCGGCTCCATGACAGGATACAGGTTGTCGTATTGCTGAAATATCGGATAAATGTCATCGACCCACGTGTATGGCGGTTTGCTTTCATGTTTACAATATAAGTGTATTGTCGTCGTAAGGTTTTGGGGAAAGTCTACATGTGTGTCATCCTCGGGTTGCACCGTGATGTCATAGACGTACAACTGCCCGTCCACTTGATATCCCTTCCTTGTCTCCAGGTCTGGATCGTTGCAATCAATACCCTCCCTATCAGTCTTAAATGTGATATATGCAAGCCCTTGGTAATTTGTGATAAATTGGCCAGGTGACGGGTGAAAACTTTCATTGTCAGGGCCGGTAATTGCATCTGTAGGTCTGCAGATTTCCTTTCGATCGGTGTTGAGCTTAACATTTAACTTGGTATTCTCGGCGGGCTTGCCAAACCTTGTAGTGAATATCTTCAATGTCCAGGAAACCTTGTCATCACCTTCTCCTGTACGTTCCGACTCCGTGTTTGGCTCTGGGATCCGGAAAACTCTGTCTTCTGCAGCACCAATGTACATCCCCTTATGGTGCTCGACAAGGACAGGTAGGCACTGTTTCTGACACTGTTGGCAGGGCGGGGCTTCTTCCTTAACGACCATCACGACAACATCTCGCTTCTTTGGGTCCTGGCCAATGTCCATGATGACAATCCCCGCATCTCGCTGTAGCCACTCATCGGCAGTATAACTAATGGAGCCGACGTTGATTTCAGGGTTTTGAAGGATGTCGTCACAGTTCTTGATCATTCCGTTCCTCATTTCCAAAGACGTTTTATCGTAGATCAGGAGAAGGAGCAGGTTGCCACGGTCGACGAGTGTACCGTTCAGGTGTGTTGGTAAGCTATTGCTGAGGTCTACCACGACTTTGTTGTTCTTCTCGTCTATGTAGAACGGTGCATGGTAGTAGTCCTTCATCTCTGGCAGTGTCGGCTGTCCATTTAAGGCAGTGATGATCCCCTGTCCCCACAGCATTCTGTTGAACTCGGGGAATCCGAGCTTCTGGGTGTCCACATCGTCTACGGTAGATATGCTTCCGATGACTCGCCCATGGGCAAAGTTTTGGGTTCGCGGATCTTCGTTCATCATGTCTACCGTGAACTTTATGTACAAGGTCTCAGCCGGAGAGGAACCGCCACGGGGATACTTGAGTTGGTCGATGAATGTTGGGACTATGTTAACCTGTGTATCTTTTCCGTCCTTATGTTTCTGATCCAACCAACTCACACTCTCTAGTACAGACCTCCAGTACCCTGACGATCCGGGATCGCCCATACACTTCTTTTCTTTACATCGTTGCCATATGTCCATCACTGTATTGACCTTAAACTTGCCTTGAAAAGCGCCCTCTACCCCAACAACAAGACCCCATAATTGAGACGTGTACATCTGGTAGTAAGGGTCCAGATCCGACATCTTCGCGGTCACGGTGTCTTTACTTCCTGTGGGGAAGAATTATCTGACATTTACAATGATAATAATATTATAGGGTGTATTTGCAGCCAATGTGTTGATTAATGAGGCTGTTTAACGTGGTCGAGGCTCCTCCTCGAACACGGGACCCCCCTTTTACGTCCCTCCCGGTAGACGATTTCGTGGCAAGCTTCGTGAGGCTACAGCATCCGGTTGTCCTTGGTTGGTCTCCCATCCAAGAACTGACTGGACTACGCGTTGCTTAACTTCCGAGATCGAGGGATCGGGTGTATCCAACGCGCCACACATACCTGAACTTAACTACATTGTATTTTTTTTTGTTAGTTTCATTTGTATTGTATACCAGGTGACGTACACCGGGTGCATCTGGTAGCCGGGTTGCTTCACGGTGGTTGCTTCGGGCAGATTTACTGGATGTAGTTGTCTCTACTGGTAAATCCCACGTTTTGTGTGGGGGAGCCCCCATATAGAACTCCAGGCGTTATTTAAACCATTGCAAGATAATGTCACAGGTAAGTCAGACAGGCACGTTTGGAAATAGTTCGGTAACAAAAGCCACAAAGGCTTACATAAGCATGATAATCGTTGCACACATGTCTCAAGCATCAAACGCCAAGAGCAGCCATTACCATGCATTTATTGCCACTTGTAAATCTCGCTTTTCATGCAGTGCTTACTCTTTAATTTTTTATCAAGAGCTACAAACGATGAGATGAACACACCTGTGATGCGTTTCCCCACCATGGGATCGTTGGTTGTGCACTTTCCGTACTCGTAGCAGACTTTGGTGACTGAACAGTTGACAAGCCGGAAGTCACCGCCGCCCTTCGGGTTCCAGTTGCAGTGTGGGAAGGTGTAGTTGGGGTAGCATGGCGGGTCCCGGTTTATGTCGAAGGTGTTGATGTTGAAGTTGTAAGGGTCGTTGTTCATGGTCATTGTGTCGGCGAGGAATTGTCCGGAAAAGTGCAGTCGAGGAAACCCTGCCCAGCGCAAAAAAAACAAACGATGTCAAAGTTTCCATTGGCAAGTAGGTTTCAGAAACCATAAGGAAAACAGTACAAAGTAGAAAGCGCCACAAAAATGCATAGAAACACGTCAAAAAGCAGCCGGAGTCGAACTTCTGCTTAAAGAGTAAAAATAAACCCTTCAAACTTCAATTTAAACCGTTGGGTGACAAGTGTTTTGAAATATCAGCAAGTTGAATGATCAGCTGCAGGCTTGATCACCCAAAGAAGAATAAGAAGAATAAAGTCTAAAGAAACGTACCTGCTTCCGATAGTGCCAACAGTCCCAGGACCAGAGCGACCATGTGCCATGGTTTCAGTGGCGTTGCCGTTGCCATTGTGACAGTATCAAGGCGTGATTGACACACCAGTGGAACGGTCTATGTGTAGCTGCCTGTAACAGTATGAGCACAAATGAGAATAATGTGATATTGTGATAATTTTATCTGTATCTTTCTCCATATTAACACTTTGTCCTGTAATGCTCTAGATATGACTTATTACGTAATTAGCTATTCGCATTGCTCTAGTCGAGTACAACAAAAATTAAGAGATGCTAAAGATTTGAACTTACATATGATTTAAATGCAACAACTCCTACAATACAAAAAAAAAATATGTAGTAAACTGCTTTGTGCCTGGAAGAAAATATGGGAACTCATGATTAACCCCGCCAGCTTTTATTGTAGACGTAATTTGGATATAAAGTTTTACTCTATCCCTATGCTATACTTGCCATACATCATTGTACCGTGTACAAATGCCGAGCAATAAAGTTCTTCTGCATAAAAAAACTAGCGTGAAGAGTGTGTCACTTTTTTCAGATCATCACACACCACATTGTGGACACCATACTTCGAGTATGATAATTTTTCACTCTAAGAAGGGACGAACGTGCAAAGGCGGGACATGATTTGAAACTAGAAAGGCCAACATTTGCTTGAGAGGAAACACAACATATTTCAGCCATTTCTCTCCCCATGCAACAATCGCCCATGTGCGAAAATTGAACACTTCTGTTTAAAATGACTTCTAATCACACTAGTGAGCAAAAATGAATCTTACAAAATACCCCTGTGCAAGAATGGACCCTTACAGTATACCCACGTTAAAAGGTAAACTAGACCAGTCCAAAAACCGCGACCTCGTAGCGCAGTGGGACCGTGTTCGCCCCGTGACCGAGAGGTTGCGGGTTCGAATCCCACTGCCGTGTTTCCGATCTTGTGTCTTTGCAACTTTCCAACACACCCCATGTAAAATTGCAACATATGCCAGTCCAGAAATACTCTAACTGAAAAACCAGCCTTTTGTATAAGAAACCCAGTCCAAAATTGAATTTAGAAAAAGTGCCCCCGTGCATGAATGGACTCTTCCAGATAACAACGGGCTCGCTGATTGGCCTCAAAATCTCCTCAGGATATTGATTCAGGCTAGACCATTGGCTGCCTCTTTGATTAAGTTAAACACATGTCCAGGCTTGCTCTGCAAGAGAAGTCCTCATGTGGGGACTTTAAGGTCATTGGCCCCTCCTTCTGGCCATTGGAAAATGACCCCCAAAACCCGACAATAAACCATTTTGAAGTGGTTTATGCCAAAAATTATACATGAGTCATTTGAATAAATATCCAGTGCACCCCTTTACCAAAATCTAGGTCATTTGATCGTAAAATCAGGGTACAGGAGCCAAAAGTATCTCTTTTCGCCTTCGGTAAAAAAAATGTCCTAAAAATCGCAAAATAAAGCATTTTAGTTGTGCTGTATGCGAATAGTGTTATTGAATCCTTGTACGCATATGTCAAGGGCACTCCTATACCAAATTCCAGGTCATTTGGTTGAAACATCATGGTACAGGAGCCTGAAATGTTTTTTGGTCAAAAACTGGCCAAAAATCGTAAAATTAAGCATGTTGTTGTTTTGTATGCCAATAGTGTTATTGAATCCATGTGCGCATATGTCTAGGGCACTTCTACAACAAATTTCAGGTCATTTGGTTGGAACGCTAGGGTACCAGAAATGTACTTTTTTTGTCAAAAAATCGTGAAATTAAGCACTTTGATGTGCTCTATACCAAAAGTGTTATCGAATCTATATTAGCATATCATCAAGGCACCTATATGCCAAATTTCAGGTCATTCGATTGTAATACCAGGGTACAATCAATCAATCATTCGCAGGCATCATAGTCTAATGCATAGCGGCTACAGACATCGACAGTTCACGCCAGGTTGATCTGTCCTGGGCGTACTCCCTCCAGTTGGTTCTGGTGACCCCCAGCTCTTACAGGTTACAGGGGGCCAAAATATACAGTTTTGGTCTAAAAATGACAAAAAAAACTCAATAAAAACATTTTAGAGGCAGATCTGAAAAAAAAACTCCGAGAATATCGGCCCACTCTACCTTTGTGCAAAATTTCAAGTCATTTGGTCCAGAAACGACGGAGATGAATCGATTTGAAGATTTGATAGTGGAGAGAAAGAAAGAAGAAACATTACGAATACTAGAAAAGCCGACATTTGCTCGGGAGCAAATACAGCATATTTCAATCCATCTTCATCCCTTTGCAAAAATGTACTGTTCCATATCAACCTTTTGCAGGAGTTGACTTGACCCACAACATCATCCCACTCCAAAATTGATTTTACCCCCCCCCCATACAAGAATGGACTGTTCCAGAACACCCCAATCTATGCAAAATGGACTGGTCTATGTGACCCATTTTCCATGTCTAGTGCTAAAGCTACCCCAATACCAAATTCCAGATCAGTTGGCTTTTTCATGACACAGGAAGCCATAACATACATTTTTGGTGAAAATCCCAAATTTAACAATTTTTAAGTGATGTACACCATAGGTGTAAATAGAGCCCTGTGACATACTCGCCATGAGGTCTATGCTGCTTAGCAAAATAGTTCAGTCATTTTGCGCCCAATCAAGGTGAAAAATAAGTTCTGATACTGACGTCCACAAGACTTGTACACTTTAACATCAAACAGAATGACTAAACGATCGTTGAACTGCTGAAACTAAAACAAACAGCTTCAAGAAAACACGCCCCTCGCCTGCTCAACACCGCAGCCTTGAGCAAACTGGCTGGGCGCGCCTAAGAGCGAAGGTTAGGTGTTTAACTTAAACTTTTGTTTCTCGTCACATTTTGCTCCGACAAACCATCTTCAAATAAACTTTCCTCATTAGGCATGCAAATTATCTCTTGATTTACATACTTAGTATCTAAGTACTTAACTGATTATTTCTCAAGCTATCTACATACGAAAAATCATTGCAATTAGTCAGCCCTTTTTTAATTCATCTCTTGCTAAATTTAAATCAAATCGGCCCATGCAGTTCCATAAAAAGCTGCTGGGGGGGGGGGGGCACGCCTTTACCACTTACTCTCTCTCCTAAGAGCCTTCTACCAACAATAATGACCACAAAATGTCCTGATCACGAAAACCGGAAGTTCTGCTGACGTACTATGATAAACCGCCAGGAGGTCGAAAGTCGAATTATTTTGAGGTCTGCACAAATATCAAGATGTCACATCTAAGGCTTCTCGAGTTATGTGTGTCACACATAGACACACACAGACATACACAAACTAATTTCCCATGTAAGGTCTAAACATGGGCGTTAGGAAGAATGTCGTCCTAGCCCTTTTTGTTTTCACATCTTGATGGCATATACTTATACTTGGTTCCTACTTTGTGGAGTGTACTGCTCTGGCGCAAATCATCGATAAAAGACCAAAGATTATGGCTAAATGTCCACTTAGTTCAAAGTGTACTTTTCTGTTTGCTGGGGGAGGGTGCACGTGGTGGCGAATGACGCGAAACATATTACCTGCCACCATTGGTGCGGCCAACCAGATCAACGGGTGAGTCAGACCAGCCGTCACCCTGTACGTGACAAGTTTACAGATGCATTGGCCCTACTGACTACCACATCATATTTCCACCATTGTACGCGTACGGTTATGGACCCACTTGAAATCTTAGTTTAAACAAAAAATAGGTAATCATAATTTCAAAATTTACAGACATGACTTATAAATTTAGAACGGACCATGCATAAATCTATTGAAGATTGCGAATAACGTTCTACCACATGTACAGCCAAACCTGTCTATAGTGGCCACTCAAGAGACTGGAGAAATATGGTTACTATAGACAGGTGGCCACTACAGAGAAAATGTTTATCAATTGACCATGAGCAAGCTACACATGATTTCAGTTCCCACTAATCTTTCTCACCAAGTAACATTGTCTCGATCAGTAAATTCACCGACAAAGACTTGCACTTTAATGCTACCACCAAAATGACCCTGTCAGGACCTCCAAATCCTCGCAAACTACAGTTTTAAACTCGGTGCAGGATGACATAAGGCTGCAGTATGGCTGCAATAGGCAGTGTTTATGTATCGACGGGACCGGAAATCGTGTTGCCGTGGCCGCGTTTCACAGGTGGCCGCTAAGCCTATTTCTTAACCATTACGAATCCAAGGGACCGACAAAAACTGGCCACTATGGCCAGGTGGCTGCTATGCAAAGATGGTCGCTAATACAGGTTTGACTGTACTCATTTTTTTGAGTGATCTATGAAGAAAGTGTTGGTGGGGTCACCATACCTGTGGTATGGCTGAAATATAACAAGACCAGATGGTACTTACCCCTTTAGGTCAATAGCCTCAAAGGGGGCGTGAACGAGGCACAGAATTATTTCATATTGACATAGGAAACAACTTAGATTATTTTATTATCATAAATAATCTTATTATAGATTATTTTATTATTATAAATTAGGGGATTAGGGGCCGGGGTTATGTTGACCTTTGCCTTTGGGCGGGTGAACTGTTACAGGCAGTCAACGGCCAGAGCGGAGTGGAGACCCGTTAGGCGGTTCAGTGCTTCATGTGATTTTATGTTTTATGGCTCTCTTAAATGAAGCAACGTGTCGTTGATTAACATTTTATAATTGCAAACCGGAGATGGTTTCAAGGTTAAGTTTCTCATTTTCTTCAGATGCTCACTCGAGCGGTCAAATCGTACAGAACACTCGCCATGAGGCCTATGCTGCTTAGCAAAATAGTTCAGTCATTTTGCGCCCAATCAAGGTGAAAAATAAGTTCTGATACTGACGTCCACAAGACTTGTACACTTTAACATCAAACAGAATGACTAAACGATCGTTGAACTGCTGAAACTAAAACAAACAGCTTCAAGAAAACAGACCCCTCACCTGCTCAACACCGCAGCCTTGAGCAAACTGGCTGGGCGCACCTCAGAGCGAAGGTTAGGTTTTTAACTTAAACTTTTGTTTCTCGTCACATTTTGCTCCGACAAACCATCTTCAAATAAACTTTCCTCATTAGGCATGCAAATTATCTCTTGATTTACATACTTAGTATCTAAGTACTTAACTGATTATTTCTCAAGCTGTCTACATACGAAAAATCATGGCAATTCGTCAGCCCCTTTTTTACTTAATCTCTTGCTAAATTTAAATCAAATCGGCCCATGCAGTTCCATAAAAAGCTGCTGGGGGGGGGGCACGACTTTACCACTTACTCTCTCTCCTAAGAGCCTTCTACCAACAATAATGACCACAAAATGTCCTGATCACGAAAACCGGAAGTTCTGCTGACGTACTATGATAAACCGCCAGGAGGTCGAAAGTCGAATTATTTTGAGGTCTTCACAAATATCAAGATGGCACATCTAAGGATTCTCGAGTTATGTGTGTCACACATAGACACACACAGACATACACAAACTAATTTCCCATGTAAGGTCTAAACATGGGCGTTAGGAAGAATGTCGTCCTAGCCCTTTTTGTTTTCACATCTTGATGGCATATACTTATACTTGGTTCCTACTTTGTGGGGTGTACTGCTCTGGCGCAAATCATCGATAAAAGACCAAAGATTATGGCTAAATGTCCACTTAGTTGAAAGTGTACTTTTCTGTTTGCTGGGGGAGGGCGGTGGCGAATGACGCGAAACATATTACCTGCCACCGTTGGTGCGGCCAACCAGATCAACAGGTGAGTCAGACCAGCCGTCACCCTGTATGTGACAAGTTTACAGATGCATTGGCCCTACTGACTACCACATCATATTTCCACCATTGTACGCGTACGGTTATGGACCCACTTGAAAGCTTAGTTTAAACAAAAAATAGGTAATCATAATTTCAAAATTTACAGACATGACTTATAAATTTAGAACGGACCATGCATAAATCTATTGAAGATTGCGAATAACGTTCTACCACATGTACAGCCAAACCTGTCTATAGTGGCCACTCAAGAGACTGGAGAAATATGGTTACTATAGACAGGTGGCCACTATAGAGAAAATGTTTATCAATTGACCATGAGCAAGCTACACATGATTTCAGTTCCCACTAATCTTTCTCACCAAGTAACATTGTCTCGATCAGTAAATTCACCGACAAAGACTTGCACTTTAATGCTACCACCAAAATGACCCTGTCAGGACCTCCAAATCCTCGCAAACTACAGTTTTAAACTCGGTGCAGGGTGACATAAGGCTGCAGTATGGCTGCAATAGGCAGTGCTTCTGTATCAACGGGACCGGAAATCGTGTTGCCGTGGCCGCGTTTCACAGGTGGCCGCTAAGCCTATTTCTTAACCATTACGAATCCAAGGGACCGACAAAAACTGGCCACTATGGCCAGGTGGCTGCTATGCAAAGATGGCCGCTAATACAGGTTTGACTGTACTCATTTTTTTGAGTGATCTATGAAGAAAGTGTTGGTGGGGTCACCATACCTGTGGTATGGCTGAAATATAACAAGACCAGATGGTACTTACCCCTTTAGGTCAATAGCCTCAAAGGGGGCGTGAACGAGGCACAGAATTATTTCATATTGACATAGGAAACAACTTAGATTATTTTATTATCATAAATAATCTTATTATAGATTATTTTATTATTATAAATTAGGGGATTAGGGGCCGGGGTTATGTTGACCTTTGCCTTTGGGCGGGTGAACTGTTACAGGCAGTCAACGGCCAGAGCGGAGTGGAGACCCGTTAGGCGGTTCAGTGCTTCATGTGATTTTATGTTTTATGGCTCTCTTAAATGAAGCAACGTGTCGTTGATTAACATTTTATAATTGCAAACCGGAGATGGTTTCAAGGTTAAGTTTCTCATTTTCTTCAGATGCTTACTCGAGCGGTCAAATCGTACAGAACACACGCCATGAGGCCTATGCTGCTTAGCAAAATAGTTCAGTCATTTTGCGCCCAATCAAGGTGAAAAATAAGTTCTGATACTGACGTCCACAAGACTTGTACACTTTAACATCAAACAGAATGACTAAACGATCGTTGAACTGCTGAAACTAAAACAAACAGCTTCAAGAAAACACGCCCCTCGCCTGCTCAACACCGCAGCCTTGAGCAAACTGGCTGGGCGCACCTAAGAGCGAAGGTTAGGTTTTTAACTTCAACTTTTGTTTCTCGTCACATTTTGCTCCGACAAATCATCTTCAAATAAACTTTCCTCATTAGGCATGCAAATTATCTCTTGATTTACATACTTAGTATCTAAGTACTTAACTGATTATTTGTCAAGCTGTCTACATACGAAAAATCATTACAATTCGTCATCCCCTTTTTTAATTAATCTCTTGCTAAATTTAAATCAAATCGGCCCATGCAGTTCCATAAAAAGCTGCTGGGGGGGGGGCACGCCTTTACCACTTACTCTCTCTCCTAAGAGCCTGTACGTGACAAGTTTACAGATGCGTTGGTGCTACTGACTACCACATCATATCAGTCACATTCTTAACGACATTTCCACCATTGTTTATCATTCTACCCTTTTCCACACTATGGGATGTTTCCTATGTAAGTATAACGACAAAAAAACATTAATCCGACATATTCCAGCATATTCAGCACTGAACCATGAATAAACGAGCAGGCTTTTGCGCATTCCGGATACTGTTTAGTGCATTGTTTACCATGTTTCCCCGGCCATTACTACAGTGCACTGGTCTACCACTTTCTGTGGTATCAGGAGAAAATAACACTTCAAAAAGAGTGTACCTGATAGCAAGTTCCTTGGGATTGTATTCCCAGTGGAACTTTAATCTGTCACAATATTATAACATGGCTGTTTGTCAATGGATTTCATATTCAAAACGACAAATTTATATCAATCGGCAGGCACTTACTCTAGGTTTAATTGGCAAATCGGCATGTCGGTAAACTGCTGATAGTCGCGATCAAAACATGGCCCGAAAACTCATCAACACGCGGCAAATCCGTTGTGCTGTTCCACTACACGGTTATGACATTCTATGAAACTTTTCATCCGCTGTTTTATAAGCAAATGGCAGTAAATTAAATACATTGTTTTGTGAATGGCTCCCCAAAGATATACCCGCACAACACACTACAAACTCCCTACAAAGATCCGTCTTGCTGTGCCTTTGGACGTAATCCCCAAGCAGATATTACGGTGGCATGTAGTATGATAAGCCTAGGAAGGAGTTTAGCAAACAGAGAGTTTTATCCCAGGCCACCGCGAAGTTTCGCATTTTCTGCCGGCTAAACTCCTTCACCAGATTATGATACCATCTTATGCCACCGCAAGATCTGCTTGGAGATTAGGCAACTTGATGCCAAGTTTTGAGTCAATAGATGGGCTTTTGGTATAACTAAGCAAGCAGAAAAACAAATATTTCGAGCCATTAACATGCTACTGTAACAGCCCCTGCGTGCGCAAGACGTTAATTTAAATGTAGCGCCGAACTTTTGTTATCTTAAGGCGTGCTACAAAAAGAACGTTAACACCAGCTTAAAAACATGACCCTGTATGTGCCCTTTCTGTGGCATTAGTAAATGGAAATTTATTGTATTTTGGCAAAATTAAGGAAAAGGAGCCTCGTTATGTCAGTATTCACCCTTTTTGTTTAGTTCCTTGTTTATGATTCACAATCTTTGAATTCACGTTCGGTCCCTCATCAATTCACTCATTGGTCTATCCATCCATTCATGATTAAGATGAAATAAATTATTACCATGTTCATTCATTGAAATATTGTAACAGTTGTAATTCCTAAAATGTTACAGTATGCCTCTAGGTGTTGTCAGAAACCAAGATTTTCGGGACCAAGCTGCTTGATAACGAAGTTCAGGACATGCGGACAAAACTTGTTTTCCGTACACTCAAACGTTTCTCCCCTAAATTAAGTCGTTCACATATTATTATAGTAGCTGGGTGGTGATTATTGGAGCACCCAAAGTCAACACGACACAAACAAGCTCATCAATACATCCATGTATAGTCACACTGCTTGCCTACTTGCGAAAACCAAAAGAGAACTTTAAATCAAAGCCACATATTTATATATCTGTACTTGCTTCTTATAATCGTGTATAACGACACGGTACTTGGGACTTGATAAACAAACGATCGCTACATCCAATTATTTCACGTATTTAATCATGTAGTCCCCGCGGAAGTTGAGACGGCGTAAACAATCCAATTAACAACAGGTGATACCAAACAGGTGATAATTAGGGATGCCACGTTGGCAACATAAGTGGGAAAAACGCACAGACGCGAGGCAGTTAGACACGAACATATAGGACAGAGACGCGCGTTTGGAACAAGAGCAAAGGAAGCAGGAGAAATAGCAGCAAAGAAGCCAGGAAAGGCAAGGGGGTAGGGTGGGTGTGAAGGGCGGGCAGAGGGTAGAGAGAAAACACAGGTGCCTGTAAGCAATTGCCCACCCACCCACTTTTCTTTTTTACTGTTACGGTTATCGGTAGGACATACTGGAAGACCAAGACTCTGTCAGTGCAGAAACGTCCCACTTACACCCGATATCATTCCCCATACCTAACATGTGAGACGCCTTCTGCACTGCAGCGGAGGACTACATGATTAAGATAGGGACAGGACGATGCCCACTCCAACGCATGTGCGCAAAACAAATTGCCATAATTCCTACAAGGGAAGCCTAGGAACTTTCATGCATGGAGGTGTAAAGCCTTTGCCCTCAATCTAAACTCGGCACAAAAAGTTGGAATATCAACTTCAGTTGATCATCTTTCTGTTGTTTTTGCATCAATTTCAATGTATTATATATCAATAGAAAGCTTGTGTGATTTACTTTCTAATGGTATCAAATTTTCTTATCATTATAAACTCATAGAACAAGCACCAGGACTGCTTACTTGAGCGGGTCACCAAAAAAAGTGCCCAAATTTCCCCGCTTCTGTTTTTTTTTTTTTTTTTTTTTATTGTTGAACAACAAAGTACAGACAGGACAGAGAGGTAATGCACTCTAGCAGTAAGCTAATATTCACATCACCTCTCAAAAAAGGATGACTGACAAGAGGAAATAAAGTGACAATATCGAAACAAACAATTCACAGCTATTTACATATAAGTCAGGTTACAAGGTAGTTGCAAAACGTTTGGTATATACAATATATGACTGGGTTAATTTTAAGATACTGCAGTTTGTATGATATGACAGAAAAGTTGAACCCCTTAAAAGTAAATGGATACGGGCTGATTCAGATAAACTATTGAAATCAAGAGAATTGCCTAGCAGGTTTTGAAGATTGTCGAAAAAAATGGTTCTGTATTGTTGATAGGTAGGGCAGTATAACAAAAAATGCACAACACCTTCACATCGACACCCACAGTTACAGGCTGGACTAGAAGCTAAATTTCGGATAAATAAACTTTGGTTTAGACTGCAGGTACCTATGCGAAGGCGTGTAAGGAGTGCGCAGGTGTACTCTGTTCAACACTGTATCGTCCGGTTGTTATGGCCGCAGGTAACAATGATTCAATCAATCGTTTTTTTCGTGTACCCTTTTGGTATACAGAACATCCCAGTTTACTTTTACCATATTTGAGGAGAGTATTTTATGATTGTAAACTTATGGAACGGGCACCAGGCCTGTTTGCGTACAGGGTGGTCATAAAAATAAAGTACCCTACTAAAATCAAACACTCCATTCAGCTCATTTTGTTCCGTCAATATTGACTTGTGAATGAACGCAAGTTGAATAAACAGGACATGTCAATTAACGCCACTGTTACTCTTTATTCAAGCAAACAATCTGAACCAAGAGGTGCAAGCCATAAACGGTAGGAAGGCTATTCCATACTAAGACTGTACTTCAGCATCCTGGAGGTAGTCTGCGATGGTCCTTGTTATGTGTGGACAGGTGTTTTAATCTTGCAGAATGGAATTTGGTCCAATATTAAAGAGGTAGGATATTCCGACTGGATGGAGGATTGTGTCCATTTATCAAAGAGGAACGTCGGGAACTTAGATACGTTCAAAACTTAAACTGGTAACAGTAAGAGAGCAGGACAGAGCGAAGCCAGGAACACACGCGGAAGGAGCAAAACAGAGTGAAAATGGTCTAATAGGAGCCAAACAATAGGGGAAAAGCTGTAAGACTTGAGCATGATAACATGTACAATGGTCGCAACATTTAGGACAATAGATGAGCGCAACAGTAACAGTATGTTCGTAATACAGAGCAGAATGACAAGAACACTCTAAAACTTGAGCGTAACAATATGTACAATGCTCGTAACGGAGACAGAGCATAGTGATAAAAACGCTCTAAAACTTGAGCGTAACAACATGTACAATCCTCGTAACGTAGACGAGGCATAATGATAAAAACGCTCTACACTTGAGCGTAACAATATGTACAATGCTCGTAACGGAGACAGAGCACAATGATATAAACGCTCTAAAACTTGAGCGTAACAACATGTACAATCCTCGTAACGTAGACGAGGCATAATGATAAAAACGCTCTAAAACTTGAGCGTAACAACATGTACAATGCTCGTAACGTAGACGAGGCATAATGATAAAAACGCTCTTCACTTGAGCGTAACAATATGTACAATGCTTGTAACGGAGACAGAGCATAATGATAAAACGCTCTAATACTTGAGCGTAACAATATGTAAGATGCTTGTAACGGAGACAGAGCATAATGATATAAACGCTCTAGAGCTTGAGCGTAACAATGATAGAAACGCTGCAGCGCTGGAGCGCAATAAGTAGGAGAGTAGAGTAAAGATTCTTCGGTGTGTGTAAAAATGTGTTCGGAATGTTCAGAATGAAAGAGCAGAGGATAGAAACGGTGTAGAATTTGAGCGAAGACTGTCTAGATGGAAAAGCCTCTTGTAATGACCATAACGACACTACGTGAGCGGCCGAGGTGGCAATTAGTTATTTCGAGAGGCAAGAACTTTGGCACGGAGGTGCGGGGCGGGTGGGTGGCAAATCGTCTTTGTAACTTCTAGACCGCGAGAGACACAAGCTTTGCTGTTGCTTGTGCTCCAGCTAGGAGGGAAGTGAATGACTCAGCAGACTCAGAGGATTCTGAGTCACACACACACATAGTATCGCTATCTCCGACCAGAGCGTTGTGCCTGGTAGTGACATTTTTTGTGGTAAACGACATCCGGTGTCAATATCAAACCGCCTAGAATTTGCTGCGTTGAAAATTCGTATTTTATCTCATCACATTGAAGTTGCCTGGAATGGTGACGAGTCTTGTTTTTCCTATGGCGGTTATACCTCCCCACACCATGACGCTGCCTCCACCACCAAACGCTAACAGTTACTCTTGCCGTGTCAGCGTGCGGCTCTCCTTGCCACCTTAACGCTTTGATTCGGCCATATACAACTTCCAAAAGGGCAGATATGCTCTACTAAAATGTGCTATAACAAACTGGTATGTTCTGTATACCAAACGTGATGTGAATGAAGGATTGACTGAGTCACGGACACAGGCACCAATACCAACAGGACGATTCAGTGTTGAACAGAATCAGGGAAATTTGGGCACTTGTTTGGTGACCTTCTCCTGTAAGCAGACCCGGTGCTCTTTTCATGAGTTTACAGTCATAATAAGGTTAATACTATAGGAAAGAGAATCACACAAGCTTTCAATTCATATATGATACATTGAAATGTATGCAGAAATAGTGGAAATATGACATACTTAAGTTGATATTCCAAACTTTTTGTGAGTTTAGTTAATTTTTCTTTTGTTTGGACGCCAGGCTATGGACCCACTTGATAGCTTAGTTTAAACAATAAAAGGTACTAAAAATAAAAATTTACAGACATGACTTATAAATTTAGAACAGTCCATGCATAAATCTATTGAAGATTGAGAATAACGTTCTACCGCATGTATCAGATAGCAAGGAAAGCGTGTACGGGTACTGTTCTTCAGGCAGCTTTCGTGATCTAAGTCCGAATCAACATAGTTTCACGTTTCAAGCATGCCCTGTACTACCTATTTCTCTTTCTGCAAAGTTGTTTACTATACTTTACAATCTACTAGCTGTATTGCATTTCAAAAAAGTTTGTCAATTTTTTTTGGAGCGGGTATTGGTTGAAGCAAGTACAGAAAATAGAATGTATCAAATATGATACAGGCGAAGGCAGTTGAAAAAATATCAGAGGCGTTAAATCACTGCTGTAGTGCTCAGATGTGTGGAAGATTGGGCGTCACGTACCTCGTGCGTTTCTGTGGCTGGAAGTGCTTCGTGACTGAAAACGCCTCGAGATTGAAGGTGAAAATGGGAAAACCAGACGGAATGGACTCCGTGTATAGCTCAGGAACCCGACGCTACTCAATGGTTGGTGATTGGCTCTTCAAATACGATTTTGCGCACAAAACCGGCTCCTTCGGGAGGTAGGCTCTTGGACTCGATATGGCGAAACGCGAAGCGCGACCATCGCCATATAGGGGCGAAACGCGCGGCGCATATCGCCACCGGGGGCTAAAAGCGAGTTCTCGATTTTCTCCCCCTGAGAGCGGTAGCGCGAAGCGTAATCAAATCATCGCGCTTAGCGCCATCACGGGGTGAAACGCGACATCTCTTGGCGGAGCTCTTGGCGGTCGGAACATCGCCAGCTGCAGCGGACGTTCCTGGACGGTCTTCGGTTGGGCAGTCGACCGACGCAGCCATACTCTCATATTCAACTTTAATTAACATTTTTTTTTTAAATATTTGCGTATATGTTCAAGTTCTGTTGTTCTTAAATAACATCTATTCTAATTCTACTATGTAGTTAGAAACTTGGCTATAAAATCAAAAGTAAGATTCGGGTTTTCATCCGCCGGCATCCTGGACACTTGTCGAGGGTGCAACTCAGCCAAAAAGACCTCCCTGCGGAACTCTTGGATCGGAACATCGCCATGGGACGTTCCTGGTCGTCGGGCAGACGACCGACGCAACCATACGCCAAGGCATATATTTAACCTTTCAGCGATCCTTGATTGTGACATCTTGGTTTGACAACATACACAGATATAGATATAAGGCATAAGGCAGTAAGTATATTGTGAAAGAATTAATCACCAATACTTGGTTCTACAATAACGTTATTGATATCAAAGGCGACTTGGTACTAGTAGTATGTGTAACGTTGCCGACAAGTTGCAATGTGTCCACGAATGAAAGGTAAGTTTATACCGGCTGTGCATGCTGGGATAGCCGTGAATTGCATATAACACCGGCCCTGTCCAATCACCATCTTGGAGCAGAGTCGCAAATTCCCCGACTTACCTTTCCCGAACTGATCGCATTTTCCCCGGTATATATAAAAACTTAACCCTTTCTTGAAGATTTAGAGACATTGAACAGTGTTAGTAGAGAGATATGAGAAATAGGAACGTGTTGTCAAAAATTGGCCAAAAATCGCAAAAATAAGCATTTTGTTGCACTGTACACCAAAAGTGTTATTGAATTTATATGAAGGGATTATCAAGGCACATCTGTGTCAAATTTCAGCTCATTCGGTTGCAATACCAAGGTACAGGAGCCAAAAGTGTCCTTTTTTGGTCAAAAATTGGTAAAAAAATCGCAAAAATAAGCATTTTGTTGTACTGTACACCAAAAGTGTTATTGAATTTATATGGGGGCATTATCAAGGCACATCTCTGTCAAATTTCAGCTCATTTGGTTGTAATACCAAGGTACAGGGGCCAAAAGTGTCCTTTTTTGGTCAAAAAATGGTCAAAAAATCGCAAAAATAAGCATTTTGTTGTACTGTACACCAAAAGTGTTATTGAATTTATATGGGGGCATTATCAAGGCACATCTCTGTCAAATTTCAGCTCATTTGGTTGTAATACCAGGGTACAGGGGCCAAAAGTGTCCTTTTTTGGTCAAAAATTGGTCAAAAAATCGCAAAAATAAGCATTTTGTTGTACTGTACACCAAAAGTGTTATCGAATTTATATGGGGGCATTATCAAGGCACATCTCTGTCAAATTTCAGCTCATTTGGTTGTAATACCAGTATACAGGGGCCAAAATATACAGTTTTGGTCTAAAATTGACCAAAAAATCTCAATAAAATCATTTTAGAGGCAGATATGAAAAAACTGAGAAAAAGCATCAAGGTATTGGCCCATTCTACCCCTGTGCCAAATTTCAGGTCATTCGGTCCAGGAACGGCGGAGATGAATCACTTTGAAGATTTGACAGGAGAAAGAAAGAAGAAAGAAACATTACGAATACAATATATTTCACCATACTATGTATGGCTGAAATATAATAAATGCACTGAAAAGTTACTTGTAGCCTGTAACATCAGCGTTTTAACTTTACACAGTACAGAAAAATGTGTACAAACATTTAATTCATTGAAAATATATAGCAGAAAAGATGTGTTCCAAGGGCAAATTAAGCGAAATTTTCTCAACAAACAACATCCATTTATCAATATTTTAAAGATAAAGACTGCAACAAAAGTAATATCTCAAGTGAAACAACCAGAGGGAGAAACAACACCCCGACTCCCGGGATTCGAACCCGCGCCGAACCCGGGCAGCCGGATCACAAATCGAACGTGCAAACCGTTCGGCCAAATGGCTTAAGCCGTTAGGCGTCTTCGGTTTAGCAGTCCTTGAACACCACTGTTACACTACTCCCCCTTTTCTTTTCAAGATTCGTCCTCGAATCTCCGAGATCGACATCCCTGTGTGGCACATACTAGCCTGTTACTCACAGGGCCGGCGTGGGAACCAGTGAAACAACCAGAGGGGCGAGTAAGAACAGAAAGAAACAACACCCCGACTCCCGGGATTCGAACCGGCGCCGAACCCGGGCAGCCGGATCACAAATCGAACGTGCAAACCGTTCGGCCAAATGGCTTAAGCCGTTAGGCGTCTTCGGTTTAGCAGTCCTTGAACACCACTGTTACACAAGTTACCGTGAAAAAATCGCGACCTCCGTTCAACATTTTCTACGAATTCAGTGCCGACACCGCCCCCCTCCCCAGTATGTCATCGTCACATTAGCTGTTGTTTTTCCCACATTCCACCGACAAACAAGCAAAAAAAACCTCCAAAACAATCCTATACATGTACTTATCACCAATGACTTCAGGCATTCGACGAGTTTTCGTAAACAAATCAAAGTTTTTACGCTTTCCTGCGTGATTTTTCCCGCGAAAACAGCGGGGATATCAGGTATTCCACCAATAATGGAGCCCGGGCGCGCTACGTCACGCCGAAATGGCCAATGGGGTGCGACTCTCGCGATTCGCGAGATGTGAGTGAGTGCGAGGTTGCGCGAGACTTGAGGTAGAATCACCCAAAATGGCGGCTCGGTGCGGCCGGAATCGGCGTATTTTGAACTTTGAGCGAAGTTTCCGGGGGAAAATAAGGGCGTACCAAAGGCATATATCCAAAAAACAGGGCGTACATTTTGCGATTTTCTTAGCGAAGGCCGTACATTGTACGGCTGTACGCATTGCTAGCTAAAAGCCTGCCGCGGGGAGATCATGATGTTGGTTCGTTGATTATTTTCCTATTGTCCCAAAAGTGTCCCAAAAAGATTTTTCAGTTGTCCCGGCCTAAATTTTAGTGGCCTCGGGACATCGGGACATAGTTAACTTCGAGCCCTGATACTAATTAATGTTGTCAAACAGTAGACTAATGGACATTCATAGCAAATAATTATGATGTTGACTGACTATAACTAGTGTTGTATAAGTACTGTACATGTATTTCCTGAATTCGTCACTGTATTTTTAAGTTCACTGTTTTTGCTTTTACTTTTCCTCTGTGAACATAACATGATGGCAAATATTTCAAACTGTACACATACCTCATAGCTGTACATACTGTGTTTGCAGTGAACTTAAAATCACATGGCAATCTAGGTACTGTGGTAGTAGCCAAATATTTATTTATTCACTGATCTTTTGGGTGATCATTTGGTTTGTAAAACTGATTTTCATGATAGCCCAGTTACAGAATAAAATATATAAAACAATGTACAAAAGAAAATGCTTAACCACAGACAACAAACACGAGTCCAATGCACGTATAAGTTACAAATAATGGAACAAAGTACTCAAAAGAACTTACATAATAACAACCCATCATAATAACATATATATAGTCAATCTGTGGACAAAATAACAGAAGGTAATATTAACAAACAAAAGGCAAAATGAATCATAACTCAAATGAAGTTAAGTCATAACAAATCATTATCATAATCCAGTCATTTCATAGATCTTTTGGGGTTCAGGCCTGATTGACTGTTTTCGGTGTGGGTGCTAGTTTTAAGTCAGGATTTACTGAGTTGTATATTGTAGTACATGTATCTCCAAAAACAAACGTGCGCTGACCTGCTCTTGAAGTGTGGTTTAGTTTGTGTAGGAGACGTGATTGTCTTGTGTTGTAGCTGTTGATTTCATTCCAGTTTATAAAAACTTTTGTCACTGACTGCTTTTTGCTATACTGTCAAATATAAAATTTAAAAAAATCAATGGTTTCTAAGCAGTTTCCTGTGTCTAATCCAACAACTCTTACTGAATAAGTTGCTTTTCTACTGAAGAAAATATGCAGGTAAAACTTGTGTGTTGCAGGTGATTTTGAATGTTCCTAAAAGTAAAAGTATTGCGAACCCTGCATATGACATAATGCCTGCACTAGTGCAGGTTTTCACCCCCCACCCCCAAAATTAAAAATGCTCATGTAACATTTGCTAAAGCACTAAAATATAAGCTTTCATTTCACGGGCTGCTAATTCAAAGCCCTGTTGTGTTTCTGCTGCAGACAATATCTACACACTACTAACACAGTTTTGAAAATCATCAGACATATGTATTACTAGTAAATAATAGTGCAAAGTGTGTGTAGACTTTTTGTGCATTATGTACTTCTTTTATTTGTGTTTCACCTTACATGGCACCAAAAAAAGTGCCCAAATTTCCCTCCTTCTGTTCAACTGTATCTTCTGGTTGTTATGGCCGCGGGTAACAATGATTCAATCAATCGTTTTTTTCGTGTACCCTTTTGGTATACAGAACATCCCAGTTTACTTTTACCATATTTGAGGAGAGTATTTTATGATTGTAAACTTATGGAACGGGCACCAGGCCTGTTTGCGTACAGGGTGGTCATAAAAATAAAGTACATGTACCCTACTAAAGTCAAACACTCCATTCAGCTCATTTTGTTCCGTCAATATTGACTTGTGAATGAACGCAAGTTGAATAAACAGGACATGTCAATCAACGCCACTGTTACTCTTTATTCAAGCAAACAATCTGAACCAAGAGGTGCTAGCCATAAACCGTAGGAAGGCTATTCCATCCTAAGACTGTACTCCAGCAGGTAGTCTGCGATGGTCCTTGTTATGTGTGGACAGGTGTTTTAATCTTGCAGAATGGAATTTGGTTCAATATCAAAGAGGTAGGATATTCCGACTGGATGGAGGATTGTGCCCATTTATCTCACCACATTGCCAAGTTGCCTGGAATGGTGACGAGTCTTGTTTTTCCTATGGCGGTTATACCTCCCCACACTATGACGCTGCCTCTACCACCAAACGCTAACAGTTACTCTTGCCGTGTCAGCGTGCGGCTCTCCTTGCCACCTTAACGCTTTGATTCGGCCATATACAACTGCCAAAAGGGCAGATATGCTCTACTAAAATGTGCTATAACAAACTGGTATGTTCTGTATACCAAACGTGATGTGAATGAAGGATTGACTGAGTCACGGACACAGGCACCAATACCAACAGGACGATTCAGTGTTGAACAGAATCAGGGAAATTTGGGCACTTGTTTGGTGACCTTCTCCTGTAAGCAGACCCGGTGCTCTTTTCATGAGTTTACAGTCATAATAAGGTTAATACTATAGGAAAGAGAATCACACAAGCTTTCAATTCATATATGATACATTGAAATGTATGCAGAAATAGTGGAAATATGATATACTTAAGTTGATATTCCAAACTTTTTGTGCCGAGTTTAGTTAATTTTTCTTTTGTTTGGACGACAGGCTATGGACCCACTTGATAGCTTAGTTTAAACAATAAAAGGTAATAAGAATAAAAATTTACAGACATGACTTATAAATTTAGAACAGTCCATGCATAAATCTATTGAAGATTGAGAATAACGTTCTACCGCATGTATCAGATAGCAAGGAAAGCGTGTACGGGTACTGTTTTTCAGGCAGCTTTCGTGATCTAAGTCCGAATTAACAAATACCTTATGACATCATCTAACTACTATATACTGGAAAAACTCTGTAAGCTCGTCCACGCATGTTTTAAGAAGAGAGAAGAAGCATGTAAACTGTAATATATATGTATAGCTTTCCGATTACTTACTATGTACCAAACTGACTGCATTTAGCCCCAATGGGGCATGAATATGCAATAAACTTCATTGTCATTAACATAGTTTCACGTTTCAAGCATGCCCTATACAGTACTACCTATTTCTCTTTCTGCATCGTTGTTTACTATACTTTACAATCTACTAGCTGTACTGCATTTCAAAAAAGTTTGTCAAAATTTTTTGGGGCGGGTATTGGTTGAAGCAAGTACAGAAAATAGAATGTATCAAATATGATACAGGCGAAGGCAGTTAAAAAAAATCAGAGGCTTTAAATCACTGCTGTAGTGCTCAGATGTGTGGAAGATTGGGCGTCACGTACCTCGTGCGTGTCTGTGGCTGGAAGTGCTTCGTGACTGAAGAAAACCTCGAGATTGAAGGTGAAAATGGGAAAACCAGACGGAATGGACTCCGTGTATAGCTCAGGTACCCGACGCTACTCAATGGTTGGTGATTGGCTCTTCAAATACGATTTTGCGCACAAAAACGGCTCCTTCAATACATCTATTTGTCTATAGAGTGGTTGTTCACGTGCAGCCTTCGTAATGTTCACATGATCACTGCATGATGGAATCTACTTGACACTTGGACTCACAGTGAAACTTGACAAGGCCTTTCATCTTAATATGCCACTTAGGACACGCCTTTAAAACTTGGTGTTTGTTTGGGGTTGGGGTTTAGATGCCTAAGGCTTGGCATGGATTTCTATTATCTAAAATTTACCTTATTGGCAATAAAGAAATGCAATCTAAAATAAGCTAAATTTAATGCTGGTATATCACAAGTCTACTTTATGTAGCTATATAAGCACAGGACTTGTCACACTTGGACCTCATAGTGCTAGTGTCCAAACCCACAAAACAGGTCCACCAGTTCACCTCTTGTTGTCTAGCTCTGAGCGCCCCTCTATTTGCTTCCAAACGCAGGACCGAAAACAACTGTCACAGTGTTTGTTTTTCCGGACGTGACCATGACTATAGACCACTGTAATGGCACGCCGCGCCACTGCCATGGTCCAAATGAGTTCTGAAGTTCAAAAGGACTGTTTGCTTACTATTCACGTAACGGTGATGGAGTCATGGAGATCAGTCAGATGCTCGGGCGCAACATGAATGGATTTTCGTAATTAAGTGCCATACATTAAGTGCTAAGTATATATAACCTTTTCTAACAGGCCTGTTGTTTATACGTGTGAACAATAATGCCTTCACGCATGAGCGCTTAAAGAAAAACAGTTAAAGTTATTGTTTAGAAGGCTTTGATTAATTATTTTCTAACTCAATCATACACCGCATGCCTTGAGAGGGAAGCAATTTCAAAGTTGTGCCCGCGGTATCTGTCCTAAAAGTGCATGATATTTTTGCGAACATCAAAACCTTCCCCAGTATCAAAATACCCCCTGCTTCAAGAAGAATATATGACGAACATGTTGGAGGTCTTTTGGGGTGTTGTCGTTGGCGCTTGCTTGTAAATGGGCCGGGAAGTTCTTGAGAGACAACCGGCCTGGGAGGAGTGGGGGTGGGGGTGGTGGTGTGAGGGAAGCACCCAGGGTAATCCACTTTACACGACATTCCTTACTTCATTCAGGCGGAAATGAGTAAATATAGTATTGTACAGAGCCCATGTGTTGATGTATGCGTGTACGGCATGAAACGTTGGAACATAGGGGAGCCACACAACATCCGGAACAGCACCATCGACAGGCAGAAGTACCTGTTACCTGACCAGTATCAGAGCCACGACGTGCAGTCATACATGTACAAGCATAGAAAATCTGACACCAGTTATAGAATTCACTGACTGACTGTTTAGAGTAAACTTATATCACGAATATGTATTTTAGTGTATCGTAATAGTTAATTTGAACCGTAGATGATATAACCGATATTTTGCGGTGTGACTAGATCTGTCTCAGTGATAAGCCAAAATTTGAACAAGAGATGTAATGTATTTGAATGACAGAGAGTTCAGTTCAGGAGAGCAAGAGAGATCCTCAGTCAACACCGAAGTTAGCGGGGTCAGCATCATGTAGTGACGCCAAAGCACCTTGACAGTCTCCGGTGACCAGTGTACGGAAAGGCCTGGTCTCTGCGTCCTTCCATTATTCTTGATGTGCTAGTCTTCGAATTCATACATTGGTTCCATGTATTGTTTGACACATGACTTAATTTCCTTTTAAAATCAGACTTTACTTGATTCCAAACGTGAAACCACATCATTCAACATTGTAAAGAGCGAAAGCTTTTATAAAACGATATCGACCAAAATCTGTGACATATTGGTCTTCATAATTTTTTTGACCTCCATGTATAACGAAAGTATATCATTCCACACTGTAAAAAGAAAAAGCTCAAAAAATATCGGCAAGACCTGTGCCAATTTGGTCTTTATTGTCTTTGAATTAAAAAAATTGATTTACCACGCAAAATCAGGCTTTGCATAACTCCAAACGACAACCACTAGAAAGCATTTCATTTCTGTAAAAAGCAAAAGCTTATATGAAAAAGTAACGGCGAAAAGCTGGGACATATTGGTCTTCATTATTTCATAAAGAATGGGGAACATCGTAGTAATCTGTAACAGTGTGTACAAACTACCACCTATGAAATGCAAGGAGTGCAGTCATTCCCTGTATGTGAAAAGACCGTTTCCATAAGGCATTGCCTAGGGAATGCGTAGGTGCAATTTCTCGAATATTTGGGACTCGATATTTGTGAAAGTAAGTACCAACGGCTCCGCCCCTGAGGCGTCGCCAAAATGATTGACACACCAGGTGAATAGGTTCGAGGTCTTCGTATGGCTGTCTGTAACAGTATAGGCGAAAGTGAGACGGTGTATTGTGATCTTCTGTAACATTTTAACTGCGTCTTTCTCCGTATAAAAAAAACTAGCTTGAGTAGGTTCTCACACCCCAGACTGTGGACACCAGAAGAGTATTATATTTTTCACTCTAAGAAGCGATGAAGATGAAAATCCCAAAATGACGCAGTCTTGGTGGGGCAGAATTTGATACGCCTTCGGGTCAACAGCCTCAAAAAGGGGCGGTACCGAGACACAAAAATCAAATTTCACTGAAATGGGAAACAACTAAGGTTACTTGAAGTTTTTGTGGCCATCACCATTGAAGCAGTATGCTGTTCCTTAACCTTCGGTAATGTAATTAGAAGCCGGGGGTGGTTCAAAGCTTCATTCTTGCCATGTTTTCTATCTTTTCTTATGATGCTCACTCGAGCGGAAAAACTTCTCTGTGGGACAAGTACAGAGCACGCCTTGGGCCGTATACTGTTTATCATAACAGTTAAAACATTTGGTGCAGCAAACAAGGTCAGTAACTAATCTCTAACATTAACGAAATGTTTTATTGCAAATTCATGCCCATGGGGCTAATTGCAAGTGAACAAAATCAAATACATGGAGTGATAGAAAACGGGTAAATAATCTAATTTTAACACGAGTTACACACTTCACAATCAGTGATAGATATCAGTTATGCACATCAAAACCTTATTTGCATATTCAAAGTTTATTTATCGAAGTTTATTATCCCGCTGCGTTTCATAATAAGACTATTCAAACACGTGACAAATGAAAAAATTGCATAATTAATGATAATGGGTTAAGGTCCTTTGGCGAAGGTATGGTGTCGTGGAACACTGGTTTGATTTGTGATTGCCTGTATTGTCTGACACCGTCTCGGGTCAAGGCAAGTCAATGCACAAATTGACTTGACATTTAAGACTATGGGAGCTGTTCTAACAAAACAGCCAGAAATACACAAGGCCACGGCGCGATCTTTTCTTAATCTGTTCTTTTTGTACTTACTTGAGAAAACATACTTTGTTGAATGTAATCACCCAGTTCTCAACCGTTACAATTTCAATGTAACAGAACACACTTTTTCGCCAATGGAGATTTACATGGTAAAGGACTGCGAAGCCAAGAGGTTCAACGCCTCAAAATTTATAGCAGGATATATAACAAACAATTTATAGGAATTATAACATGTTTGAGTTCAGGTTAGAATCTACAAAATATGTGAAAATAAGCAAAAGTCTGTCAGCTCGTTCTGTTTTAAAAGTCACCTTTACTTGAACCCCATGCGGAGGTCATCATACTGCAGACGACGCACAGCAGTTGGCGGTAACAGGATTCAACCTGACTGAACATGTCATACAGCCTCAAAACTGACGTATTCCTCTACCATTCATCACCGTTTCTGACTCGCTGACGTGCACTGAAGAATTTAAAGGCTCTCTTAAGTACTGTACACCCGAACTACTTTGTGCCCGAACTACCACTGTGAATGCAGAAATGTTCCCGGTGGTTTTATATTCGCGGTTTTCGCGGTGGCCTATGGCGCTACCGCGAACTTAAAACCACCGCGAAAACTTCATTTGCCGGCTAACGCAAAATTAAATCCCCGCGAACTTAAATGCATTTACAGTATTATCGCTGATGAATACTGTGTTCTGCTACCAAACCCGTTTGGGAGCAACTCTAAACTGACTGGTTTATGTGCGTGTCCATGCCCGTTGGGTATATTCTACAGGGCTGTGATCAACAACTACATTCTCATTCTTTCCAACCGTCTGAACTCACGTCTGAAGTTGTTTACATTCAAAGTGACGCCGCCTTTCTCAAAAATGCTTTCACAGTTCCCTGTTGGTGACTTTGATTTTGTATGATTGCATGATGTTCTGTGAATTTAAAATCCAGCCTTATTTGAGTACGTTAAAGTTGTAACAGCCTGTGACGTTTTGTAGGAAACCTTTATTGGTTGGACCGACCACTACTCTCTTCGCAGCCAGGGGAATCGCCAGGAGCTTACAATCGGCGGGGCTAATCGCAAGTGTCTATAATAGCAGCCTGTATATAGCGTCTAGTGACCATACTTTGACAGTAATTACCCCAATGGCCGATTGCATTGAACTGTAATGATATGAACCACTCACACTGGGAAGGGCCCCTGCTCTTATCGATAGGTGTGGTGGGTTCTTTAACGTCGCTCTCCTCGACCACAGGGCCTCCATTTTATATCCTATCTGAGGGACGGCCCCAGCTGAAGTTTGATAGGTACCCATTTCAACCCGAGTGAAGTGGGGAAAGTCATGTAAAGCGCGTTTCCCAAAGGCAAAACATCTGAGCATACCAGGGGTTTCTAACCTCTGGCTTCTGGGCCAAACACCCTACCCCCTACTTACTATTTACACCTGTTGGCCACCTTGATTATCAATTAACAGTTGTGGTTTGCATTTGAGAACAAATCCATGCATTTGAATTAGTTTGATTTCAATACGCGCACCTGCTGTAATAACAGTTAGAAAGGAAACATACAATATGTTTTTCTATTGATGCATCTTCTTGTTATGTTTACAAAAACTAAAAGACACGAAAAAAGACCAAACGAAAATCGTCCCTTTCACCATTTAATTTTTTTCAGCCTTACTATAAACACCACGCATTCCGGTAGATACTTCCTCTCTAGCCTCTAGCCTGTGTTTACACAATCTCTTGCTGGCTGTGGTTTATGGCGGCAGCGACTATAGGGCCGGCCGCTAGGAGCGCGATTTTAGTCAGGCTACTTCCACTCTAGATAGTATGAGCTACTTATTATCCTGTACAGTCGAGATTCATCTTCACTTGAAAGTTTATCTGTGATTGTGGAAGTCATTCTGGATCAATGGTGAACTGTAATACGCAGATAGACCACGTGACTAGGTGAGCAGTAGATCATACATGTACGTCACAGAAAGACTATGGCGCTCCCCGTCTCTGTTGGTTCTATCTGCATAACGTGACGTCATAGAAGTAGTGGATTTCCTGACAGACTATAGTTGGACAGTCGAAAGTTTGGGTAAGTCCCCTTTTTTGCGCTGCATATCACAGATCAACTTTGATCCAAGGTTGATCTTCCGTGTGAGCCATACGCTTACTATACTAAGCGATCAATTAAAGTATTTCTTATAGCACTAGCACTATTGACTATACATATTTTAGCACTGATTTTACAGACTATGTCATTTTAAGATCTACCTTGATTATCCTGTCAGTTATCATTATAAAGTGGCCAAGATGTAGATGTAGACTACAAAGCCATGCCTTGCTCTCTGGTCTTGTTACACTCTCCCTATTCATTATCAACTCATTTCTTCGGTTAACCACAGCAGTTATCTATAAACTCTTAACTTGCCTGTTGCGCATTCTCCCTATTATTAACCCATTTCTTAACCACAGCCGTTATCTAAAATTCTTCACTTGAAACTATTCATTCTTTGCCATGAACACCAGACCTCTGCTTAGCAATTGAAGCTTATATTCTACAGAAGTTGGATATATTCATCTAGCTCCATTACACTTCATCTTTTTATTCTCTTGATTTAAAGAGATAATCGAAATTGACTAATGTTAAGCTGAGTACAAGCTACATTCTACAATATCTACGTAAAATACAAGTTGATTTACGTGTAGTTTTTTCATCATTACAGTAATTTCTATGTCCATGTGTAGTAGCAGGTTCAATTTTTGCGATGTGTTATTCGCGCTGAATGTTGATTATTATCCAATCTTCCTAGCCACGACATAGGTCATATATTATCATGGAAGCTCATCTGTGTTGGTAGTAATCATAGTACAAAGCTAAACTTTCTTCCAACAGAAAAGTACACACGGATTGCTGACGTACCGGGAAGATCACGTGTTAATAACATCACGCGTCCGTAACTGTCGCGAGGTTACGTTCTGAAGTGATTAGTCATTATTGGTCAGTATTGATCCTGAAGAAGGAAAAAGTGGTCGTTGAAAATTTGATCCATGTGTACTTTTGTGTTGGAAGAAAGTTTAGCTTTGTAGTAGAACACACGGATTGCTGACGACACGTATCTGGAATATAACGTGTCAATAACATCACGCGTCCGTAACTCTCGCAAGTGTAAGTCTGAAGTGAATGGTCATCAGTATTGATCCTGAAGAATGTGACAGTGGTCGTTGAAAATTTGATCCAGGTGTACTTTTGTGTTGAAAGAAAGTTTAGCTTTGTACCAGGTCACATATTTTTAACGTTGATCAGTTGATAGGCGGATACCACTCGAATGTTGGAGCCACATTCGGCCCTATGTTGGGGTCGCCGTGAGGGTCGATGGGCGTTTGGACCATTTTCTTGGCATCCACGGTCAGGGAGGACATCAGGCCGAAGCACTTCTTCATGTTGCGCGGGTTTCCGTTGAACATGTCGTGCATGCACCTGAGCAGTACAGGTTGAGGAATAAAGTGGTTAGAGAGATCTGCATCTGTATCTATATAGCCGGTATAACCGCCCTTTGGCGTAACACACCAGCTTCGCAGGCACGCGGTGCGGCAACAGCTGGTTATATTACACTGAACGATCCGTCACACCTAACTTCTGCACATCTATCTGCAAGCGTTCTTTAAAACTATCCAGAGAAGAGGCCCCTACTGTGCTGGGTGATAACAAGTTCCACTCTACGATAGTTCTGGAAAAATACGAATTTTTGAACACATCAATCCTAGCTTGGTAACTCTAGTACTTGAAGTCATGGCTGTTTCTTGTTCTTTTTTGAGCTGGTATTAGATACTTGGAACCAATAGATGGTTGGAACCAAACCCGTCCTACAGTTCATCGCCAAGCAGAGAGTTCAGTGGTTTGGCCACCTGACAAGAATGCCACCCACCCAGCCAGCGTTGAGAGCCTACACCACCACACACTCAGGCGTTAGGGCCAGAGGGAGACCTCGTCGCAGGTGGATACAGGGAGTAGCAGAGACACAGCGAGCTTTAAGAGCCTACACCGCCAGACAAAGGTGTCAGGGCCAGAGGGAGACCTCGCCGCAGATGGATACAGGGCGTAGCAGGGTAGAGATACAGATACAGTGTTATCACCAAGCACAGTAGGGGCCTCTTCTCTGGATAGTTTTAAAGAACGCTTGCAGATAGATGTGCAAAAGTTAGGTGTGACGGATCGTTCAGTGTAATATAACCAGCTGCTGCCGCACCGCCTGCCTGCGAAGCTGGTGTGTTACGCCGAAGGGCGGTTATACCGGCTATATAGATACAGATACAGAGTCCCTCCGTGCACACGGCCTGACTCTCCAGAAGGCTACTCACCTGGCTGCAGAAAGACGTCTACATCTTCCCGCGACGAAAGGCACCCCCCCCCCCCCAGGCGCAAGCGGAAGGATAAAGTAAAGTAAGTAAGTAATTTTCAAAAGTACCTGATCAGACTGGTGTACTTCTCGTTGAAGCGGTCAGACATCTTGCGGGCCCTGGAGCCGGGCGGGTACTTGGAAGAGCTTGGGTTGGGGAGAGTGGGCCACACTGCGTTCTCATAGAAGGGTATGGGTGCCCCGGCGAACTCGTACGTCTTATTACAGCATACTCCACATGGGGTGAAGAAATCGTGTTCAGACTTCTCGTAGATGTGCTCGCCGCTGTGTCCGTTCTGCCCTTGCTCGGTATAAGCGTTATGATGATACTGTGCCTTAACCAACGCTTTACCATGTGCTATCTCCGCAAACTTGTAATAGTGGCTGAGTTCAGGTTTGCCTCCCGTCCCCTCGTAAAATGGATCGCAGGGATCTCCGCCCTCTCCTTGGTCGATGATGTGATGTATTGCCTCGATTGCCGTGCAGATGTCTGTCACGTTGTCTGCGAATGGCACGGGATACTGCTTTGTCGTGTTTTGGTCGAACGTCAGACTGCCGTGGCCGTTGTCGTAGAGATCTATCATAGGGCATAATATCTTGTGGATGTATATGGCACCTATGCTGGCTGGGTCATAATCTTTTACGTCATCCTTGCACTTTTTTTCCACGTTCTTTATCAGCTCTGGACATCCGGCGGCATTCGATTGTAAATTGGTCGTGAACATGAATGCCAAATTAAGAACCCTAACAATATGTGAATACGCATTCACCAAGCATTCTGGTTTCTCTATCCCCATAAAGACGTCGTGGATCTGGTGGAGAGAACACTTGGCCAGCTGTATGTTAAGGTCCGGGCGGCATCCCGCGGGCAGCGGACCTGGATATGTGGGGATGACGGAAGCGTTCAGGACTGGAGTCCCTCCGATAGCATTGAGGATGTTGGCCACCAATGCCATGTGGTACATTTCCTGTACCACGATGCCTTTCAGCAGGCCGGCGACTTTAGTGTTGAAGCCGTCCTTGATGCTGAAGTAGGCGCTTAGATACGGGGGGATCGTGGCCAACTCCAACCGCAGTGCTAGTTGAAGATTTTCTTTCAACTCGGCTAATTTCATAGCTTGGTTTTCAAGACTATACTTTCTGTCGTCCTGTTCTAACCAGTGTATAAGCATACCCCTGTGTGCCGGGGAGAGATCACGTGTGACAGGCATGTGGTTTGGATCCTCTATAGCCAGCTTTAGGGAGTGCAGCAACTGTTTCCTCGTAGAATCCCGCACCACTTCTTTGTAGGAGGCGAGATTAAAGAGCGGCTCCATGACAGGATACAGGTTGTCGTATCGCTGAAACATCGGATAAATGTCATCGACCCATGTGTAAGGCGGTTCGCTTTCAGGTTTACAATATAAGTGTATTGTCGTCTTAAGGTTTTGGGGAAAGGCTACTTCTGTGCCATTCTCGGGTTGCACAGTGATATCATAGTCGTATAACTGCCCATCGACTTGATATCCTTTCCTCGTCTCCAGCCCTGCTGGTTTGCTGCAATCAAGACCCTCCTTGTCTGTCGTAAATGTGATAGATGCAAGCCCTTGGTAATTTGTGATAAATTGGCCAGGTGACGGGTGAAAACTTTCATTGTCAGGGCCGAGGATAATTGCATCTGTAGGACTGCAGATGTCCTTTCGATCAGTGTTGAGCGTAACATTTAACTTGACAGGGTTATTCTTGACAGGGTTGCCAAACCTTGTAGCAAATATTTTCAATGTCCAGGAAACCTTGTCAGACTCATCATCGTCTACCGTACGTCTCGACTCAGTAATTGACTCAGGAATCCGAAAAACTCTGTCTTCTGCTGCACCAATGTACAGCCCTTCATGGTGCTCAACAAGAACCGGCAGGCACTGTTTCTGGGCCCCTTGGCTGGGCGGGGCTTCTTCCTTAACGACCATCACGACCACAGGCCCCTTTGCCTTTTTATCCTGGCCGGCAATGTCCATGATGACAATCCCCGCATCTCGCTGTAGCCACTCATCGGCAGTATAGTCAAAGGACCCGACGTTGATTTCAGGGTTGTGAAGTATGTCGTCACAGTTCGTGATCATTCCGTTCCTCATTTCCAAAGACGTTTTATTGTAGATCAGGAGAAGGAGCAGGTTGCCACGGTCGACGAGTGTACCGTTCAGGTGTGTTGGTAAGCTATTGCTGAGGTCTACCACGACTTTGTTGTTCTTCTCGTCTATGTAGAACGGTGCATGGTAGTAGTCCTTCATCTCTGGCAGTATCGGTTGTCCGTTTAAGGCAGTGATGAGCCCCTGTCCCCACAGCATTCTGTTAAACTCGGGGAATCCAAGCTTCTGGGTCTCCACATCGTCCACGGTCGAGATGCTTCCGATGACTCGCCCATGGGCAAAGTTGTGGGTTCGCGGATCTTCGTTCATCATGTCTACCGTGAACTTTACGTACAAGGTCTCAGCCGCCGGAGAGGAACCGCCACGAGGATACTTGAGTTGGTCGACGAATGTTGGGACTATGTTAACCTGTGTATCATTTTCGCCTTCATCTTTCTGATCCAACCAATGCACACCCTCCAGCACAGAACTCCAGTACCCTGACGATCCGGGATCCCCGATACACTTATTCTCCTTACATCGTTGCCATATGTCCATCACTGTATTGACCTTAAACTTGCCTTGAAAAGCGCCCTCTACCCCGACATGAAGGCCATATAGTTGAGACGTGTACATCTGGTAGTAAGGGTCCAGATCCACCATCTTGGAGGCCACGGTGTCTTCACTTCCTGTGGGGAAGAATTATCTGACTGAGGTACTTTTGTAATAATAATAATAATAATAATGATAATATCGAGTTTTTTTGCAGCCATTAGGTACCCAAAGTGTTGAGTAATGAGGCTGTTTGACGTGGTCGAGGCGCCTCCTCGAGCACGGGACCCCCGTTTTACGTCCCTCCCGGAAGACGATGCTTCGTGAGGCTACAGCATCCGGCCGTCCTTGGTTGGTCTCCCATCCAAGAACTGACCGGACTACGCGTTGCTTAACTTCCGAGATCGAGGGATCGGGTATATCCAACGCGTCACATACCTTAACTACATTGTATTGTTTGTTTGTTTGTTTGTTTCATTTGTATTGCATACCCAGTGATTCACCTCATGACGTATACCGGGTGAATCTGGTAGCGGTTGCTTTGGGAGATACATGGCGCCAGTATAAATCTACTGGATATATTTGTCATAGTTGGTAAATACCACGTACACACATCTAACTCCAGGTGTCATTGCAAGATAATTTCACAGGTAAGTCAGACAGGTACGCCTGGAAATTATTCCCTACAGTAGCAATAAATCCTATACAAGCCTGATAATTGTTGTCTCCAGTATCAAATACCAAACCATTACCATTCCCAGGCATTTATTGCCACATGCTAATCCCACTTTTCATACAGTGGTTACGGTTTAAATCAAGAGCTACAAACGATAACCTGAACACACCTGTAATTCGTTTCCCCACCATGGGATCGTTGGTTGTGCACTTTCCGTACTCGTAGCAGACTTTGGTGACTGAACAGTTGACAAGTCGGAAGTCGCCGCTGCCTTTTGGGTTCCAGTTGCAGTGCGGGAAGGTGTAGTTGGGGTAGCATGGCGGGTTTCGGTTTATGTTGAAGTTGTAGATGTTGAAGTTGTAAGGGTCGTTGTTCATGGTCATTGTGTCGGCGAGGAATTGTCCGGAAAAGTGCAGTCTAGGAAATCCTACGCAGCGCAAAAAAAAATCGATGTCAAAGTTTCCATTGGCAAGTAGGTTTTAGAAACCATAAGGAAGAAAGTAAAAAGCCCGACAGAACGAAACGCATAGAAAAACGTGAAAAACATCTGGAGTCGAACCTCTGCTTGGAGAGTAAAGAAATGTTCAAACTTCAACGTAAACCATTGGGTGACAAGTGTTTTGAAATATCAGTAAGTTGAGTGATCAGGATGATGAAACGTACCTGATTCTGATGTTGCCAACAGCATCAGGACCAGGACGACCATGAGCCATGGTTTCAGTGACGTTGCCGTTGCCATGGTGGCAGTATCACGGTATGATTGACACACCAGTGGAAGATCTATGTGTGGCTACCTGTAACGGTGTAAGCACAAATGAGAACAATGTGATCTTATGATACTTTTGGACTGTATCTTTTTCCATAAATACAAACTAGCTTGAAGAGTGTGCACGTGCCAGGTCTGTTGAGGTCCTAACACACCACACACCAGAATGCGGACAACATACGAGTACTATAAACCGGATCCAGCTTAATTCCAGAAACCCTTCAGTTGATAATTTATTAAAAAAAATAGATAAAACCAAATGAATCAATATTTGTATGTTATACTTAAATGTAATGAATGCGCGGGATTGTAATTACATGTCTCCAGGCCCAGAATTCGAACTCTGGAACTTCTGGCAAAATTCTCCAGAATTTTTAAGACCTGATCCAGAATTCTGAGAACCTGAGTCAGACGCCTGGAGAATTCTGGGAACCTGAGCCAACATTACAACCCGCATACTCATTATCCTTTAACTTATCAAAGCTTAAGATATTAATTCATTTGGAAATACTTTCAAATTATTATTAATAAGGCTTTCCAGTGTTTCACTCTAAGTGCCCCTTCCAAAGATTTAGCCGGAAAGCCGTCTGAATGAAATTTCTTGGATGGATGGATGTATATTCCTGGGTGTATTCAAGAAATTCTCACTGCATTCCAGATATTTTTGACCATTACTGTGGCCGTCTCCGTGAATGTTTTGTCATGCTCAAAACTTTGACGTGGAGAAGCGGCTTTCAAAATGGATGTGCCAGGAACCGGCCGAAAAACAAGAATGGGCACAAATATCTATAGAATACCGGCAGTGAGCATCTCTAGAATGATCTACGAATATCTAGGACTACACAAAGGATATCTAATCAGACGACGTTCCAGCTCATTCCTCTCGTTTCAATGTGAAGGCTCTATATATAAGAATGGATAAAGACAAGTTGCCGCAGTGGTGATGGGGCGGACTTTCATACAAGCCCGGATGGTATTTACACCTTCAGGTCAATAGCCTCAAAAAGGGGCGGTACCGAGACAAAAAATTAAATTTCACTGAAATGGGAAACAACTAAGCTTAATATTTGAAGTGTTATGGCCTCCCACACTGAAGCAGTATTGTAATGAAAAAATGGGGGTGTTTTAAGGGTTCATTTTTGCTCTGTTTTCTAATTTTCAAGTTTCGTCTGATGCTCAATCGAGCGGACAAAGCTCTCTGTGGGACAAGTACAGAACACTCCTTGGGCCGTATACTGTTAATCACAACAGTTAAAACATTTGGCGCCGCAATCAAGGTCAATAACTAAGCACTAATATTGACGTCAACATGCCTTACACACCTCACAATCAAACAGAACGAATAAACGATCGGTGAACTGCTGAAACTAAAAATTCAGCTTCAAGAAAACACACCCCTCACCTGCTCAACACCGCAGCCTCGAGCAAACTGGCTGGGCGCGCCTCAGAGCGGAGGTTATGTTTCTAACTTCAAACGTTGTTTCTCGTCACATTTTGCTAATACGAGGAAGAAAACGTCAACGAGTTAACTTGACAGTCGTTCTATAATTAGTTTGGCAAATTACGTACTGATTTACATTTTCGACGGATCAATTCTAGTCTTTGTCAAGACACGGACGTAACGTCACAGAAACATTGGATTGTCCATTCCAAGACACGAAACATGTTATCTATTTGATCAAGCCGCCGTTGCCATTGGTGCGAAGAACCTGTTCGACAGGTGAGCCAGACCAGACATCACCCTGTACGTGACAATTTTACAGATGCGTTGGCCCTACTGATTAACACATCATAACGCACCAATATTTGTCATATGCATATCTAAACGAACATCATCATCATTCTAAACGATATTTCCACCATTGTTTATCATTCTACCCCTTTGCACACTATGGGATGCTTCCTATGGGGGGGGGGGGGTTCGGGCAGAGTGTGATGCGAACAGAGGCGGCGGCAGCAAATTTCTTTTGTGGGGGCAAAATATTGGTGATAGATTTGTGAGTATGTGGAAGACCAAAGGCCCGACTTGTCACGTCCGGTGTTCTGCCTGGCTATGCCGAGTGGATTTCATGTCGGGAGCAACATTTGCGTGACATCACAGACCGCCTACCGTGACGACGCACCCTTTCACTAATTCTCATAAGCCTACACGATGACACGGACCAAGCATTCCCCTTCCTGTTCTTTGTTCTATTCCCGGTAAAAGACATGGTAAGAGGGATATGCCTTTTACCAGGAATAGAACAAAGAACAGGAAGGGGGATGCTTGGTCCGTGTCAACGCCGACGCTCCCCCAATACATTTTCACCATGTCCAGCGCTTTAGGCACGAGCCGTCGCAAGGGAGGTTTGGAAAATCTAAAATCTGGACCCCTTGAAACACCATTTCCTGCCTTTTCTGGGGCAAATTTTGCTGGTGGACTAGCTAGGTTTATGAAATTTCTATTGGTGAAAAAATACACGAGTTTCAGCTTGATTTTTTTGGGGGGCCATGCCCCCAGAACATATTTTGCGGTCAGCCTTTTTACCGGAAAACACAAGAAAACACACGAAGGAGTGTGTAATCTACTGAAATACAGTATGTTTTGATGAGTAAACATGACAGGTCGCTATGTTTTGCCACAGAATAATCTACATATGGCCCTGGAATGAAGAAATCGTCAGAAAATGTGCCGCCGCCACTGGCGAATACACCTTATGTGTATTTTCTTTAAATCATACTCAACCGAGAAAACGTTTCAATGATAAATGCGCCAGAAGTTTAGAAACTTCGGTGTCCTCGAACCATAGATAGTAACAACTCCAACGTCCCAATCCAGTATTCGAATTTTCGACAGCGGCGTATACGTACTCGAGCGTTCGAATAATCCTATGGAAGCAGATAACAGTAGAACCTCATGTGATAACAAAAGTTATCACCGGATCCGAAGCACTCCATGCCTGTGCTAGCCTATCTTCCATAGTGATGAGCCACACAGGACTACAAGGTCATGCTATGGTCAATTTAATCCTCAGATTTGTCCTGTACGTATTGTGAAACATTCAGATACAAAGTATAGAAATGCGCAGGACATGCATTGTTGCTCCGACCATCATTCTACAAAACGTCCTCAAAAAAACTAAATTTGCACTGCTTACGCTTAATACACCTTTCTCACGCGGCGGCCATGATAAATTGAAGACGAGGTCAATGAGGCAAACACACAAAACTTATTTCTAAAATCAGGTCCCATTTAGTTTCCCCCCAAACCACATAAATTTTCATGATATAAGATAGAATAATAAATATTACAAGTAGTGTTATGCACCAAAAGATGTAGCAATTTAGAGTAGTGTAGACTGATCCCATAGTCCCCTAAGAGTTGCAAAATAAAAACATAATAATGCAAATATTTAACGGATTGTAACCATTCACTTATTGGTCGCTTTCCTAACTGGCAGGCTATCATTGATTGAACTGCTAATTATGATGGACAGTCTTTTGTTTGCCGCATTGAAATCGTTTTAGATCTATCATGGCCGCCGCGTGGGAAAGGTGTATAAGAATACTCATAATCAATACGTCAAAAAAAAAAACAAGGTGACAAAATAAAAAGTCTCAAGAAAATGCAAGAATGTTATCAGAAACACATGCACTTGATAATGTGACAGAATGAAGCTAGTCTGCACATTACGGATATTGTACTTTGTGTATCATTTCTTTGAAATCGGGATCAAATAGCAATCAATGTCTCTTTCCTGCCAGAATTTGATCCTTTGTTACTATCATACATTTCAAAGATATTTTCTGACACAATTCTGTGGTTCGGTGGGATCTTTATGACTTAAGTTTTAGGACAACATATAGAGGATAGTTGTGAATGTGACCCACACATTCAGCTGTCTTGTGATGGGAAAGGTTGGCATACATCCATGTTGACAGTTGGTTTGGCCATTGACTGACCAAGGAGCTTTTATCACTGATAAAAGCTCCTTGGACTGACTGAAAACCGTACAGCAACAAAAAATGTCTGCTGCTTGGACCCTCCCCCTACCCAGCATTCTATCCACAAAGTCCTGGGGCCACAGGGAGTTTTTACAACATCTTAGGAGGAATTGATGGATCGACAGGTAGGAACATTCCTTTCTGTACGCCAACAGTCACTACATAGCAAGATGGCAGGACCACAAGGTCACTTCAAGGTTACCATCAACATCAATAGGCCTGAAACTGGCGGGCTGAGCATTTCTTATTACTACACCCAGAAACATCATGATTGAGACAAGCTCGACTCAGTGAGGCATTACTGACCCAAAAGAAGTCAGGGTGAGGAAGGCTGCTATGGAACAGCTACACATGCCATCTTTATATCATACAATCATGTTATTTAAGTTGCAACAAACAGCAGGTTTTGTTTACTTTGGCTAATAAGCTGTGTTGGAAATTGTTACCATTGTCTAAGAGGTACTCAAAATAAAACACCAGGTCTTGAGTGATTTTAGCAAAGCTAAGTCTTTGCACATACTTCTATTTGCTGGCACATTCAGATTAATTTTATACTTTCTTTGATACGTTTTTAAGTCAATCAAATATAGACTATACATTGGTATTGAACAACATTTACAATCAAATGTTCATTCTACAGTACACATTTAATACTTTGTTGTAATTACTGAAAAAATACTGCTATTTGATATGAAGATAGCATTAGCACATTTGAATAACTGCTGTTTTACATTTTACATCTTTTACAGTACACAGCTAGTTTCTTATCTTCATTTTATAACTTCATCACTGATTAAAATCCCAAGCCTACAATATTCTGTTCATTTGGCAAGCAGCAAAGTTGGTAAACTTGTCAAATACACACTTTTATCAGCTCAACTTTCTTTCCCTACACTTCCTACATATTCTACATGAACTTGCACTTGTTGTACATCTAGTTCATGCTCCAGAGATGAAATTAAGTTTCCCCCAACAATAAAAATGGTACAATTGTTACAGGGCCTCTTTTCACTCATTGGTATTACCAATTTTCTTCGTTCTTCATTTCTCTTCGTTTGCAGACATTTCTTAAGAACATAGTCATTGACATTCATTTGCTGAAGAGCCTCTGTCATTTTGTCCACCTGGAGTTGTAAGAAGACCCATTCCCTCTCCACAGATTGAGTGGTATAGCCCTGAGGTTCCTGATATGCACTCTGATTGGCTGATTCAGCAGGGAGAGTCCATCGGCTGGCTCAGAAAGGGGAGTTCATTCCAAGTTTGGTCCCGAACTGCAGCTTTGCTCTCTTCTGATACCGTACAGACAGTCTGAGGAGAAGGAAAATAAGAAAATAAAAATGTCTCCATTTACTGTCAAGATAATTTTCTTGTGACCTGACACACAAAAGAAAAGACTAAATGTAAACAATGTAGCGAAGTGAACCATTACCACAAAAAGCACCACAGATATGCAAAAGTAATGACCCATGTAATGACTTGTCTCATTGTCAACAAAGCAAGTTAAAGTTAAAGAGGCAGCAGAAAAAAAGACTTAAGAAATATTGAAATGGCAACACAAGTGCCAACTGAGTTGCTCTGCTGTACCTGGTCTCGTGCAGCTTAACCAGCTCGTTACAGACCACCAGGGCAACGACCCACAGTAACCCCAGTAACCATGCCGACAGCGGAACATCAGCCAGGGAGAACTGCACCCTGTGGTTGGCCGAGGATATTGCCATGGCGACGGCAAAGTAGATGACCTGCAGCATGAGACTGGGAGGAGGAATAGAAGGATGATATTCACACTAAAGGAGTGTCACAACCAAATTTTGTATTCTGGAGTAGTAGTAGAAGGACAATTTGAGATTCATATGTCAAACATTTCTTCGCAGGTCTATTCAAACATCCAATGTTCAATCATCTTGGATTGTCAAAACACTGGACTGCAAAGTGACTTGGACCTCCAACCTGCACCAGCGGTGTGATGAATGCTGTATTTCCTCACTTTGAATTATGGCACAATGAGGTCCCAAAGCCTTTGAACTGAGATACCAAAAACTTAAGACCATTAAGAATAAGAGACAAATGTTCAACTTTGTGCCAAGTGCCTTCACTGACTTTCAGATGACCCCTGACCTCTACATTGTATACCTAACGTGTTGACTCCATGGATTTACGCACAAGAAAATTTGATAGAAGGCTTATACTTACACAACAAGGACACAGACCAGCCAGACTCTGTTGGTGAAGGGAAGTCTTCTCCACAAAGGATGGGACCTGTGTACATAACTCATGGACGTCACACCTGCATGGGATACAACAGTGGGAAAATACATGTGTAGGTCCTGAGAGAATATCAAAATAACGTGAGAATTAGCAAGTACAGAATCAATGGTTTTCAACAGTACAGACTCTTAGATATTGTTTCTATCATTTTCTGGCATAAGTTGTCTTTCAAGTTGTCATAAGTTTTCTGAAAACCTCCAATGCACTTCTCAAAGGCAGAGGCAATTCCTCATTTAAAACATCTTTTGCTTTTCAGGTTGAAAGGGAAATGTCAATTGGTTGTCACCACTCACCAAAATACAGGACCAGGAGGAAGCAGCAGAACTCCTGTGCCAGGACCAACCCTGTGGAGCTCTCACCTTCGTAATCGTTCCACGACAAGGTCATGTTCCTGTACAGAAAGGTCAAGGTTCTCATCTATGAAGGTCAAGGTCATATTCTGGTGAGTAAACGATCAAGGTCAGGTTCTTGGTCATAAAGGTCAAGGTCATGTTCCTATTGTATGCAACACCTTTGAACTGAGACACTAGAGCAGATATAGATTTTTTCCACTCGTGTTAATACTGTAAATTTTGGATCATGAAAATATACTTTTGACAGTTTCACGCCATGAAGTTCTGATTTTTTGACAGATAAGGTGAATTCTTTATATCTTTTCAAAGGACCAACTTCCGTCCTAAGATGCAGGGATGGGTCCTGGGGACAGCCCTGAACTAGAGTCACATGACCAAAGTACTATGTGAAGCAGAACAAGGATGCAAAAATCTTGTTGTTACCTGTTCCCGAACACGGGATGACAGGTCTGCGGTGGGGACACCTTTGAGCAGATGGCGTGAAGAACGAAGGCGAAACACATGAGACACACACCCAGCGACGGGATAAACCTCCCCGCGTAGTGGAGCGCGAACTGCAGCAAGGACTGGGACAAAACATTGAAAAAGTTCAACATCAGGCTTGGATATTGGAAGAACTGGGGAAAACCTGATGGTTCTTGACAAATCATAACAAAGAGAAAGAAAGGGGTGATATTCAATAACGCATAAGCAAATGCCAATCATGGAAATATTTAATCAACGACTGTCTTCCATTAACAATGCTACAGTTTCGTATACACTTTCAAATACGATACCACTGATTTTCAAGTGGACATACAATATTATATAATTTTACTTTCAAAGCATATACAGGCTGTTTTGATAAATAACTAGGACACAAGCAGAAACAGACATGTAACTGAAGAAACTACATTTTGTACTAAAAAGTTTAACATTGTACAAAACTGGGCCAAAAATGTGGCCTAGTTGATAAATAATTATTGTAAGGCGCTCAAGTGGACAGAGGGCGTTTTGGGTGTTGGAACCCATTTCTCAATTCGCTCATGAATAGGGACCAATCAGCACCCTCGTCAAAAATTGGCACCATTCTAGATGTTAGAAATGTCAGGGTTTCCAGACGGAATCACAGAGAAGCGAACGTATATAGTGTATACTAAAAGTCGGAGCAAACTTGTACTATCCAGATGGTACCCAGGCTAATAATCATGAGGATCTAAACATTAGTACCTCCACTGGGAGGTGGTTCTGGTTCTTTCCCGGCGCGAGCGTCATGACCGTCTTGTCGACCTCCTTGGCAACCAGCGAGGCGCTGAGAGCCGGCACGACGAGACACGAGAGCCAGAGAACATGGCCGCCGCTCAGAGGTGGGGGCAGGAGAACAACCGCAGACAGAACCTGGGAGAAAAGGTAACAGAACATACAATGTATCTGAGACCGGGTGATTCTAGCTGAACCCCCTTTCACCCCTCTAGCATCCTCCTAACGCCCGGTCCCCAACGGCATTAGCCTATGGGGCCCTGCTATCTCTTGCCCTATCAGTGGTTATTATGATTGTTGCCACAAACCAGCTGTCAACCAATCAGAGAATAGGCTTTTCTTGGGCTTTTTGTTGTCGCAAGCTGTCTCGCAAAGGCCGCTGGGAAGCTATCAGCCACTCAAGTTACGTATTACATGGCTCGATCCTCCTACGCCCAATCCTCAACGGCTGACTGCCCATATAAGGGCGAGCTCATTAATATTTATAAGTAGGGCGGTCCCTCACTGGTCTGAGTGCACAAGATAGCAGAGGTAAACACAAGGCATTTTGACACGACTGTGGTCCCTCTGCGTAGGAGAATGCCATCTAGGGCCTTCCCACAACTCTGTTCCCTGGCATTCACTCCATAAACAAGGCCGGCATTGACTTGAAAGTAGTGTGTGTGTGTGTCTGTGAAGTTTATCTTAAACCATTGTTCCGTTTAGGTCCTTCCCATGCTTATTTTCCGCTTACAAGGGCAGTGCCCATCTCCATTTTTGTACAGCCCTGGGTGACACTACAGTATGGGGCTAGACCAGAGGTAGTGACGTTTATTCTTTCTTCTGAGTCTCAAAGTCAAACTCTATTCTGTCCACAGATATTGCCACTGAGGACTAGGACATGATCTAGAAAATCTTAAGAGCAGGACTGTCATAGCACTTTAAAATTTGTTATACAACACAAACAAACAGACCTGCACCAGGCTTATGGACAGCTGACAGCCCAACAGGAACAGCAGACAGTTCTTGATGCACAGCACCAAGTGTCGAGCCTGCAGGAATAAGGATTAAAAAAATTAGATTAGATCGACATCTTTAATATGAATTATTACACAACTGTGCTATCATGGCTTCATAAACTATAATGTATTTGGAGTTGAATTAACCTACATTTGTAAAAGCATTCGGTTTCAGTCCTGTTAGGGACTGTGACCTGCCACTGTTTTGGCACCCTTTCCACATCAGTCTTAAGCAACCTAATGCCTTAATTTTTGACAATTTCAAAGTATCAAGCAAGGGGACACCATGAAAACAGAGGGCTGCATTGCATGTACCAGAAACTTAATATCAATCCCCCGACACTATATGCATCATGGCACAGATTTCTGTAACAATAAACTAAAAAATGGAACTACTGTAGCCTTGTGCATAAATCTTGGTATTCATTACACAATACATGTAATTAACCCTGACCTCCTGTATCATCTGCAGCAGCACACTTGTGTAGTTGTGTTCCTTGTCGAACACTGCCGAACAGGGCAGGGTGTTAAGTACGCAGCTTAGAGCACACGGGGACGAACCCTTGTCCCAGCACTGGGATACCGCGGGGGCTCCGTGTCTCATGCACAACTGGGGGTACCCTGGTTCTACTGCAACACTGTAAGATTGAGAAATGTAAAATTTAGTATGAGCAGGCAGGGTGTTGAGGACGCAGCTTAGAGCACACGGGGACGAACCCTTGTCCCAGCACTGGGACACCGCGGGGGCTCTGTTTCTCATACACAACTGGGGGTACCCTGGCTTGACAGCAACACTGTAAGATGAGAAACACATGTAAGTCTATGGTCGAAAATAAACAGGGCAGGGTGTTGAGGACACAGCTTAGAGCACACGGGGACGAACCCTTGTCCCAGCACTGTGACACTCCGGGGGCTCCGTGTCTCATGCACAACTGGGGGTACCCTGGCTCTACTGCAACACTGGAAGATAGAGATACATGATTGTATGATAGACTACATGTGAGTCAAAGATCTAACATAAACAGGGCAGGGTGTTGAGGACACAGCTCAGCACACACGGTGAGGAACCCTTCCCCCAGCACTGGGACGGGAAAGATGTGGAATGGGTATTCTCAAATATAGCATACATTAAACATCGATAATGTCAAGTTTAGAACCTAAATGTTATTATTAACAGTAATACCTGACGTCTGCCTGTAGAAAGACCCCAGTGTTCTGTATGTTGGTGCCCCCCTCCCCCTTACCTGACGTCTGCCTGTAGGAAGACCCCGGTGTTCTGTATGTTGGTGCCCCCCTCCCCCTTACCTGACGTCTGCCTGTAGGAAGACCCCGGTGTTCTGTATGTTGGTGCCCCCCTCCCCCTTACCTGACGTCTGCCTGTAGGAAGACCCCGGTGTTCTGTATGTTGGTGCCCCCCTCCCCCTTACCTGACGTCTGCCTGTAGGAAGACCCCGGTGTTCTGTATGTTGGTGCCCCCCTCCCCCTTACCTGACGTCTGCCTGTAGGAAGACCCCAGTGTTCTGTATGTTGGTGCCCCCCTCCCCCTTACCTGACGTCTGCCTGTAGGAAGACCCCGGTGTTCTGTATGTTGGTGCCCCCCTCCCCCTTACCTGACGTCTGCCTGTAGGAAGACCCGGTGTTCTGTATGTTGGTGCCCCCCTCCCCTTACCTGACGTCTGCCTGTAGGAAGACCCCAGTGTTCTGTATGTTGGTGCCCCCCTCCCCCTTACCTGACGTCTGCCTGTAGAAAGACCCCAGTGTTCTGTATGTTGGTGCCCCCCTCCCCCTTACCTGACGTCTGCCTGTAGGAAGACCCAGTGTTCTGTATGTTGGTGGAGCTCCCCACACAGCAAACCACCTCGCCATACTCCTGCATGATCTTCAGCATCTCTTTGGTAGCTACAGACACAGGAAATGTCGGAAAGGTTATTGCATCTTCCAGATTTCAAGGGACGGCATTTTCGGAAATCTCATTTAAGTTAAATATGTACAGTTAATAATTGCTTTAAGAGTCATTTCATCTGAATTTGGTCATACAATAGATATAAGTAGAGGTACAAGAATACGTAAAGATTGTAAGATCTAAGTTGGCAAATGTCTCTTATGTATTTGAACATGAATACTAGTCTAGTAGTAGTTGATTTAATTCAACTGGTTCGTGATCACTTTTATTTTTACTAATAAGGAGACTTTTTCAAACTTGGCTGGACATCTTGGAGGAGTTAGAAGAGTTCTAAGACATTACCTTGAGGTACTTAAAGACGTTACCTTGAGGAGTTGCATCAGTGAAGAGTGGCACCAGCAGAGGCACGTTGTCCACATTCTCCAGGTGTGGTCTGATGTTGTCGATGCCTCGCGGGAGTTTGGCCTGAAGCAAAACAGAAATTTTTGTTTATTCATTTATTGAGATGTACCACATTAGTGGGAGGATTGACATAACAGGTGACTGTCATCTTTTTTTAAAAACATTTCCCAATGGCACAGGTAGCACATATTCAGCAGATTCGAACCCAGGAACTCTGCTCTGCCATTACACCACATGACCCCACAGTAATTTTCTCTGGCGAGGACATAACCGAGACCAGCACATCAAACATCTCATCAATTTATTCCCTTTGTTTTCTCACATTTAAAGTAAAAATAAACAGCCTACTGCCCATACTGTCTCAAAAAGGTTATGGGTCCACCTTTACTTTAAGAAGCAACAAGTTAAATTGGCCTTAGAAGGAACAAGATAAAGATATTAGAGACTTAAAGAAATGATGTTTACCCTATTTGTCATGTCAAAGACGTCACTATGGTGACTCGTCACGTCCGTCTCCATGGAGATGATGTCGTCATGACGATCATCCCTTATTAGGACGTTGTCCTGCAACCCGATCTCTCCGCCGTATCTGTAGTTCTGGCTCTCGTAGCTGCACTGTCGCGAGACGTCTGCCAAACTCTGGTTTCCTGAGAAGTGTGTGTCTTGACCTGGCAGGTCTAAGTGTCTGCCCGGATCTCTCTCTATGTCTAAGACGTTGTGTTCGGGGGATTCGGGTAGGAGGTGCTCCGACACTTCCTCTCTGAACGTCACCTGTGAATGTTCTAAAACTGGAGGCACAGAAACACAAGAGATTTTTATTCCAGTCTTTTTTATTTTAGACCATTATTAGTTTTCACTTAACATTTGGAAGGCCTCAAAATTATCAAAAATAATAATTTCTAGAAAATAATCTTAGACTTAGTGTAAAATGAATTTGCACTAAACATAATCACTACTAATCACTACTTTATTAGTTGAGACCCGTAAAATGTACAAATATAATTAGTAGCCTAAAAAGTAGCCTACACAGTCCAGTAGTTAGTGACCCTTTCTCTGGACCAAGAGGTTGGGAGTTTGAGGCCCGGCTGTATTGCTCACCTGACATGCACACTACTCGGATGGGTTGCAGACCTTAGGATGGGACGTTAAGCCATGCATGTCCACGGTTCATTGTATACTAGTCAAAAAAAGCATGGGGAATTTCCCTGATACAGTGAAATTGCGAATAATTGCTGAACTGGTTCAAGATCACTCTTTTTTACTCACTTGGCACTCTCTCCTCCGCCTGACTGCCCAGGAGGTGGAGTCTGCTTCTCCGAGCGGGAGCGTCTGTTTCTCCGGAGCTGTGGCGGGATCTGGAGACACAGAAACACAAGTCTAGAGATTTTATTCAAAGGTTTTTGATTTTAGACCATAGGTTTTACATAACATTTGGAAGATCTCCAAATTATTTAGAATGATAATTTCTAGAAAATGATAATATTAATAAAAATGTTTTGTAGTACTAAATGAAATTAGTACTTACTATACGTAAAATGTACTTGAATGTACTAAATATAATCAATAGTAGCATATTTAGTTACAATAAAAAAAAATCCTATCACACAGTCAACTTTGCTTAATCTAAGTCCGCTAAGTCAGAAAATGCCTAACTGTGTAGTCAAAGACACCAACCTGTCTCCCTCTGGCCCCGAGCTGTGGCGCGAGCGGTCCTCCGGATTGGACAAGAGAGAGATGTGGCAGTTCCAGCCTGCCTCCAGACCCATCTTCTCCGAGAAGATCTGAGGGAAGGGAACGTGTTAACCGTAATCTTGACATGAAAGTTTCATCTGTTAGCATGAAAGTTCATCTGTGTTGGTAAATGACATTGTGGAAAAGACTAAACTTTACGTAAAATTTGGGGCAAGTCCCAATCTAACTTGGTGTTGGTTACGTAAAGTTTAGTCTTTTCCACAGTTTCATTTGTGTTGGTAAATGACATTATGGATAAACTAAAAATTGCCTATTAGTAACCAACACTACAAATAACAGTAGACGGGTCCATTTCGTGAACAAGGCTAAAAGAGTTAGCTGAAAATTGGGGGAGAGTCCGGACTTGTTTGTAGTGTTGGTTAGTTTAAGTTCAGTTTATCCCAGGGCTCTAGCCAGCGTCCGTCTTTCCGTCAATTGACAGAAATTTGTTGCGTCTGACGGAAAAATTTTCAAACCAATCCGTCAACCTTGACAGACAAAAATCCTTGGTGGAAGCTTCAGGCGGCTCGGGGACGCCGTCCACGGCCGTAAAAGCCACACACTGTTTGTTTTGCTATTGTTATGATTGTTGACAATGTGTGTCGGTGCCATTTCGCATACGATAATCTCATTAAAACCCGTTTTTCAAGGTCTCAGTTCAGTCCTTCTAATTAATTTTCGCGGTTTTCGCGACGATTGGAATTGGCTGACGGAAAAAAGTTTCGAGCTGGCTAAAGCCCTGGTTTATCCATAGTGTTAAACGTAAGTTCAGCCTGGAACATGGAACCCCCCCAGGAAAGCTCAAGAGGGGGACACCCCAAAACTCCTGGAGAAGTAGCCTCGAGGTGGATGTGAGGGAGCTAGTTTGTGGCCTATTCCTAAGGATGGGCCGTAGGCCTAAGTACCGTAAAAAAAGTAAGTAAGTTCAGCTTCGGGAGAGTTCACATACCCGCGATCATCGTGCGATAATTTTCATGCTAATAAATGCATATTAGGATTTTCAAGCAGGCTGTGACAGAACCAACCACCAACAAGGACCTAAGACAGCCTCCAAACCCATCTTCTCCGAGAAGATCTGAGGGACTTAAACGTGTTAAAATTTCATTTACCGTCTTCTCATGACCTACACCTACATTTGTACACTGAATGGAGGTCCCGTGTTTGGGGAGAGCCACAACCCACTCATGTTAAAGAACTGGCCGCTACACCTTTCGAAAAAGAGGAGTTGCATGCACTGGTGTGCGATGGTGCTAACCTTACAATTGGTATATACTATAGGCTACAGATTCTTCATCATGTTGACGTTAGTAGCCTCAAAAGAAAGGAGGAGAAGAAGAAAAGATCATTGTAGGATATGTCCGATAAAATAAATAGAGACCAGAAGAGCCAACATACCCTGCTTCTGAGCTCGTCCTCTGCTGAGAAGTGCACAAACCTGATACAGGCAGTGTCTAGGTCCTCTATCATGTGGACAACGTCCTGGGAAAACAACAGCAGCAGCATAGAATTATAAAGATGAAAACAACAATATTTAGTTTTTAGACAACAAAAAGTGGCCGGGAGGTCCTTATGTAGAGGTGGTCGCTAATACAGGTTTGACTGTATAACAATGGCCAGGTGGTCCTTATGTAGAGGTGGTCACTAATACAGGTTTGACTGTATATCAGTGGCCAGGTGGTCCTTATGTAGAGGTGGTCACTAGTACAGGTTTGACTGTATATCAATGGCCAGGTGGTCCTTATGTATAGAGGTGGTCACTAGTACAGGTTTGACTGTATATCAATGGCCAGGTGGTCCTTATGTAGAGGTGGTAACTAATACAGGTTTGACTGTATATAAATGGCCAGGTGGTCCTTATGTAGAGGTGGTCACTTGTACAGGTTTGACTGTATATCAATGGCCAGGTGGTCCTTATGTAGAGGTGGTCACTTGTACAGGTTTGACTGTATATCAGTGGCCAGGTGGTCCTTATGTAGAGGTGGTCACTAGTACAGGTTTGACTGTACATCTTGTACATCAATGGCCAGGTGGGCCATATCTAGAGGTGGTGAAAGTGTACAGGTTTGACTAAATATCCGACTTTCAAGTTCCCATGGCAAGTTCTTTAAGAAACTTACCATTTTGGCCTGATACTGAGCAGACACCATGCCTATGAACACCTGTCTGCTCTGGGCACTGCAGGAGGGAAAAGTATAGATGTTAGAAGGATCCATGCATGAACAGATAACATGACTGTAAAAAAAGACTACTCGAGGGCTAATGTTGGCTATTGCTAAACAGGTTGGTTGTGACTTCTACATTGGAAGCAGAGTAAGCCAAGAAGCCAGGCTTTTTCTACGTTTGCGGGGAAGTTGGGGTATGTTGTGGTACAGCAAGACCCCGTATCACCCGCATGAACACCGTGTCAATGCCTGATGATTGCAAGACCCCCTACCACCCACATGAAGATGTTGGGTAATCCCTAATGATTGCAAGACCCCCTACCACCCACATGAAGATGTTGTGTAATCCCTAATGATTGCAAGACCCCTACCACCCACATGAAGATGTTGTGTAATCCCTAATGATTGCAAGACCCCCTACCACCCACATGAAGATGTTGGGTAATCCCTAATGATTGCAAGACCCCCTACCACCCACATGAAGATGTTGTGTAATCCCTAATGATTGCAAGACCCCCTACCACCCACATGAAGATGTTGTGTAATCCCTAATGATTGCAAGACCCCCTACCACCCACATGAAGATGTTGGGTAATCCCTAATGATTGCAAGACCCCCTACCACCCACCTGAACCAGTCCTGCTCCCTCCTGATAGTCCTGCCCTTGCCGTGAGAGTTGAGGGACAGGTCAGAGTCTCCCAGGGTCCTGCCGGGGTCCGCCTGTACAGGGGACGACAGGTCCTCCGGTCTGGAGAGAGAAATAGGTCAGCAATTGGTCAAACCTGTTTATGACTGAGTCTTGTCAACAATGTCTATCAAACTGTCACTTGACAACAAAGCTCCAAGACGAGATCTATCAGGTTGATATAGGGATAGAGTGCATCTCAAAAGCTTCCCAAGCACTTTAGTTGTGGGTATATGTTTGAATAAAAAAATAGGTACTAATTAATTTCTTATTTCTTTGACATCTTAATTTGTTGAACCGGTAAGTGCCAAAATGTGTAACCCCCCGCCAATGTAATCTCTGGTATTCTTCAATTTCTTATTTCTTGATATCAGTTCAGTTCAGTTCAGTTCAGTTCAGTTCATCTTCTGCAGAGAGGTGACTCCAAGGTTTCCACAAAGTCCTGTCTAGTATGACAGAGCGGAGCTCGTCGACCTGAAGATCTGTGTCCTCCATGAGTAACTTCTAGTGCGTCCAATTTCTTGTTATTCTAAGAAAAGCGTGTCCAAATGACACCTTGACGCATGCCTGCCTAAGTGGATTGAAGATGTAAAAGTTGCATAATAGAAGGTTGCCATGGTTACCTTGTATCAGACACTGGTGTGTCGACTTCCCTCGGCTCATCCGGCTCTTTCACAGGCAGCTCATAGAAAACATCGCCCAGATGTCTGGACACAGGCTACACACAAACAAGTCTCACTGTCATTTTTCTTCTTCAAACCCTTTTCCTACTTAAAGAATGCATTCTTCAATTTTTGCTGAAATGACATGTGCAACACTTGCGTGCCATTCCAAAAACTGAATACAAAGATGAAAATGATGGCAACAGATGTACTACAGGAGCTACGGAAGCTTGCAGCAAACAGGACAAAGTGGAGAGAGTTCACTAGAAAGACTGATTGCAGCTGCAGGGTGTCCAGACCACTGCAGCAGCAGGACACAGTGGACTACTACTAAAGTCACAGTTGTTCAGTGAGCAGAAAAATTGGCTCATACAAGTTTAGTTTATTTGTTCCAAGGATGGTCCCTTGTCCATTTACCACCACCTATTGAACAGTCTTCATTTTGTAGACTTGATTCTCTGGTTTTAAAGAATTCAACATTAACTTGAATGATAGAAGGCACTTTACATGGAGAGGACAGAAGAGACTCTGGAGTTACAATAAGTTTGGACACTAGGCTATCTGATATCTGCAAACAGTAAAAACGACTTTTGCATTTGGGCTCAATGCTTGTTACAAGGTAATCACCCTGATTCTTCACCGCTAAAATTAGAAAACTTCAATGTGAAAAGAAGAAAAAAACATCAACAAGGCTAATTTCTAATGTAGCAATGATTGGATTATTGCAGTGATTTCAACCAAAAATGTACCCTGACAAATGTGATTTTAATTGAAGGTGATAGTGCCCAGCATCTACCACATAATGATATATTGATTAAGAAAAATCATGGGAAAAGAAAAGAGTCCTGCTTGATTCCTTGTTGCAATGACTGGATGATTGCAGCAGTGATTCAGCTACCCCCATACAAAATGTTTCTACCTGCGCTCTGATTGGTTTCTGCTCGTCCAATGGGATGGGGGCAACCTCATCCTGTGGGGTCATTGACCTTTGGTTATTTACCATATTTGGTCTGGTGACACAAAAGGCTTGTTGATCAATTTGTACAAAAACAAAAGATTAAACAACTTCTACTTGTTGGAACAAAGCTAAAGCTTAAGTTTGAAAAAATCTAGCTTTTGACATTTGCTAATTTGTAATATGTAATCTATTCTACATTTGTGAGGGGCTGTACTCACAGTAAATGACTTTGATTGACTTGGTGTAGTTTTTTTCAATATTAACGAAAAGTTTGGCCATTTCTTTCTTTCATTTTTATCATTTTTCTTACTTTTTTGACACAATCAGATGAAAAAAGTCATTAAAAAAAATACCATAAACATTGCCATGTTACCTGTTGTTCCCAAACTGTTAATTGATACCAGCATATACATCGTTATACTGTCAGGTAAATACAAATACATGTAATACTCAGGGTCCTCCCCGAAGGATGGACTAAGGGAGGCCCTCCACTATACTCCTAGCCAGCTCCACTATACTACTTTTGAAATTTATTGTGTTTCTTCCCAATTTTCTTTGTTAGTTTTGCTAAATTTAATGACAATTCACAGATTTTTGTGCCAAGTGGCATCACTTTTCCAGTCAGCATTGTCTTCAAAAACTTGTGAATGAGCAATGATCAAAACAATTAGTTGTTTTGCCACTTCACAACAAAGGAATCACAACAATATAATATACTTGTAGTATTTGACACCCTCTGTCATTGCATAATGAACCCATTTTCATGAAAACGCAGCGCGTTTGTGCGGGTTATTTTTACCAGCCCCTCCACTATACTAAAAAATTCTGGGGAGAACTTGAAGGTCTATATGGCAAAGCTCCCACCTTCTCCAGAGGTCTGTAGGCGAAGGCTGAGCAGTAGGCTGACAGGCTCATGCGGTGGTAGAAGTCCAGGATTTTCTTCCTGTACGGAAACAGACACAAAAACGCTTAGTTTTCTTCTAGACAAAACCCCGCGTGGGGCATGACGTCTAGGACATACTCAGAGGCCTTAAACCCATGTGTGGCCGGTGGTGGTGGTGCTAGCCGTCAACAAAAAAAAATTCATTCATTTCATTTTAATCCATTTATCCAGGGACAACATATCAGCAAAGGGCGGTTTTCAACTTGCCTTGGATACATAAACAGAGCATAGTTTGATGAGGCAGAAAAATATAAAACAAACAAGGTGCAAATGAACTGTTTCAAGTACACAGGGCTCGAAATTCATTTTTGGAATTAGGTGCACTGGTGCACCCAGCTTAAAAAATTGGGTGCACCAAAAAATTTTTGGGTGCACCAGACTTAAATTTAAGTAGAATGTAAAAAAAAACTAATAACAAAACTTAGTTATAAGCTATCAAATTCTTAAACAAGTAACATGACAGACATTTTTATTATCTTTCTAATACTTAGATGTCAAGAATATGATGTATACTAGTATGCTTGATATCTTTCCATACATAAACCTAAGAAAATATTTGGGTGCACCCTGTGCACCCACTGAAAAAAATTGGGTGCACAGTTCCAATTTTGGGTGCACCTGGGTGCACATGCACCCAGTATTTCGAGCCCTGAGTACAGTATCATGCCTTATTTACCAAACTAATGAAAGTTACAGCCTGTATTTCTTGGTTTTCTGGCTTGCAAATAAGAAGTCAGTGACTTGCAAAAACAAGTGTATGGCTAACATTCAGAACAGGTAACATTCAAAATTACCCGCACCGGACAAATTTTACCTGCACCACTCTGAATATAGGAAGTATGGATCATAAAAAAGATGGGAGCAATGGGTATGGCGGAAGACAGAGCTAGATGGAGGAGGGTGGTGCAGTGAATTGTCATGGTGCCCCAACGACCCACTAGAAGGTCAAGGGATAGGTGAGGTGAGGTGAGAGGATCATACTAAAATTGTTCAGGAACCACTGCTATATTTTCTTTAAATTTGCAAATTATAGGTGGTAACAGTCAATGCAGCTAATAACAATCCATATACATTATAGGACATTTGTGTATGAAACCCAGAACATGGACCAGTGCAGGTTAGGTGCAGGTAGACACCAGAAATACCTGCACAGTTGCAATCTTAACTGCACTAACCTGCATATGCAGGTGGTATTTCAAGCCCTGAGATACTAGGTGTCAAAGTTTATTAGGTACAATAGGACTGACAAAGCTACAAGTTGCTACAAATACTAGAGCCTCACCGATCTTTGTCCGTCAGAGGGCAGAGGTCAATGCCGTCCCAGAAGTCAGTGCAGCTGTCCAGTACGATGTCTGCTGTTCCGTGAGTCAGCAGCTGCAGCATGCCTGCAGGACGACAAGGTCAAATGTCAAGGTCATTCGGCTACTTCACAATCTAATGTACCAAAAGGGGGTCACTAGGGGTGAAAATTCAACTCGATTTTATTCTTTTTTTGTTATTAGCAGTTCAAAGGTACACACCTTGGGCATACTATCCTAAAGGATCTCCGCACAACGAGCTTTTATAACTTCGGTACATGGGCTTTTATAAATGGATCACTAAGGGGGTACGGATGCTACAACTGTAGAATTACTGGAACTGCAGCATACTGTATATTCAACATTAGAACGGAAAATGGGTGTTTTATCCTTATCTTCTTGTATAATTAGCATTTGCAATGCTAGAAAATCAACTCAAGTTGCAGTATGACTATGTTAGGTCATTTTCTGGTCATCTGTTACTAAAGCAGCTATAATGATATGCGGGTATTTTGGCTTGAAGCAAAGATCAAATACTATAATTCTTAATCCAGGCACCATAGTAGCTAAATTTTGGTGGTTATCTATCCTTATTGGGCTTCTACATAAAATCACAACAGATGTAGTGTATAACATAACATAGAATCTTTCATATGACCATTAATGAACATTTCAAGGGGGGTACGGACGCTACACAATTATAGTAAAGACTGGTAGTGAACAATGGAATTAGCCCACTAAACATGTCCATTTTCTAATAATCATTAACTATTTATTAATTGAAGCATCCATTAATGCTACTGCAGCAGTTTAACAAAGAAAATGAGAATATAAATATGCCAGTTGAGATTCCACCCAGTTGGATCTGTACTCTACTTTTTGATAACAGGCCTACTGATAGAAGATTTTACAGAATCTGTGATAAAGAAGTGATGGTTTACATAAAAGAATATAACACAGTGCTTCCCATGCCATCAAACCAGCAATGTAAACTTGCATCTTTCTTGAATACATGCTATGTACATATTGGTTTGGACAAGAGAAACAATAGTGCAGGGGGTACGGATGCTACACATTACATACATGTACTATGTAATACTATGTTTAATTTATGCCTTGTATAATGTAGATCTACCAAACTGGTGTTCTTACATCAGCTAACCTCATGTGGGGGATATCAAATATCATCTCACATCCATCTTTGGCTGCTTTGGAATGAACCATTTATGAAGTCTGAGGGGGTGTAGAAATCTCAGAAAAATGCAGCTCAAATTCATTGAAAAGTCACATTTTTACAGAAAAAAGTTAACCAATCATATCTGTAAGAACTGTAATTAATGTATTGAATCAGAATTGTAGCAGTTGGACAGCAATTTTAACAGCATTTTGCTAAAAAACTTCAAATGGGGGTACGGACGCTACAGGTGGGGGTACGGACGCTACAGGGGGTACGGACGCTACATTTTGATGTTTACGGTGCTATACTAGACAGAGTTTTCAGGACAGCAATGGTTTAAAGGGTGTTCTAGTATGTGGTAATAGAGACCTCTAAACTGTCATAATCACAAGCTTGTGGGATATACTTAGTACAGAAATTAAAGGGGGTACGGACGCTACAGATTTTTTTCGGAAAATGACATCCTGGACTTTGCTTGTAAATAATATGTCATAAGAGTGTGCTACTGATCTTATTCTACTTCTGACCTTATGCACACACAATACCTTACTTTTACATACAAAGACAACACCAATATTAGCAAACAATTAGCTGCTACAGACTACAGATATATCCAGTTAGAATAACATTGGAATCTGTCAACATGTGGGTAAAATGGAAAAATAGTCCCTATGGAACCAAAAAATGGCCATGTCCTTCAAAAAAAGCATAAAATCACTAGTAGTCACATGACCGCATATCAAAAGCAAGTGGTTTCTAACTACCAACTACAATTTTTCTGTTAGATCAGAGGTTTAAGAATTAGTAAAAACTGAATGGTCCCCGATAACGCTTAAAATTGGGCATTTTTAGGTTATATTTTGGTCAATATTTTTGCCAAATATTGACCGATTTACAAAATTCTTTTTGTGACATGTTCCTTGTTGTACCAGGTTTTGGGAAATGAATTTATAAAACAGCTATAGACTGTGTATCTTTTGCTATCAACTGATAACATGTCAGAAAAAAAATGGGTACATTAGATTGTGAAGTAGCCGATTGTAAAATCAAACTTTATAACGGTTACAATAACTATGGAACAGTCGAACTGTTTCTTTCCAGATGTTTCTTTGACCTGAGGTCTGGTAAAAAAAACCTTGTCTATTTATTGTGTTGTTTTGCGACAAATTATATCACAAAATTCCATGTATTTCATCAGGTCTCCTTTGTCTGCTATGTCAAAATATGGTTCCCTAAAATCTAATTATTATCTAATAATCGATGTAATTAGTTTATTACCTAATTGTATTAATTTTGTTATCATTTTGAAACTTTTTTTCCTTTAAAGATAACATCATGATGATTTTGTGAACCTCCACCCCCGTCCCTCACCTGTGGTATAGTCCTTGGTGACCACAGACACCATATTTGGGAGCGGCAGCTTGTTCCTGAGGAATGAGCTCCTCCTGGCCAGCTGGTCCTGCCCTAGCCCGGTTCCCAGGCCCCGGTACGCAGCCACCTGCGGCTTAGTTGCTTCAGTAACTACTTTTTGACGTATCTTATTACCTGGATGTCTAACCTACATCGCAGTCAATCTACTGTCTATTAGCTAGTTGTTTTTGTTAGCATTTTTTGAAACATTTTTTCCTTTAAAGATAACATCCCTCCACCCCTGCCCCCTCACCTGTGGTATAGTCCTTGGTGACCACAGACACCATATTTGGGAGCGGCAGCTTGTTCCTGAGGAATGAGCTCCTCCTGGCTAGCTGGTCCTGGCCTAGCCCGGTCCCCAGGCCCCGGTACGCAGCCACCTGCGTCCTCAGCTTAAACAGCTCCAGCACTTTGTCTGAGAACCCGATCTGGTGCACCAGCTGGCATAAACATCTACAGGGGGTGTCAATCAATCACTGAATCAAACAAACAAACAAACAAACAAACAAACAAACAAACAGCTCCATCACTTTGTCTGAGAACCCGATCTGGTGCACCAGCTGGCATAAACATCTACAGGGGAGTGTCAATCAATCACTGAATCAAACAAACAAACAAACAAACAAACAAACAGTTCCAGCACTTTGTCTGAGAACCCGATCTGGTGCACCAGCTGGCATAAACATCTACAGGGGAGTGTCAATCAATCACTGAATCAAACAAACAAACAAACAAACAAACAGTTCCAGCACTTTGTCTGAGAACCCGATCTGGTGCACCAGCTGGCATAAACATCTACAGGGGAGTGTCAATCAATCACTGAATCAAACAAACAAACAAACAAACAAACAAACAGTTCCAGCACTTTGTCTGAGAACCCAATCTGGTGCACCAGCTGGCATAAACATCTACAGGGGAGTGTCAATCAATCACTGAATCAAACAAACAAACAAACAAACAAACAAACAGTTCCAGCACTTTGTCTGAGAACCCGATCTGGTGCACCAGCTGGCATAAACATCTACAGGGGAGTGTCAATCAATCACTGAATCAAACAAACAAACAAACAAACAAACAGTTCCAGCACTTTGTCTGAGAACCCGATCTGGTGCACCAGCTGGCATAAACATCTACAGGGGAGTGTCAATCAATCACTGAATCAAACAAACAAACAAACAAACAAACAAACAGTTCCAGCACTTTGTCTGAGAACCCGATCTGGTGCACCAGCTGGCATAAACATCTACAGGGAAGTGTCAATCAAATTGCCAATCAATCAATCAATCAACCAATCAATCAACTAAACAGCTCCAGCACTTTGTCTGAGAACCCAATCTGGTGCACCAGCTGACATAAATATCTATGGGGAAACAACTTTCAGGCTTGAAACGATAGTTCAATCCATCAATCAATCAATCTAGTAATATTATCATGATAGAGAGACAGCATGACAGTTGTAATGGAACCAGGAGACTTCTCATTATTTGTTTAACAGCACATGATGGAAGTCATGGTCCTCTACAACGGATGACTATCAGGATGAACCACCAACCACAGCTGAAAATTCAGCACTAAGGACAGGAACTTCTACCAGTGGCATGCAAACTGAGTGAGCAAAACAGCTGGGATTCACAACCTCCTAAACTTCAGAGTATGGATCTATTGGGACTGGAACCCTTACCTCCTATACCTGAGGATGGCCCTGATGGGACTGGAACCCTTACCTCCTATACCTGAGAAGGGCTTTGCCATGACTGGAACCCTTACCTCCTATACCTGAGGATGGCCCTGCCCCCCATGTCTTTTGACACACAGTTAAGATGGTCCATGAAGCTGGCGTTCCTCTCCACGGCAGGAGGGTTACAGATGTTCAACAAGATGTTCAAACCCTGTGGACAAGAAAAAATCACAAGATTAGTGAAGCATGGAAATGTGAACGACAGTGGGTAATACACATAACAGTTATGTGGGATTTCATACATTCAGCACGAGTCAGAGTATGAGATGACTATGTTGTGGTAAAATGTACCTTGGGGAACAAAAAGTACCGAATTAATGATAACAAATAGCAGAATAAGTCTCTAGATGATATTCTGCAGCAAACTAAATAAAAAATTGTCCAGTAAAATGTAGGAGCACCTATATTGAATAAACACTTTTTATCCCATCTTCCATAGTCTAATTTAAAAAAATTCTTAAGGCCACACCAATTTAATTTCTTGGTTCACGGATTTTTTCATAAAAAGTATGGAGCGAGAGGGCAAAATGAAAATTGTAAAATGGTTGGGGTAAAGGTAAGGGCTAATCCAAAACATAAAGAATAAAAAGTTTTCAGCTTGAAAAAAGTACGAAAACACTATTACTGTACAGTAACAGCACCTGTACCTACACTTTAAGGAGCTTATGATATAAAGGCCAATTTGCTACACCAGAAAGTTAGTGAATGGTTTCATTAATGGTGAAAATTTGTTGAGTGGTAATTTTTATTTCTATTTTATTTCCAAAAAATTGGAGCGAGCGAATCCGTGAACCAAGAAATTAAATTGGTGTGGCCTTATGTATCATTTAAAAATTCTCACAGCATGTACATTGTACTCCAATTAAACCGGGTAAGGGAATGGGCATATATGGTCTTCATAACCCTTGCTGCGTACTAACTAATAAAGGTGGAACAATTTATTTTTCAGACATTTTGTTATACACTGATTTCTGCAGAAGTTCTCCTGTTTCCTCACCAGTGGTTTGAGTGAGTTGAGGTGCCTCTCCCATCTGGTGTCATCAAACTGTATCCCTGACGAGCTGTGTGGGTCTGCCGTGATGTCTAGCACTTCGGCATGGCACTCAAAAAACTCCTCTGACGAAAACGATTCCGGCAAAACCGTTTTCTGGTCCACTGCTTGCTCCCTTTGAAGCATTTCCTGACTTTGTGACTTTGTTGGTGCGATTGAGTTTGCTTTCTCTGAAGATATGTGCATTTCCTTGTTTTCCACATTTTTGTCTCTTTGCAAGAGTTCTGTGTTGGATTTGAACGAAACATGCTCTGTCTCGAAATCTATTTTCACGTCCTCTCTACTTCCGTTGACGTCGTGTTCTGGAAGGTTGTTACTTTTAGAGTCGGTCTCGCTGCTGACCTCTGACCCCATCCCATCATCCTCTGTTCTGGTCCCATCATCCTCTAGTGATGTGAGGAAGAAGACTTTCTCAGGAGAGGCATTGGGGCAGGATAGGACCCCTCTCTTGTCTACACAACAAAGGGCCTGAAATGCAAAAAAAAAAAAATAGACAAGCATAAGAACCTATAGCTGGGAACTAACATATAGCTTGAACAATTATTGCAGTCTGTAATGGCTTTTTGCAACTACCACATATCATTACATTTACAAGCAACTGTGTAACAATGAAAAGTGTTGCTTTTTTGAAGAAAAAAGTCCTTCTTAAATTGTAAATCTTGTCTTCTGATATTAATCTTAATTGCAGTAACAGTACTCTAGACCACAAAAATATTACTAGTAAGCAACCTGGGCAGAAAAACACACAAAATGCACTCATGCAAATAAACAAACAGCAAAGAATGAAACAAAACACTGCCAAGAGAAACAAAGCTCCTTGGCACAAGTAAAAGACAGCAGAATATTGTAAGCTCCTTGCAATTCAGCCCCTAGATGCAAAGAGACAGTATATAGTCGGTCCAAAAAATGTAAAAAAAAAAGGAAAGATAAGACTTACAGTGACACTGCCTAGAGTGTGAAGGATGTTAGCTGTCCGCGGTAGACTTTCCGTCCTGCCTGTCAGAACCTCCCACATCAGGACCCTAACCGACCTCCACTGGACAGGCAGGTTCTAAACATGGGACAGGCATTCAACAGTGAGAAAAGGACAGCTATGTTAACCCTCAGTTTGCTAAGGTATTACTGTTTGGCACCAAATGTGTGTTGGTTATGGGGTTAGGTACGTAGCAGGGAGATTGTTAAATGGGGTTGCATAATGTAGTCACATATTTATATATAGACTTTTTTTAGTGTTTTATTTGCAAAATCATGCCCAATGGCTTTGATTGTACGGTCTCAAAGACTAAGTGTATAAAATAGCGTGGTATAACAGAACAAAAGTGTGTAATCATCTCAATGATGATACTATTGTTGGCTTTGACTTCTTATTTAAAGGTAGTGGTTAAATGAATAACCCCACGTTTTGTATGTTTGAATTTTGTGATTTTAGAAGAAATATAGCCTTTTGGGGATTGCTTATATGGCAAAAACTCGGCGAAGTTGTGACAACCTTATATCTTCACTCGTTAAGGAAATTCAGGTCAAACTTCTAATTCAGTGAGTTAACATAAAGAAAAGAAGATGTGCATTGTAGCTTATTATAAGTGTGATACAGACACAAACACATTTAGTAAAGAAGTACAAAGAAACAAGCAACATTGTGACAGAATATAAACTGTCAGACTGTGTTAATTTAAGAGCTGCTGTATGGCACTTTAAAGTCTACAAGGCCAGCAATGGACGACAGAAGGAAAGTGTAAGCATGACTCAATGTTTCCAACCAGCTTCACTGTCCCAACCACACCCTTGGGAAGAGAATGGTGAAATCCCATATGTAATGTTTAAGTTAACTGTGATCTCATTCGTCGTAACATTAGCATAAGACAGAAGTTATATTTACTGTACATACTGTTGCATTCAAATTCATAGATTTCAATGCTCCAAATTCATAGATTTCAATGCTCTGTACTCTGTTTGGTAAGTAAAATGAACAGTAGACCTCATGCGATCCAAAGGAATGCAAAATTTATTGTGACAAAAAGAACTGAGGGAATTTTGCCAGTACAACGAAAATGTAAATACCGTACATTATTAAGCGTCTGTCTTCTCCGTAACAACCAGTGGAAGAATAGCTCAATTGTTCTTTGAGTTTATTTGAGTTAAACAGTTTTGAGATCATCTGTGAATAGTTTCATCTGGTTTGTAGTTCAGGTCATTGAATAAAGTTTTTTTGCACAACACTTTATTCACACCAACGTTCCGGTGACCGTCTGTCACCTTCTTCAGGGCAATTCTGACTGGTTCACATTGTTTTGAGACCACTTTAAATTTGTTTTCACACTAAGAAGGAAGAAAGCAGGTGTGGTGAGGATGTGTAGCTGGGAGGAGTTCCCGTCACCTGTGTCAGCAGGAACCTTTCCTCTTCCTCCTCCTCAAACACATCAATCTGCACACACAGACAACACTAACTTGTATATAGTGCTGCTACTGGTTAGGAAAACTACTAATCATCATAACTTCAGGGCTCAAAATACTTTTTTCTGCATACCTGCACTGGTGCAGGTAACATTGACAATTACCTGCACCAGACAAAATTTACCTACACCACTCTGAATTAATTATTTCAGGAAGTATGGATCATACTAAAATTGTTCAGGAACCATTGCCATTTTTTTCTTTTATGCTTTATAGGTTGTAACAGTCAATGCCGCTAGTAACAATCCATACAATGTACAGCTACATTATAGGACATTTATGTATAAAACCCAGTACATGGACCAGTGCAGGTTAGGTGCAGGTAGACACCAGAAATAAATGCACAGCTCCAATTTTATCTGCACTAACCTGCATATGCAGGTGGTATTCCGAGCCCTGAACTTACAACTATGTAACTAGGTAACTACTAGTAAGTTAGCATTATTTATCAATGTCTAGTAATCACAGCTGCCATGCTAAGTAAATTAGAGTATAAGCTGGTTAAGTACACTAATTAGCAGCTTGTTCCATTGACAGTATTAGTAGTTTATGTCATAAGAATTGATCACGATGTGAAGAAGAGAATTAAATGCTAGTTAGCTAGCCTATTACATAACCTGGTAAGTTGATATAACCAGCATATAAAATTTAAAAAAATGGAATTTCACTTGGCAAGCTGTTTGGATTCATCGAGGCTTTAAGACAATGTGACTATTAAGCAGATATTATTTTCTGTTCCAATTCTGTTGGAAGAATTAAATCATGCATAGGGGCAGTGGCCACAGAGCAATTAAAGTCTTTGTTGATAAAAAGACACTGAAAAGATTAAGTTAAAATGTAAATGTATTTTCCCAAAGTTTGACTTCACATTTGACAGAGAAACCTTACATGTTCAAAGCTCCAATACTCCTGGGGGCATGTTGGGCAGGGGAAACAGAAGCCTTGATTAGTAAGTTGATTTAATTGAGAGATTCTTACTTCAAATCGTACAAGTAGTAACTTCTGTTAACTTTCCATCAATCAGTTTATCAATAAAACTTGCCCTAGGGTATCAAGATGAATTATGAGAGTTGGCGAGTATCACTCAATCAATCAATCAATCAATCAATCAATCAATTGGATCGATCGATCAATAAATCAATCAATTGACCGATCAGCCACAAATCAACCAACAACCAATCAAATCAACTGATCAATCAATAAAATCAATTGATTAATCAATCAATCAATCAATGGGCTCCACCCCATAGTTCTCACCTGCTGGGTTTTTCCGGCCTGCATAAGAGCGAGGACCCTGGCTGTCCCGTAGGTGTTTAATCCCAGCCACAGCCAGGGGAACAGGGGAGATAGTAACGGCAGGGTGGCATACACCTGGGTGGGGATATACATGTACATTATCAACCCCAGCCAGGGGAACAGGGGAGGGAGTAACGGCAGGGTGGCATACACCTGGGGTGGGGATTTATTATCAACCCCAGCCACGGGAACAGGGGAGGTAGTAACGGCAGGGTGGCATACACCTGGGGTGGAGATATACATGTACATTATCAACCCCAGCCAGGGGAACAGGGGAGGGAGTAACGGCAGGGTGGCATACACCTGGGGGGAGGGGGGTTTATTGGGATATGAAGGTAACAGTACAGAAAACATCTTTGCAGAAGGCATAAAAATCTGTGTAAGCATGAACTAAAAAAAAATTCAAAAAATCTCCTTTCCACTCCAACGGCAAAATGTTGATGGATCAAATCTTTTAACAATATGCTGTTTGTACTACAAATTGGATGTTTAAATTGCAACAAATACCCTGAAAATGAAGCCTGAAAAAAGTGCATCTAATGATATACAATACACTAGCTACATGTGAAACCTATCTAATTCTGAATATCAAAGCTTAAGTGACTCACAGGCAGTGCCAGCAGCATCTCAGCCCAGTGGCCCACATCGTCAGCAGGTTCACTAAAGTATTTAGCACCTACATGTAGTATACACTACCTTTCATCAGTGATGCCGAGCAGGTTTAATAACTATCTATTGTGAATACTTAAAGTGACTCACAGGCAGGGCCAGCAGCATCTCAGCCCAGTGGCCCACATCGTCTCTCAGGAGGAAATATCTCAGCAGGTTCACCAGGAGGACTAGCACCTGGGGAAAGAGAAGAAAAATGTACATCTAAGCAGTTATCTGTACCATATACAGGCTATTCATTGACGTCATACTAATTATAATTTGAATCCTCCGACGACCATGTTGGCGGATAATTGAATTAAGCAGTAGCATCTTTGTGTGGCTTATAGACCAGTCCTACACTGTAATCCAACATGGCATAGATGACGTCAAATGAAAAGCCTGAGTGTGAATATCATTGTGATCAGAGTCACTCTGGCTTTTGATGGTTTTTAGATCTACCATGCATTTCCTAATAGACACTTTGAATTCTTTATCGTGAATATTTTTGGCATCAATAAGCGAGGGGTGATGTGCACACCAAGACGGCCATTCATTCACAAGATATAAAAAAAGATGCACCAAAAGACGAGTTTTTTTACATTTTGGTCTTGTAGTCGAACTCTGTCTGGCCATGTTGGACACAATGTATTCAGCCATAGCTAATGAGATTATTTTATCTATAAAAGCTCAGTTACATGTAAGCACAATATATCTGTGATTGTTTTTGATGTACGCAAGACTCGGTTTGGCTATACCGGCTATATAGATACAGATACAGAATAGTTTTAAAGAACGCTTGCAGATGGATGTGCAAAAGTTAGGTGTGACGGATTTTTTGGTGTAATATAACCAGCTGCTGCTGCGCCGCGTGCCTGCGAAGCTGGTGTGTTAAGCAAAACGGCGGTTAAACAGGCTATATAGATACAGATACATCATAAGACTAGTGAAAAACAACTGTCTCCTGTGGAGTTTAGGACGCCTTTAATTACTAACCAGTGTGAGCGGCAGCAGTCGCCACTCCACCAGCCTGTGGACGTCATGTCTCTCTCTGTCCTGTACACTCACGGGTCTCCTGTGGCAGTTCTCCAGACACATTCTGCAAACAGGTATCACATAGCAGTTACGTAGAATTTGAAACAGATTGTCTGCTATCTGATATAGCTAATAACTATCTTAACAATAATGCATAACATAATACAATTGTATATGGAAAAGCTGTTTGAAGGTAATTTTTTCACAAAGCCTAAAAGCAAGGAAGACAGCTACATTATACAGCAAAGTGTCCTTACTTAGCTGAGCTAGACCCTTATACTTGTGACAACAGCAATATCACTCTATAGAGACCGAATGTAAAGTGAATTGTTGCTACATTGCATTATTTTTTAATGCTTATGGCATCTTAAGATTGATTTTTTTACTCTGTGGAACACTAAGTATAACTGCTATTAACAGCTGAATTTTATTTTATTTTGTTTTGTGTGCTAAATGGCACAACACTGTTACAGTTACACGTTGACTTTGCCACATTTGTTTTGTGTATTAAATGGCACAACGTAATTACAATTGACTTTTCCACATTTGTTCTATGTCCAAAATAGTACAATACTGTTACAGTTGAAGTTGCCACATTTCCCTGACCTGATGTTGTCGGTGAAGGCAGTCTGTGTGACCAGGAACCTGCAGGTTCTGAGGGGGGTTACCCCCCTGGGAGAGGAGGGGGGGTCCTGGGAGTCTGGGACAGGGGGGCTGTAGGTGTCACCCGGGTGGAGCTCCAGAGACCCATCACCCTATGGACAGATGGGTTAAAAGGGTTGTTTCCTTGTTCTGAAATACAAATTAAATCAAGCAAGACCTATGGAAAAATGTTGTGTCTCCTGTTTCCCTACCTCCCCCAGAAAAACCTGCCGACCCTAAGCCCCAAAATGCATGAATACCTGCCAATATAACGTGTTCATTTTCTAATCGGTCCAACATCTGGGCCACTGATTATTTTCCTGCCGAGTTTTCCGGACCGGTCATTTTATTTATTTTTATTTATTTAGCCAGGGACGACATATCGCCACTACGGCGGTTTTCAATGTGCCCTGCGTTACATCATAAAACAAAGGTTCAAAACACTTAAATACATCAAACATAAAGTATAATACAACAAACCAAAGAAAATACATACAGCCAATACAAGCAAACTCATGATGATAAGTAAAGTAAATAAGGTAGAATGGAATTTGCATATCAATGATTTATAAACAAAACAAAATAAACTGTTAAGTGGTAAGGCATTCCTTTTTATACATGTGTTTAAAAGACTCAACAGAGGCTGCTGCTTTTACTCTAGCTGGAAGTGAGTTCCATAATACCGCACCACTACATGAAAGGGATTTCTTTTTGTACTGAAGATGAGCTTTGGGTAGTTGTAGTCCACCCTGTGCTCTGAGTCGTGTGTTGTGGGAATGAACCCCCCTTAGCTCTGTGAATAGGCCTGAAATGTGGGGAGGGGACATTCCGTTCAATGCCTTGAAAACAAGTACCGCTTTATTCCTCTTAAGGATGTCCACCACGGGGGTCCATCCAAGTGTATGCATAATGGTTTCACTGGGTGTGTACAAGTCGCAGCCCAGGATAACCCTACCTGCCCTGTTTTGGAGTTTCTGTAGTTTGTCCATGTAACCTTGCTACCTTGGTCCCAGACAGTACTACAGTACTGTAAGTGTGGAAGGAAAAGTGATGAATACATTGTCAGTAAGGCCTGTTTGTTGATGAAAGGCTTGAGACACTTCATGATACCGATAACTTGGGAGAGTTTCTTTGTGACATGACTGATGTGATCATTCCACTGTAGAGCACTGTCAAGTACTACACCTAAGTACTTAAATGTGTGTACCTGATCAAGGTTAGACCCTGCTAATGTGAGATGCAAATTACTGTATGCGGCTTTTGACCTCTGTGTTCCGACAAGCATAGCTTTGCATTTTGTTGGATTTAGGGAGAGTTTATTGGCAGTGAACCACTGCACAAGTAGAGTAGAGTCACATTGAATTGCCTGCTTTATTGTCTCCAGGCTACGGTGTGCAAAGTATATGATAGTGTCATCAGCGTACAGTGCTACCCTGCATGACTGAATACAGTTGGGAAGATCATTGATGTATAAATAAACAGGAGCGGCCCAAGGATGGATCCTTGTGGTACGCCGCAAGTCACGTGCGATATTTCGGACAGTGCTGAATTGAGGCAAGTACAGTGAGACCTGCCGGTCAGGTAAGACCTGAACCATTTACAAGACAATTCATTTACACCATAAGCTTTGAGTTTAAGCAACATAATGGCATGATCAAGCGTGTCGAAGGCCCTCGACAAGTCACAAAAAATAACACCAGTTTGCTGCTTTTTGTCAATCGAGTCAATCCAATCTTCCACTACTGAGTGTAGGGCGGTCTCACATGAGTGGGACTTTCTGAAACCAGATTGGGATTGAGTTAGAAGTTTGTTTTTGTTCAGGTAGTCATATAATTGATTATGTACTGCTCTTTCTAATATCTTAGATATGCCAGGTAGAATAGACACAGGACGGTAGTTACTAGGGTTGGTCTTATCCCCTTTCTTGTGGATGGGCATTATCTTAGCTTCTTTCCATTTCTTCGGAAATTCCCCCGTGCTTAGAGATTTATTGAAAAGCTTGGTGAGGGAGGGTGCGAGTATTTGCGCACCGACCTTGAGCAAATTATTGTCAATGTTGTCCAGGCCTGTAGCCTTCTTTACCTTGACATTTGAAAGTTGTTCTGTAACAAATTCAACTGTTATTGGTGTAAATGTGAACGTGCTGGTTGCTTTGGTGACGAATTGAATAGGAGAGAAAGGTGAGGCAACCCCTAAGAGTGACCTGTACAGGTCCTCTATTACTTTGTGGAAGAAAACATTAAATGTTTCCGCCATTCCTTGGTTGTCAGAAATACTCTGTCCCTCATGCTCCAAACAAGTGACGGTGTTAGGTGTCTTCCCCGGTAGAAGTTTACGAATGGCTTTCCAAAGCCCCGTCTGACCGTCCTCGGAACCTTCAATTATTGACTGTGTAGCATAGTCTTTTTTAGCTTTCCGGCAGAGGTAGTTTACTCTATTTTTCATTGCCTTGTAGTTAACAAAGTTGTGGGCACTACCGGAACGTTTGGCTTGTCGGAACATGTGGTCTCTGAGGTTGATGAGATGGCGCAGGTCCTTGGTAAGCCAGGGTGCAGGTGCACCTCTAATTTTCATTTTCTTAATGGGAGCATGGATATTGGCAACATTAGTGACTAACTCCTCCCATGCTTCTAGTTGTTCGTCAATAGTTGGGAGGTCATCAATGGCATGCCATGGTACCTGTGCCAAGTCGTGTCTGAATTTCTCATTATTAAAAGATTTATATGTCCTTCTACTCATAACTGTGGGTTGCGATCTGGGACTCTTACTTCTATGGTAAGTAAAAATCATGGCATGATCGCTGAAACCCCCTTCATATGTCCCTTGGTTGTGTAGGTGTTCTTTATCATTCGTTAAAATGACATCTATTGAAGTGCTGGAAGTGTCGGTGACTCTGGTAGGTGTGGATATGATATTGTCCAATTGGTACAGCATACAGGAAAACCTTAACTTGCCTATTGGACCTGTGTCCACAGTGGATAACCAGTCACAATTTAGATCCCCCATTATCATAACTTCCTTGTCCTCATCACTAAGTTTGACAAGAAGAACAAGAAGAAAAGGTTTTGTCACCCCTAGTAAAGAGTTCAAGGGGGCCCTCAGAGACTTATATAGACCAATAAACTCTGAATCTGACCAAAGCTTGGTGTGATGCCTTCACTGGTATAATCTAACTAAGAATTGAAAACCCTTATATCGATTTATTATTATATTAAAAAGTGTCCATACCTGGAGCTGACGACATCGCACGGGTGTGGTCTGTCCCGGACGGAGGGTGATGATGCCCCCCCCAGTATAATGTGTTCATTTTCTGAACGGTCTGACATCTGGTCCACTGATTTTTTTTCAGTACCAGTTTTCCGGACCGGTCCAACAAGAAAAAAGGTTTCATCATGCCTAGTAAAGAGTCCATACTTGGAGCTGCCGACATCGCACGGGCATCCAACAGTGAAACCACCTGTCTGGATGTACCCTACTTTCTCAACCGGTACCTTTAGTTCCTGTGGATATCCCCCCCAAACCAGCTGTCAGCCAATCAGAGAATAGGCCTTTCAGTTTTCAAAAGGGGTCTTGCTTATATAAGGGTAAGCCATTAATATTTATAAGCAGGGCGGTCAGGAACTAAGAGTGACGGTTGAGAAAGCAGGGCACATCCATCCAGACGCTGTTGGATGTTCCTGCGTAGGAGGATGTCCATACCTGTAGCTGACGACATCGCACGGGCATGGTCTGTCCCGGACGGAGGGCGATGATGTCACCTCGGACCAGCAGCGCGGCCGGGAGGTTGACCTGCTGACCGTCGCGGTACGTCCAGATGGCCGTGATGGCCGGACAGGAGGGCATGTACAGGTCAGGGTACAGGTTCTCCGGCCAACCCAGGTCATCACAGGACTGGATACAGCCTGGGGATCAATCAATCAATCAATAATTGATTACTGATCAATCAATCATATGATCAATCAATCAATCAATCAATCAATGATGGCCGGACAGGAGGGCATGTACTGGTCAGGGTACTGTTGCTCTGGCCAACCCAGGTCACTACAGGACTGGATACAGCCTGAGGATTATTCAATCAGTCAGTCAGTCAGTCAATCAATCAATCAATCGGTTGATCAGTAAAGGCCTGGCAGGAAGGCATGTACAGGTCAGGGTACAGTCAATCAAACAAACAAACAAACAAACAATCAACCAACCAATTAATTAGGGTACAGTTTCTCCTGCCAACCAAGCTTACATTTATCTTTCTTTACTGATGAGAAGTCACATCTGTATTTGATTTCAAATTAACCTTGGAAAATGTTTTTGTGAAGTATGTTTTCCTGACCTTCAAGTTTCTTGAGAGCGACCTTGACCTTGTTGATCATCTCCTCTTGGTGCACTTTCCCATCCCATCCAGTCAGGTAGCAGCTCACCATGGCAACCAGCAGAACAACAAAGGCCTCCACAACAAGGCTGTCTCTCCTGTAGAACAGAAAACATCACCATGGTAACCAGCAGAACGACAAAGGCCTCCATAACAAGGCTGTCTCTCCTGTAGAAAAAAAAAAACATCACCATGGTAACCAGCAGAACAACAAAGGCCTCCACAACAAGGCTGTCTCTCCTGTAGAACAGAAAACAACTGTTACCATAGTAACCAATAGGATTCCACTGTAAAACTTCATCTCGTAGAAATTTCATTGTTCATTCCTTGAAAAAGACTTGTACTGTTCAGTCAAAAATTTGGGTGAGTCCAATTTCTGTCAGTGTTGGATATCAAAATTAAATTACTTCAATAAAGAGAGCACATTGTCTAAAAGACCATGTTGATGATGATGTTAATCCCTGACCTGTCCATGTCCTGTGCCACCATCCCATAGGCCACGAACAGCGCCGTGCCCTGAAGCACCCAGATGGCGACAGTTGTCCATGGCAACGAGGAACGCACGTTCTGGTGGTGAAATGGCCAGTGTGGCGCCCAACCGTTCTTTCCTAGTAAGACACAAAAATACAAGTCTTCAGAGCCCTTGCACACCTTGGACTTATGAACGGCTTACCATGGACCATAGCCCTCTTTTCACCCACAATAAGTCTAATGGTCTGAAAATGGACTTAATCTGGGAGGACTGAAGATGGAATTACTGCCTGAATAGTAATGTAAAGGTCTTACTCTGGATAAAAGTCTACCAAAAAGACACCAACAGCAAAATGGGGTGGACTTACTCTGGGAGTACATGTAACTCTCCTCTAAATCCAACTTCAGTCTACATCAATCCTCTTTTAGGTCCAAGGAATATGTGGGAGAGCTTTCTTCGTGTATTACAATCATAGTACATAATACTTTATCAATAATCTTAAGTAATCTTGGAATCATGATATGCGAAACTTCCTGCACAACCAGCAGCAGATTTTTTGTGACTCAGACAGTTGTTCCCATGCAGCTCTGTGACACACCTGTGCTGTAGTTCCCATCCACCTCCCTCAGTAGCCGTGAGATGTCAGTGTGACTCACCTGTGCTGTAGTGACTCCCATCCACCTCCCTCAGTAGCCGTGAGATGTCAGTGTGACTCACCTGTGCTGTACCTCCCATCCACCTCCCTCAGTAGCTGTGAGATGTCAGTATGACTCACCTGTGCTGTAGTTCCCATCCACCTCCCTCAGTAGCCGTGAGATGTCAGTATGACTCACCTGTGCTGTAGTGACTCCCATCCACCTCCCTCAGTAGCCGTGAGATGTCAGTGTGACTCACCTGTGCTGTACCTCCCATCCACCTCCCTCAGTAGCTGTGAGATGTCAGTATGACTCACCTGTGCTGTAGTGACTCCCATCCACCTCCCTCAGTAGCCGTGAGATGTCAGTATGACTCACCTGTGCTGTAGTGACTCCCATCCACCTCCCTCAGTAGCCGTGAGATGTCAGTATGACTCACCTGTGCTGAAGTGACTCCCATCCACCTCCCTCAGTAGCCGTGAGATGTCAGTATGACTCACCTGTGCTGTACCTCCCATCCATCTCCCTCAGTAGCCGTGAGATGTCAGTATGACTCACCTGTGCTGAAGTGACTCCCATCCACCTCCCTCAGTAGCCGTGAGATGTCAGTATGACTCACCTGTGCTGTAGTTCCCATCCACCTCCCTCAGTAGCCGTGAGATGTCAGTATGACTCACCTGTGCTGTACCTCCCATCCATCTCCCTCAGTAGCCGTGAGATGTCAGTATGACTCACCTGTGCTGAAGTGACTCCCATCCACCTCCCTCAGTAGCCGTGAGATGTCAGTATGACTCACCTGTGCTGTAGTTCCCATCCACCTCCCTCAGTAGCCGTGAGATGTCAGTATGACTCACCTGTGCTGTAGTGACTCCCATCCACCTCCCTCAGTAGCCGTGAGATGTCAGTGTGACTCACCTGTGCTGTAGTGACTCCCATCCACCTCCCTCAGTAGCTGTGAGATGTCAGTGTGACTCACCTGTGTACCTCCCATCCACCTCCCTCAGTAGCCGTGAGATGTCAGTATGACTCACCTGTGCTGTAGTGACTCCCATCCACCTCCCTCAGTAGCTGTGAGATGTCAGTATGACTCACCTGTGTTGTACCTCCCATCCACCTCCCTCAGTAGCCGTGAGATGTCAGTGTGACTCACCTGTGCTGTACCTCCCATCCACCTCCCTCAGTAGCTGTGAGATGTCAGTATGACTCACCTGTGCTGTAGTGACTCCCATCTACCTCCCTCAGTAGCCGTGATATGTCAGTGTGACTCACCTGTGCTGTAGTGACTCCCATCCACCTCCCTCAGTAGCCGTGAGATGTCAGTGTGACTCACCTGTGCTGTACTTCCCATCCACCTCCCTCAGTAGCCGTGAGATGTCAGTATGACTCACCTGTGCTGTACCTCCCATCCACCTCCCTCAGTAGCTGTGAGATGTCAGTATGACTCACCTGTGCTGTAGTGACTCCCATCCACCTCCCTCAGTAGCTGTGAGATGTCAGTATGACTCACCTGTGCTGTACCTCCCATCCACCTCCCTCAGTAGCTGTGAGATGTCAGTGTGGAGGATATCCAGACCTTCGCTGGTGGTCAGGCCCACATGGCAGCCATTGGTCATCTCCTGTGGAAGAAAAAAAAATCACACTCCATCAAATTTAATGTACATTGCACATTGGGAAACTTGTACAAAGAGGATAACTCAACAAAGAATGACTTTACTGAGATTATAATGCAGCTTTGAGCTAAGTTTTATAAGTATACTTCATAGACAATCTGTATAGTTCCTGATAGTGATATGCTGTTTTGACATACATTCAGTCACTTCAAGTATTTAATATTTAAAAAGGAATTTGGATATACTATTTACATTCAATTTTGAACCTTTGGAGGTACTGAACTGAACCTCATGTTCTTTGTTGCTGAATGTGTTGTAATTCAACTGAAGAAGCGCGTTTCTCTCTTAAGCTTTTTACTACCCCAGCAGTTATGATGCATTTGTATCTATTTCCATCATCACTTTCATACTTTTAAAGGTATCTGATTTCAAACTTGGTTGGAGTTTTTTTTTCAATCCCCAGCATTTTTCTTTTCCAGATTGAAAGTTACTATGAGTCATTGACAAAATAAGTTTGAAACTTCTCTTAAGTCTTGCCCAAAGTTGATGTTCAGCTTTTAGACAAAATCTCTGAAGTGAGTCTTGGAGAGTTGAAACATCTCACAAGAGTCTCACATTAGTTTTAAGACGTCACTCAACGCAATAGTTTGTGTCCAGACCGAGGATAAAAGGACTAAAAGCTACTCTATCTAACTCCCTGTTCAAACATAAAGAAGACATTAAGATCCTCCAGCCACTTGTAAGTGCTTCTAGTTGTACCAGAACATTTAATCATACATGTGTAGCAACAAGACATGAGTGGCTAGAGACTGCAGTCTACGTGCAGCCGTCATGACATGTTGCCTGAATTTAAATTAGAACAGTAACTAGGAATTGTTGACACTTACTGTGCATATCTAGTCAATGACCTGTATCTCTATGTCTATCTGTATAGCCTGACTTCGGCGAAACATATCATATAATTTGAGATTGAGCTTCTGAACCTTTAACTGTGTAGCCGTTATAACCTCCCTTAGGTGTAACATACTAGCTTTTGTACGTGTATCAGCATAGATGATATAGTCCTCTGCCAAATAAGCCCTTGACAACTAAAAACAAGTACTAGTAGGTATAAAAAGGAGGATCTGTTTAACCTCATTGGTTAAATACTCAGTAAACAGTACACATTTCATGATCCGACAGAATGGCAAAATCGTTGGCTCATGTCGTTCAACCCCTCTAAATGTCACATCCTCCATATCACCCGTAAAAAGCACCCCATCATAACTCAGTACTCCCTCTGTGGAGAAGCCCTTACCGGTGTTAAGTCCCACCCCTATCTTGGAGTACAACTGTCCGACGATTTGCGGTGGGACACCCATATCAACCACGCCACTAGCAAAGCTGGTAAGGTCCTAGGAGTCATTCGGCGCAACTTGACCCATTGTCCATCTAGGGTCAAGGCCACTTGTTACAAAGCGCTGGTACGGCCTCACTTGGAATATAGTGCCATCGTCTGGGACCCGTACACCATCAAAGGGATACAGGCGGTGGAGGCCGTCCAGTGCAGGGCAGCCCGAGTGACCCTAAATGACTACCGGCAGACTAGCAGCGTGACACAAATGCTTTCAGACCTGCAGTGGCGCCCTCTCTCCGAAAGGAGGAGGAACGCCCGCCTCACCTTTTTCTATAAAGTAGTCAACAATAATATTAACATAGACGCCAGCAATATTCTGAAGCCTGCCCAAGGGCGCACCCGGGTAGTCACGACTTCAAATATCAACACATATTTGCACGCACCGATATCTACAAACATTCTTTTTTCCCACGCACAATTCCCGAGTGGAATGCCCTGCCTGGCACGGTTGTAAGCGCTCCCAACGTTGAGCACTTCCGTGCCAGGCAGGCGGCCTGCCCGCCCTAACCCGGAGCCTCAGCTCCCCCCCCCTACTTTTGCCCCTCGCGGGGTCATTTGGGGGTATCCTATGCAGATGCAGATGCAGATGCAGATCCCAAACAATGAAAATGACTTACCACAACAAGACATTATTTTTTTTTTTTTCAAAATCAGAGTTGCAAATGGTTTTGCCCACAAGATAATAGTAGTATGAGATTGAGATGTATTCTACGTGCATCCTCTATGATTAATTGCTATATGTGGGTTTAGGACAGTATACCTGCCCTCAGCAACAGTTGACGTTCAAGCGCGATCAACGTGACCTGTTGCGCACCCACCTACTGACGTCAGGACGCAGGCCCCGCGCCGGAGCGTGCGTCACGACGTCAGGTGAGGGAAGCTCCCACCTACCATGTTGACGCAGACGTCGGAAGGTCACGCCACAGCGGACGCCGCTGACGCACATCACACACACACAAACCACTGTGGGCCCCACTGAGGGTCTAAATCACTGCAGAAAACTGAAAAGATATTTGCGCGGTCGACATGCTCTCTCTGGACGATAAAAAACACAAAATCCGCTTAAATCGACTGAAATCAAAAGAGCGGACTATCAGAAATATCCAGGCAACGTTTTGCGTATCTCACGTGTTCACTACGCCGGGAAAATAAAGAAAACATCAACAAGTCCGCCGGCAGGTGTATTTTGGTTCGATCCGGCAGCCATGTTGGTTGTCCTTACTGCGCATGTACGGAAGTAGTGAGGACTGACCTCAGGTGACCTCTAACATCCGGGAGTTTGGGAGCGCTGATGGGATCAAGTTACGAAGATCCTTACGCCAAGTGCAGCAAGTTCACGAAACTATGTCAAGTTGTTCAAGAAGTCGTTCTGAAAGTTTTGAAAGAAAATAAACTTCTTTACTATACTTAAAAAGTATAACGCCTATCTATGAAGAATCTTGAACTGTATTAGAAATTTTAAAAAGTTGTTTTATTGTTTTGTTTTATAAGAGCAAAATATAAACGTTAGTCCGAACATTCACATTAATGTTACATTCATTTTAATGCTACTTTCGAAAAAAATATCGCATATAGTACATTGTATTAATGATTCCTTGATTCTTATTGCCCTTTGATTAACACCGTATTTGGGGTCCTGGAAGAGGTCTGGAAAACTTGTATTAAACTGTGCTTTGCACTAGTTTTTTTTTTTTATGTTAAATCTTGTCATATCTTTTACCCACATTTGGATGACGCAGACATAGCTTTTGGCATTACCATACATGTACATTTGTACAGTATGATAACATTTTAATGGAAATTATGAAAATTGTCATTCTTCATAATCAAGAACGCAATGTTAAATGTAAGTTCGTGATAAAGTTTTCATTAATAGACCTTGTTGATACCATTCTGTTTGAATAGACCGATAATATATAATATTTCATGTTACGTTAGAAATATTATTTTATCTTGCCAACCTATGTCATATTTAATGCTATTCTTATACAGTAAACTCGTATCAACGATGTGGAAACCAAAACAACTTCGATTTATGTGATAAGTGAAAATTATTACAGTATTCTAAGGAAATCACAAAAAGTTGGATTGTTTTGGTTGCTCGGCGGAATGATACAGAAACGTCCCGGACGGAGCACTGCGGCCGGGTAAACTAATTTGCATATCTGGAGGAAGGGAGTCGAAGTCGCTCCATTTCCGGGCCTCTCGTACTGGATTTTTCCCAACTTTGCCAAACTTCTGGGACTTCACCACACTTCTTGAGGAGTTACCGGGGTTCCTCGGAAGGATAGCGTGACGTCTGGGGCCGCCTGAGGGAGTCGGGAGCGTTGTTTGCGGGGGAAGTTTGTCCGTGTGCCGTCGGTTCTTCAACACACGGACCACCGTCCATTTTCAGTTCGCCGTGCGGCCCAGCTTGAACAGACTTGGCACGGGAGAGTGGCCGTCCCACCATGGAAGCTATGGCGAAATATGACTTTAAAGCCACGGCAGAAGACGAACTGAGCTTCGCCAAGGGCTCCATATTGAAGGTAAGGCCCAACCACTGCCGTGTCTCTCCAACATACCGACATTTCTCCGGTATTTCACAGAACTGCAACCCCAGTTTTGTTGTGTTGTCCAGCTCCTCTTTTTTACTTCCGCAATTTTTCAGTCTCTCCAGTCGTTAATATCGACATTCACCCCTCTGTCGACACCACTGTGGTGTGTAACACTGTTTTATGATTTATCATACACCCCCTGGCGTTTTAAAACGCAGTAGGTTTAACGCTTGGCCTGAAAATAAAAGTTGAGGGAACATTTTCGCCCTCCCCACTACTTCCTGGATGGGGAGGGCGAACAGCAGACAACTCTGGCTGTGAGTTCGTCGTTTCCACGAAAGCCTTTCTCGCATCGTCTATAGGCATGGAAATAATCAACAAACAGACAATTCCACTTGATTGATCACTAGTTATGTAGTCCATGAAAACAGTTTGTTTTTAAGCTAATTAAATCTAGATAATAGATAGGCCGGGTGTTGTCTTACTAGTACTGTGGTAAAACGGGTCTGACTCGGTAAATTACAGTGTAATAAAACGGCGTGGAACTCTCAATTAAATAGCAGCATTTTAAAGAAAAATCTATCTGGAATTTGGAACATTCTAACGATATACGCATATCCTTTTTGAATCTTGGTGATTATCATTTTAGTCATTGTTGTTCCCAAGTTGTGTCATTTTCTTGGCACTGTTCTTAGAATAATTCAACACAGATCTCAAATGTAAAGTTGATATGCATCTATTGTTTTCCCCTGCAAAGACATATTATAGGTGTTTTAGTGCAACTAATAGTAACGCGTGGGATCGCGTGAAGCAATCGGCAGCAAGTTTGACTCAGGCCCAGAAGGTCCTGAGTTCGAATCCCGCCATGTCACCGATCTTGTGCCCTTGGGAAAGGCACTTTACACGACTTTCCTCACTTCACTCAAGTGAAAAATGAGTATATAGGCTACAAAAGTCTTCAGCAAGTTGAAGTTGGTAGCCTTAAAATGAAAGAGGAAGAACACTAGCTTCCTAACCCCCCTCCCCCTTCCCTCTCACTAACTTTGAGTGTCAATATAGTGTGAGACAACATATCTACAGACAGCAAGGCTAGTAAATATTTTGGCTGAGGACATCAGATACTCTTTACACACAGATACTTGTGTCTGTGCCAGTGGCTTGTGGTCAGCTTAGAAGACAAACAAATAACTAGGAGCTTGGGACAAGTGTAAAATGTATGATATGATTACGCTGTTATATGTTAAACTAATACTCACTATCTAATAATAGTATGTCAAGTCAATTCAATAGTCTTCGTGTGAATGTTCCTGTGGTCTTGAATATTCACTTTATTTAATGAATTATTGTGAAATAGAAAGAATACTAGGTTTTCCCATTCAACTTTTGCAAGTTGTTTTTCACGTAATCTCAGTCTACAGCTAACTGCAAAATGACTGTAGATGTAGACAAAAATGTCTACATCTCCATCTACATGTACATACAAACATGCAAGAAGATATTATTTTCATAATATTTACATAAGGAAGATTCTTCAAGTATTGTCTTGAGGCCATCTATTTATTATCATCATTGGCCTCCGTCCGTCTAAAGAGACGATGGGTTTTGGTCATGGTCGACATCTTCTTTGGTGGCTGAACAAGCCGATCCTGGAGTGACAGTCTCTGCCGCATCCTGCACATATGAAGGTGTTTGTGATGGTAGATGCTGTCTTCTGACGACGCTGGTCTCTGAGTTGGGATCTGGTAGCGTCAGCTTCCTTCACCCCTGCTTTTACAGTCTGTCTCCATGCTGATCGGTCAGTTGCTATTTCTTCCCAAAAAGTCATAGCAGATTGACAAACATTATGAAGGCATGACAGAGAGATAGTTGTGTTTTTGTTTTGTTTTTGTGAGCAGCAGTAGTGTTTACTAGTACCTTGTTTATCAGCCATGCTGTGTGGGAAATTCACTTGTGTGTGCCGTTGTTTATTCATGACTGACTCAAATTGGTCAGCAGGCCACTTTTCATAATGGAGTCTTATTATGGACTGGACATGTGTAGGGTTCGAAATTCATTGGTGCACCCAACCTAAAGATTATGATTCAGATTAGGTGCATAAACTTTGATATAGAATAAACCTTGGTTGCAAAACCCTATTTTAAGTGTTCAAACCTGCTCTTCTTCAGAATCTAAAATTCTTTGGCTAACAAGTGATATGAGAAAGACTAGTCTTTTTTTCTGACACCTTGGAAGTTTTTTAGCCGCCATGCTAGATAGAAATGCTTGGTTAGATATTGTAAGTGGCACCTCATTTGAGGATGAACTGAACTGAACTGAAAGTTTAGCAAGGTTTTTTTAACAACAGCTTTATATGATTGTGCTGTTTACTTGTGTATAACACTACAGTACTTTAAAGTTGTTTTAGAAATGTTTGCTTATTTTGCATAACTGCTGATGTTATACTTTCATCGTTAAAAAATTTAAATTTTAACTAACTAAAGATTTATATTAAAGCATATTACATTGTGTATAAATTATAAGCCATAAATTTGATATAATGGCTAGTTGGGTAGCAGGGCTCTATATGCACATACGCAAAATGATGACTTTGACTTTATTCATATTAATCAATACAATGAATACACAACCGCAAATTCATATAGATTTATCTATATCCCAAAATTGGGTGTGACTCTTTTCACAAATTTAGTTGCAGTAAACAAAACTTTTGTATTCCTCCAGGCTAAAGTTTATTTGTATTAACCATTGAGGGGTCAGTGTTTTGGTATGATCTCAGCATGTAACAATCTCGTTTGACACCCCTTATTCCATTTTCTTTGAAATGCTTAAAGTAAATACATGGGGCATTGATTTAGAGTTTGAGATGCTATTGTGTAGTGAATATTGCATGTTCAGCACTCTGAACTGGAAGTTAAAGGTCCAGGGTTCGAAGCCCAGGGAAAAATGGATCTGTGAATGGGAAATGTAATTAATATAACCTTTAACCCGTTACCTGCTGAGGCAGCCTTCTGGTGCCAGTCGTGTAGTGGTTCCAGTGTCAGGCAGCTTGTTGAGGGTTAATCTATAATAACAGACATACGTGTACATGTACATGTACTAGGTAGTGTGTGTAGTCCAGTGGTTAGCGGCCCTGCCTCTGGAACTAGAACTAGTAGTAGAACTAGACGCAGTGAGTTTCATTTTGGCTGTGTCACTCATGCTATCAGCCTTGTCACAAACTTTTAGAGTAGGGGGCTAATATATGAAAGTAGCGCGGCGAGCCACGAAGTGGTGAGCAGGGGCAGGTACGGGAGGGGGGGTCTGGGGGGCCTCCCCCTGGGAAAATTTTTAAATTTAGACCCCTAAATATGGTTTGGGGGTCTATTTTGGGTAACTTTTATAGTGTTATCTTTAAACTTTGAATTGACAAAAAAATCCTGAATTTCAAAAAAAATTCGGCATAGGTTCCCCGCTATGACCCCTAACCGGGGGCCAACTATCAGAAAACTGCCAGAGGTTTATCAAAACAAATCGCTGGGGGATTTTTTAATGGGGAGCATTGGACTTAAACTTTTATTTTTTTGAAATTCTACCCCAAAGTAGCCAGCTGGAAAAATGTAAGTAGGTGGCGAAAATCGCCGCCTGCTGCCTTGTTTTGACAAGGCTGGCTATGCTAGTAAAAGTTTGCAGTCCTTAGGAGGGAACGGGTTTTCTGCGCGTTAAAAATCTGCGCGCGCGTTAAAAATCTGCGCGTTAAAAAATTAACTTGTGCATTGAGAAATTCTTCAGCAGAAAAATGTGACCCCATTTTATGGTTTTACATCTGTTACCTGAATTTTTGGTTTGAAAAGCCCCTAATTTTTAGGTCCCTTGGGAATAGGCTAATTTGCATATCCAAAAGATTTCAAAATCACTTGAATTAGACACAAATACATGGAAAAATTACTAGTGTGAGGCTTTATATCATAAGATATAACTGCTTGAGGCTTTTTTCCATTCTACAAGCTTCATTTCATCTTTTCTCAAGCAGATTGTTTCACATGCAAATATCAACCTTTGTTGCGCGTTAAAACTTAATGTTTAAAAATCACTTTAAAACTCCTGGAAAGGGATATTTGTACTCTAGAATGCAACAATATGATACTTTATTTCATTTTGTGTTAGCTTCTTCAAGCTTTTAAGTTTAAAACTGCAAAAAGTTTTCAAATCCCCAGGGAATCCGCTAATTTGCATATTTTAACGCGCAGGTTTTTAACGCGCAAGTTTTAACGCGCAAATTTTAACGCGCACAAAACCCCAACCCCCTTAGGACGGGACGTCCACCAGAGATCTCATGTTTAACTTTTAGTTTGGTATCCTGGATTAGATGCTTGATATTGGGATGGATGTGTGGTTTAAACTTTAACAGAAAGCTAAATCCTAAATGATTATAGGCACAAGGCTTGTGAGTCATGCTTATGTATAGAATATGTATCATCATGGCTGACTGTTGTAGGCACAGCTTACTTCCTAGTAATATCGAACACAGTTGGTAAGCCAACGACAAAACTTTACTTGTCTGTATATATTTGTAAACCTTCATTCATACCAAACAAAATATAATGGATATGAAACAGTACTTGATATCTGATAAACAGTTTAAAATTTGCACAAATTAAGCACTAACAAGAACAACTTGAAAGACATGTGGACACATTCTTTAGTGTTGAGTTTGACAGTCAGTGTTTGACATGTTACATGCGTGTGTCTGTACACTTTTGGAGAACACATTAAGCACAGGCAGCAGTAACAGGTGCATGGCTAAACTTGTTGGCAGGTGTCGCATGTACATGTCTTTGTATCTTGGGCTGTGCCTAGCTTCCAAGTTTTTGCTCGAAGACACTCAGAACCAGGTGCAGGAAAAGTACTGTAAATGTTATTATGTTCACGGTTTTTGTGGTGGCCACTTCACCGTGAACTCAAACCACAGCAAACACTTTATATCTGAGAGTACACAAAATAAGCGCTTACCAACAAGCTTCCAATCTTTGGGTCATTTCAACTTCATAAGGATCAGAGGACTGATCGAGAGCTTGTTGGTAAGCGCTTTATTTTGTGTACGGATGTAAAGTTTGAAATTTTAACATAATGTTGATTATCATCACAGATGAACTTACAGTCGATGAGCAATTAATGTTAGGTCTCCTGAGCCTTGGGTATCTACTGCATGTTTAGGATAGAGGCATGAAAGGAACGTCAGACAGTGTGATATCAGGGTAGTAATGGAATACCTTGTGCACAATTGAGATGTGTGAAATTTGTTGCGTTACAAGTCATTTGTATGAATAATGTAGGAGGTATGTTAGCAGTAATGTTAGCAGTGGTGCGATGGCAGAGTGGGTAGAGTATTCGCCTTGCATTTGGTAAGTCGTGAGTTCGATCCCCGTCCGAGTCATACCAAAGACTTTAATTTAAAGTCTTTGGTATGACTCGGACGGGGATAAAGTTTAAAAAGTTTAGAAATGGTACATGCTGCTTTCTCTGCTTAGCACTCAGCACTAATGAAGAAGAGTATGGGAGTTAAAGCTGTAGTGGCTTGCACAAATGTGTGGCCCAAGGGCTACAGAAATGGAGATGGGCGCCATGTCCCTTAAGCATCTGCACAGATGTACGGGCAACATTTACTTAACTTAAATGTCACTGAGTAGGTTTGGGGATGTAACAATGTGCATGTAGCAGACCCCCCATGGAACTGGGAGAACCCAAACTGGACACATATCATACTCCAACAAGTCCAAGTTATTGCAATTCAGTTTGTATTTACTTTCGCGTTAGCGGGAAAATGGAGTGTTCGTGGTTGGTGTTAAGTTTGTGGTAGCGCCATAGACTATACTCAAAGACTATAATTGAAAAATGCTCGTGGCGGTTTTAAGTTCGCGGTGAAGTGGCCACTGCAAAAAACGCAAACATAAAACCACCGCGAACATTTTTGCATTTACACTGTTACAGTATTTCTTTGCTGTGCATGTTAGCTGTGAGAATATGACCAAACCAATTTTGTTAGCAGTGATACCGAAACCTGCACATGTTTTAGCTTTACCATAACCAGTGCTGCTGTCCACAGAGAGTCAGTGTTAGACAAGTTACATTGAACGTCACATACATATAAGTACAATGTACATGTAAGGAAATGGTGTCGCTATAAGGCCTGAGTCACTTTACTAGACGGTGATCACTCGGGTGTACAGCGACCAAAATTGGATTTGTGTGACACTTGTATCCATAGTTGGAACATGACGCAAAATTTTGTTTGCAGTAAGATCACTAACACAAGTAACAGACAACAAAATACATGACTATGAGTATGAAGTCTGTTTACTCATCTGTCAAATCTTGCGTTGCTCAGTGAATGCAGCCTGTAGTGAAAAGGTGCTGAAAGGATCCAGCTTGTAGATGTGTGGTAAGGGCACTAAACTAGCTCCTGCAGTTCCAAAAAAGCTGCTGGGGGGGGGGGGACAAACTTACACCACTTACTCTTCTGTCCCTTCTGTCTGATGAAGACCTACCCACATGACAATCCATTCAGGCCATATTGAGTTATGCTGTTCATGTACATACAGACACACACACACACACACACATACACACACACACACACACACACACACACACACACACACACACACACATACACACACACTCACAAACACACACACGCGCGCACAACTACACACACACGCACACACACACATGCACAACTGCACACGCACACACACACATGCACAGTCACAGTCATCTTGGCAGAGGCAATAAATATGCTTGATACAAATTTCAAATACAAAAACAATTTTAAATGTGCGATAGTCTGAGTGTTTCCTATAAGACAAGGCATCTTTACCCCCAAATGCTTGAACATTTGGGCTACTTAAGATATATACAAAGATCTAAGAGTCTGTTGTTTGAATGTAACTGTTTTGTTTTGTTTGTTTTCCTTGTTCCCAGATTCTGAACCTAGAGTATGACCAGAACTGGTACAAAGCAGAGCAGAACGGGAAGGAGGGATTCGTACCTAAGAACTACATACAGATGAAGCCACACGAGTGAGTACATTTACATGTTTTCTCCTTTTATCTGTCAAACCTGCTGTGTTGTATATAGCGGAGTGGACTCAGTTCTCAGCTAATCATAATCAACATCTAATTGCACCTCAGTCATCCCTCAGTGACACTTCTGGAGCTGCATAGTTCAAGTTTCTGAACCATGGTCGCCATGTTGGTTTGTTTGTAGATTGCATACATGGTCAAGTGCCTTATGTAATGTTTAATCCACCAACTTTCTCCCAGGGTCTATAAAACCACAGCTGACATGCTGGTTTCTTACATTATACAATCATGTAGTATTTGTATATCTATGTACTATTAGATCACATGTACAATGTTGAACAGTGTGTTTGCATATGATGTCTCTGTCATCATGCTAGTAGGTTGCCTTTGAGTTTGACAGTGTATGGAGTCTATGGCCAGATATATATACAGTTTTTCTAGATCCAAAAATGATTGTTAGAAAATAGTATAGGATGTTTGAGAATTCAGTCTTCTTCATGACCAGTCATGTGAGTTGTAAACATTTCTGTAGGAAACAATAACATATTAATAACATCATTAACTCATAGTCATGTGTGTATGCAAAAACACAAATGAGGGTCCGACATAGATTATATTTGAATGCTGTTGGGAATCTGACTGACACACAAAATACAGTTCCTTGTGTCGGAGCAGAAGTTGCGTCTCCTCTGACGCAAGTCTACGTAACGTGTATATGTTTCCTTGGGTAGAAACTTTCTGTCGTGTTTCCTTTTCTGTTTCCTTCAGTAAGGCCACAGCAATTTAATTAACTGGTTCTAGGAAACACATGTCCCTATTTTTCAAAAAAAGAGAGAAAAATATCACCACACTTTCCATCGGCAAATTTTCAACACTGAGATATTATGATGCCTTCAACAAGTGTGTTGAAATGAATAATTAAATGAAGAAAATTATCATTATCTTCAAGTTTATCCCAGACGTTTTCAAGTTTTTTCCCAGTCTCTCAAGTTAATTAGTTTGAGAATCTGTAGACAGATAGAGATCGAGAAGCTACAAAGTCACTTTTGCATGGTCAACTACAGTGAAATGGCAATTCGAAAAAAAAAATCTTGTAAGTCTACCAAATGACCTAACAGTCCAGCGTGCAAAATACCACTTGCACATTGCAACCACTTTTTCTTGGTGCAACTTACTTCTAAACTCAGGTTGCACAGTGCGCAACCTAGATTTTGAGCCTCAGAACTTGATTTTGTTGTCAATTTACTTGAAAGAAAAAAATGGATCGAGGCAGCTTCGTTTTATATCAGCCAAACATGTCAGTAATTGCTGATTCCTTAGCAGATGGACATTAGGCCACACCAATTTAATTTCTTGGTTCACGGATTTTTTCATGTATAATATGGAGCGAGAGGGCGAAATAAAAATAAAAATTGTAAAATGGTTGGGGTAAAGGTAACGGCTAATCCAAAACATAAAGAAAAAAGTTTTCAGCTTGAAAAAAGTACAAAAACACTATTATTGTACAGTAACAGCACCTGTACCCACACTTTAAGGAGCTTATAATATAAAGGCCCATTTGCTACACCAGAAAGTTGGTGATTGGTTTCATTAATGGTGAAAATTTGCTTAGTGGTAATTTTTATTTTTATTTTTTTTCCCCAAAAATAGGAGCGAGCGAATCCGTGAACCAAGAAATTAAATTGGTGTGGCCTTATCGGAAGAACAGTGTTACTCGATTTTTTGTTTGAAACAAACATGCTTATATGATAGTAAAGGTTATGCATGTATGCAGGCATTGTACCTTTTTTTTCCAGAAATTAGTGGATCGTAGGTGGTGCAAGTTGAAATTCAGATGTGCAACCTAGTTTTGCCCCAGGTGCACAGTATTTTGTGCACTGACAGTGGACACCTGTACTTTCTGCCTGAGTGCACGTGAGTGAGTGTGTTTTGTAGTTAAGGTCAGTAAGTTGTAAAGAATGTGTTGCCCGAGGCAGCATGCAGGTAACTGTCGTCCTCACTTCCTGATCAGTCTTTCACTGGTCTGGCTGGCTGGCCAGGACAAAAATGTTGTGTTTCCTGTTTCAGTCCTGAACAGACCAGTTATCCTCCTGAGAAGATTTTGAGAAAAATGTCCCAGCAGTTCCAGAGCAACCTGCTAGGGGACCCAAACATACACCACCTATTCCTTACGTCACAAGCTATCTGCCACCAAAAAATCAAGACCATAGCACATCCAGGTCAAAAGATACAAAAAATTTCTGCTGCAGTACCAAGGTCACATATAAACACCTTCCCACAAAGCAAATATCCTGGCAAGTCATGCAGAGGTGTGACTCCACTGCCCATCCAAAAAAAGTCAAGGGTCGGCAGGTTTTTCTAGCATAGGTAGGGAAACAGGAAACACATAATTTTTTTCCAGGGCCTGATTGGCCAGGAAAACCTGCCGCATCAGAACCAAAACAAACTGAAATGTCCGGAAACTGGTTTTCGGACAGGATTGATGATAAATATTACATAAAGTCCAAACCAGTTTAACATCATTGAATGTTGGTTTTTGTTTGAGGTATTATTCAAGTTTCGTTTCAACCGCTATACTTAAACCACTGCAAACACTACTTTTTCTCCCTACCACAAAATTAGATTGTAAATTGTTACTGACATATACTTTGTCTGATGTTTACCTCTTCCCTCATGACCTCAGTAAAAAGCGGCCTGCAGGCCAATTTGAGCTTTCATGAATAAACAAAGGTTCAAACAAACAACAAACAAACAAAATCCCTGCATTGCAGTTACAGTATCCTGAACCTTTTGATGCAGTCTTTGGGGTCATGTTCAGGTGAATCTGGCCATTGCCATGACAACACCATCAGGACCAGGGACCGACCTTGCTCTCTGTGCTGTAACAGGATCCATCAGTACCATATTACATTATCCCGATGTAATCTGACTTCGACATAGAGACATAATCACATTCAGGCCGGCCCGCGGGGCAGATTGGGGGAGGGAAATTTCCGACCGTGCCACGCTGGGGGGTTCGTTTCTATTGTCCTGCACGTAGGGATCAGATTACTTCACGATGAGTCGTAAGAAAACTCCCAATTCTGGAGTGATTCGATTATGTGTCGTCTTTATGTTCTTGCAGACTGTTCTGTTGTATTTTCAGTCCCAATCTAAAAGATAAGAGATCAAGATGATATTTTGAAACAAATTGGTGCAGTAAAAAATCAAATCTGACTTCATGTATATTCATAGAATGACTGTTTTCATTTTTTCGTACCTTTGAATATCATAATGGTTACCATTCTTTTATGCATTTGGTGTTAAGAAATGTAAAATCCTCTTGTTGTGTGTGTTTGCAAAATTGTATTATGCGAAATTTTGACTGCAGTTGTGTTGAATTGTTTGTGAAACTAAAAGCCTGAGCAAAGAGAGTACTCAGTAATTATATTTGGGAGGAAGGGAAAACAGTTCTGGAGTGGAAAACAAATTGGAAACGGATCTCTTTAAAGCATGTTTTCCCTTTTTGACTAACGTGGGTGTAGTTAGAGCTTAGATAACATACTTATATTAGAATTGGCAGAAGTTTTAGCAAACAGGGATTCATATCAGCTTACAATCAGCATTATAAACATAGTAATCTCTGAACTAGGATTGGTCAACTGTGTTATAACAATTAGCAATAACATGATACCCTCTTCAACATAACACATTAGCTCCTATGAAGGCAATTGTTACAGTTTATTTATGACACTTTAACACAGTCATGCAATGACAATTAACAAATGCAGTCTTCTGTGCCAATTTTTTATTTCCATCTCTAATTGATTTACGATGCAAGGTAGAAAAGTGATGAGAAATGGGCACTACATAGAAAGTAATCCATATTGAATACTCAAGTCCACAACCTTAAGCGACTATAGTGCGTGCAACAAAAATTTGTAAGAAACAACAGATTTTACCAGTGCTGTCCCAAATCTTTCTCGCTCCAACACTCAAGTTGAGTCGACCAAGAACCTTAGAATAGCTTTGGTAATGCCCTGTCCAATCATGCCACAGGGTCCATGGGGCTTTAGCATGTTGTTTTTAGCCAAGTTGATTAAGTTTTATATCCCTGAAGGAGGGTTAGGAGTAAAGGCCTGAGTGGGATCAGGAGTGCACAGCAAGGTCAAGTTTGGGGCATCTATTTCAGGGTGTGTAGAGGCAGGAATAGAGTCTGTGGTCAACACTGAGACGGAGTGTTTAGTCTGGCTGTAGGGGACAGGTTGGGATGTGTACATGTGCGAGACTGCACCAGTTACAGTATTCAGGGCTCGAAATACCACCTGCATATGCAGGTTAGTGCAGGTAAAATTGGAGCTGTGCAGGTATTTCTGGTGTCTACCTGCACCTAACCTGTACTGGTCCATGTACTGGGTATATACATGTTAGTGCAAGTAAAATTAGAGCTATGCAGGTATTTCTGGTGTCTACCTGCACCTAACCTGCACTGGTCCATGTAAGGGTTAAATACATAAATGTCCTGTGATGTAGGTGTATGTGGATTGGTATACTATAGTATTAGCTGCATTGACTTTTACTACATTAAAGAAAAATAGCAGTGGTTCCTGAACAATTCTATTATGACCCATACTTCTTAAATTCAGAGTGGTGCAGGTAAAGTTTGTCTGGTGCAGAACTGCAGGTAATTTTCAATGTTACTTGCACCAGTGCAGGTATGCAGAAAAAAGTATTTCGAGCCCTGGGTTGGGATGTGTGCATGTGCAAGGCTATACCAGTGCTGGAAATGCGTTTAAGTTTGTGGGGATTTGAAAACGGAGTGGCCACGGTGGTTTTCAGCTGGTACACTAATACAGTACCTCTTTTCTACTAATTCTAGTCTTCCTCTCTCTAGCAGATTGACACAATTTACATTTTCTGGGCGATGATATCCCCTTCAGACTTTATTTTTATGTTGATCATACATATATCCTCCTTGGGTCAATATATACTCCCAGGGTATATACATTTGTATAACATTAATCATTGTTAAAAACCCCAAGTCACATAATCCCTACAGCTTTGGCTATGACTAAACAGTCTCTGGTCTTGAATGATATTAGAATATCACCATCGTCATTTCGGAGAAAACAAACCCTGAAGGTACCACGTGGCACTTGCAGCTTCAGGGACTTAAATATACTCAAACCTTCTGTTGTTATACCCAGGCTAGTATCTCAATCTTTCCAGGGCCTCCATGAAAAGCAGTGTCAGTCACTGATGGGAGCTTACCCTGGTAAACAAACACAGATTGAAATAATAAATAAATTAATCAAGTCTTCTCTTAAGCAGATGAGTCTGTTTTTGTGTTCCTTTTTTTTTTAATTTTGAAATGTCAATAAAAAAACAACAAGGAACAAGGAAATAAATTCCTGTGGCCTTTGATAAGAAAATGTTAACATATTTTAGTAACATATCTTCAATTTGAATCGTTAATATCCACCCAAAGGTCAGCCAAGACTGCCCTGTGTATATAAATAGCCCTTTGCCTATTGACTAAGTACAGGTTATCTGTACTCTCCACCACTTAGGGTAGCATAGTAGACTGTACTAACGCACTGTCTCGTGCTTTTGTCCTATTCCATTAGTACCTACAGAAGGCAATATTGATCAATCGTTAAGAGCCTAATTAGCTTAGAGAGGATGGGTTTTCTCTGATACTCACTAACGACGTCCTACAGTCAAAACGTAATGGCCTTATCAGAAGCACTAGATTAGATTTTCTATTAGAACGAATAGAGAACAAGAAAACAAGTTTTGTCCTGCAAATGTTGTAAGCATAACGTTATATATAATATTATGATATGATTGTGAGGTTGAATAACATGTTAGACTGATCAGTGTTATTTCAAGTGTACTATTTGTAGAAAAGAATGTCATTTGAGGTCATTCACTGAGTGTATTTTATTCCTGAACTTTGTTTGAACCCTTAGTATTATAGTATTAGTCATAAAAAAACTACTAGGCTTTAACTAGTTTAAGCCAGGCATGTGTCAAGGCGCTTTTCTTAAAACAACAAAAGATTGGATGCACTTGATGCCCTTACACTGGGGAGCAGATCCTCTGACAAGTATGAAATTCTGATTGACCAGGGATGCCACTAGGTCTAATCTACTGTGACCTCTCTGACAGCAATTTTGCCCCTCAGGATACCTTAGAATCCACCATTTTAACTTCAAATTCTCAAAAAGTTTGCACCGTGGAAGGTGGATGCCCCCAGTCACTCACAAGAAATCTGGACCCCTATAATAAAATCCTAGTTAAAAGCCAGTGAAAAACTCCATTGAGCCGGCAGGTTGATTATTTATGAGGCTAAAAGTGAGGTGGTAAGCCCGGTCAGACAAAATAGTCAGATGCAGAATGATTACATGATTGAATTCATGAATTCAGAATTTGCAGTGATTCCCAATAAGCCAGGTTCATTTTGCCTTGCCACATTTTGCAGTCTCTTGATGTCAATAATCTTTCTCCAACGTTAACGTTATGGATATGTCAGACTCCGCAGATAGCAGGTATATTTTAAGCCTGTAGTGGTCGGCAGCCATTCATTTATCCGGGTGTTAATGAAGGCAAAACATAGTTGATGTCTGTTTTTTTTCAGTCTGTCGTTTGCTTTTTTAAAGAAATTTTCCATGCAATTTCAGACAGGTGGTTGGAAAAGGGCAAGGCTACATTATGTGTCAGATGCAATGTTAGGGGACAAAAGGATATTTATGGCAAAATTAGAACTTCAAGACTGATGGCAAAGATAAACATTATTGTTTACCTTTTGTTCATGATTATTTATTTATTTGTTTAGGTGGTTCCGCGGCAAAATTAGCAGATGGCAGAGGAAAGACATTATTGCTTACCTGTTGCTTGTTTGTTTGTTTGTTTAGGTGGTTCCACGGCAAAATTAGCAGACAGATGTGAAAGGAGAGACGTTATTGTTAACCTGTTGTTTGTTTGTTTGTTTACATAGCTCTGATTCAGAAGTAAAAATAGCAGCTGCTGAAGATGGCCGATCAGAAATATAAGTTTGTTTATTTGTTTGTTTGTTTAGGTGGTTCCACGGCAAAATTAGCAGACAGATGGCAGAGGAGAAACATTATTGTTTACCTGCTGTTTGTTTGTTTGTTTAGGTGGTTCCACGGCAACACTAGCAGACAGATGTCATTGGAGACTATGGTTCACCTGTTTTGTTTCTTCGTTTACATAGCTCTGCAGTAAAAATAGCAGCTGCTGAATATGGCCGATCAGAAATATAATTGTTTACCTTTTGTTTATGTTTGTTTATTTGCTTGTTTGTTTACGTGGTTCCACGGCAAAATTAGCAGACAGCTGACAAAGGAGAAACATTATTGTTTACCTGTTGTTTGTTTGTTTGTTTAGGTGGTTCCACGGCAAAATTAGCAGACAGATGTCATTTGATACTATTGTTCACCTGTTTTGTTTCTTCGTTTACATAGCTCTGCAGTAAAAATAGCAGCTGCTGAAGATATGTTTATATTTGTTTATCTGTTTGTTTGTTTAGGTGGTTCCACAGCAAAATTAGCAGAAACATTATTGTTTACCTGTTGTTCATGTTTGTTTCTTTGTTTGTTTAGGTGGTTCCACGGCAAAATTAGCAGACAGATGTCATTTGATACTATTGTTCACCTGTTTTGTTTCTTCGTTTACATAGCTCTGCACTAGTCTGCAGTAAAAATAGCAGCTGCTGAAGATGGCCGATCAGAAATATAAGTTTGTTTATTTGTTTGTTTAGGTGGTTCCACGGCAAAATTAGCAGACAGCTGACGAAGGAGAAACATTATTGTTTACCTGTTGTTCATGTTTGTTTGTTTGTTTGTTTAGGTGGTTCCACGGCAAAATTAGCAGACAGCTGACGAAGGAGAAACATTATTGTTTACCTGTTGTTGTTTGTTTGTTTGTTTAGGTGGTTCCATGGCAAAATTAGCAGACAGCGGAGGAGAGATATTATTGTTTACATGTTTGTTTGTTTGTTTGTTTAGGTGGTTCCACGGCAAAATAAGCAGACAGCTGACGAAGGAGAAACATTATTGTTTACCTGTTGTTTGTTTGTTTGTTTGTTTAGGTGGTTCCACGGCAAAATTAGCAGACAGCTGACGAAGGAGAAACATTATTGTTTACCTGTTGTTTGTTTGTTTGTTTGTTTAGGTGGTTCCACGGCAAAATTAGCAGACAGATGGCAGAGGAGAGACTAATGAAACAGGAGATGGACGGTGCCTTCTTGATACGGGAAAGTGAGAGTTCGCCGGGCGACTTTTCACTTTCAGTCAAGTAAGTTCTTTTAAACATATCCGGTGTTCTCATCTGGGTTTTCATTTCATTTATTTGGAATGCTACAATGCATTACACGTGACAGCAAGGCAGCGGAGCTGGTAACGGCTGTCACTAGTACATACAAATACAAATCATTACAATAAACAATTCATTCAATGGAATATCAGACTATACAACAGCAATACATCATAAAGTAGCAGTAATTTTACAAGGAACAAAATACATCATCATCATACTCAATATACATACCATTATCATCATCATCAGTATGAACACCAATAAGCGAGAAAAAGATTGAGAAAAGATGGAACGGTTGGAAAGGGTTTAGAATTTTACAAGTTAGTGATTAGATAAAAGGTGGTTTCTGCATTTGGCCTTGAATATTCTGATGTTTTGTCACAGTGTAGGGTATCTATCTTAGTGCACGATCTAGACACAGTTTTTCCTGATATCTGCGAGCCGACAACCTTTCGCCGACAGCTTTTTTTCAGCATCTAGATGGAACTGCAATATTGTCATAAAGATATCGGCAGAATTTCTCCCGAAAGGTCCGGAATATTTGAACATGGCTGCCAAAGATCAGGTTACCTTAGGTCAAAGTTCATCCAAACTTTTATTTTGGACTTTTGGTCACATTCTTTAGATTTTACAATGGTGTGCAACACATTAAGATGGCTGCCAGAGATAAGGTTACCTTAGGTCAAAGCTCAAATTTTGGACCTTGTTTTGCAGGTTTCACAAGGAAGTGCAACACTTCAAAGTTCTAAGGGACGGAGCGGGGAAGTACTTTCTCTGGGTCGTCAAGTTCAACTCCCTGAACGAGCTCGTAGAGTATCACCGGTCCTCCTCCGTCAGCAGAACACAAACCATCTTTCTGAAGGACATGGAGACGAAAAAGGTAACGGAAGGTTTGGTGTGTTAGCGTGAGAATTGACATGAAAACTTTAAGTGATCTTGAACCAGTTAAGCTCACTGAAGAGCTACCTTTCTCCAGATTGTGACACTGAGGACAGGTCCTATGTACAGTATTTACAGGTTCATTATACATGGGAAACTCACCTAGCTTTTCCTTTAGCACAATGAACAATCGTTCTCGGCTTAATGTCCTGTCCATAGAACTACAAGTTAGAACAACCCTTTCCATGTTTTAAACACCCAACCTCTTGGTCCAGAGGCAGAACCACTAGACAACGCATGCACCATTATGGCTGTCTTGTGTTGCATAAACGGTAAACCTTCGATGTGTAACACACCAGTACAAGTTATATGTATATCAATGCTAGGTGTCTTGGGTCGGTTGATTTTCTGCATGCTATGAAACTTTTCTGCAGTTCCCACTAATTCTGATAGGTGGGGCTACTAGACAGAAAAAATTCTTCCAACCATTTGAAATTTACTATAATGTCAGAACAAGTATAGAATTCAAAATTATGAATGGAAAAATTGGCCTTACCCAAATATTGACAGTCCAACTCTTAGTCTTGTTCTGCAGACAGAGCACATGACTTAGTGAGCAGTGAGTTAACAAAGGCAACCCAGCCCTACCTTACGTTGTTGTTTTTCTCCAGCAGGAACTGAAAGTCCAGGCCAAGTTTGACTTCAACCCACAGGAGGCGGGAGAGCTCCGGTTCCGAAAAGGCGACATCATCTCAGTACTGGACAAGAGTGATGCAAACTGGTGGAAGGGACAGTGCCACGGGGAGACGGGGATGTTCCCTGCCCCTTATGTACAGGAGCTCAGTTAGATTCCCCATATTCCTGCCCTCTACCCCCCTCTCTCCCACACCACGTGGTTCGACCCATGCTTTCTGTTTTGCAAACTCTCAGACAGAATTACTCGTTTCTTCAGATTGAATGTGACTCTTCTAAGAATACACTGTGGGTCTCGGAGGAAACATAACAACAAATTTTAACTTGAAAGTTCATCTGTGTTGTCATTCTGGACCAGATTCAAAGTGTAAGTGGACTTACCCAAAGTTTTTGGTTGGACATAATTACAGTGACTAAGTTCTAACCCTCATCCAGACTAAGAATGAGAGCGAATAAGTACCTACCAAGCTTATTAATAATTTATTCCAAAACTGTCAGTTGAATACTCTGAAAAAAGCCTTATTTTCTCACATTTTCGTTGTACTTTTCCTCTCATATGATTAAGAATAAACGAAGAAACAAGTAATTTTGTTGACAAGTCCTTGCAGCATCTAGACCATATTGTTTGATTCTTAGCAATTTCTCATGATACCAGCTTCTTTGAGCCTACTACTGTGATATTTTAAGAAGTTTACATTGAGCACAAGTTATATTGTGGACGATTCCAACCTCCCCAGGGGTGGGGGAGGTCAGGTTTCACCATTGTTGGCTAAGGGGAGGTCAGGCTTTACCATTGCTGGGTTAGGGGTGGTTTGCTAGACTGATATGATAACAGTTTGTACAGTTAAGTTGTACAGTGATTTCTGCATTTACTATAATTTTCTTCAACTGATGTGAACTTTTTTTGATGATTATATTTCTAAGCTTATATGGTTAGAATAGCCATGGCTTGTAGTATGTAGAATTTTCTCTTCAAATGTTTAGAAAAATTGAAAAATTGGAAATATCATGATTACTATAATTATAGATACATTTGCCTTTGATTTCATCAAAAGAGGTCTCATTCATTTAAAAAAATGTTGAACACCTGGTAATTTTCTTTGCTTCCACCGAAAAGTGTCTGTGAAAAGTATTGTAAAAATTAGAATGGTGAGGGCATGGGAATTTCAGAACAAGAAATGTTTGCTCCCCCTCTTTTAAAATGGGACAGTCCTGAGGAAATGTTACCACAGTACACATTTCAGGCCATGTACATGTAAGTCATTCAGATTCAAACATTCAGTTCCTTTTCTTTGGAAAATGAAGTGTGGAAATTGTAGTAAAGCTTTAGTTTTTGTTTGAAAAAAATGTTGGCAGTCAAGCTTTTTGGGCAGACATATTGCAAAGGCAGCCTTTCATGTATCCTGCATAACATTACAATTATATATGTAATCATAGCAACAGTTGTGAAATAGACAATAACTTGCTGTATTTCCTAAAAACATTTACTTTAATTGTGCTTTCTTGAAATTTCTATTAGAATTGACATGTTTTCTCTTCAATACCAACATATGAATTTCACATTTTTCTGGGATACAGTTACCATGGTAATCCTGACATTCAGGTTTGCTAAAATCATGACATTGTGGAATTTTTATAAGTTCTTGTTTAAAAAAACAAGGTGTTTGTTGTGCTCTTTATTCCAGCAAAATCTGCATGACTCAAACAGGGATCTATTAATAGTCATTATTAATGGAAAAAATATGTTTTAGGCAGTGTTGAATTGCTACCTTTTAAACCTTCAATTGGACTTATGCATAGTCTTTTCATACATTGTAATGCAAAACAGTATCAAAAACCCACAAGTCAAATTTTCTCTGGTTCTCTGCAGGGGAATAACAAGCGTTCTTGCCTTCAAATTGTATACCTACACACCTACACACACAAAATGTTGTGACAATGTATGCTTAAATGTACAGTTCATACACACACACACACACACACACAGTCACCCCCCATCCACCCCAAACAGTACCCACACACACCACACATCTTTCACAACACACACAAAAGTGGAGATGTACTTATCCAAACTTGGTTGAAGACACACACACTGCCAAACAGAGCAAACCATCCTTGTACAGCAGACTCACCTGTCTTGTCTCTTTATTTTGTAATAATTTACCTTTCTTGAGTTTTTAGAACCAAAGAAGACATTTCGAAGTGGTTTTTAAGAACTGTTTTTCTGCAATGCCAATTTTACAACTAACGACGGAGCACTGTGTGCCTTGCTGTATAGGAAGTAGGGGGGTTGAATGAAATGCCTTTTGAAGCAGATATATACAGACTACATTGAACGCCAACTGGCCACTTAAAAGCTGTTGCTAAAGAATTTGGAAGGAGAATCATGACTGGTGCGATGAAAATATTCAAATCTGTTTGGCTTGTGATGTTCTATTCCTTACAACTAACTAATTAGAATTGCCTGATGTGTTTATGGCCCTTTTAAACACGACAGAGCAGTACTGAAGGGGTTTTATCAACCACCAGCACTATGTATTATTCAAATGGCATTGATTGGTTAACCACTCGTCGCCAAGGCGTTTTTTAGAACAGCACTCTTGTTTGGAGAAATTGACAGCACAGAACACCGCATTGACCCTAAATGTTTTGTTGCCATTTTTTTATGCTGGCTACATAAAAACAATTGAAATAACTGACTATCAAATATCAGTTTTTAAACAGCATGGCAGCAAAGAATCTCCAGCCGTTGCTATGTAATATGATACTAACATTTCACGAACGAATCATGACATACATGTGAACATTGTTGTGGAATACAATATTAATATTCATGTACTTTAGGAAGTAGAGTATCTTGCTGTATAATTGTATAACGTCTTTTTCCATGTACACATTTTGTTATGTTTCTCTTAGGGCTATGCAAAGGAACACCTGTAATTATTATTCCTGCCTTTTTCAAATTAATATCATGAGGTCAAAGGCTATATAGCCTGGTCAGGGTTCAGAGGTTAGCCCGGTCAGAGGTCACATTAGAGTTTCTATTGACATGTATGATTCTTGCTTTTGTGTTCAATGCGTAAATCTTTATACCGAGCTGTCAATATTGGAATTAACCACTTAATTTGTATGGCCTACCATGTATTATATTGGCACAAATCTGACTTTTGCTGTATCTTGAGTATTGTGTGTTTAAATGCCAGCTAGACTACCCCTTTCCGATCCCAATCCCCCCTACCAAGTACTACCCCCCAAAGTTGACATTGAATGCTGCAGGTTTGAAGAGGAAGATGCAATTATATGCCAGGTTTGGTGACTTGCTGTCAAATCATGCTGGATACACAGATATCTTCACAGCTGCGATAGATGGATAAGTCCCTACTGACACAGTCACTCATACGAGCTTTTTCACTGTTTCTTCAAAAATGCTTCTAGGCTAGTCCATTCATTCTAAGGGGTGATGATTCTGTTTCTGTTGCGTTCACTGTCCAGTTTTTGTACTTCTTGTCATAGGGTTGTCATCCTGGTAAAAAAACTTACCCCTGTACATGAATGGACTAGTCTTAAGAGCTCTAATATCGTATGCAGAAATGATAGAACAGTATTTCCGTTGATTCTACTGCCTGTGATTATATTTTCAATTATATGAGATTCGATGGTGTTATCTTTAAGAGTTTTTGTTAGTTACAACACGATTGTGTAACTATTGGCGATCTGAAATGTATCATTATTATGAGCATATTATGTACACTATGTATTCATATCCAGGATTCAACATAGGCTGTTTCTGACTTAGGCGCATGACAGCAACCATCTATAAAAAAGCTATTAAAATCCTTGTAGTTTACTTCATTGTCTCGTCATTTTTCGCGCTCCTTGTGGTCACCTCTGCTGTCTTGTGCACTCAGATCAGGTACTGACCGCCCTTCTTATAAATAGTAATGAGCATACCCTTATATGGGCTGTCAACCATTGGGGATCGGGCGTAGGAGGATGGAGCTATGTAAGACGTAACATGATTGGCTGATAGCTTCCTAGCGGCCTTTGCGACATGGCTTTCGTAAACACAGAAAGCCCTATTCTCTGATTGGCTGAAAGCTGGTTTGTGGCCATGGCAACGCTCACAGTAACTGCTGGTTGGCCACCAGACAGCAGGGCCCCAATAGGCAGTTAGATAGCCGTTGGGGACCGTACGTAGGAGGATGCACTGATATATGACACAAGTGGCAGACTTCACCCCCTTACTGCTTTGTAACTCTCAGAAGCACTGAGGATGTACATGGCAACACTGCACTGTGCATTTTGAGAATTATTGTAAAAACATGAACTTGCATACTCACATGCGTGTACATGTAGTACATAAACACTCAAATGCACACATGTTGACCCATGCATACATACAGTAATGTAAACACAATTAGTACACACACACAAAATGTATGCACAACACACACACACATGCTAGCCTGTGTTAACACAAGCTCTCGCTGGCTGGGCTTAATGACCCCCTCCCCTGGGGCGGCTGCAATCGTAGGGCCGGCCGCTAGGTCCGCGATTTTAGTCAGGCTAACACACATGCATGCAGTCACGCAGATATGGATGTACTTAATTGTACACTGTCACACAGCGAGTTAGAAATTAATCTGCCTTGGGATAAAGAATAAGCTTGATAATAAAAACATTATCAAAGTATTAGCATAATGCATACTACAGGAGTTTAACACTGTTGTTCCCTCTGTCATTTTATTCTACTATCAATTCTATCAGTGATGGTGTTACCATAAAAAATTAGCAACTTAACTTTGCAGTCAACAGAGACAAATTGTTTCCAGCATTTTTCATAGCAAATATATCCTCCGGAAAGTTCATTAATATGCAGTTTCTAAACTGTACTTATGGACTCTGATCATATAGGACTATCCATGTAAAGTTTGAGCTCTATATACAAGATAATGTATATAATGCACAGTTTCATCTGGGTGGCAAGTCTGGATAATAGTTTTGTCTGTACACAACCATTAACAAGTGTTTTATTAAAGAACAGTGACCGTCTGTCACCTTCCTCAGTGCAATTTTGACTGGTTATGTTATTTTTGAGACTGTTAATAGCAACACCTGCTAAACTGTAGTGACACCTGTATTTGGTCTTCAATAAAACTAACCAGTACATAGAACTTTGATATCCAGAGGAAGTATAAAAAGTCCACAAGTGTAGTATTGTGATACGTTTGTACCATGTACACCCTGTTTTAACATATTTAGTAATCCATCAAGTATAACTTTGCTGTATTGTGGTACATCTGACCCTCAGAGCCTATAAAATGACAATATTTACACTTTGGCCACCATGTACACGTGTTTAAACGTATCAACTATACTTGGTGCACAGTTTTCTAATCTCCAAGCAGATTCTACGGTAGCATAAGATAGTATCAAAAGCTGGCAGAGGAGTGAAGCCGGCTTAGGAGTGTGTTTGGCTACTGGGGCAAATATGGCAAATGTGCACCACTTGACTGACTACACTCCTTGGCCATCTTTTGCCATTGTAGGATCTGCTTGGAGATTACAGTTTTCTACTTGTTGCAAAATTCCCAGTTTCTATGAATCTGTATAACGTTACAAAGTGTAGTAGTGGTATCAAATGGAATCAAAGTTGAACAGTAATTTCCAACACAAAAATTGGACTTGGTGAGCAATGTGTCATATGCATGTGTTCTACATGTATCTGTACAACGTGACGACACTAAAGCAGCGGATTGCATGCTCACTTCTTGACTAAGACTGGAGTCAGACAGACAGTCAAAAGTTTGATTTACTCCAATTTTTGTGTGTTGGAAATTATTGTGACTGTTCAAATTTGATGACCTCAGAATGGCCTCTACCAATTGCAACACTGATAAACTTTCAAGTCAAAATGTCGTACATACATGTAGTATAGGCATACTGTTTCAAATGTACTTCTAGTACATGTACATGTATGTAGCCCTTGGGGTATACACACAAAAATATAGCCCAAAATTATCATCAGTCTAAGTTCAACAACTGAGAGATTCATATCAGAACTACATGTCAGACTATTGATTTTGATGTCATTTGCATCATGTTAGACAGTAGTACCATTTACATCCATTATACAGTTGTGATTATACTGCTGCTACGTGTAATCCAATTGCCCACTAATTACATGGTTGCCGGGGACTGAAATTAATATGACATGAATGAAAAGCCTCTATACTGAAGTTCAGGGCATACCAAAATAAATTCTTGGTTCTCTGGCCTTCCTAGTTCTAGGTTTTCACTTTGTACGTAGGAAAAAGTTCATGACTATGTTTTTAGTGTAATGTCAGTTGGCATTGCTAATTGTCAACTAGATAGTATTAAGTGATTAATGCACAAGGTTGAAATTATCAATTGTTATCATGGTTTGCTCCTCTTTATACATTTTTTTGTATTGCAGATCGGCTCTGCCATACAGGTGTCGGCAAAAAGTTACTGCACAGTATTGAGAATGATGAAGCCTTATGTTATATGTTATATACTGTAAATGCATTTAGGTTCGCGGGGATTTAATTTCGCGATAGCGGGAAAAATGACTTTTCGCAGTGGTTTTAATTTCGCGGTAACACCATAGACTGCAGTCTAATACCATTACAGAAAAATGTTCGCGGTGGTTTTAAGTTCGCGGTGAAGTGGTCACTGCGAAAACCGCAAACATTAATCCACCGCGAACATTTCTGCATTTACAGTATATTGTTAGGGACTGCATGAAAAGTTGCTCAGATCATAATAATCTGTCTCTGTTTTGGAATGATACACCAGTTGCCATCATCATGAAATTTGTGTACATTTGCTGCGGTTTTACTTTGCGGTTTTACTTTGGAAGTCATCATCGCAGTGAGATGGACATCCAACAACTTTGCGGTAGGAGGGTAGAACAAGCTTTTGTTAGTGGTGCAGGGTTGTAGCCAGCACCTGTCCTTCAGTCCTTTGAAGGAATTTTGCAGCTGGGTACTGAAAAAAGTTTTCCCCATTCCGTCCCCTGGGACAGACAAAAATTGATTTCAAGTAAAGATATAAAAAAAAAAAAAACTGAAACCCATGTTCTTCTTCACCAAAACAAATGCCATTGAACAGCTTAGTCTACAAGCAAAATTTGCACCTCAAAATGCAGGAAATAGTGTTTCAGAGGGTCTTGATTTCAAAATTTTCTGGGACCCAGACCCCCTAGAAATGACATGCAACGTCACGCCATGCCTTCGGTGCTCGATAGGATTCCCATTCAAAATCAAGAGGACTGAAAATGATTTCAGGCTGGCTACAACCCTGTAGAGGTGTATAACATTATGTTGATGGCATTGCTGCCCCTACGGCCGGTGAGGCTATGGGACCGGTGAGGTGAGAGTGAGATGAGGTATAACATTTGCTCTGAAACAATTCTGAAGAACAGCTGCAGCAGTAACAGTAGTCCACTGTGTTGCAGCAGTAATACATGCAGTTTAATGCATGACATTATTCACAGTGAAAATTTTGCAGCAAAAAAAAAACTAAAAAAAAAACAACTGCTGAAATAAAACCACCCTAAAACTTTCACCGGTGTCACACTAAGTGAGAGACTGGACAAAACTGCCCAGATCATATTCCGTCTCATACTGCGCTTGGTCCCACAGCTCTCCCAGTCCCTCCATAACCCCCTTCACGCCCTCGCCACATCCCTGCGCCCTCCCGGCCCCCGCTGTCCTCCCTCCGTCCTCTCTCTCCTTCCTTTCGTCCAGAGTGAAGAGGCCCAGGAGCTGGTCAGTGCCCATGGACCGCAGGCTGGAGTTCTCCTGGGAGATCACCGTGTTGGCGATGTTCAACTTGAACTTCTGCAGCCTGGGAAATGGGAAGGACATTAATGGAAAATGTAGCTCCAGTCTGCAAATTCCCATTACCTATTTGATTTCATTTATGATTTTGGAGTTATATTAGGTTTAATGTTGTACAATTGACTTGCCTTATTTTGTCTTAGTTGAATTGCGTTATTATTTGCCAATTCTTGCTGTGTCACCATTTATTTGATTTTATATTGTTATCATTATTGTTATGTCTGTACGGGGTTTCCCCCAAGGGATCTTTGAAAAACGCTGGCCAGGCGACATGTACCCCTGGATAAATAAAAATAAACAAACAAACAAACAAGAAGTCATCAGCTGTATATATCTGGAGTCCAGATATATACAGCTGATGACTTCTTGGTCATGTATGGCTGTTGAAGTTTTTCTCCAAAATACACACTGGTGTAGTCTGTGAAAGGCTACAAGCATTAGTCCCAAGTGCTCTGCTCAGTCCCATTTTAATCTGCTCGATGTTACAATCATTATGTACCATGTTGCAAGATATACATGTAATATATGTGATATATTCAATGCTAAAGTTTACCAAAACACCTGGGAGGCCACTTAGAGCTACAGCTGCCCCCAGGTCTGCCAGCTGTAAGCTTCATGTCAGACTCTAGAATGCCAATACATGTATGTACATAATATTATGCATGCAACACTTCACCTAATAATTTTGACAGTAATGTGTTTTCATGTACTACCAATTTTTTGTTACAATCACTAAAACCTCACTCAATCCCTGAACGTTGGGCCTGAGGCAAGGGCTGAGCTGCTTTGTCCAGTACTGAATGTAGACATAGACAAACAGACAAACAGACAGACAGACAAACAGTACTGACCCCATGATTTTCTCCTCCAGAGTTCCCTGAGTGACGAGTCTGTAAACATTCACCACCTTCTTCTGTCCCATATACACAAACAAACAAACAAACAAACAGTACTGACCCCATGATCTTCTCCTCCAGAGTTCCCTGAGTGACGAGTCTGTATACATTCACCACCTTCTTCTGTCCCATATACACAAACAAACAAACAAACAAACAAGCAGAGAGTACTGACCCCATGATTTTCTCCTCCAGAGTTCCCTGAGTGACGAGTCTGTTAACATTCGCCACCTTCTTCTGTCCCATATACACAAACAAACAAACAAACAAAGAGAGAGTACTGACCCCATGATCTTTTCCTCCAGAGTTCCCTGAGTGACGAGTCTGTAAGCATTCACCACCTTCTTCTGTCCCATATACACAAACAAACAAACAAACAAACAAACAAACAGTACTGACCCCATGATCTTCTCCTCCAGAGTTCCCTGAGTGACGAGTCTGTAAACGTTCACCACCTTCTTCTGTCCCAGCCGGTGGGCACGGTCCATTGCCTGTGGGGAGGGGGAGGAATAAAATTGCATCTCCAATATTAAACAATCATACAATCAACCTGTACCTAATGGCAGTCCTGTGTTTCTGGAAAGCCACACCTTGAGCATGTAAAAGATCCAAGTACACTTATAAAATAGAGAAAGTTTTTCTGTCTGTGTGAGTGAATCATTATGATTCTGGCCTAAAGGTGGTAGGGACTCTGGAATTCTCAAGTTGCCTTTGTATCCCAGGCCTGCTCCTCCCATTGAGTCAGTTAGTCTTGCTCTTAGAGAATCAAGTTTGTCTGACAGTCATGCAGGACAGGACAGAGGCTCATGGCAGCCATGGTGGTTCAGGTGGCACAGGCACCAGACATAAGTCAAGTAAGTTTGAAGTCACAATCATAAGTGTTAAATCTTTTACCTGGAGGTCTCTCATGGGGTTCCAGTCGTGCTCCACAAAGATGACGGTGTCGGCCCCGGTCAGGTTCAGCCCCAACCCACCCACGTGGGTCGTCAGCAGCAGCAGGTCGATGGATGGGTCATTGTTAAACCTTCCAGAATGGAATACAAAATAAAGTACAATTTATGATAGAATTTCTAGCAGATTTACGTCATGACCAACTACAAAACTAATTGTGGCCCATAGTCAGAGCCTAAAGTGTATATACATTGTGATTAATGGCCTCTATCATAAATACTATCATAAAACAACCTACTGTATTAAACCTGCATTGACTATTGTCTATTAGTAAACAGTCCTATAATACAAGAACAGTCTGTGCCACATAAGTCACATCTGCAAGCTGACTCAGTTTTATTGCAAAGTTCTTTTTTATGATTTGTCATTGCCACAATATTAGAGAAATTTACATAAGGATATCAAAAATGAAATCCTTAAAGTTTAAGAAATCCAATGTAACAATAAATAGTGATCTTTGCTGTGTAGTAAGTGCATTTTACCATAAAGGCTTCCTCCTACTGCCTTACCCTGTAACCAGTAGAGCATCAATTTGGTAGCCAAACGGTTACTTTACACTTCAGTTTGCTAGGGGTTAATAAAGTGTTACCTGTTGACAATGGAATGTCTGGCCCCTGCAGGAATGGAACCATCCAACCTGAGGTACGTCACACTGGGCATGTGGGCTCTGCAAAATATTTTATAACGATATGTCAAGGAAGGTTAGACATCCAGGTAATAAGATACTGTAAAAAGCAGTTACAAGCAACTGGATATGATTTGGGAAACGGTCAGACATTTCAGACAACATCTGTTATCTTTCGTTAGTGACACTGAAGAGATCTCATTGAAGAGCAGCCTTTTATATCCTATGAATATACAACTATGAATGGTTAGGATAAACCTGCTCTCCATCTACATCAATTCACAACAAGGATATAAAACATCAAACAACATGTTATTTATGTATAAAACCCAGTACATGACCAGTGCAGGTTAGGTGCAGGTAGACACCAGAAATACCTGCTCAGTTTCAATTTTACCTGCACTAACCTGCATATACAGGTGGTATTTCGAGCCCCAACAAAAATTGCCAGCATGGGCTCCCAAACAACAAGAGGAACAGGAAAAAGATTAAAAGCTGTAGCCTTACTTGAGGAGATCCTTCTCCAGAATGTCCAGCATGCTCTTGAGCTGGCAGAACACCAGCGCCCGGTGCTGACCAACCACAGCGTCCGACAGGAGGTCAGACGTCTGGCCGCTGTCGGGAACTCCGATCCCACAGTCCAACAGGAGTTGTCTGGGAACAACAGATTAGAGAAGACATGGCATTATCATGTGTACATTCTGAGGTACACTTACAGTCAAACCTATACTTAGTCTATTAGTGAGCAAGTTTAAGTCTGGACCACTGAGTCCGACAGGAGGTCAGACGTCTGTCCGCTGTCGGGAGCTCCGATCCCACAGTCCAAAAGAAGTTGTCTGGGAATGACAGATTTAATCGTGTTTGAAAGGTGGTAATCTCAGATAAATAAGTGAAGGAATGAATGGATGAAGTCCAGCAGGGGTTCTCTGGGGACAACAGATTTCATCAGCCTAGAGAAGAGCTGATCCCAGATGCATGAATGAGTGAGTGAATGAATGGAAGAATGAATGGTTGAATGAATGATTAAATGGATAGATGATACAATTACAACAGAAGATGGAATGAAATAAGGAATGGATAAATGAATGAATGATTGAATAAATAGTTGGGTGATTGAATGGAAGATTGAAGGAGCGATTGAATGACTGAATGGATGAATAGGAGAATGAATGAATGGATCTAAACCATTATGATTTATCCTCCTTAACAAACTGATAAATTGATCTAACATCCAACAAAACTTCACCACTAACCTAAGAGCTGTCAGCTTGGCCGAATGTTGGATGTCATCCAGGGAGGACTGCTGTGCCTTCAGCTGGAGCGCCACCTGTTGGAACTCGGGATGACTGCAGGACAGCACCAGTTTCGGGTGGTTACACACCTTCTGTAGGTACTGCAGAGCCTGCCAGGAAATTACACGAGAAAAATTCAATGTTGTGGGCCCAAAGATCTTTTTTCTTTTGCTTACAAAAGCTACTACCTACATTCTACAGCTACCATGATTAGTCTATATATCTGGTATGGTAAACAAAAATACAGTTCAAAGTTAAAAAAAACAAATGCCACAACTGTTCTGAGGTCTGGGGGCATCCTCCCCCTAAAACGTTTTTATTGAATAACCCCCAGAAACACTCTTTCCTGCATTTTGAGGGCAAAATTCAATAACACAAAGCCAAAATTTTTACCTTTGTTGCAAAACAACAGATAGAAAGCTTCCCGACACTACTAGTTGAAACACAGCGCAGGTGATACAAAATCACAGAGTGGGATCCCCCTACACTCAACTGCACTAGCAAGAACCCTGCTGTTGGTTGAATTTTAGTTTTTTTGTCTTCACCTGAAAAATGTGCGTTGTCCGTTTTGGCTTCTCCTCCTCATCTGCCGTTGCCATGGTGATGGAATCCTCCACGCCCTTTCTGGCCTGAGACCTGGCAAAGTCTTCGTACAGCTGAACCTGTGGGAATAGGTCAGGGGTCAATAAGTCAGGAGTCAATAGGTCAGGAGTCAATAGGTCAGGGGTCCACAGGTCAGGGGTCATCCTCCACACCCTTTTTGGCCTGTTACTTGGCAAATTCTACGTACAGCTGAACCTGTCAGCAGGGAATAGGCCAGGGGTCAATAGGTCAGGGGTCATTTTCATGTAATGACAAATTGTTCACAAATGGACTATATCTGACTGGAACTCATTTCTGTATATGTCCTAACAGACTGCAAAGCCAACCAACTTTATGGAAGTTGTCATACTACACACCAGTCCTAAACCTGTACGGTTAATGGATGCTTGTGAACAAAACAGTATGACAAGGAAATGAACACCTTTCCATTGCCAGGAAAGACTTGACTTCAAACTTAGTCGGCTCAAGGATCTATGATCATTGAACAACGCTAGAAGTGGCCTATGATGGCCATGGGGTATTGGGACTGGATATCAACAGAGATTAACCCTTACTTTTACAGCAGACACAAGAAATGGGTGAACTTTAGTACCTCTCAAAAATCAGCACCAAGGACAGATATCATCAATTTGTTATGGTTTGGTAATTACATGCTGGAATATCAATTTGAAGGTCTCATTGATGTATTACTCCGGTTGGGTACCTTAAAAGAGATCCGAGCCAAAAAATAAACGGCTGCAAGGACACATGTTTTAGCAGCGAGAAATTTCCTTTCAGCCAGCCAAACTGATCCCAAAAGTTAGATTGGTGAAAGCTTGTTTGCAACTGAAGAAATTAGCAGGTAAAGTTTTGCAGCCGTGCGCTAGGTCGGAGGTACACAGTCCTAGCTTCTGAGTAGTGCAGTTGTACACTAACAGCGAAAAAGTACCTTTTAACAATTCACAACTGTTTCCCTCACCTGTAGCTGGCTGAGCTCACAGTAGTAGTCCTGGATGATCTTGGGAGGCAGGTCCTGTAAGACATCTTCCTTCATCCTCCTTAGGAGGAATGGCAGCACCTGTCGATGGAGCGCCTCCATGGCTAGGGCACCTGTACACGGATCAAGGATCAATCAATCAATCAATCAATTTACCGATCAATCATCCTTGAGTTAATAATAATAAATTAATGTAAATACTGCTATTGCCAAGACTTCACATGCATTGAAGAACAAAGATCCGCATAAAATTCAAATGAGATACATACATGTTGAACACAGGTTAAGTAACTGTCATTTTAATTGTCATACTTGCCATACAAGTAATCTGATAGCAAAAATGATGGTAACATGTACTATGTTTTTGCCCCATTATTGTTATCTACCTGCAGGTCATCATGACCTAAAACACAAGTTGCAGCTACTAAAACATGCAAATCTGTGAGCATTTCTAAAATTTAGTCCTAAATCAAATGTAATATTTAAACCAATTGACACACCTTTGTCTGTTTGAGTCATTTAAACATTAAGAAATGTTCATCCTCCTTCCTCCATATCAAACCAGGTGTGAAACTCTAAATTCCATCTTACCTGCCTCCTGCTCCTTGGAGGAGCTCTTGGCATCCCGGGACTGCAGGATGGGTTTGCCATATTTGGCCATAAACTGCTTCTCTGTACCCAGAAATCCCGGCATCAGGAAGTCAAACAGAGACCACAGCTCCAGCACATTGTTCTACAGGAGAGAGGGAAGGAATGAAGAACTGGATGGATGAATGAGGAAGTCAAACAGAGACCACAGCTCCAGCACATTGTTCTACAGGAGAGGGGGAAGGAATGAAGAACTGGATGGATGAATGAGGGAGTCAAACAGAGACCACAGTTCCAGCACATTGTTCTACAGGAGAGAGGGAAGAAATGAACAACAGGATGGATGAATGAGGAAGTCAAACAGAGACCACAGTTACAGCACATTGTTCTACAGGAGAGAGGGAAGGAATGAAGAACAGGATGGATGAATGAGGAAGTCAAACAGAGACCACAGTTACAGCACATTGTTCTACAGGAGAGAGGGAAGAAATGAACAACAGGATGGATGAATGAGGAAGTCAAACAGAGACCACAGCTCCAGCACATTGTTCTACAGGAGAGGGGGAAGGAATGAAGAACTGGATGGATGAATGAGGGAGTCAAACAGAGACCACAGTTCCAGCACATTGTTCTACAGGAGAGAGGGAAGAAATGAACAACAGGATGGATGAATGAGGAAGTCAAACAGAGACCACAGTTACAGCACATTGTTCTACAGGAGAGAGGGAAGGAATGAAGAACAGGATGGATGAATGAGGAAGTCAAACAGAGACCACAGTTACAGCACATTGTTCTACAGGAGAGAGGGAAGAAATGAACAACAGGATGGATGAATGAGGAAGTCAAACAGAGACCACAGTTACAGCACATTGTTCTACAGGAGAGAGGGAAGGAATGAACAACAGGATGGATGAATGAGGAAGTCAAACAGAGACCACAGTTACAGCACATTGTTCTACAGGAGAGAGGGAAGAAATGAACAACAGGATGGATGAATGAGGAAGTCAAACAGAGACCACAGTTACAGCACATTGTTCTACAGGAGAGAGGGAAGAAATGAACAACAGGATGGATGAATGAGGAAGTCAAACAGAGACCACAGTTACAGCACATTGTTCTACAGGAGAGGGGGAAGGAATGAAGAACAGGAGGGATGAATGAGGAAGTCAAACAGAGACCACAGCTCCAGCACATTGTTCTACAGGAGAGAGGGAAGAAATGAAGAACTGGATGGATGAATGAGGAAGTCAAACAGAGACCACAGTTACAGCACATTGTTCTACAGGAGAGAGGGAAGAAATGAACAACAGGATGGATGAATGAGGAAGTAAAAAACAGCGACAACAGCTCCAGCACATTGTTCTACAGGAGAGGGGGAAGGAATGAAGAACTGGATGGATGAATGAGGAAGTCAAACAGAGACCACAGCTCCAGCACATTGTTCTACATGAGAGAGGGAAGAAATGAAGAACTGGATGGATGAATGAGGAAGTCAAACAGAGACCACAGCTCCAGCACATTGTTCTACAGGAGAGAGGGAAGAAATGAACAACAGGATGGATGAATGAGGAAGTAAAAAACAGCGACAACAGCTCCAGCACATTGTTCTACAGGAGAGGGGGAAGGAATGAAGAACGGATGGATGAATGAGGAAGTCAAACAGAGACCACAGTTCCAGCACATTGTTCTACATGAGAGAGGGAAGAAATGAAGAACTGGATGGATGAATGAGGAAGTAAAAAACAGCGACAACAGCTCCAGCACATTGTTCTACAGGAGAGAGGGAAGGAATGAAGAACTGGATGGATGAATGAGGAAGTCAAACAGAGACCACAGCTCCAGCACATTGTTCTACATGAGAGAGGGAAGAAATGAAGAACTGGATGGATGAATGAGGAAGTAAAAAACAGCGACAACAGCTCCAGCACATTGTTCTACAGGAGAGGGGGAAGAAATGAACAACAGGATGGATGAATGAGGAAGTCAAACAGAGACCACAGTTACAGCACATTGTTCTACAGGAGAGGGGGAAGGAATGAAGAACTGGATGGATGAATGAGGAAGTCAAACAGCGACAACAGCTCCAGCACATTGTTCTACAGGAGAGAGGGAAGAAATGAACAACAGGATGGATGAATGAGGAAGTAAAAAACAGCGACAACAGCTCCAGCACATTGTTCTACAGGAGAGGGGGAAGGAATGAAGAACAGGAGGGATGAATGAGGAAGTCAAACAGAGACCACAGCTCCAGCACATTGTTCTACAGGAGAGAGGGAAGAAATGAACAACAGGATGGATGAATGAGGAAGTAAAAAACAGCGACAACAGCTCCAGCACATTGTTCTACAGGAGAGGGGGAAGGAATGAAGAACTGGATGGATGAATGAGGAAGTCAAACAGAGACCACAGTTCCAGCACATTGTTCTACATGAGAGAGGGAAGAAATGAAGAACTGGATGGATGAATGAGGAAGTAAAAACAGCGACAACAGCTCCAGCACATTGTTCTACAGGAGAGAGGGAAGGAATGAAGAACTGGATGGATGAATGAGGAAGTCAAACAGAGACCACAGCTCCAGCACATTGTTCTACATGAGAGAGGGAAGAAATGAAGAACTGGATGGATGAATGAGGAAGTAAAAAACAGCGACAACAGCTCCAGCACATTGTTCTACAGGAGAGGGGGAAGAAATGAACAACAGGATGGATGAATGAGGAAGTCAAACAGAGACCACAGTTACAGCACATTGTTCTACAGGAGAGGGGGAAGGAATGAAGAACTGGATGGATGAATGAGGAAGTCAAACAGAGACCACAGTTACAGCACATTGTTCTACAGGAGAGAGGGAAGGAATGAAGAACAGGATGGATGAATGAGGAAGTCAAACAGCGACAACAGCTCCAGCACATTGTTCTACAGGAGAGAGGGAAGAAATGAACAACAGGATGGATGAATGAGGAAGTAAAAAACAGCGACAACAGCTCCAGCACATTGTTCTACAGGAGAGGGGAAGGAATGAAGAACTGGATGGATGAATGAGGAAGTCAAACAGAGACCACAGCTCCAGCACATTGTTCTACATGAGAGAGGGAAGAAATGAAGAACTGGATGGATGAATGAGGGAGTCAAACAGAGACCACAGCTCCAGCACATTGTTCTACAGGAGAGGGGAAGGAATGAAGAACTGGATGGATGAATGAGGAAGTCAAACAGAGACCACAGCTCCAGCACATTGTTCTACATGAGAGAGGGAAGAAATGAAGAACTGGATGGATGAATGACGAAGTCAAACAGAGACCACAGCTCCAGCACATTGTTCTACATGAGAGAGGGAAGAAATGAAGAACTGGATGGATGAATGACGAAGTCAAACAGAGACCACAGCTCCAGCACATTGTTCTACATGAGAGAGGGAAGAAATGAAGAACTGGATGGATGAATGAGGAAGTAAAAAACAGCGACAACAGCTCCAGCACATTGTTCTACAGGAGAGGGGGAAGGAATGAAGAACTGGATGGATAAATGAGGAAGTCAAACAGCAACCACAGCTCCAGAACATTGTTCTACATGAGAGGGGGAAGGAAAGAGGAACTGGATGGGTGAATCAATGAATTGATTAATCAATCAATCAACCAATCAATTAATCAATCAATCAAAAGAAGCTAAAAAAAGGCAATTTGAACTCTGGACTCTCCTTGTCCATTGAGCATCTGGATGGCATAACACCTGTACTCTAAAGGGGAGAATAAAGCAAAGAATATCAAACACTGGATAAGCAAGAATAATATTCAAAAGAAAAAATAGTTGCAATTTACCTGAATAGGTGTGCCGGACAGTATCAGTCTGTGGTTGGCCTGTAGCTGCTTCACAGCTTTGGAAATCTAGTAACAAACAAAATAGAATATTTAATCTATATCATACAATATTTAATCATTTTACGTACAGTTCAGGAACTAAATTAATACACAAGCTCTTTAGCTGTCTGCATTTTAATGGTAAGTGCATGTATAAGTGTGTCAACCAAAGATACAGATCATCCAACCTACATTATCATCTTTATCTAATGATTTAGATATCACTTATAAATAAACGGTGACTCACCTTAGTTTTACCATTCTTGATGATGTGCCCTTCATCCAGGATGCAGTAGTTCCACTGAATCGTCCTGGTGAAGTGAGAAATAAGAACATTTTAGGTAATACTTACCATACATTATTGCATTTCCCAAACATTTTGTTCCGCAAAATATCCAAAGATCTGAAGAAGTAAAACCCACAAACCTGAAGAAGTCAATGTCGTTCCTGACAATGTCATAAGACACCACCACAAGGTTGTGCTTCTTCACTTTGCTCCTCAATCTGAGAAGGAAGAAAAAAATCTTTAAGCAATGGTCTAGGAAATAAATTCAAGTCAGCAATGAAGGAAGTACAAAAATGACCTGGTCCAACATCTTCAGAATTTCCATGATTGTATAAAACAATCTCAAAAATCAAAATGTACAAAATGCGCACTTCTATTTTCAGAGTTACAGACTGTCAAACATGTCTACTAGCTGAAATGCAAAAGGACCACCTGGCCAATGTGACCACTTTTTGTACTAGATACTTTTTTCCATTGACACAGGCATTAAGAACCCTGTCTATAGTGACCACCTGTCCACACAAACCATATTTTACTGCCCCTGGTTTTCACGGGCAGTTTTGACTGTATAATAATTTTTAAGTAACCTTTTACTCTCGGAGGGGGGTCCTGTGTAGTTCAGGGGGTTCACTAACCTGTTTCTCTTGGAGGGGGGTCCTGTGTAGTTCAGGGGGTTGACTAACCTGTTTCTCTGGGAGGGGGGTCCTGTATAGTGCAGGGGGTTCACTAACCTGTTTCTCTCGGAGGGGGTCCCGTGTAGTGCAGGGGGTTCACTAACCTGTTTCTCTCGGAGGGGGGTCCTGTATAGTTCAGGGGGTTGACTAACCTGTTTCTCTCGGAGGGGGGTCCTGTGTAGCACAGGGGGTTCACTGACCTGTTCCTCTCGGAGGGGGGTCCAGTGTAGTGCAGGGGGTTGACTAACCTGTTTCTCTCGGAGGGGGGTCCTGTATAGTTCAGGGGGTTGACTAACCTGTTTCTCTGGGAGGGGGGTCCTGTGTAGCACAGGGGGTTCACTGACCTGTTCCTCTCGGAGGGGGGTCCAGTGTAGTGCAGGGGGTTGACTAACCTGTTTCTCTCGGAGGGGGTCCTGTATAGTGCAGGGGGTTGACTAACCTGTTTCTCTCGGAGGGGGGTCCTGTGTAGTTCAGGGGGTTCATTAACCTGTATCTCTGGGAGGGGGGGGGGGGGTCCTGACAGTGTATAGTTCAGGGGGTTGACTAACCTGTTTCTCTCGGAGGGGGGTCCAGTGTAGTGCAGGGGGTTGACTAACCTGTTTCTCTCGGAGGGGGGTCCCGTGTAGTGCAGGGGGTTGACTAACCTGTTCCTCTCGGAGGGGGGTCCCGTGTAGTGCAAGGGGTTCACTAACCTGTTTCTCTCGGAGGGGGGTCCCGTGTAGTGCAGGGGGTTGACTAACCTGTTTCTCTCGGAGGGGGGTCCTGTATAGTTCAGGGGGTTGACTAACCTGTTCCTCTCGGAGGGGGGTCCCGTGTAGTGCAGGGGGTTGAGGTGCTCCAGGGACACGAACTTCTCCACCTCGTACACCCAGTGTCCGGTCAGGGTGGGGGGGCAGACCACGATGGAGGGGAGGGGGGCACAGTCGGCGTGATGGGACTTCTGCAGAGACAGAGACATTTTACCATTGTTGTAAGTTTAGAATAGAGTAGATGTAAAAAAAAATGCAGATAGTATGGTGTTCCCTAATCCACACCCCCCCCCCCCCCCCCCCCCCCAATAGGTCAGACAGAGAGACTATATTGGAGATCCAGGGGAGGGAGACTAGTAGAAAGATATTGGAGAGAAGTGGCAAATAAAAGGATTGTGGACAGTACGCATTGTCTCGACCTCAATTAATCTAAAGAACCTGTAACAACCATTATATAAGGTTAAAGAAATGTAAGGTTACATGCTGAGAAAACCACTAATAATTCACACAAAAGAAGCTCAGAGGGAAGTGCAGACTGAGTCTCTATAAGTTTAGACTAAAGTCTTCAATGTACCTTATGCAAAATGACTCTTTATGCTAATAGAAATATTAGACAACTTTGTGTAGAGGATATAACACCAAACTTTGTTTTTGAGTGTAGCTTTCATTTACCAACCACTTTAAAGTATGACCACAAACTATGTATCACACTTTATTTATCACACTCACTATCAGAATGCCACTATATGCACTGTACAGATTGTTATAGAGCTAGCTACTGTACATGGATTTAAGTTCGAGGGGATTTAATTTCGCGGTAGCGGGAAAAATGACTTTTCGCGGTGGATTTAAGTTCGCGGTAACACCACAGACTGCAGTCTATTACCATAATAGAAAAATGTTCGCGGTGGTTTTAAGTTTGCAGTGAAGTGGTCACCGCGAAAACCGCGAATATTAATCCACCGCGAACATTTCTGCATTTACAGTATATCTTACCCTATACTCCGCTGCCCTATGGTAGTGGTCCCCTGCCACTATACACAGAGACTGTAGTGTCTTCCCCAGCCCCATATCATCACACAGGATGCCGTGCAGTTTGTATTTGTTCAGGAACGCCAGCCAGTTCACTCCATCCTGGAATAGAGAAAGAATCAATTCATTTATTACAAATTAGGAAGAACACTTCGACTGACCATAGAGTAACATAGTCTCGAAGTGACTGTTACTGTAAGTTACTGTTTAAGTAATAATTATACAATAATCATAATGATACAATAAAAAATTGATTTGCAACTGTTAGGATTTTTTGGGAGATGTTGTAAGCTTGACAAAAGCATTAACAGGCCTCGAAATACTTTTTTTAGCCAGGTTGCACAGGCGGCAACCTGAATCAAAAACCAACTTGCGCCATCAGCATTTCAGGTTGCGCCACTTCGAAGTTGTTACTTTCTCCAAATTAGCTACTTATCAATTATCTGTAAGTGTAAAAACAGTTCATTTCAGTTGAAGAAATATAGCCAAAAAAAAAGATGCAGGGCAAATTAGCGCACTTTTCTCAATAAACAACATCCATTTATCGATCTTTTGAAAATAAAGACTGCAACAAAAATAATATCTCAAAGAACCGTGAAAAAATCGCGACCTCCGTTGAACAGACTTGAAGGTAGATTTAAAATGGCGACTGTATAGCGGCCGAAATCCGCAAATTTTGAACTTTGAGCGAAGTTTCCGGCGGAAAATTAGGGATTACCAAAGGCGTTCATCCCCAAAACAGGGTGTACATTTTCTGATATCTTTTTAGTAAACGGCCTGTAACTTAAGGATCGTTTTGTTTACCCAAAAAATCAAGTTGCGCTACGCGCAACCTGACTTTCTGAACAACTTGCGCACAGAGAAAACTACTTGCACGGCAGGGGTGGGCAAGTGGCTAATTCGAGCCCTGATTAACATCCTGATCAGAACATTGTTAGTACAAACTTTAAGAAAACATTCAAGACTTTGTGTCAATTGTATTGAAATCTATATTTCAACATAACTTTAATGATTGTTGATGATGTAGAGCATACCTGTTGGTATTTTCTGAGCTTAGCCTGGCTAAAAAGCATACATCAGCGAGATCCCTTGGGCCCAGCGCCCATCTCTGTTTCATAGCCCTAGGGCCACACATAGGTACGGGCACTACAGCAGGAGGCTAGTCCACTGATAGTGTCTTAGGAAGAGAATGGAACTTCCGCAGAGAAAAAAAGGAACTATGTACAAATTTTAATAGTCTTTGGTATGACCCAGCTAAAGCATCAAGCCTGGATGGGAACAGGCACCAGGTACAATGTAGTTGTCCAGGCACTTTAAAGTATATGTTACCCTGCAGATTCATGTTAAATGGAGGTTACAGTATGATGTAGACCAACATGTGATGTACTCCCGGGCCTTACCTGTTGGTATTTCCTGAGCTCAGCCTGAATGGGTACAGGCACCAGGTAGTTGTCCACCCTGGAGTTATCCAGCAACTGTTCCAGGAACCTCCTCTCCTCTGCTTTCTTCTCTATCAGGTCTGCTGACATGTCGGGAGGGTTTGGGATCCCTGCCTGAAAAATACACAAACAAGCAAACTATGATTAACATCATTGTGGCATTGGGAAAAGTGACAACAATTACAATTAAAAACGTATTTAAAACTTTCTTTGTCTGGTCTAACTAGGGTGAACCCACTGGACAGAGTTGCTTGGAAGTGTGATGTGAAGACCCACAGCTGCCTACCCATGTGATGGATCTCACCAGCGGTATAATTGAATTCTGGATATTACTACTGTAACAGTAACTACTTTGTCTTCTCAAAGAACAAACTTTCACTCTCCATTTTGTACCAAATTTGCCAGGTCATGCATGGGGTTAGGCAGCAAGAAGGTTAACAAAGTTGACTTGAAATTATCAACATCACATTTGCCGTCTCCAGAGGATTTAATATTATACGACACCAGAGTTTGTGAAGCCGACAGTTGACAATCTATAGTCTCAGCCTAACCTCCAGTGGCATGAGCCTGACGAGTGTAGCGAAGCACTGCGTGGCGAGGAGCCGCACACACTCTGTCTGGTCACTCATCCTGCCGAGTACAGGCACCACCAGGAGCACAATGTAAGGGATCATCACCACACCTAGCTTCTCTACTATGTCTGGGTACAAGGGGCTCGTTAAGGAAGTTAAAAAGTAATGTTTTATCTAATCTGATAAAACTGAAGTGTTGTAAGCAATTGGCCATTTCAAGAAGGTTAATCTCATTGGTCAGTTGAACCCGAAGAAAGATGTAAAACGTAGTAGATATGACTGTCAGTGAAAATATGAAAAGACTTCTTTGATTTGTTGGACTGTACTTTAATTTTTTCATTCATCATCATATCGGCTTTATTTAGATGATACCAATCAATTTAAGCATCAATGAAACAACAAAATAACTTAGTTTGAAAAGATAAACAAAATCAGAATAAAACAATGAATCCACGAAGGATACAGCTGAGAGCCTCCATCGCTCCCTCCCTTTGGACCTCCTCCGACGCCCCCAGCATGGGGATCACATGACCCAGCACCAGGTTCATGGTCTCTACGGTAACCACCTTACTGAGCATGCCCAGAACCCGGGCCGCCATGTGCCTGACGGCGGTGTAAGGGTGGCGCAGACAGGTGCATAGCTGTGGCAACACTTGGATCAACTGGAAATATAAGGGACCTTGTCAAAATGTGAAGAGATCTCGAACCACTTTTAGTTCACAGTAGAGCCAATTTTCCACTGTTCGTGACAGAGAAGACAGTACATACAATGTATAATAGTATGTACAGTATTTACAGCGCTCTCAAGGAAATTTGCTTAGCTCTTTTCAAAAAGCAGAATGGACAGGTAAACCATTGCTTAACATCCTGTTTCAAAGAGCTGTGAGTCTTTTGAGTAGGGAGTATTTCAGAGTGGGGGGAGGTGGCTGGCTTGGCTTAATAGCAGCTGGGATTCGAACTCTGATTCTGAACCTGTTGGTCCAGGAGTAGGGTTGCTAACCACATGGGCTATACATGCTACCCTTGGGATTATAGTACTGACACCTTTGACCCAGCGCCTAAGGAATATACCCTGTTAAAAAAAACAAATATCAGTGAATAATGATTACAGACTCCCAGGTGTCTGTGACCCACCACTGAAGACAAAATTCATGTAAATGTCTGAAATCTGAGGCCAAATTCTCTGAAGAACACACACGAATATACCAATATTGCTATAGAATGATACCATGACAATCTAGCTTACAATTAAGATAGTTTTCACATTGTAAAACAGAAAAAGGTGTATGTCTACTTTTCTCTCTGTAAGTTGTTTTTTTATTTCCTCGTATATATATGTGAAACTGGGCCCTATTGAAAACCAGTTTATCGAAGCTGAATAGGCTACCCAGCTGTTTGAAAATAAACAAAACAAAAACAAAAATTATTCTGACCTGTGTATGAAGTTGTTGATGTAAGGCTGGCCCCATCACTTCCACCACCTGCAGTGCATTCACCAGGTCCTGGGCGGGGCCATCATGGGCAGAGTCTACAGACAGCACATGGACAAACACATACCTTAAGTTTACACAAAAAAGTCACACAGATTTAAACATAATGTCTTACTGACAATTTTGTCAGCCTGAGGATGACAGTAAACTATCATGGGTGGAAAATTTGTAATCCATTTTTTGCGCTGTTCCATAGACAAGTTTCATTGTTTCCCAAGCATAATTTGAGCAGCTACATGTTTTCACCAAGCACAATTAGACCTTCTACCAGTGGATACTTTAGTGTGCTAAAGGCTAGAGTATTTGATAATCTAAGAAATGTAATGTATTTACTCAAGGATCTTTGACCATGTTGTATGACTGATCATTTAGCTAGTACACAGAATCCAGTTATGCATATTTTGTCACTAGGCTGTACCCATTAGAATTACCCACCTGCATCTGGAGGGAGGTTAACTGAGGACAGTGTCCCCGCAGTAGTACCCACCTGCATCCTGAGGAAGGTTAACTGAGGACAGTGCCCCCACCGTGGCCTCCCACAGGTTCGGCAGGGCGGTGGTGAGCCCCGAGCCGAAGTGCCTGGCGATCTGGGTCAGCACCAGCCCTGCTCCTCGTACCTGCACTGCTGCCTGCTTCTGGGCCTGCAGAGGAAAGAGGTTCAAACACTGTAGTCTCCAAATCTCCATGACTACATATCTGTCTATATTAAATGTTTCCTATCTTGCAGGGGTAAGATGCACAATGCTGATCCGAAGCTACCTCTATTTTGTGGGTTGGCACACACACACAGGCACGTGCACACATACAGACACACAGACAGACAAACACACACACACAGTCATATACACACATAATATTTTGAATTTTTCACTTCGGGACCCTCATCTCTTGCTCCATTACACAAATCTCTCCAAACATTCCTACTTCACTTAAATTAATAAGTTAAAATTTATCTGTCTACTTCACATATGTAACGTTATAGAAACCCATGGTACTGCACACTCAAACTTCTTCAGAATTATACCAAAAAGAGTGTTCAAAATCACTAAAGGGAATCAAAACCTAGTTGATTCATTAAAACAATTAATGGGGTTACTTTCTATTGACCTTCAAATTCAAAATGGCAGTAGGTTGATAACAGTGTTCTATCTGACCCACCTCATCATCCTCAGCCAGAATCGCCTCCATGTCGACCTTTAACCCCAGGTTCTTCCTGCCGCGCCCCCCTCGTCTGCTGGCCGTTGCTATGGCAGCGTCTCTCTGCTGCCGCACCAGCGTCAGGATTCCTGAGGTCTTGGACACCCCCTCCGTGCCGGGGGGGAACACAGGGGGGGTACCCCTGCCCGAGGGGGAGGGGGTGGCTGCCGGGGAGCCGCATACTGGGCTGGCTGGTCTGGAAGCTGGTTCTACATTTTATAAGAGAGAAGTTTCAAAAAGTGATAGCTTTGTCAACAGGAAGAAATTGTCAAAACAGCCCAGGCCTATATTACACAATACATGACATGCACACAGCGCAAACACACACACACACACACACACATGCATACACGATACATTCAAATATGCTTCATACTGTTTAAATACATATAATTGTTTGTCCTATATGTGATGTATCATGTATGGCCTGGTGTTACCTGGTCAAAATCTGTTTCTGATTCAAAACTGGGTATCGTCTCATATGTATAGTCTTCTCTAGGTACAGAGCTTGTGTGCTAAAAACTGTTTGCATGCATTTTTTACCTTGTCAAAGAATCAAGTAGTTTTGATGGTATGTTCCCAAATGAAATTTAATTTGAAGAAGAAAAAAAAACTGTTGACATTGTCTGACTAACCCCTGATTGGCTGTAATGGCTGAGTGACCAGTGGAGTCTGCACAGAGTCTGCGCAGGCGAACCCTCGCAGGTTCCGGGTGATTTTAGGGTTAGGACAGGGAGTCCTGGTCATGGTCTGTTCTAGCAGCATGGCAAGACTTCTAGCAGCAGATTCCTGGAGGGAGGAGGAAAGGGTTCCTTCACTTACGTTTATAAAGGTTAGACATCCAGGTAAACAATACAATTTCTATCTCAGTCTACAACTGGATAAAAAATGGAGATTTACTTCCGGACATTTAGAGTGAAATCCATCACTCTTCTTTAACATCACTAGAATGAAATGGCAGAACAATTCAATACTGTAACAATTCAATTCTAGTTAGCTGTACTTTTACTGAATTCTTCTGCCAGCTGTTCATTTTAGTGACACTTAAGAAGAGTGATGGATGTCACTCAAAACATTAGGAAGTAAATTTTTGCTTTTTATCCAGTTGTAGAGATTTGTATTAACTTTGAAGGTTCCTTCACTGTGTATGAGACTCTTTACAAAACATATGGAAAAAAACAAAAGCATAAAGCTAGACTTGTTGCCACATATCTTATCTAGCAATGCTGTGGTCATGGCAAACTTACAATGATATCACTACCAGATTACAACACAAAATTTACGCACTGCAACTATCAATGGTTCTTCTTGCCTATGAAAATAAAAATGTATATAATATATACATATATATATCAAATGAGGTAAAATGTTGTAAAAATGTTTTTAAAGTGTTTTGTTAACAATGCCAACATCTTGAAAGAACCTGGCATTGTTCCAGCTACATTAGCTTGTTATTTGTTGATGACTACTCCAAATTTTCTTTTATCTTTACGTTGATGAACATCTGAAGAACATCTGACCTGCAACAGTGAGTTCTCCTCCCTCTTCAGGGTGTCCATGAGCGGGCGTATGACGGGGTTGAGTTTGTCTGGCAGGAGTCGGAGCGACACGAGCGCGCCGGCTACGCTGCACTGGACACGCAGGTGGTGCAGGCCGTGTTCCGCACCAGTCTCCTGAACCGCCGCCTGCAGCTGGGACCTCCGACCCTCCAGCCTCTGGAGGAACAGATGTCATGTACAAACGGATGTCATGTAAAAATCATGTTGTATGATTGTGTCTTCCATCATACGATAGAGTGAGTTTAGAAAACAAAGTGTTACATGTAGCTACGGAAGGACAGATGGAAAATGCACAATCATTTCAACACAAAAAAGGATTTGTAATCAAACATACCTTAAATCTCTAATATGTTATTCACCGATTTACTCACACCCTAACCTCACTGTCCAGTCTTACACAGCTTGTACCTAGTGTACAAAACTAGACTGATTGTGCTACACCCATTAAGTCGGTTTTCTGTGTCAACACACAACATAAACCCCGTGAACCCACCTGTAGCTGGTTGGGCATGACCACCTGACTGCAGGGGGTCGCAGCCAGGGCTGAGGCCTGCTCTACGGTCAGTAAACTCCCCTGTCTGGCGATGGAGTCTACAGGACAGCCACAGGCTTGGAGGGCAGTCAGGAACGCCTAGAGTATAATGATGTACAATAGTTAATTATCAGTAAGCTCCCCTATCAGGGGTACTGTTTACAGGACATCCACATGCTTGGAGGGCAGTCAGGAAAGCCTGTAAGGTACGATATCATAGTGTAGAGAAATGCTAGTAAGCTACCCTGTCTGGTATAGTGTCTATGGGACAGCCACAGGCCTGGAGAGCGGTCAGGAATGCCAATAGTAGTAAATGTACAATATTTAAGTGTGGAGAATTGTTAGTAAACTGCCCTGTCTGGCCATGGAGTCTACAAGCCACAGGCTTGAAGGGCTGTCAGGAATGCCTGTAATGTATAATATTGCAGTGTGGAGAAATGTCAGTAAGCTACCCTGTCTAGTATGATAGTGTCTACTTTCCGATGCTCACAGCAGTAAAAAGTTCAGCACCAGGGACAGGCACTGTTCTATACTATGTATGTGTTCACCTCTACACAATGGTTCAGATTCATGTGTCTAACACAGGAGAACAACCCCGATAAACCTGCATCTTTTCTGTTGCTTGGTAAATAAATACCAGGGGACGACATGAATCTCAGATTTGGTGCCGCCTTAGCAGGCGAAGGGTTAAATGAGCTGTAAAGGCTGTAATATCAGTATAGTTCCAGAGGTAAGGCTACTAAGCACTGGACTATGCACGCTACCTCAGATGAGGGTCATCTTACAGTTAGGGTACGAACCATTATCAACTATAAATCAATCAGTCCATTGACCAACTCAGAAACTATTTTGAGAACAAAGGACAGACACACTGTTAACTGACCCTGCACTCTGTCTGCACAGTGGTAAACTGTGTAGTACAAGTCAGCTACAACCATTTGAAGCTAACCAGCAAATCACAATAAATAAAACCAATCTACACAGTCACTAATCGCCCCACCAACCAACCATCCAAGACAACCTATCAACAACAAATCAACCAATTAAACCTTAAGCAGTCCATTGACCAACACAGAAACTTTTTGGGAACAAAATACAGACTGTACCAGTATTGTACAGACACCAGGAAAAATAGAAAAATGATATCTAAGTTAGCAGAAAGAAAACAAACAAACAGACAAACTATTGACTGACCCTGCACTCTGTCTGCATAGTGGTAAACTGAGTGGTGATCTCATCGTAGTACAAGTTCTCAGTCAGCACCTCCTGTAACCTCTGTCTCACAGCCAGGGGACAGCAGCTATCCTGGCCATGGGCCTGTGGGAAAATAAAACATTTTTTTTTTTGTAAATGTTTTTGTTTTTCTATACATTGAATCTATTAGTTTTTATTGCATAAACCATGCCAGGGTAGCTAGAGATAGCAATGCAGATACTGAGTCTCCAATTAGGATGTATATAAATCAGGGTGCCTATAAATACCAAGTTTCAAGTCAATCCATGACTTGATCTAAAGTGACATGAATCAAAGTTGAAAAGTTCTGAAAGCCTTTTACAGATTTGGGCCCCTACTGACATAATAAGTGATTCTACCAACAACAGTACAAATAAAACTACCATGCATCATTCTCCACATCTAAATGAAAAATCAGCAACTCAGAGATGAACAGCTCCTGAGTATGAAAACCACCTACCTAGGTGATTCAATTTCTGAGTTGAAGAACAGTTTATATCAGTCTACATAAAGGACCAACCTGTTGAAACTCGGCCCAGTTCCTAACCACCAGAGCTGCCACCATCCGCTGGATAGCAGACTTCCCACTCAGGTGGAAGCACAGCAGCTGTCCAAGGCTGTCCAGCGGTGCTGTCTCACCAGGCTGTAGGGTGGGCAGCGGCTGTCCTATGTATGATGACAGGCAACCCAACAACCTAAGGGAGACAAAGTCAATGGGTAAATTCATCAAATGGAAGCACAGCAGCTGTCCAAGGTTGTCCAGCGGTGCTGTCTCACCTGGCTGTAAAGTAGGCAGCGGCTGTCCGATGTAAGATAACAAGCAACCCAACAACCTACAGGGAAACAAAGTCAATGGGTCAATCGAAAGAATAGTAGCTGTCCCAAACTGTCCACTGGTGCTGTCTCACCCGGTTGTAAAGTGGGCAGTGGCTGGCCGATGTAAGATGACAGGCAACCCAACAACCTACAGCAAAAAATGTCAAAGGGTCAAAATAATGTTAACACAGCAGCTGTCCAAGGCTGTCCACCGGTGCTGTCTCGCCCGGTTGTAAAGTGGACAGCGGCTGGCCAATGTAAGATGACAGGCAACCCAACAACCTACAGCAAAAAATGTCAAAGGGTCAAAATAATGTTAACACAGCAGCTGTCCAAGGCTATCCACCGGTGCTGTCTCGCCCGGTTGTAAAGTGGGCAGCGGCTGGCCAATGTATGATGACAGGCAACCCAACAACCTACAGGGAAAAATGTCAAAGGGTCAAAATAATGTTAACACAGCAGCTGTCCAAGGCTATCCACTGGTGCTGTCTAGCCCAGCCGTAAAGTGGGCAGCAGCTGGCCAATGAAGGATGGCATGACAACCCAGCAATCTAGTAAGAACATTGAATTTCAATTTGTACATTCTACAATCATATGGCATTATATGATCAACTTGACATGTACAACACTAAATTGTAGTGCAGCAACCACGATTTGTTGAAATAACCACTATTAGTCTTGTTGCAACAGTAACTCGAATCATAAAGGACAAAGCCAAACGTCAAGGTCACCTGACAGCAGTGAGTCGTGCCTTGATGACACAGTGGTCCCTGGACTGCGGGGTATCCATGGTAACAGACTCCGCCCCTCCGATGTACTCCCGGACCTCCTTGATGATGGGGGCTGTACGGCTCCGGGGTGTGGAAGGTCCTCTTTCCTGGAGTAACAGCAAACACAATAATGATACCTTGGTTCTAAAACTGAAATTTAAATATAATATCTAACTTAGATATTCTAGGCCACCACTGAGTGACTGACAACAAAGTATCTGTATCTGTATCTATATTAGCCGGTATAACCGTCCTTCGGCGTTTACTCACCCATGCAAATGCTCTTTAGAACTGTCCAACGAAGTGGCCCCTACTATGCTTCATGATAACACTCTATGAAAGGTTTTTACAAAATTAATGTAGTATGTCATTGAATGCCTTGGCTTAAAGTTTAAATTATTTCAGTTTGGAATCAAATATCCAAATCTTAAGATTTGTTGAATACAATTCATGTACTTAAATCTGTACAAATTACTTTCAGACAATTTGAGTGTCCGGCTCGAAACGTCCGGAAGTAAATCTCTGTTCTTTATCTAGTTATAGACTGAGATTGAATTTTGATTGTTTGTATTTTTTTGTTTATGTGTGTATGTATGGATGTTGGTGAGGAAAGGACAGTATAATTTTAGCTATGGCACAACCCGTCGTACGTGCAATTTGTCCATACTTTTTTTTGGAGGCCACGTCCGCCACGTATTTCTGAAAACGTTCAGGCTGTACAGGGCAGGCCCGTCGCCCGTATTTACCGGCACGTACGGGTGGGGGCGAATCCGCAGCCCGATGGCACACAAAGTTTTGCCTGCACGTAAAGTTCTACGACGTGTCTGCGTGCTCCAAAATCCGTCGGATTTCCTACGAGTTCGTACGGAGGCGGTACTTACCACTTACGGATCCAAAAAGATTGCCCACGTTTTGGCACGTAGACAGCACGTATTTGCACGTAAGGCAGGTTGTGCCCTTAGCTTTTAGTTGATCTTACCTTCCCCTTCATTCGGCTATCTACCAGCATGGTGGAGTCTATCTGCACCTGAGCCGGCTGCATGGCCAGACACAACCAAGCACTGAGCCAGGGGCAGGCGGCTGCAACCAGATACTCCAGGGGAGCCTTCTCTAGCAGCTTTAGCCACACCTAATGAAAGATTGCAAATCATTAGTCCGTAAATAATTTCATCAGGTTGGTAGATCAATTGAACATAGCCTTCCTCATTACACCATCTGTTGCCTTTATGAGTACAAAATGAAACAAATAGTGAAATACTATCTGTGGTATATGAACTAGACAGAGTCAGTACAATCCAAACTTAACCCATTGATGTAATTACTGGTACTTGACATTGAAATGATGATAGATTACGCATCCTTAAGTGATGGTGTTTTAAGTATAGATCCTGAAGAAGATGACAGAGGTAGTTGAAAAATTGTATATCTTTGTGTTGGAAGAAAGTTTAGTATTGATGCAGTACTATATATTACATACCTTCTGTACGATCTCCAGTATGGTATCCTTTGTCTCAGTGATGCTGCGCTGGTACAAGTGTCGCAGGGCGTCCTGCAGCAGCGGCGGCAGCCAATCAGAGCAGGGCGCCTGGGAAATCAACATTCAGACAGTCATAGTACAAATATCTGGGCTCGAAATACTGTTAAGCATATGCAAGTTTCTGCATGTAAAATTGATGTGGTGTAAGTGATTTCAAACCAAACATGCAAACCAATAAAAAAATGCACTACAAAGAAAATATCCAAGTGTAAAGACTCATCTTCATGCATCCCTTTTACTTGTAAATTTTCTGATGAGGAGATACACGTATAGGATTAATAGTCCTCAACTTTAGACTGTGCAAGTAATGTTCTTGTGGTGCAAGTAACTTATCTTGCACCTGTCCAGTGAAAGTTGACCCCAAAATGTATTTCGAGCCCTGAATATGCAAGGTACACAAAAGTAAACTTATACCGGTCCATGAGGTTTGTTACTTATAATCTCTCTTCAAAAAAAATCCTATTTCTGACAGATGTATTGAACATTTTGTATTTTCTCACTTTCAAAGGGGAGACGTTGATGGTACAGTTACTTACCTGGGGACTATCAGAGACTAAGAGTGTGTGGATAGTCTCCAGGGAAGCCTTCCTGACAGAGGGGATGGTGTGGTGTAGGAATGGCCACAGACGGGGAACCAACGTCGTCAGCACAGCACCGCAACTAGTTAGGAACAAACACAAACTTTCAGAAGATGGTGCTTACAACTCACTGACTTAGACATAAAAGTTGAACAGTAACAAACTTCGAGAACTAAAAAGTGCTTAGAATACGGCAGGGCATACACATAGAAGAACAACTCACACATACCAAAACACAAACCTGTCACACCTTACCGGTATACCTTGTCTGTGCTGAGCACGTCACCGGAACGTACTGCGCCTGCGAGAACCCTGGTGTTTTGGGGCTTGGTTTGGTCAACGTTGCATTGAAATCCCGCTTGTTGCACAGTATATGTTAGAGACATGGTTTCATGCAAAACGTACACGGGATTTTACCCTTATATACGCACGTACTTTCTTAAATGCGGCCCTTTAGTAAACCGGCGGTTTAGCAAGGTTTAGCATGTCTATACTTTTCGCGCAGGAGCAGTACGTTCCGGTGACGTGCTTCTGTGCTGTGACCCCCGGGTATGTCAGCAGGGAGGCAGTAACAGCAATATTCACTAATCACAGCTGCATAGTAGGACAGCATTTGGCTAATGACAGCACGTATATCATACCTTACCTTGTCTGTGCCGTGACCCCCGGGTATGTCAGCAGGGAGGCCAGCAAAAGCATTGCTGTTTGTGGTCATTCAACTATCACAAGCTAGTAGGACTGCATTTGGCTAATGACAGTATGTATATCACACCTGTGCTGTCACACAGGGTAGGACAGTATTTGGCTAATGACACCACATATCTTGATAACACCTTACCTTGATGACATCAGAGCACACTGACGGGGGCCAATAACGACTGCCAAGCACCTTTGTCCTTTTGCTGACGTCACACTACTGTTCCGGACGTGTGACTTAGGCTCTTGGTCATTTCAACTCGATAAGGGTCAGCTGATCAAAAGCTTGTTGGTATTGTGCTCTATTTTGTGCACAGATATATGGGTTAAAATTGTAACATATTGTTGACTACCATCAGAGATGGAGTTACATTTAAGACAGCTTACCTTGTCTGTGCTGTGACCCCAGGATATGTCAGCAGGGAGGCCAGCAGCAGCATGATGCTATTTGTGGAAGCTGTCAGGTCGTCCAGCTCCAACAGCGCATCCCACAGGATCTTCACTATGCTGGGAACCTGGGAGAAAAAGATTTATAAAGAAATTCAAAGTAAAATTGCATGAGACTTGCCGGGGCAGTGACATAATGGCATAACAGCACAACTCTGAGTATGACTTGGAGAAGGACATAAGCAGGACTGTGGAGACATGGATTTGGATGGAAGGGGACACAACGGGTGGCAACAAATAAAACAGTCTGTGGCAGACAATGACAGCCTTTCTCAGTGCTAAGCACTGACATGCGGCAATGATGGTCACAACACAGTATCCCAGATGACGATGAGTATCCTCCGTTATATGAAAAAATTGAAAGAACTTGTAAAATAAAACAGCCACCAAGAAAAGGGACTTTATTCATGACCTCAAGTTGTACTAAAAAAAGCATACCTGTAGCGGGAGTATCTTGACCAGAGAGTCGACCACAGGGACGATGCTGGCTGCTGCCACGGCAACCACATCATCCACGTTGTCCTGGAGACCCTGGACGATCGCCGGGACGATGGAGGGGAGGGTGGCCTCCACTAGTTCCTGTGGAGAAATAAACAATATCGCCTATCAGTCAATTCATAATCAATCAATTGATTAAATGATCTATCAATGGAGAGATGCATGGGTCATCCTTATCAAAGACCTAGACTGCAAAAAAATGAACTGCTGCAATGGAGACCCTTGACAATTACATGTACTGGCCCAGGGATAGCTTTGTAGAAAAGGGTACACCTGAATTCCCTGGCAATCAAGCTGTCAATCAATCAATCAATCAATCAATCAACCAATGGTTGACAGATCTATAAATTGAGCAATAAGCAACATTATGATAATCTTGACTGTATAAAAGTGCTGTAATGGAGACACATGACAATTGCTGCCAGGACAAATTGGTAGGATCAATGTATTCATGTAGGTATCAACAATCAATCAATCAATCAATCAATCAATCTGCAAATTTCAGGTTTGGCAGTTCAGTACACTATGCAAATCTAAACCAGAGCAGTAATATCTTACCTTCCTAACAGCGAGCAGATATTTGAGCCCTAGGAGCCCCCCATGCCTAACCTCCCACTGGGGCTGCTCCAGCAGCTGCATCAGGATTCCCAGAACCCCCTTCACACCCTCGGAGGTCATGTGATGCAGCACGGCCCCCAGCGTCTGGGCACAGGTTTCTCTCACTGGGGCAACAACCTGGGGACAAAAGGGCAACATAGAAAAAAATTCAACGTCTGTTGCAAGAAAATTTTATATGTCCAGAAAAGTCAATTCTTTGATACCTCCATGAAAGTTAAGAAGGTATAGTTTTTGATGTGTCTATCTGTGTTTCTGGATATTTGCAGTCAGCATAACTGCCTTGTTATGGTTTGTAAATGATACTGTTTTACCTTCCCTGAAAAAGGTGTCATGGCCAAGTGAGAAGAGTGTTTGCCTAGCATTCAGCAGGAAATCTTGATCTCGGCCAAGTCAAACCAAAGACTTAAGATATTTACTTTGAATACACACCACTACCAGTGGACTAGCCCCTTGCTGTAGTGGTTGTAGTTGTGTGGCCCAAGGGCTATCAAAACAGAGATGGGCACCACCCTCTGCACCATCTGGTGCGGAAGGACTGTCACTAACCAACCAGCCCCCAACTTGGGACCATGTAAAAATTTCTTACCTCGTCAGACACAAAGTCCCCAAACCTGTCCAGGGAGAAGACACACAGTAGTCTTAGTGCCACGTCTTCTAACCATTGCTGGTTACTGCTGTCCAGCTGGAAAACAAACAAACAAACAAACATGTAAACACAGTCAGAGTAAACACACAGTAGTCTTAGTGCCACGTCTTCTAACCACTGCTGATTACTGCTGTCCAGCTGAGAAACAAACAAACAAGCAAACAAACATGTAAACACAGAGTATTCTAAGGGCAATGTCTTCTAACCAGTGCTGGTTACTACTATCCAGCTGGATAATAAACAAACAAACAAACAAACAAAACGTGGTGTACAATGTAAGTTCATGAAAGATCCTTTGATTGCCGGGCCCCAGACATTTTCCCTAATATATGCCTTTACACAATTTTAGTAATATGGCCTTCATTGGAGGCTTATCTTTCAGTATTCAGAACACAACAATTGTACTTGTACCAAGACTGTACAGGGAAATACGTAATATCATACTAATAGTCAAACGTCAGGTGAATAAGGTGAAATATGAAAATTGCGCTACCTGTTCGGCAGGTGTGTCAGCTGTCCTCCCTGCACCCTTCCCATGAGTCTTTGCTATCTCCCTGAGCCCAGTACCTGCCCCGTGTCTCACCTGAAGGAAACAAACAGATGAGACAAAATAACACTTCAATCTTAAACTTCAAGAGTCAAGACAGTATTGTTTCTGCTAAAGAAATCCTGTGTGTATGCATTGTACATGATTTGAAACTTCTTTGAAAAATATGACCCATTATCTGTCAAAACTCTGACAGATCCAAAGTATTCCGCATCATCTTTTTCATGGTACACATACTGTACATACTGTCATGTAGGTAGCCATTTCCACCTAAGGGAAGTGAGTTTCCCAAGGCCAAGGGTACTACATCAGTGACATGTCGGGGGAATCGAACTAAGGACCTCTAGGTTTTAGGGAAAACACAATAACCATTACAGGGCTCGAGATACCACCTGCATATGCAGGTTCGTGCAGGTGAAATTGGAGCTGTGCGGGTATTTCTGGTGTCTACCTGCACCTAACCTGCACTGGTCCATGTACTGGGTTTTATACCTCCTATAATGAAAAGTTAAATGTATACAGATTGTTATTAGATGTATTGACTGTTACCACAGTATAAAAGTATAAAAGAAAAAAAAGCATTGGTTCCTGAATAATTAAGTATGATCCAATAACTTCCTAAATTCAGAGTGGTGCAGGTAAAATTTGTCTGGTACAGGTAATTTTCAATGTTACCTGCACCAGTGCAGGTATGCAGAAAAAAGTATTTCAAGCCCTGCATTACACCAATATGATCCCACTTTAACACAGACTGGATAAATGAGTCTCACCTCCCAACTTGGGCTGAACAAGTCGTTGAGAAGCACCTCACAGAAGGACTCGAAGGGCCAGTCTTCTGACTGGGAACAAAGTTGAGACAAAGTAGAAAAAAAATTAAACAGACTGGACATTGTTATAGCCTCAGGGATCCAGCCGTGTTCGCTTTGTTCCAATCCCGAAGGTCGCTAACACCAACCTTCGAGAGAGGAACAAAGCAAACAAGGCTGGATTCCAGGCTACATTTGTTAACCATTATCACAACCAGAGGGGGCATTAGTACACAATGTAATAAGCAAGGTTCTAATAAAAGACTGTTTGAAACATCTGACCATTTCCAATGCTATTGACCAGTTCTTTGAGTAACTTTTAAAACCTTGTGTACTACATGTAACGCCCTCTCTGGTTGTAATAATGGAACTGAGGAAGAAGAAACTGATCTGAAAGAAAATGTTTACTTCTGTGAACTTCAAGGGAAACATAACAAAGGAACAAACAAACACAGATGACCCCTGACCTCCTCGAACATGACACTGCTGTCCAGTACTTGGTCCATGACGACCCTGTCTGCATCGGCCGGCTGGTCCACCAGGACAGCTGTGGTTCTCTTCCTCTTGGGATCAGGCTCCTCCCCCTGGCTCTGCGAGTTGGAACTGCAGCAGACAAAATTCACAATATGACAGTCTCAAAGAGTACCTTCCTTCATCAAGATGGTTTTATTCCTGACTTGATGGCACTTACATCAGTTACAATGTATTACTTAATAGTTTTGAATGCTGCTTGTAGCTACATGAAAGTTTAAGGAATTAAAGTGTGGATGAAGAAAAGCCTGCAGATAAAAATAATTTATACACCTGTGTCAGAAACATACTGAACAAATTGTCAAATTGCTGTGTTCATTCACAACAAAATTTTGAAAGGAAGTCTTTAGAGATAAAAGATACTACATTTTGCAATAAATTCAATAATGTTATCTTTTTTTTTCAAAGAAGAGGCCTCATATTTCATGCATTTCTCAAGAACCTTTAAGTGACAACATTATCAAAAAGAATAGTTTTATTCTGAGGTTACCTGAGGTCAGGCACACCCTCCTGGATGTCCTTTGACCTCTGCTTGGCGAGGGACTTGGCTTTCCGTTTGGCTCGGTTCTTCTCCCGCGCGCTCATGCCCGGCTTCACCGCTGCCATCTCCTGGGCTACTGCATCGGCTGCTGACAGCTGTGGGAAGGGCAGACAGAAGTAGAATTTTTTCTGAAGGTTTCTGTTCCATTGATGTGCATCCAAAACAGTAAAATGTAGAGATAGTCATAGGAAAGCATGTTACAATACACTCATATTATGCTAAATTAAATTAAAAATGTTTTATTCTGGATAAAATCTAACTGTAAGTTCCAACACAAAAATTAGATTACCCAAATTTTTGACTGTCTGCTGATACCCAGTCTTTGTCAAGGAATGGACGAGCCACTGCTTCTGTGATGTCACGTTCCTTGACAAAGACTGGAGTCGATCAGTTGAAAATCTGGGTATTACGTCCAAATTTTGTCAACAATTTTATCCATGGTGAATTGGTGCTTACAGTCAGTGTGGTCAAGGTCATCGACCTTATTTATTTTGAGAAGAAGAGGAGGGAAAAGTGCAGCAAAAACAAGGTAGCAGTGAACCTGTGTCCGTTGCTGCCTCTGTGCATGACTATTGATTTCCGGGGGTACTAACCTGTGTCCGTTGCTGCCTCTGTGCGTGACTGTTGATTTCTGGGGGTACTAACCTGTGTCCGTTGCTGCCTCTGTGCGTGACTGTTGATTTTAAGGGGTACTAACCTGTGTCCGTTGCTGCCTCTGTGCGTGACTGTTGATTTTAAGGGGTACTAACCTGTGTCCGTTGCTGCCTCTGTGCGTGACTGTTGATTTCTGGGGGTACTAACCTGTGTCCGTTGCTGCCTCTGTGCGTGACTGTTGATTTCCGGGGTACTAACCTGTGTCCGTTGCTGCCTCTGTGCGTGACTGTTGATTTCCGGGGGTACTAACCTGTGTCCGTTGCTGCCTCTGTGCGTGACTGTTGATTTCTGGGGGTACTAACCTGTGTCCGTTGCTGCCTCTGTGCGTGACTGTTGATTTTAAGGGGTACTAACCTGTGTCCGTTGCTGCCTCTGTGCGTGACTGTTGATTTTAAGGGGTACTAACCTGTGTCCGTTGCTGCCTCTGTGCGTGACTGTTGATTTCTGGGGGTACTAACCTGTGTCCGTTGCTGCCTCTGTGCGTGACTGTTGATTTCGGGGGGTACTAACCTGTGTCCGTTGCTGCCTCTGTGGGTGACTGTTGAGTTCCGGGGGTACTAACCTGTGTCCGTTGCTGCCTCTGTGCGTGACTGTTGAGTTCCGGGGGTACTAACCTGTGTCCGTTGCTGCCTCTGTGGGTGACTGTTGAGTTCCAGGGGTACTAACCTGTGTCCGTTGCTGCCTCTGTGGGTGACTGTTGATTTCTGGGGGTACTAACCTGTGTCCGTTGCTGCCTCTGTGGGTGACTGTTGATTTCGGGGGGTACTAACCTGTGTCCGTTGCTGCCTCTGTGCATGACTGTTGATTTCCAGGGGTACTAACCTGTGTCCGTTGCTGCCTCTGTGCGTGACTGTTGATTTCTGGGGGTACTAACCTGTGTCCGTTGCTGCCTCTGTGCGTGACTGTTGATTTTGGGGGGTACTAACCTGTGTCCGTTGCTGCCTCTGTGCATGACTGTTGAGTTCCAGGGGTACTAACCTGTGTCCGTTGCTGCCTCTGTGCATGACTGTTGATTTCGGGGGGTACTAACCTGTGTCCGTTGCTGCCTCTGTGCATGACTGTTGAGTTCCAGGGGTACTAACCTGTGTCCGTTGCTGCCTCTGTGCGTGACTGTTGATTTCTGGGGGTACTAACCTGTGTCCGTTGCTGCCTCTGTGCGTGACTGTTGATTTCTGGGGGTACTAACCTGTGTCCGTTGCTGCCTCTGTGCGTGACTATTGATTTCTGGGGGTACTAACCTGTGTCCGTTGCTGCCTCTGTGCGTGACTATTGATTTCTGGGGGTACTAACCTGTGTCCGTTGCTGCCTCTGTGCGTGACTATTGATTTCTGGGGGTACTAACCTGTGTCCGTTGCTGCCTCTGTGCGTGACTATTGATTTCTGGGGGTACTAACCTGTGTCCGTTGCTGCCTCTGTGCGTGACTATTGATTTCTGGGGGTACTAACCTGTGTCCGTTGCTGCCTCTGTGCGTGACTGTTGATTTCTGGGGGTACTAACCTGTGTCCGTTGCTGCCTCTGTGCGTGACTATTGATTTCTGGGGGTACTAACCTGTGTCCGTTGCTGCCTCTGTGCGTGACTATTGATTTCTGGGGGTACTAACCTGTGTCCGTTGCTGCCTCTGTGCGTGACTATTGATTTCTGGGGGTACTAACCTGTGTCCGTTGCTGCCTCTGTGCGTGACTATTGATTTCTGGGGGTACTAACCTGTGTCCGTTGCTGCCTCTGTGCGTGACTATTGATTTCTGGGGGTACTAACCTGTGTCCGTTGCTGCCTCTGTGCGTGACTATTGATTTCTGGGGGTACTAACCTGTGTCCGTTGCTGCCTCTGTGCGTGACTATTGAGTACCGGCCTCACCACCAGATCCTCGTCCTGGAAAAACTGCTGTGTGTCGACGCCCACCGCGCCCGCTACGTCCAGACCCAGCCGCTTGTGGATCTGTTTCTTCTGGTACAACAGCCGCTCTTTCGGGTCCATGGCTGAAAGGTACAGGGAGGAACATGTCTTATTATGTTTAAGATCACAACAATTACTGTTCTTGCTTCTTAGCCATGTGCAAGTGACAGGCTCATAGCCAGGCATGCGTCATGATGCCAGACCCAGCCGCTTGTGGATCTGTTTCTTCTGGTAAGCCAGACGCGCCTTCGGGTTCATGGCTAAAAGGGACAAGGGGATCATTATGATCTTATTAGTTAAACACCACAGCTTGGGGTGGGTCTATTTTTTTTCTTGTTGGACAGGTCTGGGAAAAAATGGACCTTCAAAAATCAGTAGACTCGATTTTCGACTGATTGAAAAATGAAAATTTTACTGGCAAGCATTCTCATGTTTTGAGTATTGCCCATTCACAAGTTTTCACATGCACCTGATTAGGTCCAGGTTCAGGTCCAATATGCACCCAATCCTCTGGACCTGGACAGTATCTACAACGCTTCTGTATCTGTACTGGTACCCACCCCATCATAACAATTTCTATAACTCTCTACAGCTGGATAAAGAATCAGAGTTACTTCCAAACGTTTCGAGTGACATCCATCTCTCGTCTTCAGCAACTCATATCCAGTTACTTGTCAATGAGTAACTGCTTTTTGGCATATCTTATTATTACCTGGATGTCTAACCTTTATCAACAAAAATATCATGGTTCAGAACCATACCTGCAAGTTCATTTTCATCCATGTCGAACTCTGTGCCTGCTGACCCTAACAGTGCGGACCCCTTCTGTAACACTCGTGTGATGTCAAACCTGGAGAACTCCAGCTTGTCACTGCGGTCTCTCACTGGCGTGGACCTGCCTTCTGAGGGGTCTGGAAATACACATTTCACACTTGACTCACTTGCATTAACTGTGTCTTAGCCTTGGTATCCTTTGAAATCCAAATTGTCTTCTATCTGAATTGTCTAACAACGTTTCCTATTGGACATCTGAAATTGTCTTCATTCATAGTTAGAGTATAAAAGACCTGTTTCTTCCAGATCACTTCAATGTCACTGACGAAGGATAGTGGATTCTATTCGAAACGTCTGACCGTTTCCAAAACCATATCCAGTTACTTAAGTAACTACTTTTTAGTGAATCTTATTACCTGGATGTCTAACCTACATCGACGTATTATACACTTGGTTTCTGATGATTCTTTTTCTAATTACTGCATTAAATGTCGACCAATGATGATGTATTGTATGTATCTAAAAACCGATTTTGCAATTCAAAAAAACTTTGTACAATGCTAAACTTTCTTCCAACACAAAGGTATACACGGATCAAATTTTCAACAACCACTGTCGCCTTCTTCAGGATCAATACTGATGACCAATCACTTCAGAACGTAAACTCACAAGAGTTACAGACACGTGATCTTATTAACACATCATTTTTATTTTTTTTTATTTGTGACATAAGCAATCGGTCAAACATGCCAGGAAGATAATATAACAACTATCTGGCTTTATAAACTTCCTGGCAAATTTGACCAATTGCTGACATCATGTACACATATGATCATGTGTCAATAAGATCACATGTCTGTAACATTTGCCCACCAAGAAACTGTCGATCAGTCCTCTGGTCCTTCTCAGGATGAAGGCTTGTTGGTAAGGACATTACAATGTCAACAGGGACCATGTATAAAATCTCTACCATTAATAACATGCCATTTTCCCCACACTGCCAGTACCTTCTTCCTTCTTGACCACCCCCCGTGGCTCCCACAGTCGTACGTTCCTGGCGATAGCCTCGATGGCCTGACCGGCAGCAATCCTGGTGTCCCAGTTATCACTGCGCAGGAAAGTCAGCACCTGACAAGGTGGAAAAGATGATTAAATGAGGGCTCCATCCAGTCTAGTGTCTAACATTATATCTATATGAAGTTTTGCTATCAAGTACTGTCTCATGACTAACATTCAGTTCTGCCCTTTCTGTCATATTGAGAGACAGATTACATCACAATCAAACCAGAAGAAATGTGCTTCCTTATTTGTTTTGCATCATAAACCGGATAAACTGCCATACATTATTATAATATAAGCTGTATAAGAACAGACTGATTTGGTGGGTGTAGACTTTGGACACGGTCACCTAAACTCTTATCATTAATTATTATAGGAAGGTTCCCTCGCTTTGAATATATGTCTAGTGTTGAAAAATTCATTTTTCTTATGAGCTTTGATCAAACGACATTATACAAACACATCTCTCATATTTAACATAACTAAGAAACGAGAAGAAGCCGAACAAATGTATTAGAATAGTTTTAGAATTTATGTTTTAGATTAGTCTTAGAAACCAAGTTTACTGCATTACTACCCTTTGTATCTATATGCCTGTACTTAGCCCGATAGGGCATGAATGTGCAATAAAGGCTATTACAATTAAGTTCACATGCTACAATCTATCTTTCTATCTTCCAAAACATACCCTCCAAATGTTGCAAAACAAAGAAGCTTTAGATGCAAATCCTGCAGGTTCTGGGCTATACAACTGCAGGGAGTAGCCAAACTGACCATGCCAAATGGTCTAACCTTTTGGCATAGTGGTTAGTGGCATCGGGTTTGTGAGCTGGCGACCAGGGAGCCAGGAGCCTGTTTCTACTCGCCTGCCCCTTATGTTTCACAAGTACAGTTTCATGCACACTTGTCCCTACCTTGGCTAGCAGGTTGTGCAGCTCGTGTGGATGCAGCTTCTGCACCTGTCCGATCTGCAGTGCTGCAGACTTCCTGATGACGGGAGTCGAACCCGTGTCCAGCAGGGTGAACAGGCGGTCCAGTCTGGAGGAGACAGGGTGACATTTTCAATAAATACCAAATACAATTTTGTTTCAGTAGAGAATATTGAAACATCAGACAATATAGCATCATACTGTAAATGCATTTAAGTTTGCGGGGATTTAATTTCGCGGTAACACCATAGACTATTAGTCTAATACCATAATAGAAAAATGTTCGCGGTGGTTTTAAGTTCCCGGTGAAGTGGTCACCGTGAAAACCGCAAACATTACTCCACTGCGAACATTTCTGCATTTTACAGTAATTGCCATCATCACATACTTATAATATAGTAAAATCTATGCTATGTCTACATGGGACTGTCAAAATTTGGTCAACATCTTCTGAGTTCACTATGAATATGAAAATAAGTATCATCACATACTATATATATATATATATATATATATATATATATATATATATATAAGTATGTGATGATACTAGTAAAATCTAGGTTATATTTATATATCTACATGGAACTGTCAAAATTTGGTCAACGTCTTCTGAGTTCACTATGAAAATAAGTAAAGTGAAAGTGTAAGTGAAATGATACATGTGTATGCAATCGCTATACTGCACAACACACGAGGCCAGGATACCAGTAACTACTGCAATTATACAAGGCTTCCAGGTACAGATATATTTGCATGTTTCTATTTTATAATATTTCTTCCGAAATCATAAAATATAACTAAATACATTTTTGTATCACAAAAAATGTCATATATAAATAAGACTAATAAATGATAAGTAAATAAAACTTAAGCGCAGTTTTGCTTCTCCTTAATAAGCACCTAAACCTAATTAAACGTGACTAAAATGATAACATGTCATGATCTGGTTATGTTTGCAAAATTTTGTTTATTTATTCATTTATTCAAATTAGTTATTTACTTGTTTACAACCGTCAAATCAAGCAAAGTGCACATCACCTGGTAGCCATGGCGACCGGGCTGTTCCTAGGCGACCGGATTTAGCCCTTATAATCCGTTTCCTTGTTGCCGCGGATTTAGATGAGATCAGGGATCAAGGACCCAAGATAACACCACCGCCAAATCTCCGCAGCAGACGAATTTCTCCACAAAATCGCCCCTCCTTCGCTTCTACTCCTCTCTCCGCTCACATACATCGGTTTTTAGAAATCTGAACCGGCCCGAAAGCTCGCCGACCGACCCATGCCCCGATTCACACCCTGCCCGCGAAGGCATGGAGGCGGAAAAAGAAAGTTTGGTGGCACTTTGTATTTATACCAGACGCCATTTTGGGCACCCACCCTGAGACTTAGTAACGGTAGCGCTGATTGGCTACTATTTGCTACTATTCTCCCTTATTGACCAATCGGATAAAGTTTTATATATTTGATTGTCTGGCGGGAATGTACACAAAACACAGGGGCTGGTTCGCGACAAAATTGTTGATGTTGAAAATTTCTCCCATGAAATAAGAAGTTTGTTTACAGAGAAAACAAAATAGTAAACATCTGCGGAACGGACGGGATCATATAAAAAGGCTTGATGTCCCGACGTGCACTGCGAGGGCAATCCAAAATGGCGCTGAAACATTCCGGCGGAGGACGTCGGCGTGGGAAGAACAAGAAAACTAAGGTCGCTCTCGTGTTTGACGAGGACGCAAGGAGGTCGGTTTCTGCTTCGGAAGTTAGCTAAACTATTGTAGACTATTTTAGGGAAATTTTGTGTGGTTTGGCTATTCCTGCGTTGTACTGTTGAGGTAAACATTCGAGAGGCGTAAACACCGAGAGCACACATGCATGTGCTTGTAAGTCGTATTCTCCAAGCAGAGGTTGGGTTGCAAAGATAGTAGTGGTCGGGATTTTTACCGGCTCGCTCTTCTCAGGGAGTACTAGTAAGTTGTACATGTGACTTTGTGTGTACTTTGCCTATGCATGACGCACCTCATTAACTCCGTGAAAAATAGAGTTATTGTTGGATTTGAGAAATCATGTTTAACTTTTTATTTTATATACGTTCTGGATTGTATACCTGCATAAATGGTGTTACTATTATTATGTTGGGAATGGGTGTGTAGAATTTTAATAAAATATCTATACATCTTTCATAGCTTTTTAGTATTAGAATGGTTTCTCAAATAAACAATATTAGCACAAATTAAAAGTGACCCACCTCTTTGAAGGAACATTGCTGTTCAATGTTCATGCAAAGTGGCTTCTCGCAACAGCTCTCCTTTAGAATTAGATGCAGTTGCAAGTAGGTGACTATCAGCTTTGCAGGATGTCAACCCAGAGACTGGACTGTAAGGTTTGATCCTCTCACACCAGGAAGGTCCGCTACTCTTATCGATAAGTGTGGCGGGTTCTTTAATGTGCTTGAGGTGTGCCTCTCCCCGAACATAGGACCGCCATTTAAGTTTTGATGTCATATCTAAAGGATGGACCTAGGGGAAGCTAAGTACTCATTTTAACCCGAGTGAAGTGAGGAAATTCGTGTTGTTGTACCTGTAGTTCTGATTAATTATGTACAGAATGTTTGTGTGACTTTCTTCTCAATCTGTGTTGATTTCAGAGAGTACCTGACTGGGTTCAAAAAGAGGAAGGATGCTCGGAGAAAGAGGGCCAAGGAGGAGTTTGACAACAGAGTGAAAAATGAAATGAAAAGGATAAAGGCAAAGGTGAAGTGACATCTTTTTTTGAAAATGTGAGTAGAGCAGGCTTTTAGCCAGGCATGCGTCAACCCGTCATCTGGTCGCACTTTTCTTAGAATAACAAGAAATTTGATCCTCCTGGACGCCCTATACTGGGGAGAAAATCCTCTGACAAGCGTGAAATTCTGATTGACCAGGGATGCTACCAGGTCATCTGTGGTCACAGTCTTCTACTGTGACATCTGTAACAGTATTCTTGCCTCTTTGGATACCTTAGAATGCACTGTTTTAATTTAAAATCATCACAAACTCTGCACCATGGAAGGTGGATGCCCCCAGACCCCCCTACAATAGTCACTTACCGCGACTCACCAATAAGTTTGGACTTCCTATTATAAAATCCTAGCTAAAAGCCTGGAGTAGAGAATAAGGTTAGAACTGCTAATACCCTAATAGTAACAGGGGTGCCTAAGCATTTGCACGAACCCTATGAAATCCGTACGAATATTATGTGATACACACGAATCACTATGCGAAAACGCACGAATATTATGAAATTCGCACAAATCACTATGCAAAAACGCACGAATATTATAAAATTCGCACGAATCACTATGTGACACACACGAGCCTTATGTGATTTGCACGATCCTTATGCGAAATTGCGCAACCACTGGCGGGGTCACGTGACAAACGGAGCGGGATCTTCAAGATGGCGGCTTCGCCGCTTCGGCGACTGAAAATACGATGTAACACGCCGAAATGAAGCTAAACAGTAGCTCACAGGCTATCAAATACATCTTTGCGACGGTAAATGTCCATTCCATGCCTTGAAATATAAATATCTCGGGTAAAAACGCTCAAAATCATGCCTCCTCCCGGCCGCCGTTTTTGCATAAGGATCGTGCAAATCACATAAGGCTCGTGTGTGTCACATAGTGATTCGTGCGAATTTCATAAAATTCGTACGATTTCGCATAGTGATTCGTGCGAATTTCATAGTATTCGTGCGTTTTCGCATAGTGATTCGTGTGTATCACATAATATTCGTACGAATTTCATAGGGTTCGTGCAAATGCTTAGGCACCCCTGAGTAAGCTAGCCCATGATTTGGAGTGCACTCATGCAATGTGATGCAATTGTTAAAAGCTTACTGTCAGGGGTCATCAACTTTATTCTATTTACCCACAATTCATCACACTGTACATGAGCAATTTAAATTTGAGTTGACTTAAATTTGAATTTAAGTTCCTTATTATTATAAACTTAACAGTTTGTAACGGGAACGATCTCACAATTGTCAGTGCAGATCATGGTTGAAAAGAACATCATTAACCATGTGAACAAAGTTAATTAGCTTTACTTATTGTATCTTACAGAAGAAGCAGTGGCTAGAGGAAAGGATGGTCCATATCCCCAAAGTACCAGGTAAAGTATCTTGTTATCCCTTATTTAAGTTATTACTGATACAGTGATAGTGTAGTTTACAATTATTGGAGAAAATTGTCCACTATGAGACAGATGACACCAGACTCACTCGTTCATTCACTCATTAACTCAGTCAGTCACTCAATCACACTCACTTACTCAGACACTTATAACTCACTTACTCACTCACTCACCCTTCTGTATTTGTTACGCACATACTGTATGTGTGATGGTGTATTTGTCAAATTTCAGATTTGGATGATTTGGAGACAGAACAGAAAGTGATAGAACACCCAGGTCACACCGTTACCGTGACAACAATAGCAGACTTAGACCTGACTGACCGAGGAGGACTTGGCCTGGGTACCAACAAGGTCTGTCATTGTTCATCCTTCTATGTATCTTCCATTATGTGAAGTTGTCTACTTTGCTCTCACTTTAAAAATTCTTTTGATGCTATCATCAAGAGAGATTCAAAACACGCACAACTGAACTTTTGGGCATCCGTTAAACGTGACAGTTGGTTTGTAGGAATCCACATACATATGCAAATGTATCTACAGCACATTTTTTCAAGAATATCTCTATTTTATTCAATTTTCTAAATAGATTAACAAATGTTTGTCTAGTATTCATCCATTCCACACTTCTTGTTGTAATGTAATTTTAACAAAAATGTTTGAACTGTTACAGATTGATTATGCAGAAGAAGACACAACAGTCAAGCCTCCCACAAACAATAGCGACTCTGAGGAAGAAAAGGACCCAGAAGAGTCCACCTCAGAACAAAGAACTGGGAAGAACCCCAAGAAATGGAAATTCAAAGCACCAGTCATGTCTGGCAGTAAGAAACACCTAAAGAAAAGACCACATCACAAGATTGATGCCAGGAGCAAAGTCAAGTTCAAACACAAGAAGGGTGGGAAACTTACCAAGAAGCAGAGAAGAAGATGTGCCAAAGGACAGACTAAGGATTAACTAATGCTGCAGACTTTACTTCACAATGTGGACCAAACTTCTTGGTTGTTTCTGAGAATTGACTGGACAGAATTGAACTTCTGAAAATAAAGAGATCTTTACATGAGTCTGTATGTTACTGGTTTTCTGTGTCTGTGAATTGTAAGGTCAAAGAATTAAAGCATAGTACTAGTATATTATTCAACTAGCCTGTATGACAGTGGCATTAGCTTTTTTATGTCATATCTGTGATGTGAAAACGTTCGTTACGGGTGTTCTGGACTGTGTGATAACTTTCCGTATCACACAGGTTCTAAGTTGTATCACACAGGGTTCCTTCGAGTAAATCGAACTATTTCGAACGGCATGGTTGAAAATTTGAATAGCTTTTGTATGGAATAGCTCCAGACCAGATTAGCCTCCTTTGCAGACTTCTTGGAGTGCAGGCGTTAATTTTCTTGGGGAGAGGACTGGCTACCCTGGGAATCCAGACAGGACGGGTAGCTAGCGAGATTTCTTCACGAGTTTTGTTCAGGGAGCCATGGCAGCCTGCCCGCCGTACTCACATTAGCGCTCCGGGGAGTTTCAGCCCGGAGGAGTAATCGCTAAAGGGCAGGTGGACCTCGTCGGGCTTAAACTCCCCGGGGCGCTAATAGGAGCTCGGCGGGCATGACTGTCTTGGGCTACCGATAAACTGTCCAAGCTGCCCGACCCCGGATGGCTCCCAGGGTAAGGACGGGCATGTGGCAAAACATTTCCCTGGCATTAGATAGGCTAGTCCATGTTGAAAATTGCAAATCAACACCTCAAAAGTAGTAATGCAGGTGCTCCAAGATGTGGTTAGGAAGCAAAAGTACTGAGCCAGCGGTCACTACAGAGGATGGTACTCAGGCTAGTTCCAAGAAGTCCGCAAAGGAGAATTAGTCCAGCCTGTACTGCAGTCTTGTGCTGCTTTGTTTTTCTGCCCAATAATGACTCTAGTAGTGAATAAATAAATGTGCAACCACTAGTTACCCAGCCGACATGGGCTTATATGACACAGAAACAAGCTAAAATTTATCAAAAGTGAAATCAAATATAACAATGATGAAGCAAGATCCAACCCAAAATGATGATGATGGCATCACAGGAAAAATGCTATTTCATGGGGGTATTCTACACAAATAATAATGTAAAGAAATGGGCAGCAAAACTGTATTACGAGGCACAAAAAGACGGAAACAAAAGGCCCCAGAGAGCCTGCTTTGGCGGTTAGACTAGCATAGAGTTCTTTTGCCTGGTAGGCATTCTAGTGTCCAGTTTCGGGCTGCTCTTCGAGTTCAATGCACTGTCATTTCTGGTCTGTTTCCTTTTTTAGGGCTCTGTAAGAAAGCATTACTTTTCCTTCTGTTCTGTTAGTCCAATCTTTCCTTCAATGTGTCCGCAGTCAAGGTGTTCACATGATTTAATGGTTCCATCACTACATTTTCAGGAAGATTTTTCCACCATGTAACTAATCATTCTGTTACTTACGGTATGAGCACTTAATGGTTTTTGTCAACTTAATGATTTCATCTAAGAACAACAAGACAGTTCAAATGCTTTCCGTGTCCTCCACAAAAACGTTGCATTGGACCTTACATACTACTCAAAGATGTTTACGTCATCGTTCGGCAAACTTCGTGCCCTTCCGGAGGCTGTTCCGTGATCCTCCCTCCGGATGTGTGTCATTTGAGAAGCCGCCATCTTGGTTGGCGAGTTGTACACGTTTTCGGCGGAAAAATCCCTTCGATCTCGCTTTGTGAATACAATATTTGCTCAATATCGACAGGTAAGGAGCGTAAGGATATAAGGATCATATTTTCCATAAGTCTATGTTTTGTTTTGAGGGGGAAGGGGTAATTTTGAGAGTTGTTTTAGGGCGATTCGAAGGTTCCATTCGCGCTCTATTGGCATGGCTGTCAAATCAGTTGGGCGATGGTGACCCGCCCTTACGCAGTATTTATCCCATGCGTGGCGTATTTACTAATGCCTCTAAATCCTTGTCGTCACTGCTTTACCTTATTTATCGCGCACAGTAACAGGGGGTGTCGCTTTTCGTGTTACAGCGCGTTTTGAAACGAAACGACGTGAGAAATTTACGGCGAAATTTTCCTGGCCGAGGCTTCCGCCTAAAAATCGTTGACCTCGGGAATTATTATGATAGAAGGGTCTTGAACCAGCACACACACGTCGTGCCGGGACGTCCTTGGTACGGGCACCTACTCGGCATTCTAGCTCTTTCTACCAGCTTTGGCACCCTTCCATGCCCCGTAGGCTGTTCATTGCGTCTGTGTTATGCCTCTGTCTTTTTTCGGAGGTATCAAGCTGAGTTGGTGAGTAAGCAAGTCGCCCCCCTCCCCATGGCGTTGTTGTTAGAACCGGTGTCCTTCTGCGTTCGGCCAGCCTTGGATCGCTCAGTTTACATCCTTGTGACTTTTAGTGGGGCTTGAAAGAAACGCCAGCTTACGTAGCTTGACATACAAATATACAGCTCGCTTTGTGCCACGTGAATTTTCACAAGATCTTAGGAAAAATAGCCCTTGTAAGCCACAGCGAAACTCGAGTTTTGGTTGCGTAATTGTTGTTATTCCGTTTGGTTGACGTCGTAGTCGCGCTTGCATCGATTTGCACTTTCCATAAAAGGTTTCATCTTTTGAAAGTGTTGATATTTCTTCATACTGGCAAAGGATGCATGCAGGAACTTCCAGGAAGTCTTAGAGATATTTTTCAAACTTCCTCTGGAGAAACAGGAAATGGCATAATCGCTTCCTCCATGCAGCGTCAGTCATATGAGTCTTAATCCATTTTACATGTAGGTGTTTTCATGCATAAGTTGCTAATGTTTAACACTAACAACCCTTTTGGTGTCTGTGTTCCATGTTGCAGGTTATGGTGCTGTGAGAGTGGAGAAGAGAGAGGTTTCAGCTAGACTGGTACTAGTTTGATCACTATTGTTCTTCAGACAAAGACACCGGGCCTCCTCGGTTATTGTATTGAAGGCAGGTGGCTCGGAATTAATCAGCCAAGATGCCGGTGCGTCGATCGCTCAAGAACGTGGTCCACAACTACACGGAGCCGCAGGTCAAGGTGCGCGAGGCGACCTCGAACGACCCCTGGGGTCCCTCGAGCTCCCTCATGACCGAGATCGCGGACTTGACCTACCACGTGGTGGCGTTCTCGGAGATCATGAGCATGATCTGGAAGCGGTTGAACGACCACGGGAAGAACTGGCGCCACGTGTACAAGTCTCTGGTCCTCCTGGACTACATCATCAAGACGGGGTCAGAGCGGGTCGCCCAGCAGTGCAAGGAAAACATCTTCGCCATACAGACCCTTAAAGACTTCCAGTTCATCGACAGGGACGGGAAGGATCAGGGCGTGAACGTGCGCGAGAAGTCGAAGCAGCTGGTCGCGCTGCTGAAAGACGATGACAGGCTGAAGCAGGAGCGCCAGCGGGCGCTGAAGGCGAAGGAGAGATTCGCGCAGGCGAACACGGGTATCGGCAGCAGCTCGCCGCAGCTCTTCAGCGAATCACAGGAGGGGAAAGGGGCGTCAAGTTCTCCGTACAGAGGTAAGACTTGTTTTGGAACTATAATAAGTATAAAGTTTGTGGGTTACACTTGAACTTCAAGTTGAAGTGTTTGTTTGCTTGTCTTCATGTGTGTCTGGGGGTATGTGACTATTGAGAGGGGAAATGAGCATCATGTTCTCCGTACAGAGGTAAGATTAGTCTAAGACTTGTTTTGAAACTATAAGTATAAAATTACTACATAGAAATTAGAATTGTAGCACCCAGTAACCAGTTTGTGGGTTAGACTTGAAGTGTTTGTTTGCTTGTCTTCATGTGTGTCTGGAAGTATGTGACTATTGAGAGGGGATAGGGGCATCAAGTTCTCCGTACAGAGGAAAGACTTATTTTTAAATTATGAACTTATTATGTAGAAAATATAGAATTCTTACTTTTGTAAAATTGAAGGTACATGTATTGTAATCAGTTTGCATATTAGTCATGAAGTGTTTGTTTGCTTGTGTTCATGTGTGTCTGGAGGTATGTGACTATTGCAAAGGGACCAGATGAAAGGCGGAAGCGGTATAGGAATGTAGGATATTTAGTAAAATAAGATTGTGCAATGTATGTACACATGTACATGTGAAAGCCCACTGTATGTATATGTTTGTGTTTATATATAATATGTTATATATGAAAATGACTTGTATACTCCAAAAAGGAGCTATCATCTCAAGCAATTGACTTGAGGATTGAGGTTGTTGAAATGAATACTTAAGTCAGGCCTCGAAATACTTTTTTCTGCATACCTGCACTGGTGCAGGTAACATTGAAAATAACCTGCACCTGACAAATTTTACCTGCACCACTCTGAATATAGAAAGTATGGATCGTACTAAAATTGTAGAGGAACCATTGCTGTTAACAATCCATAAGCACCTACATCATATGGCATTTATGTATAAAACCCAGTACATCTATCAGTGCAGGCTAGGTGCAGGTAGACACCAGAAACACCTGCACAGCTCCAATTTTACCTGCACTAACCTGCATATGCAGGTGGTATTTCGAGCCCTGTAAGTACTTTCTTGTGAGACAGTCGAAACAGTTGCTTTTTATTACATCATTATTAATGTTTCAATCATATTAATGTTGTCAATGCGCAACCTATTAATTTGAATTGCACATGGCTTGCGTCATAAAATCAGAGCAGCCAAAAGATGTTTGCACTTGGAAATGAGTGTAATGTACCTATAGTCTAATGGTAAATTAGTAAGCTATTGGTTTTACACTAATAGTTACTTTATAGATACTCTAATAGTATATCAGAAATCTTGTTTTGTCAGTCATTAAACATTGTATGAGTGGCAGGCAGCATTAATTATGAATGAGTCCACCAAGACTTGCAAAAGAACAAGGGCTGGTTGGTCTTTCACAGGAAAACGTGAATTGTAGCTGAACTGGGCTGGCAAATAGAGAAGTCACGATCTACGTGTGTTTTGCCTCCCTACTACTGACAGTCACTGGAGTGGTGAATTTCTACACAGGACTAGAAATACTGGGTGCATATACTGATATAGTGATAAACACTTTAATTTTTGTGCACCTAAAATTGAACTTGTTCTCCTAAGTTTTGTCTGAAGGTGCATAAATACTGAACAATAATTTATGTAGATAATTGTATAGGGCAACATACTTCGGTTTTTCTAACACACTTAACAAAATTGCAAGTTGGCATATTTCTTCCTGCAATCTTAGATGTTTTTATTGCTACAAATTGCATGTGGGTGTTTTGATCCCTGAACAGGTTACCTAGCACTAAAAATAACTTGGTATTTCCAGAATCACTAATTGGTCTACCCTGGGTGGAAAGAGCCAACTGAGAATAGGAACACAGGGCTCGAAATTCGTTTTGGGGATAAGGTGCACTGTGCATCCAACTTAAAAAATTGGGTGCACCAAAACAATTTTGGGTGCACCACATGAAATAAAGTAGAATATCAGAAAAAAACTAACTACAGACCTTACTGCTCCTCTTCTGAGCATCTAAAAAGTACTATGACAGACATTTTTATTATATTTCTAATCTAACACTTGGATTTCAAAAATATGGTGCATTGTAGTTTGTTTGCATAGGTAAACCTACAAAAATATATGGGTGCACCTAAAAATTGGGTGTACAGCTCCAATTTTGGGTGCACCTGGGTGCACAAACACCCTGTATTTTGAGCCCTGGGAACAGAATAAAAAGAACACAGGTGAAAATGGAAACACTGAATTATTTTAAGGCTTGCTCACCTACAGGCCCTTGCCCTTTCCCAAAATACACCCTTGGGCGTTAATGTGTTGGTTCCTAATATGCTGCATGGTGACGTCATGGGAAAAATGAGTCTGCCTTTTGTGACTCATAATCATATGGCCCAGACCTGCTAAATATACACAGTGGTACCAAGGAGGTTAAACCTCCTTGGTGGTACTGTCAATACGTAGTGTGTAGGAGGTTGATATTTAACTAGATTATTATATGCCCTTTTCTACACTCTGACAACATGTGTATACAAATGTGAAAGTAGATAGTATATCACTATATGCAGTATCTCCTGCATTGCACCTGAAATTTGCATTAAGATTGTATGAGATGAAATAACTCCAAAATTTCAGGTTGGGTGCGCACTGCCCTACCTAGGTTTAAAATCAAGCTGCGCCTTGCAAAATGTGGTTGCTTTTGCAAGTTATAAAGTGGGTATTTTGAGCACTGAAGCTTGTCCAGGGTCAGGGTGGGGTTAATATGATTAAAGCCTAACTAGGGTTGCCCCTGCTATGGGTCATGTGATACATGTGATAAGTAACAAGAAACCTTATTAACACCATATCTGACTGCTGTTGAACCCATGGTAATGTAATCCCCCAGTTGTCAAAGTTCGCCTATCAATGTTTTGTGATTCAGAGTCTGAGTTCTGACAGATTCAGATTGTGAGTCATGGGTAGAGAAAAACAGACATGGGATTGGGAAGGACTCGACTTGAGATTAAAAATTATGAATCACACACCCCAACCCTGGACAGGCGCTCTGACAACAGTTAACGTTGCTTGGAGTTAGATATTTGCTGTTTTCATGTTTGAAAGAAGTGTTAAAGTGTTATTGCTATGGATTAGCTGAAGAAACCGTCCCAAAATGATTATCTTTAAATGTTAAATGAAAACAACATAAAATTCCCCAAGCCTGTACTGGATGTAGCCCTACAGTCTACAGATATGCACAGAACAGCCTATATTCCCTCAATACTTATTATATGGAGATTTATTACATGTTTAGGGTTTGTTTATATTTAGCCAGGGGTTTTACATTGTTTGAATAAGCCTGTTGTGATGAAAACATGTCGTTGTTTAGCGTAGAATTACCAACAAGATGTAATTGTGGTTGTTGAACACTATTGCATGACCTATTTATTGGGTTAGACTGTATTAATTTGGTTAAGTAGCTTGTTTCAACCCACTTTACCTTTGATGACATCAGCTATTAGTGTTGACGTCATGACTGGGCCGTTGTAAATCTATTACTCGGTTGTTGTTCACGACATTGTACAACTCAAGCCTACAACTAGTCATTTCCTTCATTAATTAAGCCTCTCCAATGGTTCACGTCTACGATTTGATGTTAAGATGCAGCAAAGGGACATCATAAAAGCAGAGGGCAGGGATTGGAGGAAAACTTGATTATGAGTCACTAAGGCCACACCAATTTAATTTCTTGGTTCACGGATTCGCTTGCTCCTATTTTTTTTGGAAAAAAAAATAAAAAATAAAAATTACCACTCAGCAAATTTTCACCATTCATGAAACCATTCACCAACTTTCTAGTGTAGCAAATTGGCCTTTATATTATAAGCTCCTTAAATTGTGGGTACAGGTGCTGTTACTGTACAAAAATAGTGTTTTTGTATTTTTTTTCCAGCTGAAAACTTTTGTTCTTTATGTTTTGGATTAGCCGTTACCTTTAACCCAACCATTTTACAATTTTTATTTTTATTTCGCCCTCTCGCTCCATATTTTTTATGAAAAAATCCGTTAACCAAGAAATTAAATTGGTGTGGCCTATTATGAGTGAATGTGTCCACTCCATTAAAACCGAGTGCACCAAGGCATGAACCCTGGGCCTTGTTTTTCCAGTCAGGCATGTCTAAAAATTATCTAAGAACCAACAAATTGAATCATAGGCCTATTTTGACATTTTAAGCTATTATTGCTATATGAGAGTGAAAACAGGAAACAGAACATTTTTTTCTAGGCCTAACATACATGGTGCTTGCACCCACTACCCACTGTGCCTGACTGCTATGGTACCCATGGAGTGCCTGTGCCTGTGCATGTAATGTGGGGCTTAGGTGAGCAGATATGTCATCACCCAGTCAGCGTCAGGAATTAGGACTGTCACCGTCGGGCCAGCGTTCGGAATACCAATCTACAGATTGCTGCTTATCAAGTGATGAGATCCGATCTCCGTTCCCCCGGGCGTTTTGCCTGGTATTAGCGGACGTGCAAATTGCAGTGAAAATTGTGATGTGCACATGAAGATTGGCATGTAATATATATTGATGATCAGGTGCTAAATGTGAGAATTGAAAAGTGATGTCAACATTAATCATGCTTGCAGTGGTATGACCTTAAGAATAAGAATAAAACAAGTGTCATGTGAATGGGAAAAGTTTGAAAACGTGTGATACTATGTATGTGTCGTGTGGGTGTGTATGATTTATATGTATTTATCATTCATGATATATGTATTGCCATGTGATAAGTATGTGCACAGGACTTGAAATGTCCACTTATAATTGTGTATTTTAAGGTTATTGAGATTGCACAAAAAAAACTTTAATTTCACAAGATAGAGGATTTTAGGTAGATATGCAAATAATTCAATTCGTGTGAGCTAACATTTTTTTCCAGACTTACATAAATGCATTTTTACAAGCAGTGCTTGCAAGGAACCAAACTCTCCCCCCCCCCCCCATTCTCTGCACTACTCATGATATATACCATATTTATTAACCCTCTTGCTTCATCCTCATGCTCTTCCAATGACCGGTTGTACCCCCCTCTATGCAGCTGACGACACTAACTTTGGGGATGTTGGTCCAGCCTCTGAAGCCACTGGTAAATGCCTGCTCACTCACTCACTCTCTCATTCACGTTTTCCGACGATCCGGACTCGAGTCGAATGTACTCTTCTCAGCACAGCACTTTTACCAAACCAAGCACAGTACATGTAGTTCTTCTGGTAGGCAGTAGTAGTACTAGTAGTAGAGTAGTCAACAATGATGCACCAACATCAGTAATGCACCCACATCATCAATGTTCTTTTCCTTCTCTTTTTTTCTTTCTTTCGCTACTTTTTCCTTGATCCGTTTTCGGCAAACAGTTTCCCCAATCCAGCTGATTCGTTGTCATCGCCACACAATATTCCAGTGTGTCAGGATGTGCACATTCATTGCACTTCTTTCCGTGATTTGAATTTGAAATCAACAATTGGTTTTGCACTTGTACTTGTAGTACTTGTACAAATAATTATCTTAGACTAGTTAGAGGAATGGCTCAATGAAGGTCAGAAACAACTGGATAATTTCTCAGACACTTGTGAGAGCTAGTGGGATGCTATAATCTGGAATGTCTTTTTAGGGACTTGATATATTTTGTGTGAAGTAAGAGGAATGGATTGGGAAGGTCACACAAACATCAGGAAATACCCGGATGACGAGAAATATTGATCTGAAGAAAGAAAACATGCTAAATGTACACCTGATTGTTTCACAGGCTGAAAGTGATTCTTCCAGCTTGTCCATCCTCAAAGAACTTGTTTTGTTTGTAGTAAATTGTACTCCTACAAAACAGAGGACAAGATTTACACAAATGCTTCAGAAAGAACTTAGATCTATCTAAGTAATTTAGAAGTACAAACATATACAATTATCTGCTGTACACTTTTGGCAGCCTGATTAGCCTTACCACAAAGCACTTCAAACACAGACTACTTGCACTTGTATTTTGTATATATTTCACTGTCAACTATAATTTCAACTCTTCCATGAATTTGGTAAGAATTTTGTATTGTCTCTAGATCTGTCGGCAAGGATCTTCTGTACTAGCCACAACCAAGTCTAGTTGGGCAGCCCTTGTTACAAGTCCTGAACAGACAGTCCAATAAATGAAAAAAAATCTGATGAGACTATGTTGTTGTTTGAACATATATATATAGTCTTCTTCGGTGCAAAACCCCATTGTATTCTCCTGCAGACGTTTTAATGACCTGTCGCCTTCATCACTGCATATTGAACAGTTTGTATCGGTGCTAAGTCAAGTTATTACAATAGGTCAAGTTCAATTTACACTTACATAACTGTTTATTAGGCCACAGCAAGTGAATTTTATGGATGACATCCGCACGCTCATTAATTTTCGCCTGATTTCAGGAAAAAAAAACTTTTTTTCTTCTTCAGGGAAGGCCGTATAGACGAAAATGGGTAAAGGTTGTGTTGTAACCAAATTATTGACTGTAGAATTGACACTAGAGACTCTGTAGCATTGACTGTAGTTGCAGAAGTGAAACTTGATAGATAGTTGTAAAAGTGGCACAACTATGGAAGCTATGAGTGTAGTTGCCAACATGGTTAATGATACCAGTCTACCACACTAGTGTCACTGGTGCACTTCTTAAATACAGGAATGAATGCCTTGTTGGCTGTGATTCCATATTTTGTCACTTCAAGTCTTGTTACAACGTCTATTTTGAAAATTTGCCATCTTGTTTTTTTTACCCATCTTGTTTTTTTTTCGCCCTATCTCATTATTTTTGCAGTCTGCAGAGGATGTCATCCATAAAATTTACTTGCTGTGGCCTTATGCACTGATATCTAATGTACCTCACCAGTGAATACCAGATTCACGATGATGATGATGCACTGATGAAAACAACAGACAAGTCATTGCTTGAAACGTCTGCTGCAAAAGAATAAAAGACGGTTGTGCACAGAAGAAGACGATGTTCCAACCCTACGAAACTGTTTTTGTTTACGGAGGTTTTGTTTTCTGCATTCCCAGCCGGCACGCCGCCGGGAATCTCATCTGACATCGAGCAGGCCCGACCGCAGACCCACGGCGAGGAGGAGCTGCAGCTTCAGCTGGCCTTGGCCATGAGTAAAGAAGAGGCCGACCAGGTCAGTAAAGAGGCAAGTGCACAGAGAACGGTTCCAACGGGGTGCACGGCGCACGTGTCAATGTCAAGCCTCGTCAGGTGTGCAGATGGGGGAGGGGGGTTGGTTTTCAGACCCCTTATCCCAGTCCTACCCACCAGGGTCAATTATGGAAATATATTCAATGTAGAAATGCAAAGAAAGAATTGAAAGACAACTACAAAGGCAACATTTTTGCAAAAATGTGTCAAGCTACACGCATACTGTATCATTAGGCTTGCCCCAAAAGTGTGCGAGTGAAAAAAAAGAATTTGGGCTATGAACAGCTCAGCTTTTTCCATAATCCTTTTCTGCTAGGACAAAGAAAGAAACAGAAGGCACCAGCAAAAAACAGTATGATTTCTACTTTGGGAAAAACATAAAAACAACAAAATGCAGAGATTTAACTAAGATACAACCAACTGAAATCCAGACTGAAGGGGTCCAAGCATTCTTCTTTGTGGAAGACCTATGTAAATCTTTAGAATTACAAATTGTCTAACACAAATACTGGACATCGTAAGAAGTATCAATTGGGGATCATAACTATACAAATCATTATACATACTATGCCATACATCTCTAATTTGATTTTAATTCGAAATTTCATCTGTGTTAGTAGAAGTAATTCTTAATCAGTTGAACTGTAATTTCCAATACAAAAATGATGGACCTACCCAAATTTTGGACTGTCAATCTCAAGGAATCACACTATGCAGATAGAACACGTGACTCGTATTCATAAGCAGTGGATCATAAGTTGTAGAAAGTCTATGGCGTCCCCCATCTCTGTTTAGGGATGGTTGTAATGTGAAGCCCTGATGGCTTCTTGTCTATCTCTTGGAAACGAGGATGTGATTTGATCGGTTTCAAAGAAGGATTTATGGATTGGGAATGTAAGATTCAGAAAACTGTTTCCTTGGGTGGTTGTAATGGTCTGTGCACACCTGAGCTGTATGGGTTACATGGACACGTGCCCGTCACACCTGTAACGCACTCACACAGGTGTACACTCAAGGTCAAGCCGACCGTCTTCACCTCCAAGAGGACTCCACCGTCCCAGGTTTGCGTGTGCCGCTCCCTCTCCTCCCATGGAGACTCTGCGTGTGTGTGTGTTAATCTGATGCTATAATGTCATTCTGTCTCAGATGGCCCAGGTCAAGTCTCAGCCCGGCGCAGCGCAGGGCCCCCCTGGCCCGCCGGCGCCGGCCCCCGCCGCCGCCCCGCAACCGCCTGCAGAGGACGACGACATTCAGCTGCGCTATGTTCTTGCCATGAGCAAAGGGGAGGCAGAGAAGGTTGGTGGGCCCACGTCTCCTTCTCATCAGCTTCTCTCTGTTTCCTTAAGTTGGTGTTGTCACCTTTTTTTTTATTTGAGATGTTACAGTCGCGCCCTGGCCATGTCTTCATTCATATCTAGTTCCATATGAAACAAGCAAATTCAGTGGTTCGTAGTGACACTTAAATGGTCTTATTTGTTTTGGCAGTGTTGAACGACGTGGTAAAAGGTACACAAGTTACCCACTGCCAGAAGTTTGGAGTTCTTCATTGTGAAAACTCTGTAATTGTAATAATTGCATAGGAATGGTCTGCCCTGTGTTAGGTATCTGTCTACTGCCTTGTTTTAGAGGTATGAATAAGGATTGGGGGGGGGGGGGAGTGGATGGGTAGACATTGTTTGAATATGAAAAAATGCAATTAAGGCATAGAAGGCAAATGTGAAAAATCTACATTAAACACCCCCCCCCCCCCCCAAAAAAAATTACAAAAAGACAACATGCAGAAAATACTGATTTGAAACAAAAATCCCAGTTTCACCCCCTTCCAAATCCTTCTTGGTTCGTCCCAGGGTAAGTGTACTGGATGGAACAGTAAGTATCACTTTACTTTTGAGTTTTGTTTGAGTATTTGCTGTGATGATGATTTTGATGTGTTTATACTTCGTTTTCTTTTTGGTTATACTTTGTTTCTTTTGTACATTCAGTTTTTGATTACACATATACCCAGTACCAGAACATGGTTTCATTTAATATTTTATTTATATTGAATGTTAGCAATGTCTTGAATGTAGTAGAAATTTCTTTCAATTAGGGAAGACACATGAGTACTACAGTTACTGTATCCCTTTCAATTTTATGTTGTGCAATGTTGGAAAGAAAAATATACAGTGTTATGTTTTATAAATTTAGATTTTATTTAAACAGATATAGATAGTTGTATTTGTATTGTATTTGTATTGTGTGCGTGTACATTTGTGCAGGCTATAGTGTATATAGAATTATATATGAATTTAAAGATTTTCATGTTTTCACATTTGATAATTTTTTAAAGATGCCTTCATAATCACATTGATTGTTCCCAACTTTCTACAATGTCAACGGACTTCTTATCTTTTCCACTTTCTTTGAAAACCACACAAAATCATTTCAACATAGATTTCCTAGGCACACAACCTCTTTTCTTTTGTCCACTTCCAACAGTTTCTGCAGCCATCATTTAGACATGACGTGACTTTGCCATTAGGCCATGTTAATTTGATTATGTGGATGATATCTTCTGGGAACCCCAAAACTGATGTACATGTACAGTAAGTGTGCAGAAAAAAAAAATTGAAGAAAAAAAAGTTACCTTCATCTTTAAATCTGAGTGGTGAAAAAGATTGAACAAACAACTTAACACTGAGTTTGATATACTGGACAATCTTCCTCTGAGACTTTCAGATCGACTTTGGCATTCTACTACAATAGTACCCATTTTTTCCTTCTTTTTCTTTGCAGACTGTACGACTGTGTACGACTTTTTTCTTTGGAAACCGACGAAAATTGATGCATGCAAATGTCATCCATACACTCAAATCAGCACAGCCATGTAGTAATAAAACAATGTTGAACTGATTTACCTACCTGACGAAACTATTTACAGACATTTTGAAACTGTGTTGAGAAGTTGTATCTGACCCCTGGAACGTTTCCAGGAGGAATGGATGTCATCCATACAATCAAATCAGCACAGCCTTAGTAATAAAACAATGTTGAACTGATTTCCCATCCTGACGAAACTATTTACAGACATTTTGAAACTGTGTTGAGACAAAGACAAAGAAATGTACATGTCTTGAAGCTTGAGAAGTTGTATCTGACCCCTGGAATGTTTTGGATCTCTGTATTGGCTACTGTTTCCCTGTCTCCCTTCAGTCTTGGAACTGCAACAGATTCAAACACCTGTTTGTAAATGCGGTCATAATTCAGACTTGAAGTCTGCGAAGTGGTATAATGAATAAAGATTTCAGAACCTTCTAGGCTGTCTTGAGAAGTTGTATCTGACCCCTGGAATGTTTCGCTGCTGTTTGCAGGAGGAACGGATGAGGCGCGGAGACGACGTCAGGCTGCAGATGGCACTGGAAGAAAGCCAGAAAGAAAACTCCAAGGAAGAGGTGAGAGCAGGCTTTTAGCTAGGATTTTATAATAGGGAGTCCAAACTTATTGGTGAGTCGCGGTAAGTGACTATTGTAGGGGGGGTCTGGGGGCATCCCCCTTCCATGGTGCAGAGTTTTTGATGATTTTAAGTTAAAAAAGGTGTAACAAGAGGCAAAAATACTGTTCCAGAAGTCATAGTAGAAGACTGTGACCACAGATGACCTGGTAGCATCCCTGGTCAATCAGAATTTCATGCTTGTCAGACAATTTTCTCTCCAGTGTGAAGGCGTCCAGGGGCATAAAATTTCTTGTTATTCTAAGAAAAGTGCGTCCAGATGACGCGTTGACGCATGCCTGGCTAAATGCCTGGGTGAGAGTGAAGTGAAGTTACAAATGTATTTAGCTATTTATTCATGATACTTAGATGTATCATCCAGTAGTGGCTACGAGGTTAGGCTAGCAGAGACAGCTCACTGCTTCAATTCAAACCTTTATATTCTTAGTTTTAGTAATGATTATTGACATGTTCGTCTGTACAGCTTAACCAGACTACCTTGTTGGAACCCCGAATCTTTAGATTTTGGATCTCTGTACTGGCTACTGTTTCCCTGTCTCCCTTCAGTCTTGGAACTGCAACAGATTCAAACACCCGTTTGTAAATGCCATCATAATTCAGACTTGATGTTTCAAGTCTGCGAAGTGGTACAATGAATGAAGATTTCAAAGATTTCAAACACAGAACCTTCAGATTTTGAATCTCAATAATTGATTATTGGTCACCTGAGTGTATCCATTGCAGTGTATCTAGCCTCAAATATCAGAAATGCCAGGGATTCAAGCCCAGAACCTTTAGGTTTTGAATCGCCAAATTGACTACTGTTTGCCTGTCTCCCTGCATGACAGTTGAACCAGTCTTAAATATCAGAAATGCTATGGATTCGAACCCAGAACCTTTAGGTCTTGAACTCCCCTATTGACTACCGTTTGCCTGTCTCCCTTCAGCTAAACCAGTCTTGAATATCAGAAATTATAGAGATTCAAACTCAGAACCTTTTAGTTTTGAATTGTCGTATTGACTACTGTTTGCCTGTCTCCCTACAGCTGAACCAGTCTTCCCTGTTGGACCTTGCGGACACGACGCCACCCGGACACGCAGCCGACCCCTGGGGGGGCCCCGCCCCGGCCAACAACTCCGCCCCCCAGCCCATCCGACAAACCGACCCGTGGGGTGGCGGCGCCACCATTTCCGCTCCCGCCTCCGCTACCAACATGGCGGCCGTCGCGCAAGCTGATCCGTGGGGGTCGAGCTCACCCCCCGCCCAGCCGAAGTCAGCCCCACCCCCCATCCAGCAGGCTGACCCCTGGGGTGGGGGTTCGACGAGCCAGCCGTCGTCGCAGTCCCAGTCCCCCTGGGGGTCCCCGGCCATCAGCAGCAGTGCTCCTGTGAGCAGCACCTCCTTCGACGCATTCGGAAACAGCAGCCAGACGGCGAGCAACGACCTAGACGGCTTCGATCTCCTGGGATCGCGGTCCACGGGAGGCAGCGGTGACCTACTCGGGGGCGGCGTTTCCTCGCAGAACAACGTTGGCGCATTTAACATGATGGGGCTCGACCAGGGTTTACCGATGCAGCCTGGCGGCAAGCAGAAGACGCCGGAGACGTTCCTTGGCGAGAACTCGTCCTTGGTGAACCTGGACAACCTGATCAGCCAGCCCGCCGCCCCGCCCCCCGTGCTACCACCGCCGGCGCAACCGGCCGTGACAAACCCCTTCCTCGGGATCGCGCCGCCCTCACAACCGCTCTCGCAACCGCCCCCGGCAGCCAAGCCGGTCAGCAACCCATTCCAGGCTCAGATGGTCAGACCACCCACTATAAACCAGATGCGCTCGCCGCCCGGACCGCCCGTGCAACCGGGACTGGTTGGCCTAGGCGGCGCAGACGGCCTCCCACAACCGCTCCTCCCCATGGGAACCACAGCACAGCCGGCGCAGCCCACCAACCCCTTCTTATGAAACTGTGACGACACTAGTGCTAGCTGTATAAGTGTGCATGGAAGAGGTACATGTTGGTAATTCCGCTCAGCCAAAAATGCTCGCATAAAAATGCGAGGGTGTTAAAACGTTTTAAGAGGGGGGGGAGGGGGGATGCTAGCAAAATGTGACCGCAAAAAATACGTCCCTATCATTTCACGTGATCAACTTTCAACTTGTAGGCTAAAACGTCGGCAATTGTACACTAAAGATTTGTAGAAGTGTGAATTGTAGAAAAAGTATGACATAGCCCAGCGTTTCTAGGGGAAAGGTCTGTCAGCTAGTAGAAGTGAATGAAGCATAAGATGTAGACAAGCCCTTGGTATTCTGTGCCCCCTGCACATGCGCTGTGTGTTTGTAAATATCTATCGTACAGTTTGGGTCTCGGATGCTGACACGAGAGCTATGGTTCTTGTACTGAGATAGTGTGCTTTGCTTTCGAGTCTCAAGCCACGATGTTACCGTACCAGTCGACTCCATTTTTGTAAGAAAAGGCGTGAGAAAATGCGACTACAAATGATATCGCAGTCAGTGTGTTTCAACTACAAAGTGTTTCAACAGTTTTGAATGACATACTTTTAGTCTGGACTTGGACAACTCGATTCCGAGACTTAGGGAAGATGAAGGGAAGTGAAACACACCATTATGCAGATGTTAGGAATAATGCTTCTAAATTCACAGAGTCTGATGCTAACTGGATATTTTGAAATATGGTTTTGTAGTACATGTAAATTGACAATCAGGCTGTGCTAAGTTTGCACAATGCCAGGTGCTTTTAATTCTCATCTTCTCAGTCACTCCTTGCAGAAATGGACACACTTTTCCAGCTGATATGTTTTTTTCCAAAATCTTGTGCAGCGAACATGTTTCAATGGTTTCTTCTCGCTTGATCTTTTCCATGTTGAGGATACCAACTTTCTGTGTCAATGAGAGGAGACAGAATATTTTTGATCACAAGCAATGTTTTACAGGATAAAACATAGTTGTAAACTTCTTTTCACAACACTGTTTTACAAACACTCAAAGTACAAATCTTCAGCAATTGAATCAAGCAGTATGGAAAAACAATGTTTGTTCAACAGCATTTTTACTTGTTTTAACTGTCAGAACAGGCATCAGACAGACTGAATTATATGTTTTACCATGTATGATGTAATATGAAAACTTAAATATTTAACAAAATGTACAAGAATGCTCATATATCATAACACCCTCACGGCATACCATTTCTTCATAACTTAAATTAGGGGTGGCGCACGCCGGTTGAAACCCTTTACGAGGTCGAAAAACACTGAAAATGGGTCAACTTCACCGCCTTCAAACAGATATTTATCAAAGTAAATGTGTTTAAACTTTAGTATCAGTAGTTGAATAAAGTCTTTCTCTTACCATTTGTGCAATTTTTATTAAAATACCTTGAATAGTAAGCGAGAAATGGCCCATCGGGCGACGCGAGTTTCGTCCGCGGGGCCCCGAGCACCCCGCGCCCGCGCCGACTTCCGCGGCGATCCGTCATCACTTGGAGCTCATTTCCCGATGACGTGTACACAACAGCCAAAAAAGCTAGCCACCAATTTGTAGCCAACAATACGAGCTTCAAAATGACTACTGCCCATCGAAGCTACGACCTCCGAGTCAAAAAATATCCGCAAGTTAAACTTTAAAAGTGAAATATCTCTCGAAGTTACCTCCCTAAAAATTTTCAAGGGCATCGATTTTCTAAAAATTCAGAAGTTTGCCGTCATTTTGGTACTAGATTCGCATATTTCTGACCACAAATGGTGCTAGAAACATGGGGCTACATTTACCATACCTCGGCGAGTTTGGAGAAAGAAATCCAAGATGGCGGACGCCGGCGGCGACGATGACGCACGCTACCTTCCGGGTGCGATTCCCGCGGCATCCGACGTCACTGCGACCGCTGATACCTCCCAAAATCCAGGTAATATATTTCTTCAACATTTTTATGGAATATTTAGATAGTTAACGGCTATTTTGTTGTAGATTTTGCCGTATAAATATTGGTAAATACTGTACTCAAATACGTGTACATATACTACAGCATAGCTTGGTCTCAGAAGATCGTTTTCTAGCTCAGACACTGTGTTTACGTTGATTTTTGCGGGAGAATACGGGCGATTAATTATTCTGAAGGTCCCTTTAGTAATGTTATGCCACTTTTTCATCTTCTTGTCACTTTTTGATATCGTAAGCCAAGATAAAAATCCGTGGCTTCCAATCGGAAGGGGGAGGGGTGTGTCACAAGTTGTATGTTTTGTTTGGCATGCATGCATCGAGCTACGACAATTTTTTCCTTTATGTTTAGATTTGGAATTTGTCTTAGCTTTCTTGGTTGACTCCATTTCTTGTGACATTTCTTTTTTCATATCAATATCTATATCATGATAATAAATGTGTGTATTACGGTGTATATAGCTGTTCATATATTGTTTTATGTATATCAGTATGAAATTGTAAGTATATTTTTATGTAATGCTAAATTCTTTTATTGTTGGTTAAATATTCTAAGTTACACTATTCTGGTTGGGTTGTGAATGTTGCTCAGAAATCTAAGTTGCCTTTTCTTGTTCAACTTTATAGGAAACACAAAACCAATTGGGGAGGCGTGTGAAGAGGCAGGCATCACACTTGATGTTCTCCTCACTGCTCCAATTCTACTGAAACAGGCCAGGACCAAGCCTCCATGAACCATCCAGTGCAGTCCACATCACATGATGCTGACCATCAGACCTTTGAGGAAGAAGATGTGTCAAGGCTCAATGCCCAGTTTGCCATCAAACCAGCAAAGTGCAAACAGTGAAGATGAAGTATTCGGAAGTGTTACAGAAACACCTGAGGGGAACACGGAGAATGATGAAGAGGACTGTTTCACTGATACGGACTCTGAGTTAGATTAGAGTGAATTGGATTTAGTGAGAATGATAGTGAGGAGGAGGAAGACGAAGAAGAAAGGAAGATGAGGATATCACTGTGAAGCAGTCCACTGTGACTGCTGTACCAACCTGAAAAAGAAAAAAAATTGAGTGAGAACATGTTAGAATATTTACTGCACTGTTGGCTATAGACAATGTATCTGTGATTAACTTGCTGGTAAAATGATGAGCAGATAGATTCTTACTAAGAATTCAGCTTGTCTAAAACTAAGCCCAGGGTAGGGAAATCTGTTCTGGCTGTCAAAGGTGATACTAGTACTTGCATAATTCATTATATGGTCATACGCAGTAAAAAAATCACATGATGTCAGAAAACTCATATTTAATGATAAAATACATCAATTCTGATAGCATATTTGGATTCAGCAGGTGCCAAAACCCCCTAGGAGTAAAGTTTGTAGAGTTTGATCAAAGTAGTAATGAAATATTGTAATTACGCATATTTAATGAGGGGACTTAGAAATTATCGCGCCCGAAATCTCGTTTAAGGTCATAAAACCATACTTCTTGTTGAAATGTGTCAATTTTGATATCATATTTGGATTCAGCAGGTCCCAAAACCCCCAGAATGCAAGCTTTGCTGAAATTGATCAAAGCATGTTAGAAATACATTGAGTTCGCATATTTAATGAGGGGACTTAGACGTTTTCGCGACTAGCTTGTTTGGCGCACTGCCTCTGAAATGTCAATATTTGCTATAGTTCAGGATTACGTAGCTCGGTAAATAATGATACGAGGTGACTGTTTTTTGTACAAGAGTTAATATCACCACATTAAAGTCTTTTAAAGGTGAATTGCTGGCTTTGTGATGTTCTGTTGTCGATATATAACAGTATGAAAAAACAATAGAAATGGCATATCTAAGAAATCCGTAAAATCGGAGGCTCGAAATTGAAACTTAAATTGCCAATATCTCAGCTATACAACATCCAATTCACTTCAAACAAATACCATTTTGTTTCTTTCAGTGAGCTCTTTCTGAATAACTTAATTGTGACTGGCATACAACAATTTTAATTTTTTGTCCAACACCCCTACTTAAATGGTGCAAGCTGAAGACTGCTGCAAAAACTGTTTGGACACATTCTAAAGTAGACCCACAAGAAAGTGTTGTAAGCTGACTTGTCTTACTGGAGACTCTGCTGTAACTTCCCAGCGAGACTTGATCATCTGACGTGTCTTCTTACCAGTTGTCTTTACTGAACTCGAGTCTGACAGGAGACTTGTTTGACTCTGTCGTTTCTATCTTTACATTTGTCTTAACTCACGTCTGTCTCGTCCAACTGGAAACTTGGTAGACTTGTACATTTCTTCTTTCCAGTTGTTTTTACTGAACTCAAGTCTGAGTCGTCTGACTGGAGACTTTGTCAACTGTGACATTTCTTCTTAACAGTTGTCTCGACTGAACTCGAGTCCGACTTATCTGACTGGAAAATTTGGTCGACTTTGCTATAACGACTCGCAGTATTCTGCTGTCAGCTTGATGTCTTCTGTTGTGTCTGACGTATTTTTGCGCAGTTAAACCAAATAATGTATAGTCAAAATTGCACAAGAAGACCACTTTGGCGACCAATTAAGATAGTTGGTCACCATAGACAGGTTTTTTAATGCTTGTGGCAAAAGTTATCTAACGGACTACCAAAACGTGGTCATATTGGGCAAGCCGTTCTTATGCAGAGGTGGTCTCTTGTACAGGTTTGACTATACGCAAAATAATTACCCAGAAACTTTGCTCAACGTTAAGTTTCAGGCAAAATCCTGGTCCATGTCAAATTGCTACATCAGTCCATGTCAGGGAGTGACTCGGAAGTTCGTTTGCTATCCAAGACGATATTTTATTACCGGTACCAATACTTGCTACATTATGTCTTTCAGGAAGCTCAGAGAGTTTTACTTCAATTTACTCCACATTATTATTACCCTGTGGAAACTAATGTTGAGACTTGGTAGTTTTCGTTGTGGTTTTGTGAACATGAAAATTCCAGTGTTTGCAAATTGTCATCTCTAACATATTTTGATATTGGTTTGTACCATATGATGACTAGCTAATGTTGAATTTAACGTTATATCAATTCTTCCTATAGTCTTAACGACTAAGATGCAGCTATGGGGTTTTTAAAGTCATATTTAAGATGGAAAGCTGAAATTGTATCTAAAGTAGCTCACTAGCATATTGTATGATGATTTTCAAAACTACTATGTGACTTGTTTCATTTTCACTTTGTATGATTGAACAAGACTGACGATCTACTATTGTATATTATTATAATTATTATCGTACTGAAAACTATATTTTGGTAGAAGTAAAAAGAATACTGCCTCCTTCACGCACTAAAATCTGATGTTGACTATGTCAAAAGTGTAAATGTAAAATTTGTCGATTGTACATGGGAGCGTTAGACTTGCTGTGCTTTGGGCTCCTTTTTGTAACTACGGACTGAGGTTCACTTAAAACCCACACAGATTTAATTTATAATGATGACATCCTCTGATGCAGCGAATTTAGCTTATTCTGCAATGATCTGTTTAATTAGACAGCTCAGTTTTAAAATCCCGTGACATGTACATGGCCTAATATTATGACTTGTGTGGTAGTTTTGGCAAGGTGCTTTTCTATTTTGGTAGCCGAGTGCAAGCTTTGTTGTGTATTTTTACCCAGTTGTCAGGAGCAGCAAGATTTGTTGTTATAAAGGTCGAAATTAGAAAAATAAGCACCATGATGTTATCAATAAACTAACTTTGTGTGGACTATCATTATATGTTGTGTTTTTTTTTTTTCCGCCAGCACTTCACAAAGGTTGATACAGTAGAGGCCGCTTAATTGCACGGCCTATTTGCCAGTGAATTTCATGCAATTATCCGACTGGTGCAATAATGCAAAGTTATCAAGCTGGACCACACCGGTTTGGGATTTTAGGATTCTGTGCAGTTAACAGAAGTTTGCGTTAATCCGTTGTGCAATTAAGTGGCTTCTACTGTACCTATGTAGAGTTCAGATGTCACAGGTTGCAGCATCTGTTCTACATATTAAAGTGGTCACATTTAAATGGATCCATCTACGTATTTGGATAGGCGTTTGGTGGAATAGAAGAATTGACTACAGTAGAAGCCGGTTAATTGCACAACGGATTAACACACACTTCTGTTAACAGCAAGGAATCCCAAACCGGTGCGGTCCAGCTAGATAATTTCGCATTATTGCACGAGCCGGATTATTGCATTGAATTTGCTGGCAAATAGGAAGTGCAATTAAACGGCTCCTAGAGTAGTACTCTTTTCACATCATGCTTTTTGGAGACCTCAGGTGTTTTGCTTCCTTCTTCCTAGTCAGTCACCGTGTTGCTTGCGTGTGCGGCTAACACAAGTGTTGATGGCACTACTGTGTAACCTTCTGGTGTCATTGATGTATTACTCCGCGAGTGGGCACCCTAAAATAGATCGTAGCCAAAAACTGAACGGCTGCATGGACGCATGTTTTTAGCGGTGAGAAATTCGGTTTTGGCCAGCCGAACTGATATCAAAAGTTAGATTGGTGAAAGCTTGCTTGTAGCTGAAGAAATCAGCAGGTAAAGTTTGACAGCCGCGCGCTAGGTCGGAGGTACACAGTCCTGGGTTCTGAGTGGTGCGGTTGTACGCTAGCAAGGAAAAAGTGCCTTTTGCTGGGATTGACTAATAGCTTGTAATTGCTATTAACAACAAACCTATGGATTCTAGTCATTGGCAATTTTTTTCTTTTATATAGCGTAAATCTGCTCAACAGAGAATGAAAAATCTGCTGACATTTCATGTAGCTTCATTATAAAGGCGACCATGTAAAACACGAATTATAACCTAGAAGTCTATGGGAAGAAGAAACTCATCAATGAGACCTTAAATGAATATGAAAAATATTCATAAAAAATCAACGATTTGCGCTGGAGCAAAAAATTGAAAAGGTTTTATAACCGGGCGCCAGCCCGCATTTTTTGGCTGCAGATTACTCCGTCTACCTATTTCCGTTAACATGGTAACGGACGAGTCTACATTTCCAAGGGGCGTAATTATTGTTATTTTTGTTGTATCGTACTCTACTAGATATATAAGCCATTTGAAAGAGGACTAAGGTTCTAAATCTGTTTTTCTTGGTGTAAACTACTTCCAAGTTATTTTTTTGCCTTCTCCGCCTTGTCCCGAACGCGGCGCGGTCCATCAGCAGCAGTGCTCCTGTGAGCAGCACATCCTTCGACGCATTCGGAAACAGCAGCCAGACGGCGAGCAACGATCTAGACGGCTTCGATCTCCTGGGATCGCGGTCCACGGGTGGCAGTGGCGACCTACTTGGGGGCGGCGTTTCCTCGCAGAACAACGTTGGCGCATTTAACATGATGGGGCTCGACCAGGGCTTACCCATGCAGCCGGGCGGCAAGCAGAAGACTCCGGAGACCTTCCTTGGCGAGAACTCGTCCCTGGTGAACCTGGACAACCTGATCAGCCAGCCCGCCGCCCTGCCACCCGTGCTACCGCTGCCGGCGCAACCAGCCGTCACGAACCCCTTCCTCGGGATCGCGCCGCCCTCACAACCGCTCTCGCAACCGCCCCCGGCGGCCAAGCCGGTCAGCAACCCATTCCAGGCTCAGATGGTCAGACCGCCCACTATAAACCAGATGCGCTCGCCGCCCGGACCGCCCGTGCAGCCGGGACTGGTAGGACTGGGCGGCGCAGACGGCCTCCCACAACCGCTCCTCCCCATGGGAACCACAGCACAACCGGCGCAGCCCACCAACCCCTTCTTATGAAACTGTGACTTCACTAGCGCTAGCTGTATAAGTGTGCATGGAAGAGGTACAAGGTGGTAATTCCGCTCAGCCAAAAACGCTCGCAGAAAAATGCGAGGGTGTTAAAACATTTTAAGAGGGGGGGAGGGGGGTGCTAGCAAAATGTGACCGCAAAAAAAAAGTCCCAATCATTTCACGTGATCAACTTTCAACTTGTAGGCTAAGACGTCGGCAATTGTACACTAAAGATTTGTAAAAGTGTGAATTGTAGAAAAAGTATGACATAGCCCAGCGTTTCTAGGGGAAAGGTCTGTCAGCTAGTAGAAGTGAATGAAGCATAAGATGTAGACAAGCCCTTGGTATTCTGTGCCCCCTGCACATGCGCTGTGTGTTTGTAAATATCTATCGTACAGTTTGGGTCTCGGATGCTGACACGAGAGCTATGGCTCTTGTTCTGAGATAGTGTGCTTTGCTTTCGAGTCTCAACCCAGGATGTTACCGTACCAGTCGACTCCATTTTTGTAAGAAAAGGCGTGAGAAAATACGACTACAAATGATATCGCAGTCAGTGTGTTTCAACTACAAAGTGTTTCAACAGTTTTGAATGACATACTTTTAGTCTGGACTTGGACAACTCGATTCCGAGACTTAGGGAAGATGAAGGGAAGTGAAACACACCATTATGCAGATGGTAGGAATAATGCTTCTAAATTCACAGAGTCTGATGCTAACTGGATATTTTGAAATATGGTTTCGTAGTACATGTACATGTAAATTGACAATCAGGCTGTGCTAAGTTTGCACAATGCCAGGTGCTTTTAATTCTCATCTTCTCAGTCACTCCTTGCAGAAATGGACGCACTTTTCCAGCTGATATGTTTTTTTCAAAAATCTTATGCAGCGAACATGTTTCTGTGGTTTCTTCTTGCTTGATCTTTTCCATGTTGAGGATACCAACTTTTTGTGTCAATGAGAGGGGACGGAATATTTTTGATCACAAGCAATGTTTTACATGATAATACATAGTTGTAAACTTCTTTTCACAACACTGTTTTACAAACACTCAAAGTACAAAGCTCCAGCACTTGAATCAAGCAGTACGGAAAAACAATGTTTGGTCAACAGCATTTTTACTTGTTTTAACTGTCAGAAAAGGCATCAGACAGACTGAATCATATGTTTTACCATGTATGATGTAATATGAAAACTTAAATATTTAACAAAATGTACAAGTCTGCTCATATGTCACAACACCCTCATGGCATACCATTTCTTCATAACTTAAATGGTGCAAGCTGAAGACTGCTGCAAAAACTGTTTGGACACGTTCTAAAGTAGACCCACAAGAAAGTGTTGTAAGCTGACTTGTCTTACTGGAGACTCTGCTGTAACTTCCCAGCGAGACTTGATCATCTGACGTGTCTTCTTACCAGTTGTCTTTACTGAACTCGAGTCTGACAGGAGACTTGTTTGACTCTGTCGTTTCTATCTTTACATTTGTCTTAACTCAAGTCTGTCTCGTCCAACTGGAAACTTGGTAGACTTGTACCTTTCTTCTTTCCAGTTGTTTTTTACTGAACTCAAGTCTGAGTCGTCTGACTGGAGACTTTGTCAACTGTGATGTTTTTTCTTAACAGTTGTCTCAACTGAACTCAAGTCCAACTTATCGGACTGAAAAATTTGGTTGAGTTTGCTATAACGACTCGCAGTATTCTGCTGTCAGCTTGATGACTTCTGTTGTGTCGGACGTATTTTTGCGCAGTTAAACCAAATAATGTATAGTCAAAATTGCACAAGAAGACCACTTTGGCAACCAATTAAGATAGTTGGTCAGCATAGACAGGTTTCTTGATGCTTGTGGCAAATGTTATCTAAGGGACTACCAAAACATGGTCATATTGGGCAAGCCGTTCTTATGCAGAGGTGGTCTCTTGTACAGGTTTGACTATATGCAAAACAATAATTAGTACCCAGAAACTTTGCTCAACATTAAGTTTCAGACGAAATCCTAGACCATGTCAAATTGCCACATCAGTCCATGTCAGGGAGTGACTCGGAAGTTCTTTTGCTATCCAAGACGATATTTTATTACCGGTACCAATACTTGCTACATTATGTCTTTCAGGAAGCTCAGAGAGTTTTACTTCAATTTACTCCACATTATTATTACCCTGTGGAAACTAATGTTGAGACTTGGTAGTTTTCGTTGTGGTTTTGTGAACATGAAAATTCCATTGTTTGCAAATTGTCATCTCTAACATATATTGATATTGGTTTGTACCAAATGATGACTAGCTAATGTTGAATTTAACGTTATATCAATTCTTCCTATAGTCTTAACGACTAAGATGCAGCTATGGGGTTTTTAAAGTCATATTTAAGATGGAAAGCTGAAATTGTATCTAAAGTAGCTCACTAGCATATTGTATGATGATTTTCAAAACTACTATTTGACTTGTTTCATTTTCACTTTGTATGATTGAACAAGACTGACGATCTACTATTGTATATTATTATAATTATTATCGTACTGAAAACTATATTTTGGTAGAAGTAAAAAGAATACTGCCTCCTTCACGCACTAAAATCTGATGTTGACTATGTCCAAAGTGTAAATGTAAAATTTGTCGATTGTACATGGGAGCGTTAGACTTGCTGTGCTTTGGGCTCCTTTTTGTAACTATGGACTGAGGTTCGCTTAAAACCCACACAGATTTAATTTATAATGATGACATCCTCTGATGCAAATAACTTGTTCTGCAATGATCAATGATCTGTTATTAGACAGCTCAGTTTTAAAATCCCGTGATATGTACATGGCCTAATATTATGACTTGTGTGGTAGTTTTGGCAATGGGCTTTTCTATTTTGGTAGCCGAGTGCAAGCTTTGTTGTGTATTTTTACCCAGTTGTCAGGAGCAGCAAGATTTGTTGTTATAAAGGTCGAAATTAAAAAAAAAAAAAGCACCATGATGTTATCAATAAACTAACTTTGTGTGGACTATCATTATAAGTTGTGTTTTTTTTGTTGTCTGCTAGCACTTCACAAAGGTTGATACAGTAGAGGCCGCTATATTGCACGGCCTATTTGCCAGTGAATTTCATGCAATTATCCGACTGGTGCAATAATGCAAAGTTATCTAGCTGGACCACACCGGTTTGGGATTTTAGGATTCTGTGCAGTTAACAGAAGTGCGCGTTAATCCGTTGTGCAATTATGTGACTTCTACTGTACCTATGTTGAGTTCAGTTGTCACAGGTTGCAGCATCTGTTCTATATATTAAAGTGGTCACATTTAAATGGATCCATCTACGTATTTGGATAGGCGTTTGGTGGAATAGAAGAATTGACTACAGTAGAAGCCGGTTAATTGCACAACGGATTAACACACACTTCTGTTAAATGCACGGAATCCCAAACCCGTGCGGTCCAGCTAGATAATTTCGCATTATTGCACGAGCCGGATAATTTGCTGGCAAATACGAAGTGCAATTAAACGGCTCCTAGAGTAGTACTCTTTTTACATCATGCTTTTTGGAGACCTCAGGTGTTTTGCTTCCTTCTTCCTAGTCAGTCACTGTGTTGCTTGCGTGTGTGGCGATGTGTTGTATTAAGTCGGGCATTTGTCCCGTACAGTAGCCGCACAGTTCGCATCTGTGCGTTTCAATGGCGTGCTTATTAGCCATGTGTCGCTTCACCCTGGACTTGTAGGCTGCGGAAAAGTCGCAGAACTCACATTTGTGGAGTTTCTCACCGGTGTGGGTCGCTATGTGCCGCCTGAAACGACTTTTATCAATGGTGGAGCAAGGACGTGATGTAACGTCCTTGGGTGGAGTAACCGCACACCGTACAGCTCTGTGAGTTAGGAGGTGGACCTGCAAATCTTGTTTGATCGGTGACGAGTAGTCGCACCGTGGGCACGTGTGCGGCCTGTAGTTGCTGTGTCGCTTCGCGTGCTTCGCGAGCTGGTCTCGGGTCTTTCCGGAGTAGTTGCAGAGGTCGCAGTGGAACGGTTTCTCGTCGCTGTGCTTCGCCCAGATGTGATTCGCTAGGTGGCGCTTCTTATTGGTGGAGAACCCGCAGTGGCCGCACAGAAATGGTCTCTCACCGGTGTGCCTCGCCATGGCGTGCTCCTTCATGGGAGGGGTGGTAAATGGAATTTCGTATTCAATACATGGTTAAACCAAGCCAGACAATTGTTTATTGACTCCTTTATTTGTTGATGTGACTTATCAAGTTAGTTATCAAGTACTTCGTGTGTCATTATATTTCAGCCATACCATAGGTATGGTGAAATATATTGTATTCGTAATGTTTCTTTCTTCTTTCTTTCTTTCTTTCTCCTGTCAAATCTTCAAATCGAATCAACTCCGTCGTTCCTGGACCGAATGACTTGAAATTTGGCACAAGGGTAGAGTGGGCCAATACCCTTAGGTGTTTTTTTCATTTTATTCATATCTGCTTCTAAAATGATTTTATTGAGGTTTTATTGCAATTTTTGGACCACAACTTTATATTTAGGCCCCCTGTACCATGGTATTACATCCAAATGACCTGAAATTTAGCACAGAGGTGCCCTAGGTACTTATTCAAAGGATCCATGCATAATATTTGGTATAAATCACTTCAAAATGGCTCATTATGGAGGTTTTTGTGGGAGAATTTTGGATTTGTGAGGTGGAAGTGCCGAGGTCAACGACCTCTAGGTCATTCTGGAAGCCACAGGTGTTTCTGGTAGATCCAATCATCTACATACCTACCTAGTCCATGTTCCTCCAGGTGGTTGGGGGGACAAGGTAAATCTAATTAATTATTAGCCAATGAGCAAGGTTATTTTGCTGGAAGAGTCCATTGTTGGTCAGGGGGGTGTTTTTTAAAATTTACTTTAAGACTTTGGTGATAATGCCAATGCTTTTTTTAGCGGAAGTGTTTTTGCACTGATCCACTTGACATAAGGCTACTGCTGGGACAGTCCATTTTTGCACATAGGGGGGATTTTTAAAAAATTCATTTTTGGACATGGGTGATGATTCCGATTTCCATTTGTTGAATGGAACTTGACCCCACCTGAAGACTGTACCTGAGGATTAGGCAGCCAATCAGCAAGCCTGATGTAATATGGATGAGTCCATTCATGCACAGGGGACTATTAAAAAATTCAGTTTTGGACTGGGTTGCTTATTATAGAAAAGGCCATGTATTTCTGGACTTTGGTGATTATGTCAAAGTCCTATTTTAGCGGATGTATTTTTGGATCGCTTCACTTTGCACAGGGGTATAACAGGTAGAGTCCATTCTTGCAAAGGGGGGGATTTCTTTCAAATTCAGTTTTGGACGGCTGATGATTCAAAATTCCATTTCTTAGCGGAAGTGTTTTTGGACTGGTCTATCTTACCCTTCTACATTGGGTGCACTTGAGTCCATTCTTGCAGGGAAGGGGGTTGTACGATTCATTTTTGCTCATACGTGTAATTAGTAGCTTAGGATGCTTAGTCATCTTAAGCAGAAGAGTTCCATTTTTGCACATGGGTGATTTTGGAATAGTCCATTGTTGCTTGGGGAAGGAGATGGCTGAAATATGCTGTATTTGCTCTCAAGCAAATGTCGGCCTTTCTAGTTAGCTGAGAGCTTTACATGTGTTTCATTAGCTTCTGTTTAAACATCTTGGATGTACTAACAGTTTGTAACTCATGTGCTTGTTGGTTCCGATCGGATGATCGGATATGTGAAGGATTTAACACAATCATTTAAAAACGGATTTACCACCATTTCAAACCTCAAGTCTTTACCCTCACTGCTAAGGTGGATTTTTTAGGTTTGTTTTGGTTACTGAGAAAAAAAGAGTTCAGTTGCAGAATTTTAACGAGCTGCACTGCCAGACGATAGTCATGATGCCAGGATTTCACCCCCTGTTCAAATGGATCCGTCCAGTCTCTCAACTGAATGTGGAGGTCAACTACAGGTCAAATCATGCCAATGGTAACAATTTTTAGCAAGATTTTGAAAATATACGTGCTTCAGTCCCTCTAGCAGAAACCTAGACTTTATAATTAAAATTTGCCCAGGAAAGTAATATTTAGAAAATAATTAACAGTGCACTGTCTGCACAACTCAGGAAATATTATTATCAACTAGAAACGTAAGGCAACATTTTTGAAAAAAAAAATGTTTTCCCTCTAGCCTTAATTCAAGTTACTCGTATACGATACTATAGGGTTCGCCCCACTGTAGTGAGTGCGAGTGAAAAAAAATGGGGCTATGAATGGGGGTATCGGAGTAGCCTGACGTTATAGCCAGCCCAGGTAGACAGCCCAGCCTTGTCTGTATAAAACCTTTTTTTTTTGCTAGGAGGGAGACAAAAAAGAACACACCAGCAAAAACAATATGTTTTCTCCTTTGGGAAATCAAGGTCCCTCACCTTCAGGGAGACCATCCGCGATGACACGAAGTCACACTCCTGACACCGGTAAGGTCTCCTATCGGTGTGTTTCGCCTCCACGTGCCTCTGCAGGGGGTACTTCCACGCGGTGGCGAAGTCACACTGCTGACAACGGTACGGTCTCTCACCGCAGTGTTTCGCCAGAACGTGCCTCTTCAGGGCACCCGGCCACGCGGAGGTGAAGTCGCAGTGCTGACAGCGGTACGGCCGGATGTTGGTGTGTTTAGCGATGGTGTGCTTCTTCAGGGCGCTACTGGTGATTGCAGCGTACTCGCACTGCCGGCACTTGTACGGTTTCACCCCTGTGTGGATCCTGATGTGCTGCTTCATGTTGCAGCATAGCAACGTGTTGTACTCGCAGTGGGGGCAGGTGTGTCTCTTCTTTCTCTTCACACTTTTAATTTTTTTTAACTTTAACTTGTGTCGCCATGGTGTTCATTTTAAGTGTACGTACCTGTGGAAAGAGAATAGGATGAAGGAGAATTCCTTTTACACAACCAGTGGGTACTTACATTGCTTACGTTTTGATGTCTCTCAGACACCTTCGTCAGAGCTTCTAACTGGAGTTCTGCTTCTCAGCGCCATATGTAGCCGATGCAGGTGGCGCTTTTGCGGTGAGAAAACTGTCTCAAACATGGCTTAGCTTGTATCCTCCCTCGTCTCGGTTCATCCCTGGGGTTGACTTTCTACCACTTTCTCTTTCGGAAGAAAGAGAATAATTCAACAGCGAAAATGAATCTCCATCGTGTTAGGAGTGCAATGTCTTAGAAACAACTCGGACATAGTGTGTCAACCAAACAGTTACAACCTCCTCAGACAGAAATCTCGCACTAGCAGAACGTACAGAAACTGCACTGCTTCCCCTGGCAGAACATACAGAAACTGCACATTGCCCCTGGCAGAAAATACAGAAACTGCACAGTGCCCACTGGCAGAAAATACAGAAACTGCACAGTGCCCCCTGGCAGAACGTACAGAAACTGCAGTGCCCCCTGACAGAACATACAGAAACTGCACAGTGCCCACTGGCAGAAAATACAGAAACTGCACAGTGCCCCCTGGCAGAACGTACAGAAACTGCAGTGCCCCCTGACAGAACATACAGAGACTGCACTGCTCCCTCTGGAAGAATGTACAGAAACTGCACTGCTCCCCCTGGCATAACATACAGAAACTGCACAGCTCCCTCTGGAAGAATGTACAGAAACTGCACTGCTCCCCCTGGCAGAACATACAGAAACTGCACAGCTTCTCCTGGAAGAATATACAGAAACTTCACTACTCCCTCTGACAATAAATGCAGAGACTGCGGTTTAGGGCGGTAAAGTCTCCTACCTCCATGGCACGTAATGACTGAACGGTGGGAGCAATTACCACCGTGCCAGGCAGAGCATTCCACTCTAGAACGCATGCATGTGAGATGCATGTTGCAAAAACTCGTGAAAACCCAGACCTAACCCCCGGCGACTTAAGCTATTTGCGTACTGTTTTGTGCAGGGCCTGTGTTTTGGACACAACAGTGGTTCCCAAAAGAGCACGTGCCCCCAAACACCATGTTTATATGCTGTGCCGGATCTTACCTCTGCACGAAGGATGTTCCTGATTGGGTATAAACAACGAAGAAACCTGGACACAGCAGGACACTGCTGAATATAGATAGAGTGTTTTTGTTTTTCCTTGCCAGCCCAGGGTTGTTCAGTGTTTCCTAAGCAAAAATAACCTCCAAGGACAGATAATATCCGGCTTTTAATAGCTGAGTTGACCAGGTGGACGATACCGGTCGACTGTGTACTGTTCTACTACATGAAAACCTAACATTCCCTACCCAAAGTTCTGTACCAGACCTGTTCGCGGACTGAGGAAAGTCTAGAATACATCAGAGGACTTCCAGACCATCGGGGGACTAAAAAAGGAAAAATGATATTCTTTGGTAGAAAAATCTATATCCATGTGGCCCGCTGTATTTCCCCAATTTTGGCCAATTTCTGCTATTTTTTAGTCCTCCAAGAGCCTAGCTATATAGACTGCCCTGGAACAGTAGTCAACCTATATCCGCGGGGTAATCTTTATCCGTTGCTTAAAAAAAACGGGCATTTAGGGATATAAAGTCCACGGTCGGTAGTTTTAAACTGCAGTATTTTTGATATTGCAACTTGAAACCACTGTCCGTCTGATTGATATCCCATATGTCCTGTTTTTGTTTTTTTAACAACGGAGATAGGTGACCCTTCGGATAGAGGCGAAGTAGAGTTACGTATCTTCACTCAGTCTATTCGGGCATAAAGCCTCTGTAGACCCACCGAGCAGGCCAGCCGGATTTGTCGGGCTGTAGGGGCTGAGGGCCCGGGTAGGCTCGCTGAAGCTGCGGGGTACACCTGTTTTCTGGGCAGTCGGGGATCATGGCAGAGCTAGAGCTAACAGTTTCTAGTACAGTAGAAGCCGCTTAATTGCACGGCCTATTTGCCAGTGAATTTCGTGCAATTATCCGGCTGGTGCAATAATGCGGAGTTATCTAGCTGGACCGCACCGGTTTGGGATTTTGGGATTCCGTGCAGTTAACAGAAGTGTGCGTTAATCCGTTGTGCAATTAACTGGCTTGTACTGTATACCTGGCCAAGAATCTAACTCTCCTCTTGTAGAGTTAGAGTTACTGTATTCTTCTGCTACTCTACTCTGTGTTACTGTTGTTAGATTTGGATTAAATACGCTTTACGGAGAAACTACCTATTTGGCTCTACGTTTAAGTTGAGCGGTCCGGGTGCGAATTACGCGGTCTCGAATATTAAGCTATCTTCGCTCTTTGGTAAAAGAATACAGGTCCCCATTATTTGTAAGCTGCAGTATTACCATCCCCGGGCGTTTCCGTCCTTAAACTGACTGTGAACAAGTAGACTTGGTGCCTTACCTGAAACAATGTCGTCTTGGCCGAAAGAATTACCCTGACGCAATGCCGCCTGCGGTGCAATAGCCTGGTACGGTCTGTACACAATGGTTTAAGTATAGAGCTAAGCCGGAGGTAACATAGTATTCATCCGCGACCCCAGTGGCCAATAGTAGTTCGGGCACAAAATAGTCCGTCGCAGTTCTTTAATTAAAGAGCCACTGAAACTTTTTCTGTGTGCGATAGCGAGTTGGAAGCTGTGGTGAATAGTAGAGGAATGCGCCAGTTTTGTGTGAGTCCTTTTTCGGGCATGCTCCTTGAAACACTTAGTCGAGTGTGTCAAATTTCTACTACATGTATTAGTATTTTCTAGATGCAAGAATCCCGAGAAGTCTGGCAGAAACTAAATATGTTGCACAGAAACAGTACGTTTCTGCAGTTCACCTGTGTATCGGAAGAGGTCCCCAGTGCTATGCAGCAAGCCGCCCCATTGCAATATACTCGTAACACTTTGGTTTAATATTCACGATTTAAGCCCCATGGCTACCTCATGATGGGACGAATATATGTTATCTATGAAAAATCAAATAACGACAACAGATTCAGGCAAACAAGAACAGCAAACGGCTAATAATCGGAAGAAAGGCAAGGGTTTGCTTCCTCTAGAACTTGAAAGCGCTACATAAGGTGATTCTTTGAAAATGGCAGATGTAACGAAAATGTTTAAAACAAAACAGCTTCATATAGTCAGAATGAATGGGAAATTGAAATATTTGATAAGATTCAGACGCTTGTGTTCTAACTGTCGGTCGGCTCTCATACGGTGCAATCAACAATTATAATATCGATAGATTTATCAATCAATAGATGGATCGATTGGTGTATTGATCAATCACCACTAGATATAGACCGTGAGGTTGGACATGGCCTAGGGTAAGCCTCCGTGCAGAGGAGGAAGCGCGTTACCTTCCGCGAGAGAAAGTAGTCCGTTCCATGACTCCGGGCGTCAACGCCCCTTGCAAGAAAGCTTGTCGCTGGCGTATTTAACCCCGTATCGTCTTATTTTCAACTCATTTACAATACTTCAGCTTCGTCTTTTACTCTGAAAGTTTCTTGTCATTTCACTGAAAGGTCTCACATCGTGGTGCATTCAGCTGTCAATGATATTGCAGCCGGATTAAATTTTATCCAGCGAGTGGCGGGAAAACTGCGTCCTTAGCAACGGCGTTACTATGGACTGCGGAGTGATACGTACGTAAGAGAATAAAAACGGTTCGATTCACTGCGTGGCTTGGCGACGTTTATTAACGTTATCCAAGACAGTAGCTGACGCGGGAGTCGGGCACGCTATTAGGTGCGGCGTGGATATACGTTGTGTGCATGGAAGACCTTACGTGGGCGTTAGGAGGAGTAAAACGTGCGCAATACAGCAGTTATTTCGGACCTCATACTGTGATATCGAGACATCGCTAGTCCTTCTTGGTTGGATCAACGCGAGTCGGCCGTGCTAGCAGTAGCAGCGAGCAATTTGTATGTGGAGGACTTAACACAGAGGAGTGTGGTGGGGGCAAAGACTCGACAACTGGCATTTTGTTCTTGAGCCTGATAATTGTGAAACCTCTGATTTCATCACGTTGTTCATATAATAGTCGGTTGAAACAGTCGGAAATCCTTCGTGCTATCGGCAACAGCTTACACCTCTGTGTGCGGAGAACTTTTACGTGCGCGTGTCGTCTCGGGAGCAAAGACTCGATAACTGTCATTTTCTCGGGCCTTATGATCATGAAAACTATAATTTCATCACGTTGTTGACTGCCGGCTCAACTAGTCACAAACCCATCGACATCGCTCTACCGAAAGTAGCGAGCACCTTTGTACGTGGAGGACTTAACGTGCGTGTGTTGTGAGGGCAAAGACAACTGGTATTTTGTCAAGCCTTATGATTATGAAAACCGTAATGTCATCACGTTGTTGATTGGCGGCTCAACTAGACAACTAGTCGTGAATCCATCGCTCTACCGACAGCACCTTGGATTTGTGTGTGGAGGACTTAACGTGCTCCTGTTGACTCGATAACTGGTATTTTATCAAGCTCTACCGACAACAGCGAGTACTTTGTGTGTGGAGGACGTAGCATAGGAGTGTTGTGGGAGCAGAGGACTTGATAACTGTCATTTTGTCAAGCCTTATGATCATGAAACCTCCGATTTCATCAAGTTGTTGACTGTCGGTTGAGCTAGTCGGTACTTCGTCGTGCTCCTGGCAGCAGCAGATACCTGTTCTGTTGAGGACTTCACCTGACCGTGTTTTTGGAACATACAGTGTCACATTTACCCGCGTAATTCACTTTCAAAACCTTTCGTTCCAAGACATTGCTAAATCCTCGATTGTAGCCTGCTGATGCGTTACCGGGTACAGCGGCCACTTCGAGCCGGGAGGACTTACGGACACGCAAAACGTAAGTACATGTTTTGTTGAAGCCATCTATCTACTATTCTAGAAAATCACTGGCTTTAGTACTGTAGTTAATCACTGTACCGATGCCGGTGTACGTACAAGGCCACTGTGAGAGATATACCATACAGTGCAAGGAGCTATTATACATTGTTATTTCGTATATCGTCCGTCGATTACTTGTGAAACCTCTAAATTCAGTGTGGTCAAATCCTTTCTAGCAGCCATTCTAGGTATAGAGCTAGTATCTAACGGGTTGCTTGAAAGAATAGTATAAATTAACCAAATCAAAGCAGGCCAAATACTAGTAGTACATTTCCTTAGGTCGCAAACTGTCCTTCTTGGTGGGCTAACACCTCTGACAAGTTATCTGTCTATTTCGCCTACTATTTTTCTAGCGACCTATGGTGTGTGGTAGATGCTAGTTAAGAGCCAACATGGAACAGGGGTTGGATACAGCGCGCTGTTTCGTAAGCCGTGTCTTACTTATTTAGTCAACCGTACCGTGCTTCAAAGCTTCTTATGTGAGCCGTCGGTACGCTCGTGTTACATAAGGTATGTTGTATGAGCGATCTGCTCGTGAATGGATCCGGATAATATGCGATGGCGTTAGGTAAGAAAAAGCGCGAGTGAGGGTTATTGTGCAAGTCTTTTGTCACTTACAAAAAAGCTTGTATTCTTTGGAGTGCGCCTCAGTAGTAAATCGTTAGTCGTAAATCTTTGGCAGGGTGATTGGCCCAGACACTAGAGGTAGAAGGTTCGAGTCCCCAGAAATGCTACGATGTTGTACCTTTAAGGAAAGACACGACTTTTCTTACCTCACTCAGGTGCAAATGAGTACCTAGCCTTGGTTGAGGCCGTCCCTTGGTTAGGACGTTAACTGGTGGTCTCGAGTTTGAGGAGAGCCACACCTCGAGCTCTCGTACCCACCGCACTTATCGAAAAGAGTATGGGGGACCTTCCCGGTCTGAGTGGATAAAATTGATCTGTCCATATATGCATCTTGTTCTCGGCGTTTTACCGAGTATGCAATACCAATAAACAAACAAACAAACAAACGTATCTTTATGATGCGAACCTTAGTCTTGAATTGTCTAATGTTGGATGGTGGTGTATAACGCTATATGCATGTCAGTATCGGCGGTTTGCATTGTATGCATGTGCTCAGCACTCAGAATTACAAGAGTGATAATAAGCACCACTATCAGTGGACTAGCCCCCTACTGCAGTGGCCCTGTATGCGTGAAAGAAACGGAAATAGGCACCGCCTCTATACGCTGAATTTTATAGGAGGTGTTTTAACTTAACGTTAAAGTTCAGTCAAAAACCGACCTGCAGACATTCCTAATATGCAAATAACGTTTGCTTGATTATTAGAAGTAAATTATGACAAAAAATTAAAATTGATTAAAATGGAAACGAAGAGATTCTTTCATGTACAAAACGACGCAATTATGGTTCCCAGATCAATGATCAATAAGATTGGATTGATTGATTGATTGATTGACAGTTACTACCTAAGCTCTACTGAAAGACTCTGCCCCCGCCTTCCCTTTTACCATTGTCAATGCACCAACCCGCACGTTGGCGAGGAAATGTTCCATTAGGGGAAATGGAATCTGTGATACCCCGGCAAATTGGAACTGTCGAATTTTATAACCGAATCAGGGTAAGAACACGGAGCGTACAGGGCTGATTCTGACGAGAAATGACGCCTAATACAGACCTGCCTGCCATATCCGCGCACTCGAACTAATACAGAACCCATTAGAGTACGTGATACGGAGAAACTGACTATGATTTATAGTCTCCCAGTTGCAGCCTTCACCGCCTTCATGGAATTTATGTTTTCAATGCCGTCTGTTTGGGAGTTTGCTACCAGGATGACTCTCAATGTTATAAACGGATAATTACAGAAACCACAAATTATAGAAAAAGTGCTGAAAACTTGTCTCCTTCTGCCCCGAAAGGAAGTAAGACCCAACCCGTCTAAACACAGCCCACAGTTAGCTGGTTCACAAACCATTATTCTCGGCTAACATACTCCTCTGGCATGGTATATAGACATATTTGTCCGATTTCTACTATTTCTCCAGCGACTTGTGGAGCCTGGTAGAGGCTAAGAACTCCATACGGACCCCATGCGGACTGGAATCATGACGCACGGGTGAACCCTTCCCCTAAAGGTGCACTCTCACCGGACTTGGGGCACGGTTGCGGCATTGTGGGGTTCGAAAGATACTCAACGAATTTCAGAGATAAAGAACGAATTTTCTTCCGTTTTGTATATTTTGTTGTCTTCTAAGTCATACACTTACGTATTACGCAAATCTAAATTATAAAAAATCTGAGACAATAACAAAGCAGTGACGCGGTGAACGAACCCCACAGGGACGCAAGCGTGCCCCAAGTGCAGTGAGAGGGCACCTTTAGTCCGTAAAATCCCCCATTCTCCGAATCACCCGGGAACGTTGCGATGTTGACGAAGTACGTTCGGGTGAGAGGTGAACACGGGAGTCATGTTTAACCCTCAAACCACCGTAGCTTTTCTGTGACGTAGATTACCGTATGGGGTCAAAACTGACCCCAAAACGTTTTGTACAAATACAGTTTTTTGTGTGACTCTTTTTGTGATTTGTATATATGTATAGTTTCATTAATCTATGTGGGACAGTCTGACATGATTAGGTGACAATACTTCTAGCTCATTATCATAATTTATGCAAAAGATCATGAGGACCACATTTTGCACCAACGCTATTCAGACCAGGAAGGAGGTTTTTGATGCCTGTACCAACTTCAATGCCGTATAGCGCCTCAATGGCTTATGCTAGGGCCGCCAAACTTGGTAACTTTTTAGAAAATGTTTAAAGCAAACATTTTCAGTGAACAAAGTATGTTCATCATTTTTAATGTTGCCATGGCAGCGGAATTCTGACAGACATATTTATTACGAAATTTTCTAATTTTGAATTAAACATTTAAGTTTTAAGGTTTTCTTAGCAAATAACAGTTGTTTATCACATCCTATGAAATTCAAGGTAAATTTCATGATTCAATATTAATAATTTATGCTAATTCTATGACGTCATCAGCCAAAATCCAAGATGGCGGCCGAGATTACCTAGATGACGTCATAATGTCGTCATATAACATGATACTGGCACAAAAGTTGTTACAATAATTTTGGCTTACATGTACATCATTCTCTAAAAATTTCGTGATCCTACGATAAGTAGTTTAGGTGTTGGTCGCAAAAGTTTGTTTAAAAAAATGCTGGGGTCAGTTTTGACCCCACTGGACCATGCATAAACTTTCTAGGATAACTTAATCAACAATAAGCCAATCTCGGTAAAAACGTATAAGAAGTTATAGGACATATATACAAACAAACTCATGGAAGGAAATTTGTTTTCGACCAGAAATGCCATAATGGCACACATCGATACACGCCTGGGGTCAGTTTTGACCCCATACGGTGGTTTGAGGGTTAAGGAGGGGCCCGGGGCACTTTATACGGTATTGAAGGAGCTGCAAGGCATTCAGGGCGTCTTGGAGTGACCTTGATAAATTTGAGGGTCGCCTCTCCAAGAAATTGCAATCGTGGCAAGCGGTGCGCACACTTAGTGCTTTCCTAAGGGCCTTTCTGATTCAAACGGAGGATCTCTTGCTAATGTTTCAAAACTTTTCTTTCCTACAAGTATTGATTTGTGTTCATTATTAAACATGGTTTGGCGTTTCATCAGTCTCCCCGAAAGGCACACTTGAGAACTGAGAATGTATCCTTCTGGCTTTCCTATTTACCTTAACGATTTACTGAAACAGATAAATAGTCAAAGTTAGACGGTCAACATTTGCGTAAGTCAATGTTTGTGCTGGCGATTTTAGTTTAATTTTCATCCAAATCTACACGATAGCTGGATTGTTCTACAAGCAGCTTGTTCTGAAACTGCAGAGGTGTTTTTGTTAGAATCTTTCAAAGAGGTTAACATAAGAAAAAGGTAAATTGTAAATTACACAATTGAAATAGATAGAGATCGTTATATCCCTATATGTGAAATCACTTCTTAGACAACATAAAACAAGAAATTTACAAAAGCTCTGAATATCTCATAATGGTTTGAGGTCTCAGAATTCTTGTTTAAGTGTTGATCTTTTTTATCTACTAGTTCACCATATGAACAAGACTCGTGAATGTTTGTGTTACAGTACTGGCTTCTGAAGAAAGTTGTTTGTTTACCCTTGTCCTGAAAAGTTTTAGATTGTACCCCACAGTGAAGCAATGTCTACCTCAGATCATACTTGAAATTGCCCAAACGCTCCCCATTCATAAATGAAGGAAGGGAGTCACCCTCCTGAGAACTGACATTCTATCCTCCAGAAATCCTGTATAACCAAAGGTTCACAGAAAACAGATCAGCTTCTTTTACATTTTCATGTAGATAATAAAGGAAGAGTATCAGCCTCCCGAGAACTGACATTTTATCATCCTGGTATTCCTGCATAACCGTCATGTTTTTCAGAAAACACAACAGCTCTCACACATTGACTGGGTAAAACCCCTGCGGGCTACAAGTGAATATTGAGAACCCCCATGCGTGACCTCCGTACGTAGCGTATGTTTAGGGTCATGACACCGACAACGTAATTGTGCTGCAGGGCACGACTCGCATGCAGATAGCAGGGGACTGTTGCAAACGTCAGATGTTAACTAACAACGTAATTATGCCGCAGGGCACACCAAGCACACAGATAGCAGGGGACTGTTTCAAATGTCAGATGTTATCTGCATTATCACTTTCATCGAAAAGGTCATGTCTTTGGTAGCGCTTCTAGCGGGGGTAAATGTTTGGGAACACAAGAACCTATGCCCAAAACAGCAGTACTCAAGCAATTGGATATGATTTTCGTCAGACGTTTTCAGATATTGCAAGACTTCATTGGCAACAAAATTGTCCCACGGGCGACAGAAGTGCTCGTTTAAAGGGCTACCTGCAGCTTTCTAATTTCAGCACTAACTGTGCTTTCAATCTAGTGTCTATGACGCCTGTAGAGCTTGTGGGACTAATACACTAAACTACTTCTTGTAAAGTTCGAATTGTTGGAAGTTGGAACACCCCCAGCTTTCTAATGAAATTGCGAAACTAACTGTGCTTTCAATCTAGTCATTCTAGTGTCTATGACGCCTGCAGAGCGTGTGGGACTTCTTCACTTAACTACCGTCTGGCATATCCTTCGGTCTGGTCTATCTTTAATTTGTGATAATTGTAGACAACCTTAGATGAAACATACGAAAATGATTTTATAAGGTTAGTAGATTATAGGATAATGGGGTTTTCTTTGCACAACCAAACATTGCCATGTGAAAGAAAACTTTAATATCCTAAGATAGATAAAACATCTCTAAGACCATATTATTTAGTACCGTGATTTCGCGAATAAAAAATCTTGTAAAGTTTGAAATGGTTGGAACATACACGTAGCCTCCTTCCGCATTCAAGACCACCTCTGCTGGGAGTTCTTAGTTTTATTACTTTTACTGAGAGTTTGACGACATCTTCCTCGAAGACAATTACCGAAGGCGGGGCGAGTCGCTTGTGTATGCACGCCGTGTGGCATTAGATGCTTCCTTGGTGCTATGTAAGACGATTCCTTATAAGGCCACAGCAAGTAAATTCTATGGACGACATCTACGCACTCATTAAGTTTTGCCTGATTTCAGAAAAAACACAAGATTGTTTTTTCTTCTTCGGGGATGGTCAGATAGAACTAAATGGGTAAAACGGTTGTGTTGTAACCTAATAATTCTACTTAGTATTGACACTAGAGAGGTAGCCTTGACTGTAGTTGCAGAAGTCAAACTTGCTGGACAGTTTTAAGAGTGGCACCGATATGGAAGCCACTTCTTAAGTACTGGAATGAATACCTTGTTGGCTGCAATGCCATATTTTGTCACCTTAAGTTCTATTACAACGTTTAGGGTGTCTCTTTTGAAAATTTACCGTTTTTTTACCTATCTTGTTTTTTTTTCGCGCTATCTCATTATTCTTTAAGTCTGTAGAGGATGTCATCCATAAAATTCACTTGCTGTGGCCTAAAATAAACGTTTGGTTGTCTGGAGATATTTGGGTATTAGAGCACCAAACCAAGCGCGAAAATAAACAACTGTTCTCTAGTCGTGTTTAGCACAGATAAGGCTTTAAGCGAGAGGCATTGCTTTTATTTCATGCTTGATTATCTCGGATGTTGGTCCTGTCGTCGGATGATAATTTCACGTCTACCTTATGACTGCATTACGGTGGATTTCTGCCTACAGGATTATTCATTCATCACTGTAGTATATAATTATGTGAGTTGCTGAATAAATAGTAAGATTTGCTAAACAGGTTGAAAAATTTACAAGAAGAGTTTGCAGACCAAATGAATCTGCAAACATTTTCCTTTCGAATTCGACGAGGAGGTCTGGAGCGATTGTAACCGTGTACGACACAGGTCCCAATTGCCCCGGTGCCCGTCAGGGATGTAGCCCCAGCCTAATCTCCAAGCAGATCCTACAATGGCATAAGGTAGTACCAAACTAGCCAAGGAGTGTAGTCAGCCAAGAGGTGTACATTTGCCATGTAGCGAAACACACGCACTCCTAAGCCGGCTTCACTCCTCTGGCAGCTTTTGATACTATCTTATGCTACCGTAGGATCTGCTCGGAGATTAGCCCCAGCCACGATTCCACGAACGAACACTAAAGGGATCTCCCGCAACGTATACGTTACTTTGTTTAATCTCCAAGCAGATCCCAGGGTGCCATACGATAGTATCAAAGCTAACCAATGAGTATAGCCAGACAACGAGAGTCCCGGTGCCCAGCTGACTATCTCCTGGCACTGTAGGATCTGCTTGGCGATCAATATTGTTAGCATGAGCGGCACCAACCCGTTTGTAATAAGTGTTGTGAGGATTAGGGGGAGACAGAGATGACGGAACGCCGAGACTCTCTCTCCGCGTCTGGGGGAGATACGGTCTCTACTACGTCTGGCACCGGCGTCGTCATGTCAGGATTTATTACGGAGAAGGGCAGCAGATGCGAAATAAACAACTGCCTACTCGCGAGAGAACATGTAAATACTGTACCATACCATAGCAATGGATGAAGAAACTAGACTGTATCTGTCAATGGTTAGAGTTGGGTAGGGTTAACTTTAGGGTTAGCGAAGTAAGTGTCATAAATGTTCGGCAAGGGCGAAATTCTTTCTTGACACTGTCCCGACGACGAGAGACTCGACGAGAGAGAGAGAGAGTGTGTGTGTGTGTGTGTGTGTGTGAGAGAGAGAGAGAGAGAGAGAGAGAGAGAGAGAGAGAGAGAGAGAGAGAGAGAGAGAGAGAGAGAGAGAGAGAGAGAGAGAGAGAGAGAGAGAGAGAGAGAGAGAGAGAGAGACTCAGAGAGGGAGAGAGACTCAGAGAGAGAGAGAAACTCAGAGAGAGAGAGAGAGAGAGAAACTCAGAGGGAGGGAGGGCAGTTAGGTGAGAGAGAGAGAGAAAGGGGAGAGAAAGAGTATATGCCACCCTCATTCTGTATCTCCCTCGTGTAATCCCACCATCACGTTGCCGCCCGCGGAAATGTCACAGCTTTCATTACAACCGCTCTGCATCCATCACAGCACACCTCCGGCCGCTCCCCGCCGCTTCATTAAGCACGCGCGCGCCGTACAGGACCAAGATTTCCCGCCAGCCTTGCATGCGGATTACGTGATGAATCGGTAGTAAGGGAGGGTATCGGTAGATTCTACAGTCAAACTCGGTGCATTAAGGCCCAATCTAGACACATGTACAGTTTCTCCCGACATCTGTGGAGGTGTTGCCTGTAGAAGTTGGATATCAAACAGATTCGTTGGAAGCGAAATGGATCATTGTTTTGTGTATCGCCCATTCACAATTTTTCCCAAACAGTACTAGTTAGGTCCAGGTTCAGGTCCGGACCTGGACCTGATCCTCTGGACCTGGACCGTACATGTACTTGATTTTTTGTGCCGTTACCCACACCTAATCGGCAGGAAACTTTGTCTGGACGAATGAACAGCTAGAAAATGAAATGAATATTGTGCAGACATTATGTTACGGATGGCAAAAAACGATCATGTTTGTCTAAAGCTGCCGAGAAAGAGAGAAGAAACGCGTTGTGCAAAAAATGGTTTTGTTACAACTTAGTGTGAAACGGTGACTAAAATCTCCACAATGACAGCGATATATATAAACATGAACATACAATTTTTCCTCGGCTGGAATTGATCCATCAAAAGGCATCTTCAGTCAAGTCTACAGAAAAGTATCATCTTAGATATACAATGGAATCGTCTCTTCAATATTGGCATATGCATGTTGATTGAGAAGGTGGACCGGTACAAACGGCCATGTAAAATCAGCTTGACTGGAAAAAATATGAGTCCAATTCATATGGCCGTATTCATTCAATCACAATGCTCAATACCGTGCAGAAAATCACATGTAAAATTGAATACACGGGCCCATAAAGAGAGTATCCAATATGATCACATCACTCAAATCATCGGGGCACCTGGGGTCACCGTGATCGATAGAAATCCTTTTTATCGCCGCTTCAATATGGAGATTTTACGGCGTCGTTATGCTTAAGGCCAAGGGCATGATGATATGATCGATATATGCCGCTACTACTATGTTGGTACTACTGGTGCTACTTTGTCGACATACGTTTGAAACCCACGTTTCAACACTAGTACTCACCCACGTACACACTCAAGTGGTCTTGTTATCTTGAACAGTATATATGTCAGTACTTCTTTTTACCTATCAGACTATCACACACAAATATTCATTTTATGGGAGCCAAGGGCGACCCCCAAATTCTAGTTTAAGGCTGTGTTAGGTGCCACCTGTTGTGATCAAAAGTTTGTATTCCGCGGTTTAATCTTGGTCAGTTTTGTTCAATGTCACAAGGTGTCATTTAAAGAGGTCGTTAGGGGTACCCGTTTACCGTTTGCTTTAAAAAATGTTATAGTTTTTATAATTAATCTTATATTTTTTTGGAATTTGAGTAGTCTCTTTTCATTGTTACATGCAAATTCCCTATCTTGTTTCTACCATGCACTTGCATGCGAGCATGAACTTGCAAATAAACTTTCCATCATTTATAGGTTTACGCGAATAGACCATTCATCTATATAGTACACTCGTTGTGTTTATTCTTGATGGAGTTGCAAAAGAATTCATATGTCTAAGCAGCACGATTGCTACATGCATTTTTGGTGTATTTGTATGCTTGTTGTGACAGACTAAGACAAGGTAACGTGACAGACAGACAAAAAGGCACAGTCGGATATTCAGGCGTTATTCGCGGAAGACAAAGTTTACCTGTCTGGTATCTGTGCGGTGGAATTATCGATTCTTTATGCAACGTCTTTCATGCCTTAAGTCCAAGGATAGAAAAATCAATTAATGACTACGGTGCCATGATCTTTCAATGCTTATCCGAAACGTCAAAGTGCATGGAGGAAACGCTATCCTTACCAAGGACATAAACAGTGAGCCCCTGCAGTGTACAGATATAACTTCATCTGTCATGAAACAGTTTCTTTATTGATTTGTTAGGAGACTTCATAAATGAAACTGTAGTCCCCGAAATTGTTGGAGTCCTCTTTAATCGCAGCAATGTTATCATATTTATTTTTTATTTATCTATTCTTTATTTCAGGCACTAATTGGCCCATGCATAGCATGAGCAGACAGTACAGTATAAACAAACAAACAATAGATTAAAACAAACATTTTGCTCTTATATTCTATATACACATACGTCTCCAAATGTTCTTGGCGTATGAAGTAAGGTTAAAAGAGTTAGACCGGAGAACAGACTGAAGCATGTAAGTACCAGTCGATTCATGCAGCAAATATATTACAAATTATACCTGTTACATAACATTAATAAGATAAACTCACCTAAGGCTACCTTATGAAACTTTATGAAACGATATACTGAAGATGCGGTGCTTGGCAGTTTCTATCACATGATTAATGCGACCTTCCCTTGCCGGCTGATCCCTCAAACAAATTATTCCCTCTCCTCTGGGCGATGCGTGCAGTCCTGGGAGGACTCCGCTGGTGACTAGAATATAGAGACATCATTCACTGTTCCATGGCTGATTGGAGTTATCTTGAATATTTTTAGCCGTTAGTGTGTGCTTCTTCTTTGATGCATAAGAAAGAGTGAGTGGAACCTTTGTGGAAGAATCCAGAGACATTCCCCAGAATCCTCACTGTGCCATGGCTGATAGAAGTTATATTCAACATTTGTTAGTCGTTCGAGTTTACTTCTCCTTTGATGCATAAGAAAGAGTGGATGGAACCTTTGTGGAAAAATTCAAAGGCCGATCGAAGACACGAAAAATAGAGAGCAATCTCACAGATGGGAGTAAAGTGATGCTGCTGTTTTTGTTCATAAGATATGGTGTACTACTTTATCTGGGTCACCTTTGGGTGCCAAACTACATTGATTTTTTATTACAACAAAAAAGACATACAGTACACAGCGGTGCCGCTCTCAAGCAAACTGGGCTATATAACTGGACAAAACATGATACATGACATAACAGAAAACATGTAAACGGGAACGTCTGATGTACAGAAACAGTGTCGGACAATTGCATTACGGCAAGAAAAAAAAAACACCAGTAAAAGATACCTGTTGAAATGCACACGTTATGAAAACGTTACGTACATTGTTTCATAACAGGCCATGTCATACGACCTCCTCTTTCTGGCTGAGTCCTTTGGCAAATCATTCTTCGCGTTTTCAGCCATCTATTCAGGTGAGAGAAGAATCTGCTGATGACCAGAATACGGTGACATTCGTCACGGCAGCACAGCTGACAGAAGTTCATCTCCGGCGCTTCGATTCACCACATCTGCCTTTCTGACTACGCTTTGATGTACGTGTAAAGGACTGTGGTGTTCCATTGCGGAGACAAGGGGGCAAGAACTGAGGGTCATAATTTGCAGGCTGAGATGATGTCGCTTCTTTCAGGGACCCAAATGCGATGCATTCCTAGAAGACCCACACCTTCCGTAAGCATGGTAGCCTAAAGTTAGAGAAATCTCACGAGATTAAGCTGGAATGCAGCCACATCTTCTTTTCTGACTATACTTAAATGTACATGTAAAGGACTGCTTTATGCCATTGCGAAGACAAGTAATCTTCAGGCAGATATACGAGTAGCATCAGATTGTATTAAAGCTGGGAAAGGAGCACAGCTGGCCAAAGATAGTCATCAGCCTCTCCGGTAGCCAAACACACTCCTAGGCTGGCTTCACTCCTCTGCCAGCTTTTGATACTATCTTATGCTACCGTAGGATCTGCTTGAAGATAAGAGACAAGTAAGGGGCAAAAACTGAGCGTCAAACTTTACAGATCTTTACAAAGATATCGCCTTCTTTCAGCATAACTCAAATGGTGTACGCGCTGTTTCCTTAGAGGTCCGACACTTTGTGGAAGCATGGTCACCTAAAATTAGACAAATATCTGTCAGAAGATTAAGTTGGAATGCAGACTCTTGTTTTGTATCATCTTCACACTCTCAGCTCTCATTTGGAAGTAGACATAAACTTCAAACCAGCGACACAACGTACCACCCGACTGACGAGGATCGAACCATTCCCACCAACACGAGCCCACCGCATGTCTTTTCCCTAGTCTCTGTGGAACCTTTATCCTAGAGACCCTGTCAGCGTTAACGGGTGTTTAATGTCGCTTTTCCATTTGCACAAATCCTGACCAGCAAATCCGCTAACACCTGCGAGAAAAAAGGGCTTCTAAGGTCTTACGGAATTCACCGCGTGGCGCACTTTCGATTTTAGTGATATTCCTGTAAGCGGAAGATACGTCATGACGGTATGACAAGCCGGCTTGACACCTTTCACCGTCCCTGTCTCAGGTACTTTCGTGTTTCATAACAAAGTATAAATTGGGGCATGGGAAAGCTCTTACATAAATAACATCGTTTTTCTGTGCTAGAAAAACGCAATGCTTGTAAATTTGGTGTATGTTCCCTTTTCGGATTCTTTCACTCTGTGCTTCAGTCTTGTTATTGGCTCGATATCGTTTTTGCTTTCAATCATATGGAAGGATCTCTTGGACTTACGTATTTTACAACAGCTTTGTCTTTTTTATATTGCTCATTTGTCTTTTATGTGGGCTCTATGTTTTGCAATTTTGCAATTATCATTAATTTAAAAAATGTGAAACTCATTTCCAGTAGCGTGTGAATTGGAGTTCAGGTTGGCATACCCAACGTGATACCTAACAACTATGCCAAAACGATATCTTCTCGCAGCAATAACTGTGATGACTAATGTTCCGTGTCACACCATTTGTGACTTTGAATCTGATTATCTGACCAATCAAACAAGAGAGCGCTGGACCGAGTCCTTTAATTGGCCGATACGTCTAAACCGTTACGGACTCCTGCCACATTTAAAACCTAATTTGGAACATCCCTCAGAACCGACGAATCGAAGGTCATCCTGCTTCACTCAATTACCTTAACGAGCATCGTCAACTCTACTGGGTAGCCCGGCTGTAGATTGAGTCCAGTGGCCTTGAAGGGTTGGCCTGTATACGTAGTTCTCAAAGACAGGCTCGCATGAATGCCTTTCAGTTTTATCCACAAACTACTTGGAGCAACCTACCACCAGCCACACGCACGGCCCCAAATCTGACCTGCTGTAAGAGACTATTGACGTAAATGTCAAAATGATAAAAACGAACGAACACGGGATATGAACGGTGAGCTTTCACTCTCTTTATGTTTTGTACCATGTATATGTAATGATGTATGTCGATAGATTTATTAGGACTCGATGTAAACTGTATCTCTGTTGTATCTTATCTGACCCTACCTCCCTGCTACCTCCCTGTAGTTCTCAAAGATAGGCTCGCATAAATACCTTAGCCAGTTGTCTCAAAAAACTATCAGCTGAACAGAAACGGCCGCATCCAACATGCTACAAATGTACATATCATTCATAATCTCCAAGCAGATCTTGCGGAGGCATAAGATAGTAATATAAGCTTGGGAAGGAGTTTAGTCGGTAGAGGCGTTGGTGAATGAAAGTCCTCTGCCAGCTAAACTCCTTCCCAAGCTTATGATACTATCTTATGCCAGAACAAGATCTGCTTAAAGATTACATCATTCATAGTTAGGATATAACCTGCTCTCCTACAAGATCCCTTCAGTGTCACTGGCGAAAGATAACGTAGATGTACATGAATGTTATCTGAGACGTCTGACCGCGACCGTTTCCAAAATCATATCTAGTTGCTTGAGGAATTGCTATTTGGCGTATATTATTACATGAATGTCTAACCTTCATCGACGTGTTAAAAATGAGCATTGTTCCCTTTTAAGTGTTTCAAGACAACCAGAAACACAAAGTGGGATTAGTTCGTTCTTTGCTGCGGTTTTGACAGCCCCGTAGAGGCCGTTGCCTGCACGACTCTGTAAGCAGTGGGATTCAACAAACAGCACTCTGTGGCTTCGTGTGATCCCGCCATTTATTAGCCCATTAATTTAACTGGTCACAGATGGAGGAATGGATTAAGCGACGTCTGGGGATAATTCGGTTGTGCTGTGTGTGTTATTTTTTTTAAAAGTTTACTGATACTTAATTGAAGTAACTATGTCAAATTTCCAAACCGGGACCCAACAGCAGTATGATATAAAAAACACATCAGTACACTAGACATAAAGAGAATAGTCGTGGGCATTATTTGTGTATATTTTTACGTATACATTTCTATCTTTCGTTTCCACAAACAGCAATGCCCTGCCCCTAATCAAAAATGTGACCTATGCATTATGCGCTGGGTGTAAAAGGGCGAAGCGAATGTGCCTGACTTCGTAGTAGAAAAATTTAAACCACAAGAGGTGCAATAACGTTATCATTCTTACCAACGCCATTAAATTGCAACTTACAAAAGACAACTTTCTCCAGAGAGCCAACGCAAAGTTTATGTCCTTTTTCGTAACTCTTATGTGCGGGTAGGGAGACGGAAGCGTGGCTGGGAGCTCCGCAACACTCAAGCGGACTTCACAAGAGTACTTCACACTTACGGAGAGCTGTAAAGGAAATGTTCGCCATGAGGAATATCGCCATTTGGGTGGTTCCATCGCTGATGGCGGGCGGAGATGGGAACGGGGAGGATGTCATCAGTAAGAATTACCGGGATGTGGAGTTGTCGCGCGGGGAGAACGGCTAATGCTCCCGCGCTGAGTTCTATTAGCGCCGCGCTATTTATCACACCGGGCGGAACTCGTGAAACTCCGCTGTGGTAGCCTCCTTTGCAGGCTCTAGTGACGGGGCTGGAAGCTTTTTGTTTGTTTGTTTGTTTTATTTGGATCCCCATTAGCGATACCGCCGACGTGGTACCGCTATTCTTCCTGGAGTCGGAAACAGGCAGTCCGAAGCTTGCCGGGGAAAGGGAGTTTGCCATGGAAGGGTACCGGTGTTTCCGCCCTCAAACTAATTTTCTAGGCAAACTTCATTCCAAGCCAAAGTACCTTTCCTAGCATTCATTCATTCATTCATTCATTCATTCATTCATTCATTCATCATTCATTCATTCATTCATCCATTCATTCATTCATTCATCCATCCATCCATCCTACCTTCATTCCTTCCTTCCATCCATCATTCATTCATCCATCCATACGTCCGTCCGTTCTTTCTTTCTTTCTTTTTCTTTCTTTCTTTCTTTCTTTCTTTCTTTCTTTCTTTCTTTCTTTCTTTCTTTCTTTCTTTCTTTCTTTCTTTCTTTCTTTCTTTCTTTCTTTCTTTCTTTCTTTCTTTCTTTCTTTCTTTCTTTCTTTCTTTCTTCTTTCTTTCTTTCTTTCTTTCTTTTTCTTGGAAAATAGCCAACCAGCGTCTCCCCATGAAATAAAAGCCATCCCCGCCAGAGCCTGCGAATGGAGCTAGTACGCGGCGCCTTTGAAGTAGATCTGCTGACATCAGCGCGAATCCTCATCTGTGTCGGCGGCAAACATTCCTCAGACATCTGCTGACGATGCTGTTCTCAAGGCGCCTGGTTAGATGAAGGGAATTAGAGCGTGGTTAACAGCGCTTTGTGATCTAGTGCGCATAACTGCCGCCTCCGGGTCAGATTCAGAATTGCGAGTCCATATCTTAACTCTGATGCATACACGCCATTGGAAGGAAATGTAGTTTGTGAGGCTTCGCACCTTGAGCACGCAGAGATACCCCATCACACTTCTTTAAAAAGCAGTGACGAAAGATAGTGGATGTTATCTTGAACGTCCACCTGACCGTTTCCAAATTATATCCTGTAAGTTGCTTTAAGGCCCCCTTTCCACTAGACGGTGATCGCGCTGTGCTCTCACTGCGACCTGAATAGGATATGTGTAATCTTCGCTTTCACACTGGGTATATCATACAGAATGTAAAAGTGTGACTGAGAAGACAACAAAACACACAAGGTGTAAAAAGATTACGTTTCTCTTCTATAAAAGTCGTTGAGCGATCTGTCAAATTTAGGTCGCAGAGAGAGCGCGGCGACAGCGCCGTTCTAGTAGAAATGGGGTATAAGAAACTGCTTTATGGCTTATCTTATTACCTGGATGTGTAAAGCCACACTGGCTTAATTTTATGGATGACATCCTCTAGAGACCGCAACGCTAACGTGAAAGGGCGAAAAAAAGAACGATCCATCACAAATTCTGCTAAACCACAGAACTACACATCCAGTCCATTCTTTCCTGGGCTTTTTTTTTTCTTTTTAATCAGGTTCGTAGGGCCTGATGTTACCATCATGGTGATGAAGAGCGGCCCATAGCGATAACTGTAGCAGCATCTCTTCTCCCTAAGTCAGAAACATCATTTTGGTTTGTATCATTCACCTCAGTAAGACTGTTTAAGACAATCTTCACGATTTCAATAGTGTTTTTATTGCCATTCTTTTTTAAAGAGGGGGGGGGGCAGGGGCGCTGTGACTCCATATCCTGGCCATGTGTCCCCTTGCCCTGGAGAGCAGATCATCTGGCAAACATGACATTTTGACCAGGGATGCTGTTCGATGACTTCTGGCCAGTTTTTTTGGTGGGATCAGGCGAAAATCAATGCGCGCGCGGATGTCATCCATGAAGTAAATCAGTGTGGCCTAACCTTCGCATCATACCTCTGTTACGGTGGTATCTCACTGCACTTGGGGCACCGGTACAGCACTGCGGGGTTTGAAAGATTCGCAACGAATTTTAGAGATAAAAAACGAATTTTCTAACGTTACTAATTTTTGTGTATTTTGTTGCCTTAAGTCATATTTTAACGTTATATGCAATAGAGTCCATTCCAAGTCACCATGAGGGTTTTTAGGTGATATTTGTAATTAGTCTAAATTATTTTGAATAAAAGAATATCTGAGCCACAATAATTACATTCTTTTCAAAAATATTGACGAAGACAATACTCATCTATTTGAATTCCTTTGAATATTTTGGAAACATTTTGAAAGTAACTGTACACAAATATCTTTATTTAGAATAATTGTGAAACCTCTGTGTGATTATGTTACATTTACAAATATTTACAAATATTTGTAAACATTGCCAAATGGTAAAATTAGTTTATTGCCCCCATAAAAGTAAGCTCTATTGTTGCATCAGTATATTTCAGATTTTACTGCTGGGCACTGGTGGATCCTTTGTGGTGGGCCATTGTCACATGGCACCCAACCATACTTTGCAAGGATGTGTGAATTGCTATCTTCCCAGCCCACTGAACCATTTACAAAAAATGGTAGAAAATGGTAGATAATGGCAGAATGCTGTTATCATTATTTAGAAACCATTAGAAGTATCCAATTCCACACCATGAATATTTCCAAAGTTTTACAGGGCCAGGAAAATATTTATAAAGTTGAAACAGTGTTAAAAATATTTCTGAAGTATCAAATGTCCTAGACGTATAATTACAAAACTTTAAAATCAATTCTAAACAATGGCAACAAACATCCGCATGGTGTCTTGGAATGGACTCTATATGAATTATTAAAAATCGGCGAAAATAGTACAGTGCCGCAGTGAACGAGCCCCGCAGTGCCACAGCGGTGCCCCAAGTGCAGTGAGATACCACCTTTCCAAGGTGGTGCCCTAGGGTGCAATGGTGAGTAATGGTCACGTTTAGCCAACGACTGGTGAAATGATGCGAGTGGTAATGATACTAGAGTAATGGGTGTCCCGTTTGTCAGGCCTTCGGCGCACTGATGAAAGAAATTGCCGAATTGGGTCCTCAAGAGGGGAAATCTCGCGAGACTTTGATCGGCCCGAGAGTGTCAATCATCTCCAGACATGCGCACTAACTCCGTGACAGTCACGTCAGGTGAAGCAAGTAAGGGATAATGTAGCAAAGTATGCAAGAATTGATTCGAGAAGTTGGGCCTTCTGACAGGCGTTGTCAGGTCTGTTGAGAGGTGGAATCATTTACTGACTCTCGTGTACTCAACCTATCTGTATCGTTTAGCTGGCATATCTGCCCCTAGGATCTGTATCTATATCTGGATAGCCCGTATAACCTCTCTTACGCGTAACATACAAGCTTCTATATCTTTATCAGAACCACTTTTCGGCGTAACACACCGGCTTCTGTATCAGTTCTGTATCTGTATAGCCGGTATAACCAACATTTGTCGCGCGCAACACACAACCTTTTGTATCTGTATCTGTATACTATTAGCTTGTTTGTTACGTCGATGAATATTAGACATCCAGGTAATAAGATAAGCCAAAAAGACGAAATATAGTGGATGCTATCTTAAAAGTTTCCAAAATCATATCCAGTTTCGTGAGTAACTGCTTTTTGGCATAGCTTGTTTGTCTCCTTCTCTGTATAGATATTCTATTCTCCACTAGTCCTCATCATTGAGCCTTCCCTGAGCTTGGATAGACTGCAGACGAGTCAGAACGCCCCAGGGACAATACGACCTTATCTGGCCGGCCGAAGCCTTTGGCAAAGTTTTCCCCCGTATGTGGTCAATTTCTACTGCTATCTATGCAGCCGTAAGAGAAGTAAGGTACATATTAGTATGCGGTGCAAATAACCAGTGGCGAAAATAAGCTCCAGGAGAGTCTGATCTTGATGGTAGAAAGAGTTTGGCGTTATGTTCTTATCTCCAAGCATATGTCACGTTTCACAAGCCCCTGGTCTCCAAAGCGCTGGTCCTTTTTGCCGCGGCAACTAAATACTGTCTTGATCCGTAGATACTGTTTTAGTCCACAGATAATGGCTTTGTCAATGGATACAATTTTGGTCCATGGATACTGTCTTAGTCCATGGATACTGTCTTGGTCCATGGATACTGTCTTGGTCCATGGATACTGTCTCGGTCCATGGATAATGTCCTGATCCATGGATACCGTCTTGGTCCATAGATATCGTCTTGGTCCATGGATAATGTCCTGATCCATGGATACCGTCTTGGTCCATAGATATCGTCTTGGTCCATGGATAATGTCCTGATCCATGGATACCGTCTTGGTCCATAGATATCGTCTTGGTCCATGGATAATGTCCTGATCCATGGATACCGTCTTGGTCCATAGATATCGTCTTGGTCCATGGATAATGTCCTGATCCATGGATACCGTCTTTGTCCATGGATATCGTCTTGGTCCATGGATAATGCCTTGGTCCATGGACACCGTCTTGGATACCATCTTGGTTCATGGATACAATCTTGGTCCATAGATACTGTCTTGGTCACTGAATACCGTCTTGATCCACGAATAATGTCATGGTCCGTAGATGTTGCCTTGCCCATGGATTCTGTCTTTGCAGACATAACGATTTTGCCACCGGCAATCTGTTTGGAGATCGGTGATGTTCATTAGTCCACACGAGTGAATCCAGACTCCCTGTAAATCACTCAAGAGTTTTTGATAGTTTGTTTATTGATTGTGCAATCTGATGGATGAAATCGGATTCTTGACGCAACGATCGTGATTGAATGTGTACGTTATAATAATCTTTATCTTTATTGCAAACTCATGCCCGAAGGCTATATATCCCTTTTCATTTGGACGGTGCTCTCGCCGCGCTCTCTCTGCGACCTAAAAAAAAACGACAGATCGCTTAACGAACTGTATAGAAAAGAAACGAATCTTTTTACACTTCGTGTGTTTTGTTGTCTTCTCAGCACACTTTTACGTTTTGTATGATATACCCAGTGTGAAAGCGAAGGTTACACATTTACAGGACGCAGTGAGAGCGCAGCGCGATCGCCGTCTAGTCGAAAGGGGGCCCTAGACATGCGTGTGGTGGCTCTGTCTTGGATTACATCCGATTTCCAAATGATAATGACTACTTCAGGCGATAAGCTAATTAAGGTTCCAATGAAGTAAGATCTAGTCTTTGACTTAATATGAGCATCATTGCCAGGAAATGTGCGTGAGAGGTTCTGTAAAAACATTGATCAATAAGAAGTTCGGCCAAGCTGTCAGAATCATTACAGTATCCAACATTTCAATCGCTGTTTCCCAACGCTTACTCAACTTTTAGAAGACAGCGTTTCAACAAAGTGTTAATGTAATAGGTTAGACGTGAGCGTTGGGAGTGTGTCTAGCTTAGAAATGTTCTAGTCAGACATTTGACAGCTTTACAACTATAGACGTGTTTTACGGCGTAGCTAAACTTTGTACAAAGCCAAACAAATCACGTAAAGAGCCATGGTCGACACCCACACGCATTACTTAAACACCGTGTATCGACTGCATAGATGTATAGCGAAATGAATGAATAAATGAATGAATGGATGAATTAGTGAGGGCAAGTGATTTTATTTTCAAGCCCAGATAATACAAGCTGCCACACAAAATATAGTCTAATATAAGTAAGCTAATACACAGAATTGCCCCTTGAAGAAATATGAACCAGGCAAAAATGTCAGAACATCTTATTTCTATGGAAATGTTACCTTTAGACGCATTAAGACTACAAGCAAAAGTTGCCCCGTGCCAAATGCGTCGGTTCCACGGAGAATGGGCGGAGGCCCTCCCGGCTAGCGAGCCGCATGGCTTCTCCCGATAACACGGACTCACACGTGGCTAACATGTAGATGGGACGAGTTTATCTAAGGGCACCACCCGCCGTATGTGCAAATACGTGCTGTTTACGTTATACGTGCCAAAACATGGGCAATCTTTAGGATCCGTAAGTGGTAAGTACCGCCTCCGTACGAACTAGTAGGGAATCCGAATGATTTTGGAGCACGCAGACACGCCGTAGAACTTTCGTTCGTTCGTTCGTTCGTCCCATAGCCTTTTAATCAGCCGAAGGCTGATTAATTAGCCGTAGGGGCAGCACAACAACATGTTATGCTGTATCAATAGGCATTTTAGTCCCCTGGCGGCGCCTATCTCCTCTCCGGGGCATGGTGAATGATGTAAATCACCATACACTCATTTTCACCTGAGTAAAGTGGGGAAAGTCGTGTAAAGTGCCTTTCCCAAGGGCACAAGATCGGTGGCACGACAGCGGGATTCGAACCCGCAACCTCTCGGTGCAGATCCGGACATGCTGCCCCTGCGCCATGCGGTCCCACACGTAGAACTTTACGCGCAGGTAAATCTTTGTGTGCCGTCGCGCTGCTGATTCGCCCCTCGTATGTGACAATACGGGCGGCGCGCCTGCCCTGTGCAGCCTGAACGTTTTCAGAAATACGTGGCGGACGTGACCTCCACAAAAAAACGTACGGACAAATCGCACGTATGGCGGGTTGTGCCGTTAGCTTTTGGCAAACTCAACGCCCTGTTCCAAACTCTGCAGTCCTTCCCATCGGCACACGTGTCGGCTGACTGGTGTTTTATGTGCCGTTATGGCTTTTTCCTAACATCAAACACTTCGGGCTTACCGGCCTGAAGGCAACAGTAGCCGGAACAGATGCTTTTAGCTCAAGTTCTTTGCCCACCGACGTCCACCCCGATACATCAAAGGGCCGGAACTAAAACTTTTAAGTGGTACTCGCTTTACCGTAACGTCTTTAGAGTCTCGGCGTTATAAGAAATCGACCGGACTTTAATCTTGGCACTCAGTTTCATTAGCGGATTGCCGTTTCTCGAGGGTTGGAGCACGTCTCAAGGCTAGTTCGTATTGCCTCCACGCGCGGAACTATCGTGGCCCGGAGTTGTTAAGTAACGACGTGCATGTATCAGCATGCCTGTACCACTGGAGGTGTGGGGAGATGGAGTCCGGGCGAGATGTCCGGGAATGGGACTGAATTTAAATTAAATGCCTACATATTGAGTTTTCTTTGGTATCAAAATTCTTGTCAAGATATTCGTAGTGGATTCTAAGCTGTCAGTGCCGTTCTTGTATGTGTACTTAACTATATACTAATACGTTCTTATAAAAGTAGCTTACTTAACTTGTTCTTACTCGAATTCCGTCTTGCCAAACATTGTTTATTGTTTATTGTTAAAATGACACCCATTAGTGAATACACTTGTGCATCCACTACTCTTCCTGGGGTCATACATTAAAACATATACATTGCATTGGTACACATACACATTGGTACACATTGATCGCTATCGAAAGGTAACATTCCATTTATAGTACTTCATATCATCATATATAAGAGGACCGATAGAGAATCATTTAGACGAAGCATCCTCATCATTATGCATACATGTACATGTATGTTTGTGTCAATGGCGTCGTGTGTGGCGTAACTGGTAAAGTGCTGGGCTCAGAACCTAGGGGTCCCTGGTTCGATACTCGCCCTGCCCCCGGCGTTGTGCCCTTGGGAAAGGCACTTTCCCTGACTGTGGAGTGACGCCCACCGAGCTTCTTTGGCTAATGTGTTAATAGTGTACCCACAACACACGGGTTTGTTGTGCCATTGCCCACATATATGTGTCAACATTTGTCACTAGGAACCGTTTTCGTTATGTATGTGACAAAGGTTTACCATGTCAGACTTGGCACTACCAGTCACCGGAGTGTCAGAGGCTGGTTTCACTGTATTTTATGGTGACAGAAAATCTGGGCCTGACAGATTTCATGGATTTTCGTAGAGACAGAAAACTCTCATTACACTGAACGTTATATTTTTATAGACTGATGCAATCTATGTTTTTCTACTTCATTAACCCAAGTAATTCAGACAAAATCATAGTTCTTATTAGTTTAGAAAAACCTGATTGTAAACCATATCTCTTTCAGAATCTACATCTTCTCTATCACAAAGAAGCAAGAAGAAATCAAATTCACTCTGTAGAATATGATTCTTGTGTTAGTTCGACATTGCAAATTTTAATTTTAATTTATTGACGTTGCAGACACAATGCAATACATGGCAAACCCAAGCAGCATAGCTGATATTGGGTGCATGTGTATCTGTAAACTATTCTCGTTCGTTTGCTGTGACCTGTACTTGACCCAGTGGATATGTATCCACTGGATCAAGTGGATCATTATGTACAATAATGATCTTTATTTATTCTTTATCTTGAGAATCAGTCTCATGACTTAGAAATGAAATAGCGGCACAAATGGCCCATAGAGCCCAGGGCAGTGAGAGTTAGTGCAATCCCTCCAGGCTTTGGCGGATGTCCAATATAGTCTTTCCGTAACACCGCAGGGGAAGACGTGTTGCTATTTCCTGCGTATCCCCCAGTCGTGGATCGTTAAGTGAAGTAATTACCCGTTTGGTGTAGCTGGCTACCAGACACGGTACAATAATGACAACTTTGGATCCTTATCCGATAGAACAGAGGAGAGCCGAATTCGAGCGACGCCAAGTACAAGCATTGTGAAAATGATCTTCTGTATCTCTACTTGTATCTACAGTGTTATACCGGTCTACAGCGAGGTACCATAACAACTATGGTAATTGGTAACATATCAGCTTCGGAGATATAGCTACCAGACATAGTGCAATGATAATAACTTTTGATCCTTATCCAATAGAAAAGACGAGAGTCGCATTCGAGCAACACCAAGTACAAGCAAGTACTGTGACAAGCTCTTCTGTATCTGTACTTGTATCTACGTATACATAGATGCTCGTACAGCCACAGATATACAGTTCTCAGTTGGTACCACAGCTACAATGATGACATATCAGCCTTGCGGGCATTGGGCAGCAGCTGGTTATATCAGACGGCTTACCATACTTAATCCGGCATGTCTGGTTTCTAGCGTTATTCCAAAGCTCGAGGGTGCTTCAGAAAGTAATTGTCATTGGTTTTATAAAATGAGATATTTTAATCTCGGAAGGATATATGCCTCTGTGGAAAATTTCAACACGTGGAAATGCGCCAGATGGAAAAATTGAGCCTGTTATAAAACCAATGACATTACCTTCTGAAGCACCTTCGTATGTAATGAGAAACCCTGTCGTAGTAAAGTAGCAAATAGATCTATTCTACAATATGGTTCTGAGAAGGAATTGCTCTGTAGATGGCAAAAAAAAACTTGTCATTTCGGTAGCGTACGCAGTCCAGTGATTTGATAATCGGTCCTGGTATTGCAAAGGCACTTAAGTTAATGATGTATGACAATAAGTTATTACTAAGTTTAGGAAATCACATCTCGTATGATAGGACTAAAGTTATAATTCTAACCTTCTTTATTACGGATATACTCATTCGTATTGTGTACTTCATGATTGGGTGGGTTTGTTACCTGAATTGAAATATGGTTATTGCTACCACTATGATATTTCTATGATGATAATGTTTTATACTGCTCATATGATGCTCATGTAGTAGTCGTATAATGCTCATACAATAAGATATAATAAAGACTAAGAAGGGCTTTTTAGCACGTTCTGTTGGATATCTACACAAAAGGTGTTAGAAATATTGCCATAAAAAGAAAACTGCATACAGGAACAACGTCATTGAAAATGATTGTGTGTGTATTCTGTGTTGTGCAGATCGGAGTTGTGTGAAGAGGAGCTGCTAAATCTTACCGTAGAACAACATGAGGCAACCGATGCTTGTTCTGCTGGTCGTCGGGGCGTTCTTGCACCCGGCCCCGAGTGACTCCGTAGATAGCCACGGCGAGCCCGCGCTGGAGGACGCCATGGATGCGCTAGGGAGGGTGCTGGACTACTGTGAACGGAACTACCGCCTGCTGAACCTGGATGCTGTGATTGGAATTCGCATGGTGGACGGTGAGTGTACAGAGTTTACATCACACGAATATAGTGTGTGGTATAGTGTTTGATGTAGTGTGTGATATAGTGTATCTGATATAGTGTGTGTAATATAGTGTGCACATAACTGCTGATGCACCTGGAAGCTGTGCACTGCGATAGTAATCATAATCCGCATGGTGTTTACACCATATGGATATAGTGTGATATAGTGTATGATACAGTGTGTGAATACAATTGTAACTTGGTGGTTTTCAATGTATTGGTGAAATGTGGGTCAAAACCATAGTGTTAAACACTGCAGCAGAAACGGCCAATTCCACATAACAGTGCGCTTTCGTCTTGTTACTAGTATCACGTCTGTCTGTCCGTCTGTCTGTCTGCCTGTCTGTCTGTCTGTCTGTCTGTCTGTCTGTCTGTCTGCGCTGCCTGACTGCCTGTCTGTCTGTCTGTCTGTTTGCCTGCCTGCCTGTCTGTCCGTCTATCTGTCTGTCCGTCTGTCTATCTGCCTGTCCGTCTGTCTGCCTGTCTGTCTGTCTGTCGAGGATTTGTTATCCGGATTCTCAAAAAAATTTGTCAGTCCTCTCCACCCTAACATAACATCCCACCAGGTTTCCTGTCGGCTTTCACATGTAAGGGAGGAACTCCAGGTGTTTTGTTTAGTGATTTGTGACCCTGTTTCTAGACTAGAGGTCAAGAGTTCAAATCTCAGCCTGTTGCGGTTCGATATATTGGAGATTTGCAACCCCAAAGGATTGAACAATACAACGTTACCTAATCTACCATCATTGTGTCTATCTGAAATAGGACGTAACATAACATTGGTACCAAAGCACATTTGCACAAGCCGCCTGTTCTTGTTACAGCCATGGGAACATTAGCCCAAACTATTTAATCAAATTATAGTGTGAGTAAACTGCATTGCGATGCGTTTCTTTCTCCTCAAAGACTCTCCCAAGTCCGATGTCATATCGGAATAGATATAACCGGTACCTTCGGCACATTTACACAAGCTGTGGAAGTTAAGCCCAAATTATCTAAATAAAGTGTGAACCAAACTGCGTTAGGGTGCGCTTTCTTTCTTCTCAAAGACCCTTTAGTCCTGCGCCATATCGGAATACAATCATCGCCGAGCTCAAGCTATCCGTCAGATCAGTAAACCGTCGTCAAACGTTTCTGTAATTGCTTACAAAGGGTCGGAATGGCATTTCCGCGGCCCTATCGGCGGCTCGGCACGCACCCTCTGACATTTCACGGTTTTATTAAGTCGTTCCCCGTCTCTAATGGACCTAAGAGGTGCTTGGAGACCCGGCAGATTGTATCTAAAACACCAAATTACTGCGCGAGCGGCTGACATTTCGTCGGTCTCGCTGATTGACAATCTCGGGAAGGCGCCACATTTCTCATAGATATAACCTGGAATGCAGTCTCGTTGTGGCACGGCTTACCGTTGTTAATGTGGGCTCTCTACGGGGCCAGTGCAGCTTTAAGCCGCCAGGGAAATAGTTCACACCCGGTAGGATTTTTACAAACGTTTGTGGCCGGCAACAACAAAGTCCTACCGCGTGAAAATCCTACCGGGTGTGAACGATTATTCCTGTGAAAGAGAGCTGCACTGGCCCCGTAGAGAGCCTACACTTACTACGGTAGGTCGTGCCACAACGGACTGGATTCCAGGTTATCATAGATACGTCGTCATGCAGGGTTGCTAGCTGTGATCTTTAGGCAGATTCCTGGAGATGGAGCTCGTTTCTGGACGTCTTCCAATCGGCACGACTTCACCAATCACACCACAATACACAAGCAGCCCGTAACAGTAACTTACAAGGCTATCACATTTTAACCGTTCCTGATAACAATTATGAAGCGCGAGCTTCCATTTATGATGTCACCGACCGCAAATGTGAAGTCTAGACCTATTACTACCCTTCCAACTCTCCAAGCAGAAGCTGATGGGGAAATCGTTAGTGAGGATAGCTGACACTAAAAGACGACATACAAGGAAAAGGTCACGATTTTACCCATCAACTTCTGCTTGGAGAGTACCAATTCCCACCAGCTAGAATAGACACCGACCGCAAACTTCATGATCAACCACACGGGAAAAGGAAGATCGCCAAATTCCATTTAACTTGGAAGATGGGCGGATGCTTACTAGTTATTTACAGTCATACAGCGTACACAGTCCAGTGGTTAGTGACCCTGCTTCTGGACCAAAACGTCCTGAGTTCGAATCAGTTACTAGACATTCACGCTACTGGGAAGGGTTAGGGGAATTTCCGCGGTACAATGGACATGTAAATGTTGTACATAGCGTCTGTCTTCTCTGTCACGAACAGTGGAAGATAAACCTAAATGTTTATTGATTTGATTTCATGCAAGTCGGCTCAAGATCAGTTTCATTTTGATTTGCCACCAATGCTGATGCAATGACCAAGTGGGTATATGTAGAGTGTTCGCCTTGCATTGATTCGGTAGTTCCCGAGTTCGATCCCCGGCCGAGTCATACCAAAAAACTTTAAAAATGGTTCATGCTGCTTTCTCTGTTTAGCACTCAGCACTAATAAGGAAGAGTACAGGAGTTAAACACACATCACTACCAGCGAACTAGCCCCTTGCTGTCATGGCTTGCACAAATGTGTGGCCCAAGGGCTACAGAAATGGAGACGGGCACCACCCATAAGCATCTGTTACAGATGCACAGGTAACTTAAACTTTAACTGATGCAGCCTCCAAAGAGCCTCAAACCAAAGATAAACAACCAGATTCTGGTCACCTGCAGACCCTACAGATAGCCGTCCCCCGCGGGCCGCACGTTCCCGCCCGTTCCATTTACCGGCTAGTTAGGTGCACACATTAACCTTTGCCTTCCCCTGCACCCAATATGTGCGGAACGGACGCCACGCCACACCGAGTTTTTCTCCACGCGTTAGCGGCTGATGACTTCCTTCAGGGTCTCTATGCTATCTGCGGAAACCTTCTGGAAGAGAAGTCAGCCGGAGGCATGGATATATAGTAATGGGAAAACTCCAGGGCGGTCTACATGTACTCCTTGTGCAATTCCAGGGAAAATTGCATTTTCGTGCTTAAAGAAGAAACTGTTATTGCAAACTGAAACGCCCCGGAATGTACCAGGAGGTCTTTATTACGAACGGGCATGATGAGTATCTTTTCAAACTTTTCCTGACAGTCAGTAAGAAATCAGTGCATCCCAATCGAAACATCAAACTCTCTGTTCCTACAACACAATAATGACACTGTACACGTATATATATCATTGGTCCCATGCTTGCTCTGATACAAGTTTGAAGTTGTATTCGAGGTCAAACGAGTCGGTGTGGGTCAAATGTGAATCAAATAAATCTGTCCGGATATGCAGCTCTTCAGTACAAACCTGGTGTGTTGCGCCTTGAGGCGGTTTACCGGGTATGCAGAACAAACTAAAACTTGATGATGATTGTGTATGAAGATATCAAGCCAAAGAACCCACATATTATAGAAGAAGTGAGTAAATTCGTCTTCCACCGTCTAAAAAAGAAGAAGCCAAACCCAACAAACTAGTATAATGTACACTTAAAGTAGCCCAACATAGTCATACGGAATGTAGTTCATTAGCACCTTTGTACTTTCCTTATAATACGTGGTGTTTGTACCTGCAATTAGCCCTCGGGTATGAACTTGCAATAAAGATATATAATCACAGTTGTTCTCTGTGCTGAAAATCCTGCAGGGCAGCTTACCGTGTTGTTACGGCGGCTACGGGCGGGCAGGGTGCAGGCTGAGCCCGAGCAGCTCCAGCAGATCGCATCGCTGCAGGAGCGGGCTTCTCACCTGGCGGACAGGACGCTGCCGGAACTGGAGCGACAGGACAAGGACTACTACACACGTAAGTTTGCGGAACGTAGAGGGAGTGAAGGAAGATGATACAAAGAGGGAGAGAGGGAAGTAGAAAGCAATGGATTATGCTACGGTCACATTTCCAAACCGGAGCCTGGCCGAGATGTATATCAAGGAATGCACACAAATTATGCTTCGGATTTTTGTGTGTGATGTTCTATGTGTTTTGGATACTTTTTGTTACAGATAATTAGCCAGCCGGGTCTAATTTTGGAAATGTGACCGAAGCAGAAGGAGGGAGAAAGAAGATGATAACGAAATGAACGAGAAGGGAGAGGGAGGTCATGTGACACACTATGAATGAAGTGCTTCCTTGTGTGGATGTTGTAACCCTACAACTTATCTAATTGAATAAGCTGGTGAAGTTGGTCCAAAAGTTACGACCACGGAAAATCTATATCTTAACCTGGCCACCTGACTTAACTGTTGCTTGATGATAAATGTTATCCCGGTTTTACCCTCCGGGACCCTGCCACCCCCAATGTCAATGTCGTGCTTAGTTATTACTTCGCGTGACGCCTTTTGACCCAACCATCCATCGATTTCTGGAGACGTACAGTGTCAACCTTGACCTCTGATTCCCGGAGACGCACGGTGTCAGTCCTGACCTCTGATTCCCGGAGACGTACAGTGTAAGTCCTGACCTCTGATTCCCGGAGACGCACAGTGTCAGTCCTGACCTCTGATTCCCGGAGACGTACAGTGTCAACCTTGACCTCTGATTCCCGGAGACCGTACAGTGTCAGTCATGACCTCTGATTCCCGGAGACTTACAGTGTCAGTCCTGACTTCTGATTCCCGGAGACGGACAGTGTCAACCTTGACCTCTGATTCCCGGAGACGTACAGTGTCAGCCCTGACCCTTTGATTCCCGGAGACTTACAGTGTCAGTCCTGACCTCTGATTCCCGGACACGTACAGTGTCAGTCCTGACCTCTGATTCCCGGACACGTACAGTGTCAACCTTGACCTCTGATTCCCGGAGACGGACAGTGTCAGCCTTGGCCTCTGATCTTCACCTGACTCCGGGCAAAAGTGTCACTTTCAGACACTATTTGTCACAACGCGTACGTGGACGTCGATATTTTACTGACTTTGCTCCGAGACACATGCCAAAATCAATCCAGTTACTAATACTGTGAAGGAAAACAAAACCAACGTACGTTCCATGAATAATACATGTGTGAAAAAAAGCTGTATCAGTATGTTCCAATCATTTTTACATTACCATACAAAGCTATATTTGCATACGTCACTGCCCACAACGGATCCATCTGGACGTAGAATTTGCAGTGTACCAAAAATTTATTGTGTTCTGTTTGTTTGTTTGCTTTCTTGCTAATATGAGAATCCAAAATTTAGAAGTTCATATTGATGGTGTAGACCTTACCCTACATGTACGTAAGCCGTGTCCAAGTTCAGGGTCATCTGGCGACGTCTTTTTTAATCTTCGAAAGACTATAAGCCGCTCAAACCTTCAGGAAGAAGGATGCGCTCCCCGCATTCATTTTAACGCACCTGAATCAAACATGGCGTCCCCAGCTTACAGAGATCGAGCTAAATCGCCAAACAGCCTCGCGTTTCCGCCTTAGCGAGCCACAGCCATCTACAACAGGAAGCGGGTCTTTCATTTCCCATTCATGTACACAGGCTGATGCCTGCCTCTGACGTCTCCTAAAGCCCCTGAGAACCCTTTCAGCCAGTCTACGTGCGTCATCCCCGCCTTACCGCATCAACAGCGTTCCGGAGATGCACCAGGTCTGTCATTAACGTTACGTGTATGTAAAGGTGGTAGCTCACGGCACTTGGGGCACAGGTGCGGCACTGCGGGGTTCGAAAGATTCTCAACGACTTTTAGAGATGAGGAGCAAATTTTCTTACATTTTGTGGAAGAACCCGAATTAGATTTGTGTGAACCTTGATTTGATAATTGAAATATAATGTAAAAGTAGACAATAAAATAGTAACTTGCTGACCCAGTACCTATGTGCCACTAGGTACTACAAGGCTCTGTACGAAGAGTATTAACTCGTGACATGAACTAAATCTATCCATCCGGTCCTGCACTAATAATGCAGAAGACGGTCCGACACGCGGGTAATTGAAATGCAGGATTAGTAGGTCAGCACGGCAGATTAATGGTGATCACACCTGAGCCCCTGTGCGGTCCCGATGAGCCGGTGATTACACCCGAGCGGTCCCGATGAGCCGGTGAGCTCCTGACCCATGCACCGTCGTGTTTGGTCCTCGGATAGGGTTAGCCTCCTTTACAGGCGTCTCTGGGGGCCTTGGCGTTTTTTAAACGGGAATAAAAGGAAAATATGCCGGGATGGGAAAAATTGCCGGGAAAGGAATACATACCGGGAAGCTTGTACGACGTGCTTGGGCCAGCTTCTCGGTATATATTCCTTTCCCGGCATGTTTCCTGTCCTGGCGTATTCCCGGTTTTAAAAAGTCGCCAATCCCCCCCCCCCCCAAACAAAAAACTTACGCCAAGGCCCCCAGAGATGTCAGTGAAGGAGGCTAGGAGAGGGTGGAGAATCGGTAAACAGCACAAGTGGCTGCACCAAGGGTGTCGTTAGATCCTCCACGCCAGATGAGCTCCTAAAGTCGGGACGAGGGAGCTGGGTTTGCCAAACAGCAAGTTTTACAGTTCTGACCTGCAACGAGGTGACGAAGCCTTCCTGTGTGTTTGTGTGCATGTGTACGGTCAAAACTGCACAAATTTAACTAACTTAAGTGCAGTGCCACATTGTCTTCGTCTGTCCAAAAGCAAATAGAAAAAAGAAATTTGTACGATTTTTAGTACTATATACTTTAGGCGGCTTTGCGAGCCACAAGCCCAGCGTTTGGAACTAGCCATAGCCACATCTTTAGTAGGTAAAAGTGTATCAAAGTCTCTCTCTCAAAGAACTAACCACAAATATTGATAGAAGTAGACGCACACCCACGCTTTCGCTGGCCAGAAATGTAAGTGCTCGAGAGTCACGGGCTGAGCTGAATGATAGCCCCTGGCTATAAGGGCGGACTCGCCTGAATACCACTCCAACAAATGAAGCAAACTAAATGAAATGTAAGAGACTCTCTTCGGAGGTGTACCCTTCAGATGACCTTGCGATAACGGCCTCTTATCGCCGAGCGGCACCCATCAAGAAACCCTCAGGGTTCCTTTAAGGCGTTCTCCCAAGACGGTTCTTTCCCCGGATCGCGCAGGTCGGCAGTGATGGATGGTTGACCCGCGCGGTTCCATTGATCCGGAGCTCCGGTGAGAGGACGCGTGCTGAGCCGGGCTTTCTGTGGGCTCTTGTCTGGTTAATACCTTCGACAGGTGCGGGAGGATTCGTCGCCGCGTAGGGCATCCACACGATTCATCCGCCCTTTCGTTTTGTAGATAACTTCTAAGCCGCACATTGAGTTGTCTTGTCTCGCTGAATAAAGAGAGAGAGAGAGAGACTGAAAGAGAGAGAATGAGACAGAGAGAAAGGGCTGGGGGAAGGAGAGACATAGGGAGAGGGGGGAGAAAGAGAGAAAGAAAGAGAGAGAGTCAGACAGAGAAAGGAAGGGAGAGAGAGAGAGAAAGAGAGAGGACACGTGCTGAGCCGGGTTTTCTGTGGGCTCTGGTGTGGTTAATACCTTTGACAGGTGCGGAGGGACGTACAGAGGGGCATCTGCAGGATTCGTCCGCCTTTTCGGTTTATGCCTCTTCTACGCCGCACATTGAGTTGTCTCGCCAAATAAAGAGAGGGAGAGAGAGGGAAAGAGAGAGAGAGAGAGAGACAGACAGACAGACAGAGACAGGGACAGAGACAGAGAGTGGAAGGGAAAGAGAGAGAAACAGAGAGAGAGGGGGAGGGAGGACGCGTGCTGAGCCGGGGTTTCTGTGGGCTCTGGTGTAGTTAATACCTTCGACAGGTGCGGCTGGATCTGTTGCCGCGAAGGGACAAGCAGAGGGTCATCCACAGAATTCTTCCGTCTTTTCGTTTTATGGATGACTTTTTGTGTGCTCTGGTGTGGTTAATACCTTGTCTTGACTCGCCAAAGAGAGTGAGACAGAAAGACAGAGATAGAGACACAGAGAGAAGAGAGAGAGAGACAGATAGAGAGAGACAGAGAGACAGACAGAGAGACAGAGAGAAAAGAGAGGGGGTGAGAGGACGCGTGCTGAGACGGGTTTTCTGTGGGCTCTGGTGTGGTTAATACATTTGACAGGTGCGGAGGGACGTACGTAGGGGCATATGCAGGATTCGTCCGCCTTTTCGGTTTATGCCTCTTCTACGCCGCACATTGAGTCTTGTCTCGTCGAATAAAAAGAGATAGCTAGAGAGAGACAGAAAGAGAGAATGATATACAAAGAGAGGGAGACGGGGGGAGGTAAGGAGGAGAGATAGATAGAGAGGGAATTAGAGAGAGAGATAGTCGGGGGAGAGAGAGAGGGAGGAAGAGAGGGAGGGAGAGAGAGAGGGGGAGTTAGAGTGGAGAGATTAAGTAAGAGACGGGCTTTCTGTGTGCTCTGGCGTGATGTCGACCATCCTGTTAGCTTAGTACCTATAATTAGTTAAATTGTATCTTGTTGTCTCTGCATATGTCTGTTATGTCTGTTATTAGTGACCTGTACCTTGCCCGTCGAGGTATGAATGTACAATAAAGGTCTTTCAATACCTTCGACAGGTGCGTCTGAATTTGTAGCCGCGAAGGGCAGTACAGAGGGGCAGCCACGGGATTCTTCAGCCTTTTCGTTCCAAGCGCACATTGAGTTTGCCTTGTCCCGCAGATTAAAGAGAGAGAATGAGATATAGAAAGAGAGAGAGACGAATAGAGCGAAGGATTGAGAGAGGGAGAGAGTGGGAAGATGGAGCAATATAAGAGAGGTAGATAGACAGCAAAGTTGCTACTGGTTCGCCCTTCGGTATTGAAACAGTTCTCTACCTATCTTAGTGCCTAGGCCATGCGCTCGAACCATAGCCTGCCTCTAAACTTTTTTTCAATCTAGTCTTTGTAGCTGGGATGGAGGTTGAACAGTTAGAAATTGGAAAAAAAAAATATTCTTGCAGACAGGTGTCATTTTTGTTTACTTGTTTGTTTGTTTGTTTGTTATAAACCTGTTGTTGTTTCTCCAGAGCTATCCCCGATCGTCCAGCCGGGGTTCTGGGAGAGTGACGTCACCGGCAGGACCACAGACTCCGCCCTCCTGTCCCCGCCCTCCATACCACGTGACCACCCCTTCAGTGAAGACGACAGCGACAGATGTCTGTCAGAGCTGCTGGGGACAGGGTAAGCTGACGGAATCAGTCATGAGTTTGTTTGTGACTTGATATTATTTGTTTTTGAGTAATCAGAAACGTTATGAAAGTTTTTTTGCTGGGTGAACTTGACTACTATGGCATTGATGAGTCCTGTACTCCTCAGCAATTACTCAAAGAGTTAGAAGTCTAACCGTTACATCAAAATTGTGACACGTAGTTAAATACAATACACTGTTTAGATTATAAATCAAATTCTCCGTATTGCTCTTGGTCGATAACGTTTTTCCGCTTCAAAACAGACTCGAATTTTAAAGGAAGGTAGCAGTGCGTTGATATCAATGCAGCTGACCTCACCGTGACTATCGCGAGACACAGAGCGCGAGATCGAACAGATCGAACATCACGTGACCGTAACGGACAACCAAGATGGCGACCGACAAGGAGTTATATTACCCCATTTTCAATCCCCCAAAGGGCTGTCGATAACGGTGCATCATGGGACGCAACATTGGCTAATGTTGGCTCGAACTAAAACTAACAAGTATCGACCTATTGGTAGCAAGCTGTTGGGGGAGATAGGTCCCATAATCCGTCAATCCATGAAAGCAAATTACCCTGCTGCGGTTCAAGTCCGTTCGATTGTTTCTTATCCCCCTTGGTTTTTACGACAGGGGGGTCTAGCCCATACTCTGTAATACTGGTAATCATTGGTTTTGGTGCTTTGGGGAAGAAATTCAACTGCCCTTTTCAGCAAGTGCGATAGGAAATGGAACATGCGTATTAACGTACGACGTTTCTTCAATACATACCTGCGTATATACGGGAAATATGCAAAGTTATATATATAACGTTAGCATCCTTCGATCTATATTGAACATGGTAAAATCCTAAATGATATCAGCCCTACAGCGTCGGCTGTGGGTAAACAGTGCAATACGAGAATGACAGTCTCTGCCACACAGGGCACATCTATAAGCTGACTCAGGTAGAGTTCTTTCCGAATGATCCACGTTTCTTTTGCCATGGGCATCAGTCTGATCTGACTGGAAATATTCAAAGTTATGAGGAGAATTTCATGAAATATTGAGGCGATCTATCGCAAGTATCGACGTTTTCTTGGCAAGCTGTTAGGAAAGATGGGTTACTCAATCCATCAGCCCGTGACAGCAAATTGCCCTGAATTACGGTTCAAGTACGTTCGATTGTTCACAACTCCGGGCGGATTTTAAGTTGGAATCTAACGCTGGTTCACCTTTATCCGAGGGTAACCTATATTCCTTGTTTGTAAAAAAATCGTTGTTTGTATTTAGGGATATGAAGTCGACGGACGGTGGATTTAAATCGGAACATTTTAAAGATATTGCAAATTTTGTCAGCAGACTTAATACTCCTAAATGTGCTGTTTTTAAAGACAACGGATAAAGGTCACCCCACAGATAAAGGTGAACTAGCGTTACCTCCGCACTCTGTAATAATCAGTTTCAGGTAGAGGTGGGTACCGGTACAGAAAATTCAGGTACAGGTACGATCCAGGTCCAGAGGACCAGGTCCGGCCTTGAACCTTGACCTAATCATATGTGAAAACTTGTGAATGGGCGATACTCAAAACAATGTTCGCTACAAAGGATTCTGTTACGTGGAGTATCCGACGCCCATTGGCATTTCTAAGATCCCATCTTCATGTTAACAACGGTAACTGCTTCTGTTTTATACCAAGTTTGACTGTAGAAACTTGGTAAAAATGACTGTCGACTCTCCTCTACTTCGCTCTTGTTATTTTCTTAGAACGCCTGCCGGTATGATCTGTTCATTTTCAAATCGGTCCGTTTTTTCACCGGTTTCCACCCCCCTCGTTTCAGGTAGTTTTTAAAGCTCAAAGATGTTGCAGATTTTTCAACAGTGAAATCCAACTGCGTTATTCAACAAGTGTAATAGACAATAGACCATGGATTGCGACATTTCATGTATACATGATCGTTAGCGCAGACAGATTATATATAGCCTCTATACACTGTAACCTCCTTGGGTAACGACAATATCCGAAAGTGTGTGAAAGTTTGCATGAAAGATGGAGATGAAGTATCACAAGTATTGACGTTTCCCTGGCAAGCTGTATGGAGAGATAGCTCGCTTAATCCATCAAACTGCAAAAGCGAATCACCCCCCTTCGGTTCAAGTGCGCTCGATTGTTTAATATCCAGCGGTTTCTCTGTAGGGAGTTGTTGTACTTTAGTTTGGAATTCAGCGCGTACCCTGTGGGGTGGTGCCTTGCAAATTGGTAGCTACTGTTGCTTACCTTATCCCCAAAGTTCATCTGTACAACTGGCAGACATAATTCAGAGGAGGGTATTCGATCGTGAACAAGATGAAGGTCGTTTCTGTTACTTTCGGGTAGACGTTTGCTGAGATATTCCTATTCTAAGATGATTATATAAGCATTTGCAGAAATAATCCCGTCCCAAAACAAACCTGATAGCTTTTGTCTACCCCGAAGGTCCTTTGGTGTCTTAAAATCAGTTTTATTTATCATATTTGCCATCACGCATTACATTCTTAATTCCTTCTCCTTCTGTTAACTTTAGTATTGACTCTTGCATTTATGCTGTCTTACTCCAAGCATGACAAAGGGAGTTTTGAGTCCACTATTCGTGATAACTAAGTAAGTATTTGTGATGACACCCATCTTCATAACGGTTGCAGTCTACTGTGCTTTCGAAGGGCGCCCTCGCACCCTCGAGCTCTCCTTTGTTTATTCCCTTCCCTGGCTATGCTCCCATGGACTAAGTAGGTATACGCGAACATAAACAGTTTGATAATCAAACATTTAACATAGTCTGCTATTCTCCGGCATGACCCTTCCTGTCACAACCGTCTAACTGCTGTTGAACAACTCAGCAAGCAAACAACCATAAAACAGCCTTGTTTAGAAACTAATTTTCTCTGTCGACTTTGAACCAACCTTCCGCCTCACACGAGTGTCACTTTTGTCAACTCAATTTTGCTTCTTGGCTGTCAAGACGTCCCCGTCTTCACATTCAAATCCCGACGCCATTTTCCCCGACAGGCGGTTAGGCCTTGATCCGTCCGCTTCTATTAGCCGGAAAATTAAGTTGCAGACGTCAAGGACCCCAGTGACAGCTCCCGCATTATTAGACGGCAAGTTGAAAGCCCCTCGCTCGGCGCTGATGACATCTTCGTCATTGCTGCCAGTTTATCACCGAGCCAGGTCTGCATCTCTATTTATCAACAAGCACAACCGACCTTCAACGTTAGGCCCCATTGATTTATCTTAATTTACCTTGCCGTATGTCTATCACTGGTTTTGAGTTAGCCCTGTGTTTCATTTCTGTTTATTCAAAGTCATAATATATTTCTGTTGTTATATTTTATTATTATTTCAATCTGGACGCTAGGAAGAATAATAATGTATCACTACTGAATATCTGAATAACCCAAACCAAACCAAACTCGCTGCGACCTGAATTAGATTTCTGTAACCGTTCATTTTGTATTAGGAACATCGGATAATTTATGTGTTTTATACTTGTTTTCACAATATATGCACGTTTTTTTTTGCAAAACAAGGTCTCAAGGTCTTTGCTATCATTGATGTTATATATATATATATATATATATATATATATATATATATATATATGTTCGCACGATATGTCTAAGATCCGTAAGACCAAATTTTCCTAGGCTTTTATGTTCATCTATGTTTGTTTGCACTATATGTCTACGTGATAGATACAAACTTCCCCCCTCGTCAATAAAGTTTCCCAGACGCTCATAAGACTATAGTCATGAAACCAAAGGCCGTGTCTGGCGGTACGGCTAATTTAGCGGAGGAGCGCGACGTTAGTGATAACCTTTCCGTCTGGCGTGACCATAGAACGACTAGCAGGGTACGCAATCGGGCTCGACTCCATATTGTCGATAAAAAAAGAGTTAGAATCAACAGGGATACAGAGGAAACTGCTGAAAAGGAATTCGTGGGCTTAGATTGACATCACGACGACAAGAAAACACATAACTTCTATGGTAACCGTTCCAGTTATCCTTTAAGGCTGTATCGCACTATCAAACCTGCCATCCATGCGTTTCTTTAAAAGTGCACACTCTACAATAACAGGGCTAGGCTTGTACAGTACGTCTGTTGCATCCGTGAATAGTTTGGTAAGACACTGATTGAAGAGGAACTTTTTACACATCCTGCCTATGAATTGATATGCAAAAGAGATCTAGTTGGAGAACGGGTTTATCGTAACTATCGCAAGTAGATCTCTTTTGCATGTTAATTCATAGCTAGGTCTCACTGTCGAAAAACATCGGACGTTATCTGAAACGTCTGACCGTTTCCAAAATCATATCCAGTTGCGTGTCTGAGTAACTGCTTTTTGGCGTATGTTACTAGCTTCATTGATGTTATCCAAACATTTAATAACTTCGTAGTCTCGATGATGACTACTGATTTATTTGCAACAAGTGCTGAATTGGGGTAGGAGAAGAGCATTTCAAAGATACATTGAAACTCATTCAAAATCATATCCAGTTGCTCGAGTAACTACTTTATGGCATTTGAAGCGCGTACAAACAGGTGATCGGGCTCAATTGACCGAAGCTTCGACCGACGTGTAGTCGTCGAAATGACGCCAATGAGCCGTGATCCTCTCAAGACCAATATTCGACCCCTTCCTCGATCCATGATGGAAAATCTTTGGCGCGGCTTCACACCCCTCCCTGCCGCTGATTGAGGGTAAATCTCCGTCGATATCCACTCATCCGATCGTCTTCACAAACCGCGGAATCAATTCGTCACGGGGAAACCCCTAATCGGAATAGGCAATCACTGGTAATGAGCTCTAAATCACAACCAACGACATCACCGTGAGTTTGTGGTAGACATTGAAGTGTGAAGGCCCCCCTTCTACTAGACGGCGATCGCGCTGCGCTCTGACTGCGATCTATATAGGATAAGTGTAACCTACACTTTCATACTAGGCATATCATACAAAATGTAAAAGTGTGACCGAGTAGACAACAAAACTCACAAACTGTAAGAAAATTTGTTTATTTTCTATACAATTCGTTTTGTCAAATTTTCGGTCGCAGAGAGAGCGCGGTGAGGGCGCCGTCCTGGTGAAAATTGGGTAGAAGGGAAGTTATATCCAGGATCTTAGTCGCGGCAATGCCTGGAGATTCCGATTCAATCAGGGAAGATTTTCACTCCTAACTCTTCCTATCCATCATCTTAATAAGGAGTTTGCCGGAAAGGAAAATGGTTTTGCCTGATTGGTTGGAAAGGTCGACTGAGCAGAGTGGGTGGGAATTCTTTCGTTCTAGCCACCACAGAACGTCTGTATTGGCATGTTAGCTATCCCCAATGTGGAGTCGTGTGGCACAATCGGCAGGGCGTTCGATTCATCACGTAGAGGTTCTGGGTTCGAGTCCGTTGATGTGGCACCGATCTTGTGTGAAAGGCACTTTCATCATCATTATCCGGGCGTGCTGGTTGCACGGATGGACATGACTCTCTTCCTCCATCCTTCCCTATCCTCCATAGCCTTGGGCAGATCTTCAGCTGAGCAGCCAGTATCCTCACAAAGTTGATGTACATATGTTTTGCGTCGTGAAAGACACTTTACACGACTTAACTCACTTCACTCAGGTTAAAACGAGTACCTAGCCTCGATTAGGGACGTCCCTCGGATATGACGGTAAATGGAGGTCCCGTGTCAGGGTACAGCTACACCCCATGTACATTACAGAACCTACCGCACATATCAGAAAGAGCAGGCCTGGGGTTCTTCCTGGTGTGAGTGCTTCAAAACCTACAGTCTAAAGAGGCTGTAAGAGATCGCAATTGAACTGATATTCCTCGGGCATGTCCAACGTTAAGCATCTCTATCGATCCCTAAAGCCCGTCCTCATAATGGCTTTTACAGATTATGATATTAACCTCGTGATTCCGTCTAGAAAGTTGATCGTGGCCCGAAGTTTTCTTCTAGCTGCGGCATTCTGTACACTTGAGATATCCTAAACACTAATGGGTATTTCAGAAACTGCAATCCAACGTTAAGACTTGATTAGGGCCGTCCCTCGGATAGGACGTTAAACAGAGGTCCCGTGTTTGGGTGCAGCCACACCCCAAGCACATTAAAGACCCCACCGCACACACCGTCTTAAAGATGCTATAAGAGACCCCCATTTAACTGATATGCCTCGGGCATGTCCAGCGTTAAGCATCTCTATCGATCCCTGAAGCCCGTCCTCATAATGGCGTTTACAGATTATGACATTAACCTCGTGATCCCGACTAGAAAGTTGATCGTGGCCCGAAGATCCCTTCTGTGGCATTCTATACAGTTCGGATATCTTATTGGGTAGTTTAGAAACTGAAATTCGACGTTAAGACTTACAGTCATCAGTAGGGTTCTCTTATCGATCTAAAAGGCATGGGCAGAACCGTACACGCTGGGAGAAACGGATGACCTATGTGCCACAGATGTGCCATGAGTTCTTATGTTCTTTTATGAAACCCGAAGTTTTCATAATGTATAAACATGGGTACTTTAGAAGCTGCAACCCAACGTTAAGACTTACAATCATCAGAATGGTTCTGGTGCCAAGTTAAAAAGCACACGCATAACCGGACACGGCGGAATTAACGGGGGACCTATGTGTTCTCAAATGTATGAAACACGAAGTTTTCTTAATGTAAAACGTTTTCAAAAGAGCTTTTTGCAACTACGACAATTACTTTATCTCCGCTATGAATAAAAATCGGGAATGTCACGAAGTAAAGTATCGAAGACGGCACAAGACAAATGAGAGCGCCTTATCCCAGCGCTTGGCCGCCTTCCAGAACACTTGAGGGCAAGTCTTGTACTCACCTCAGATTGATTCCGACTCAAGGAGCCTGCGCTCTTCACCCTTCGTCTGTGATCAAGTTCTCGGTCGATAAAACAGGTCCTGACTTGGCTTCTTGAGCCTCCCGCGTGACGTGACCGATTGCTTGGGCCTGGGGAAAATATGTTTTGCATCCAGGTATCCGAACAACCCTAGCAAAAACCTGCCGACTCTAGCTGTTTTCTTTTTTGTCAACTGTGGCAAAGGGCAGGACATTTTTGATCTGACATTGAAGATGACAACATTCCTGTCTTCTAGGTTCTGTAAACAGTTTATTGCTGAGAACAACCGATATCGATGTAAAAATGTGTAGTTAACATTGTACTTTTTCTTCATTGTATTGTTATACTTATGCCTGTACAGTGTACATCTGGATAATCACAACATCATGTTGAAAATACCAGTGCCCGATGAAATTTAGTTTTGCATTGCTGAACTGTATTTGTTGGATCACTTCGGTCGAGATCGAATACAAAAAGAAGGAAAATCGCCGCCTACCGACCCTGATTTTGTGTCTGGTCTGGAAAACACAACATTTATTTTGCTAGGCATTACCAGACTGCCCTATATTTCCATTGCAAACCGTTTCGCAAATGGCAAAACCCAGATGAGCAGCAGGACGCGCCGTTTTCCGGTACATGTATTGATCAAACGTTGAAAAGGCATTTGTGATAGTCATTGTGGAGGGTTTCGTACCCTTGATGGCCGACTGGCGGATACGCAAAGGACAAAGTGAATAGGAGCACAATGTAATGCACAGTTTTGTCGTCAGGTATATCGATCTTCCATTGTGGAGAAGTCTTCCGAACATTTCTAAGCAAATGTTCCAGGCAATGTCCGATATATCTAAGAGTCCAGGATGAAACAGCTACAGTAACGCAGTATCTCCCCGCCTACTGCATATTTCTATTATTCTGTATCCAGCTGCATAGCCACAAAAGAGATTATCTATCTCTGGAGAATACCTGGCGTACGTATATTTGTCATATGAACCTTTCGCCATTTTGTATAAAGAATAATGTTTTGTAAATGCAATCGTTACTTTATCCTGCATTGTCATTATGGCAGTGCAGTTTCAGTTTCAGTCGAGGACGATGCACTCATGATGTCTGAGAAATATAGTTCAAAGTGAAAGTGAACGATTGAAAGTCTCACTTAGAAGATCTATAGCAAAGTTTAGTGAATAGTGAAGCTTTGTGATGTTCTTAAATCTAGCACAACACAATCGTAATGTCTTCTTCACGGTGTTCTCCTTGCTGCATTGCAGGCAAAATGGCGACCAGAAGTGCCAAATCTCCGATGCATGCTGGGAAATGATGACGTCACCGAGCTACACCGGCTATTGGCTGACGCATGAGCTGTTCTACTTAGAGGTACTTTGGATATTTTATACAAGCCTTTGGCAAACGCACATTTGACAGTAGCTAGTCTTACCAAACATAAGACAATTTCCGTATAACTTGCACTAATACTAAATCAGTTTTAGCATGGTGTTGACGTCGTGGCGTCATGTGTGGCGTAATTGGTAGCGTGTTGGGCTCGGAACCTAGAGTTCCCGCGTTCGATACTCGCTGTGCCCCCAATATTGTTCCTCAAGGAAAAGGCATTTTAACACGACCTTCCTCACTTGTTACATTCTCCTCGTCAGTCCCAAAGCAAATGGAAACATTAAAATATACCGGCTCCACTGAGGTCAATATTTTCGAATGGCAAGGCACTTCCAAGTTTGTTTTTAGTCTCATTATACATTAGTCTGTATGTGTATTTCTTGATTATGTACTACTAGGTAGGTGAGCGGGCAGGGTGCCGTGACCAGCTGGAGGTGCGGGCAGCAGAGAGCAGGAAGAGGAGAGGAGTGACCGGCATGAAGTCTCTGTACTGTGCGAACATTCTCAGAGAGGCGAGGAGAATAGCGGGGGATGGGTTTCTGGAGAGTGGTCAGGATCTTTTCATGGAACAAGGTGAGAAACGTTTAAAAATGATCGTGATATACCTTGCATATCATCATAACATATTCATAGAAAGACAAAGGCGTTTCATAAAAGATCTCGAAAGCGAATGAAAACAATGTGTTCTTCATATTTCTTTATCAAAAGAGTCTGACGTAAAACTTGGTGACGCTACTCTTTTCTTTAGGCCCCCTTGCCACTACAATGCGATACGGCTGATTCACTGAGGATGTGTCTAATCTTTGGCTGTTAAGCGGTCACAGCCTCTTATGGTAATATGTATTGTTTCTTTCGACACTTTTTCAGCATTGTTATGTGGGCTGATAGGCTACAGGGACTTCTTCCGGTCGTCGTGGCTGTCCGCCATCTTGAAATGGCAGTCCCCTAGCGGCTGTTTCGGGCACTTCAGCACCCCCTCCCCTGGCAGGATAGCAGGGCGGGCCGGCAGGCACAAACGCGTGCGGAGGAGAGAGAGAAAAATCACAGGTCATGTCCTTTCACGTTGCAATTGTTGACATCTATATTTCATTGCATTAATTTGTGTTTGAAAACCGTATACGCCATTTGACACGCACTTACATAAACCCTTGATAGTAATAGCCTTGGCTAGTCGGGTGACTTTGGCTGCCTGTATTGTCAGCCGAACGAATAGATAAATAAAGATAAAAGACCGTAGTGTTTTGGGATGAAATAGTTGACTTAAAAAGTGTATCTTTCCGTTGTATGCAGAGAAACCAGCTGCAAATAACTTGCACTATATCAGCCTAACGTGAAACAAATATCTTTACCAGGAGAGCAAGCCATCAGTATATGTCACAGTTGGCGCCTATAAAAACCTTTAATGACATTTACGGGTAGGATGTGTGTCTTAACCGGCGATCTTCCTTTTCCAGACGGCTGTTTGATGCACATGACGGGAGTTGCAGCGGGAAGTCTGGCCGGGTATCTGCGGTACATTCTGGAGTACTACCAGGATCTGGCCGAGGGGCGGTTATAACTGTGGACATTCGCGAGACTTGAAAATTCTACCGCCAACAAAGATAATAGGACATGTATTATCTATGAATACCTCAGACTGGGAAAGCTGCTTTCACACAAGAGAAGTGTTGCTGATTGAATACGTACTGATCGATTACAAGAAAGGTCAGGGAAAGATTACAGAACAATGGGTTGTGTCAATAGATCAAGAAAGCTACGGCTGCTTCAAGAGGATACTTCTATCGTTTTCCTAGTGAACTGTTCGTCCAAGGGTGGATCCAGGGGGTTAGAAGATCCCACGGTCAAAACGCTCCTTACTGGCACATTCACCATGGTCTCGATGTGCTTTCTCGGTCACAAAAACTCCTATAGGCCGGTAACAGACCGATCCTGGTTGTCATACATGTACATGTAACAGAACAGAATCGCTAAAGCTGTTAGAATGCGAGCATCCAGAGATGCTCCCGCACCGCCCACTACTTCAGCAACCCACCTGTGTCCTATGTGTATTGGACCCGTCAACCACAGCAGGACTCACCAATACTTACGGGACAACGTGATGTCACTGGTCATCGTTGATACCGACGGACGAACAACAACACATGTATGTGTCTACTGCTTCGTGGTTCGCCCTGATTCCACCCACTCATCGCAATCGCGCCAAACTCATACACAGCTGAGCTGAAAGGATTTCACCCTCTACACCATCAAGCTTTAGGCTGTCGACGGATCCACGCGGCATTGATGGATCAAAATCTATCTCAGTCTCGTAATGTTTGATGCTCACCGCAGCACGTTTCCATACGTTTTTTTATGAACTCGACATACAAATCAATATAAATGGTAGAGGCGGTAACTTTGAGTATCATCTCAGAGCATAAACGAGGAAAAGTACTAAGATATCATCTTAGCTAATTAACGAGGGCTACTAATTCATTCCCACATGCTATTTTGAAAGACGAATTTATCAAGCTTAACTTTATAAAAATAAATGGAGATGGACCTGTGACGTATGAACTATTTTGTATGACATCCGCACAGGTGGCTTTGCTGTTAGCTTGAAAATTCATCTGTGTTGTTAGAAGTCATTCCAAAACAAACTTTAATTGTAATTTCCAGCACACAAATTGGACTGAATCATTTTTTTCTGTACAAATCCAATCTTTAAAGTGACTATACAGCTACATGTACAGTGGATTGTTCCATCCTTGACACGGCTGGAGCTGGACAGTAAATTATTTGTATAGGTTTCAAATTTTGTGTTGTAAAGTACGGTACAACTTTTCATCAGCTTTGGTGCTGATTGTTTGCTAAAATGTCAAAGGTGCTGGAGTTGGTTGGACAGTCAAATAACTGGGTAGGTTTCAATTTTGTATTGGAAATTGTGCTCAACTTTGCATGATATTGTTCGCTAAAATGTCACAGGTAAAGCAGCAGCCATAGACATATCGAGAAAGACTATCTAGGCTCAGATTCTTTTGATGTACGTCTAAACTGAATGTCGGGGAATCAAAGAGTACTGCTGCTATTTACGCTATTTTCGCTGGGACCAATATGTAATGCGTTCCCTCGGACGATAAATACTATTTATCTATTCATCCCTCTTGGCACGGTTGGGTCTACCTATCACCGGACAAAAGGTACGGTGCTTTTCAAAGGGTAAAAAATAATCATAGCTGGGACCAATATGTAATGCGTTCTCTCTGACGATAAATATTATTTATCTATTAATCCTTCTTGGCACGAATGGGTCTACTCGTCACCCGGACAACCCAGAAAGTATTTGCTTTTCAGTAGGCAAAAAAAATATATCATTGCTGAAAGCATGCCGATGGTATCAGTACGATTCATGTTGCATTGCGTCTATATATTTGTAAGCCATACAAGTGACGATCGCTTTTGTTGTATTGCTTTAATGCTCGTCTCATTCGTCATAGGTCGTCCTGTTAGTCCAAAGCCATTGAAAAAGCAGGCAGTGACAGAACCAACCACTGGGGGCCAAGGTTAACGTCACATTTCCAAACCGGGGCCATGTAGGGCTGGTTTGGAAACACAAAGTGGAAATGTACACTTAAAAGTATACACAGATAATTCCACGACTGTTCTCTTTACGTCTTGTGTAGTTTGGCGTCATTAATATCATACTATTCGTTCCCAAAAGATGCAAGGCCGGGCATCGGTTTGAAAATCTGACGTTAGCCTTAGGCATAGGTCACATTTCCAAACTTGGGCCCGGCTGGGATGTTCTAAGAAACAAAAATTAAAATATATACCTAGAAATATACACAAATCATGCCATGAATCTTTCTTTTTAATTTTGTGTATTCTGATGTCTTTTATATCATTCTTTTTGCTCCCCAAAGCTACCCGGTCGGGCCCCGGATTGAGAATTGGGACCTAGGCCTAAGGCTGGACGTTGAATGATGAATAACGGGCATCACCATGTCATGTGTAGGGTCAGCTGAGGTCAGGCGATGCCCGGGGAAATTCTAACGTTATTAAATCACGGTGAAAGAAACATCGGCGGGTCAGGCTCCACAGGTGCGGACTGACCCAGAATCAGCTGTCTGTAGTCTCTGGGTTCTCATTAGATTCAACAATGATGTATTATTGTGTTGTCATCACATGATGGGGAGATGAGATATTGATTGTTATGAACAATGTTCTGTTGGAATATATCATTGATTAATCTTAAGCTTCTAGCAATTGGTTTGATTCGTATGTCAGGTTATGAAGCTAGAATATAGGTTTTCATTCATAAAGTCCAGCACATGTATTACTACCAACAAGGGGAAATGTACATTCTTCTGCATCGATTGGCACTTCAAAACACCATACTGGTCGTGGTAATTCAACAACAGACCATAAACTTACACCTATTCACATGCCAAATATCAAAGCAATCTATCCAGGCTTTCTAGATTACCTTGTTCAGGCATACGCACGCACGCACACACACACACATACACGCGTAGACAGAGAGAGAGAGAGAGAGAGACACACACACAAACAAACACAAGCATAGATAAAGACAGAGTAAAAGTGAGCCAGAAAGAGATACACACATGGACGCTGCTGCCTAAGATATAATCAATTTGTCATGAAGGCAACCAGGATAACGAAGTGTTAACACAAATACATGAGACTGTCAGCCCGTGGCAGGCCACATTCCAGGTAACTGGATGACACATGACGCACAAAATCCGAATTCAATCCAACGTTCTCAAAATCTGTCCTGTATTAGGAAGAATTTAATCCTGGCAGATGCCTGAAAGATTAAGTCCCTTCATCTACGAGACGTGTCCAACATGATCCATGGGCGAGAGGTAATGAAACTGTAGAGGAGATTTTTCTGGGCGTCGGCAGACATCCATCTCCGCCTCGGCTCGTCCGTCACATCTGCGGCGGCTTCCGGGAGATTCTCTCCCCAGACGGACCGGGAGATTTCCCGCCGATTTATCTACCCGCGCCGTGAAGGACGTTAGAATTTTGTTATAGAGGATATTGACCTGACAGGTTGACGGAATGTTTTTTTCTGTTTTGCTTTTGGACAGACGAGGACAGACTGCATGCACTCACTGAGTTTGTAACTTCTCTAACAATGCTACATACTCAGTTTTGCCTCCCCGACGGAAGTCAGGCGTCCTGTTTGCGAATTGTGTGATACTTGACAACAGATATCTAGGGCTCACTTAAAAACATGAAAGAAAGGATAAGATATGTCCTAATGGCTCTAACACACATCCATCTCCGCCTCAGCTCGTCAGTCACATCTGCGGCGGCTTCCGATAGATTCTCTCCCCAGACGGAGGGAGCTTTCCCGCCGATTTATCTACCCGTGAAGGACGGAGCGTGCTGGTGTAAAAGTTTGTCATAGAGGACACTGACCTGATAGGTAGACAGAATGTTTTTTTCTATTTTGCTTTCGCACAGGCAAGGACAGACTGCACTCAGGTTAGCAACTTATATTAACAGTGCAACATACACAGTACAGACAGAAGGTAAAGGTAGTCTTGACACACACACACACGCACTTTTAGGAGGCGCGGGACTGAAGTGTGCTCTTGAACTTCTTTAATCCATGAAATCCTACTAAATCCAGTACTAGTGACTCAGGGCTAGACCTTCCCCCTGGCCCTCACAACCCTCGAGTGAAGCTCTGGTCTCTATCTCAGGTCTATCTAGGTCACTAGTGGGCCAAACTAAATCTTTATCAGTGACCCCGTCACACGTACACACACACACGTACAACTTCAACAAGAGAAAAAAACTAGACTCCATTCCCTCGGAGGTTATTGTTTTGAAAACTACTCGCGAGGTTTTCAGCTCACAGACAATTGGTAGAGGGAACTTTGGAGAGATGTTAACTTTCACGAAAGTGACAAATGGGATTCCTTAAGAGACATTTCCACTTTTCCTTTGAACTACCCGAGCCCCTGTAATGATCTCCCAGACGCTGACGACTTAACTTGTCTGTATCGTTCCGCCGTTGGCAGGGATGATGACGGATCGTCCGAGTAAGCCGGGAGCAAGTTGGCTGGAGAGTTCGATCTCTGTCCCGTCTTACCCGGGATGGAGCAGGCATTATGTTGAGCCGGTGTGTGGCAGCTTGACCCATCGTGGTGATCATCAAACCGGCAGAAACCGCACAGACAACAGACACGTCAACCAGAAAAGCAAAATTTCGCGAAAATGCAGTGTAGAGTTGGATGGAGGTCTGGCGAACCTACGTGTCGTATCAGCCATATGGTGATTTACATCATTCACCCGGACTCCAGGCAGAGTAGTGATGTATCAGTCTCTAATGGACAGCCTATCCGAACCAAACTATACCCAACTCGCACACAATACTATCAATACTATAGCATTAGGCTCGTTCTAGAGGGTATTATGTGTTAGTGAAAATTAAAACAACAATAAAAACAACAACAGTTTAGCGTGAAAATTCAGGTCCATTCCGTATGGCTGGAAATTCGCTTTTCCCTATAAGGTTATTTTGTTTTGAACATATGGATGAATACAAATACAAATGGCTCTAACACGCATGGAAACATTCTAGGCTAAAAGGGAATCAATCGGTGATTCAGTGTGATAGATATCATAACTTTTAATTTGTTTATCACTTTGAAATCTTCTATCACATATCGATGCGGAACCTTCTGGTGAAGAATCGGCGTCAGGTTCTCAGCTGGACTCCGGCCCGTCTGCCGCAGCTCAGACAATACAGTATTGACTAAACCGTAAATCCGGACACGGCCCAGCAAATCAAGAGCCGCCCTGCACAGATCTATACATCTGTCCGGACTCTCCGCCGGGGAGAAGTAACGCGCGATGGTGTTTCTTCTTTTCTTTAACTATTCATAATTATAGTAAATTAAGGGAGTTAGATATATGTAAAGGTTGTCTCATGGACCCTTTGAGGCTGCAGGGCCAGTGAGTTGTGCACTGTGTCTTGCTAATAGGACACTGCATTGGAAAGCGGAGACCATTCCTCTCAGGCAGGTACACATTTTTACGCTTGAGGGAGGGAGGGAAGTCGTGTGAAGTTCCTTTCCTAATACCCCCCTCACGCAGTGGCGGCGGCACCGTGGGGGCAGTGGGGGCGGCCGCCCCCACAAAAAATAGGCCGTGGGGGCGACGCCCCCACGATAAAATAAGCTGAAACACTCAAAATCAAGCTGAAACCCTTGTGTATATTTTCACTAATGGAAATTTCATCAAATCTCGCTAGTCTACTGGCAAAATTTGGCCCTGAAAATGCAGGAAATGACGTTTCAGAGGGTCCAGATTTCTAAAATTTCAAAGGACCTCCCTTGTGAGGATTTGCGCCGTCGGCACTGGACATGGTGGGAAAATGCTACCGGAGCGTCGTCCACCACGATCTTTTTCTAGTAGAAATTTCATTATCAAACTTAGATTTGTTTGCAAGCAAAATGTTCCCCACAAATGCAGGAAATGGCATTCAAAGTGTCCTGATTTAAAAATTTCTCCAAAACTCCCTTGCGGCGGCTTGCGTCTTCGGGGTTCACGACGACGCAGTGCAAAATATGTTGGTGCGTGGGTCGTCGCCCTCAAAAATCGTTTTCTCTACTAGAAGTTTAATTAAATTCAGCTTAGTCTGTCTGCAAAATTTGTCCCTCAAAATACAGGAAATTGCGTTTCAGAGGGTCTAGATTTCAAAAATTTCCAGAACCTACCTTGCAACGGCTCGTACCTTCGCCGCTCGAGATGGTGAAAATATGTTGGTGGTGTCGCCCTCAATAACTAAAGCTAAAACTATGTGTATTTTTGATAGAAATGTCATTGAAGTTAGCTTAGTCCGGCAGCAAAATTTGCCCCTCAAAATACAGGAAATAGCGTTTCAGAGGGTTAAGATTTAAAAATTTTCCGGGGGTGCATGCCCCCGGACCCCCCTAGAAGGGTCGCGCCTCCGGTGCGACGCCTTGGGCCTTCGGCCCTCGATTTAGTGATATGAGAATTTTCGCCCCCACAACTAAAAAATGGTGCCGACGCCTCTGACACGTAAGGCGCGATTCGATCGGACGACGAGTCTGCGAGCTCTAATTTACGAGGAGGCATGACCCTGATGCCGACGAAGAAATGATTGCAGTTCCCTCTTCCCGTCAGGGTCATGACTCCTCGTAAATTAGAGCTCGCAGACTCGTCGTTCGATCGAATCGCGCCTAATGTGAGGGGGGTATTAGGACACAACGTCCAGGAATAGGATCATTCGTACTAAAAGTTGTTTCACTACGTAAGAAACAAGTCGCCAGTATTACAGCCTTCGTCGTGACATTCCGCAGTCTATTGTTTCCGTTCATACGCTCGTACTTTCCCGCCACGCTGAAAAGAACCATCTAGCTCTCTCTCTCTGTACACATAAAATCAGGTAAAATGTACTTTACGTCTCACGATGACACTGTCAATATTCATTCCCGATGATATGTCAGCGTTTGTGGCTGTCTGGACGTGCCGGAATGGTCTGCCTGTCACAGTTTCCGCTGATGTAAGGGGGCAGGAGATTGACCTTTGCCCTCTCGCGCCGTTACGCGTCCGTCCCTCGCGAGATTTACGGCGGAACGTGTCGAGGAACTCCCGCCAAACGGCGTCTTGTCTATAATGCAGCGGTTTTAAGGCCCCCTTTCCACTAGACGGCGATCGCGCTGCGCTCTCACTGCGACCTGAATAGGATATGTGTAACCTTCGCTTTCACAGTGGGTATACCACACAAAACTGTACGACTTTTGATTGCACAGCGGTAGTTATGGAGCGGCCTCTAGTATAACGAGAAAACGAACGGCAATATTGAAGGCTGAAAATGCTACATTTTTGTAGCAAGTTTGTCTCGACGCGACCGTTACTGTAGCCAAATCAAATCAGACTTTCCGTCAGTGATTTCCCTGCAGCCGCGTTACCCGGCGCCGATAAAACGCTCGTTTACGACTGTTGGAATCTGCTACATGTTTCTACATAACCGTTATGTGATTTACTCAGCAATTAGAGATTTAATCATCGCCAGTTTTTATGGACGTATAAAGGGGAGCAAGTCAACTGTTTCATGACCCCGACCTGGTTTTGGATCAGTGGTCTTCTGTTCTGTTTCTGTACAACAGCTTGTGAAGATTTCAGTGCTACGAAATTTTGTACAAACATCTAGCTTTGTCACCTTGACTTACGATAGCCCATTGTTTTTCATTACAGGTCAAACGCTTGCAAATATCCCTTCCCTTACTATAATCCTTGCCATATCATAGTAATTAAAGAATTCAGAATTTACAGATCTCTCTATTCTGCATTTTGCTGAAAGACCTTTCTTGGGTAACCTCGATTTACGATAGTCTACTGTAAAAATGTCATTCCTCGTCAAAATGTTTGCAAAGTTTGCTATAGGTCACCATTATGCAATCCTTACCATATCGGTACAGGTACCTCACTATGAAAGCAAAATAAATCTAATATTTTGTTAAGAGACTTTCATCGGTTTGCCTAGACTGATGGTAGGCCATCGTTAAAGTCATTACTTGTCAATATGCACATTTTACTAGAGCTTAGCATCTATGTAATCCTTGCGATATTAATACAGGTGTAAAAGCATAAGAAATTTACAGGTTTTTCTATTCTATTGAGTTTTTATTTCTTTGGCCTTTACCCTATTCATTTATGATATCGATTAACATGCACAATGATATCAATATATTATGACCGTAAAAGTGCGATATATCGTTTTTAAGATTGCACGGCTGTATAGTGTAGAACCATCATGGCTTAATGGTGGTGACGAGCGGTGTCGAGCGGTGACAGAAGAATCATTCACGGATTTATCAAAATTTTGAACGCTCGTCGCTTCCTCGGAATTTAGCCAGTTTCACTTTGGCCAACGTTTAAAGCTAAAAAGTAAAGGTAACAGTTTTTTGTCCTTAGGGGCAGTGTTGTTATTCACTGTGTCTTAAAGCTTAGGGCACGGTATTGGACGTCGCAGTCCAACCTACTCCGTCCACCACTTTTACCTTACTAACGAGGTCAGGTACTCATTTTCATATCTGGGTACGATGAGGCCTCCCAAAGGACACAACGTCGGTGGCATGTCAGGGAATCCGAACCCAGGACCTCTGAGTTCTGTACCAACGCCATAAACGTTGCGCTAACGCAAACCGTGTTAATTTTTCATTTTTGGTGGCTTTATTCCACATAAATACACACAGTTATACTCATAAATGTACATTTTCACAAAGAAATATCATATTGCCGTTCCGAGTGCCTGCACTATAGCTACGAACTAAAACATAGTTAACTGCATAGCCACAGCAGCATCCCATAGTGTATATTACTGACTTTAAAGACTATATATAAATCCCTGCATCATGAAAGCTTGTCATTCATCATGTAGCTTGATAAATTATACCAATAAACCTGCGATAATTTGTCACCAGAGGGCCAGGTGCATGAGCGATGCAGGGTCGGCCTCTGGATGACCGGAGGTTGGGAAGAGGTCATTTTTTATGTGGGGGTGTACCGGCCTCTGTCAGCTGAGAGCGTGCTTACGGTCCATCGCAGGTACATAGAAGATCACAAAGGTCGACAGTAGAAGGACGGAGTGTGATGTAAAAAGTGTTATTGTTTTGTCTGAGTGGATGGCCTATGACAGGTCAGAGCTTGCTTATAAAGTTATGCGGTCTATCTCTCTGCATGTGTGTCCGTGCGCGCGTGTTTGTCTGTGAGTTTGTCTGTGTCTCTCTGTGTGTGTCTCTCTCTGTGTGTGTGTGTGTGTGTGTGTGTGCATGTCTTTGTGTGCGTGTGTCTTTGTGTGTCTCTGTGTGTGTGCGTGTCTGTGTGTGTGTCTGTGTGTGTGCGTGTCTGTATGAAAACGAGCAGAAAAACTTTAGATCACTTTCGCACATTCTGTAGATTGTACCCTGAACTTAAACATATGAATTACTTGTGTACGCTACCATAAAGTTTTAAGCTCCGAATATCCTCACTTTTGTGTCCTTAACCATGTAAATCCCCATAGACGAAATGCCGTGTACTGCAACCATTGAATTGCCGACCTGATGAAACTATTCACTGACCAAATCACCTTCTGACCATTAGAACATTGACAACCATCTGGCGCTACGAGCTCATCACCAAGGCCATGTTTTTCTGATTAATGATGACATCCGCTGAGAACCCCAAAGCTGATGCGAGCGTGCGAATAAAAAAAAGTTTAACCCCAAAAAAACTGCTTTTATTATGACACCTAGGTGGTCAGAAAGGTTGAATTAATGACTGAAGACACAGAATATGATAGAATTTGTTCTTTTACATCTTCTTTGAGCATGAGATATTCTGACATTGGTATACGTTTTCAGATATTTCTTTTGGCTCATTTTCTTATATTTGCTTATTTTGAAGCTGCTATGTTCGATTTACAGTACGAATTTAAAACTTTTTTTACCATGATTTTTTTCTTGAAACCGCCGAAAACTGATGCGCGTGCGGATGTCATCCACATAATCAAATCAGCATGCCCTAAAGCATTGCCCTGAGTACGTGTGCACACTCCATCCAGCAGTAACTCCTCCACAGGCGTGTCTCCCTGTCCGACATTACGTGATCTTTCACGATCTTTTATTGGACATCTCCAATCACGTCCGTCATATTGATGACGTTGCCATGGCTACGGCACACGCAGACGACCGTTTGTGTCAGACCAATCACCATTCTCCGTGATGGTTCCCGCGTTTTCACCATCCGATAAGCATAAATCCCGGGTAATGGTGTCACGTCGCTTCATATGGTGTCGGTAAGTGCTTTGTTTGGTTTGAATAACTAACCACAAATCCCCGAACTGCAAAACTATGAAACTCCTTCATTCAGTCTTCAAACCTTCAAAACCAGTGTTCACCGCTATCTCCTGGCAAAATGTCCACCAGCCATCAACCTAGTTCATTGCCTAGTGCCTAGTAGTGGTTAAATGGGCTTGCATTGAACAGACTCATTGAGAAACGAAAGCGCATTTGGCGCAGCACACCAGTTTTGAATAGAAGGCAAAGTAAGGCCTAGCTATATATAGTAAGGGTAAGACCAGGCCAATCTACATACATCAGAATGGACTCTTTTCAATAAGTTTGGTGGGTTCTTCAACGTGCTTGAGGTGTGCCTCTCCTGAAATACGGGACCTCCAGCAAGACGTCCCATACAAGAGGACGTCCTTAAACTCATTTTCACCTGAGTTGAGTGAGGAACTAGGTGTAAAGTTACCTTTCCCAAGGACACGGTATGCTAGGGATCCGAGCCCAGGACCCGTAGGTTCTAATTCTAAACATAAACCACCTTGCCACCTGCATGAGGAAAAATGGTGTTGGAGGAAAAGAAAGAAATTGATAAGTCAAATTTGAGTTTGTTCAATTCAGTTCATTTGTTTTACGAGGTTTGAATGTAACATTAGTACTTTTCTTAGATCACCAACATCATGATTCAGATAAGTTAAACCATTTAGAGGGAAATACTGCTTTCATTAAAGTTTGCTATTAAATATGGACTCGTAGGTCGCCCGTAAAGTCACCTAGTAGAAACTGATTGAAACTGAAACAAGTTTATTTGAAAGTATAGTTAGGTACAATGTATGATGCGAAATGTAGGAAATGAACGTTGTATTTGCGCCAACAATATTAGAGTGTAGAAAAAGGACAGACAGATAAATCTAGATAGATAGTTGTTTTTTCTGATGACGGCACCTGATTTCTCATCTCGATCTCCACGGAAGATTGATGGAGAAATCATCTCCCAAGCGGCAGCATTTCCGATGAGTTTCTCCTGCAATATCAGAAGGAAACACTTGATATTTAATTGTTTTTGGGGCCATTTTTGGAGACCAAAACTGTATATTTTGCCCCCTGTACTCTGGTATTACAACCAAATAGCCTGCAATTTGGTACAGAGATGCATTGATCATATGCCCATGTAGATTGGATAGCACCTTTGTTATATATTATAACAAAGTGCTTAATTTTGCCATTTTTTTACCAAAAAAGTTCATTTTTATCTCCAACACTATCAGATTGGAGAAAGACAGATAGATAGTTGGTTTTCCAGATTACGGTCTCCAAGGATGATTGATGGGGAAGCTCGGCGCGTTTATGATGAGTTTCTTCTCCTGTAATATCGGCGGGAAACCTCCTGACTTTCCCCCCTGTCGGATCTGACGGCCCGGAACGGTGTTTCCTCGCCACGAAGGTCACTTGGGTAAAGAGCTGCGCCAAAGTCATAACTGGAATTGTTCTCAGACTCGAAAAGTTATGAAAGAAGCAAAAGCTCCTCTTTGCCTTCGCCAATGGTTTTGGGTAGCGTGGTTTAGATAGCCTTGGCATCTTTTTCCTTGCTAACCAGGGTGGTTTCCGTTCCCACCAGTGACAAACAACCATCCATAAAGGTGGACTCTGATTTCACTTGTGGCGCAGGTGCGGCACTGCGGGGTTCGTTCAGTGCGGCACTGCGGGGTACGTAGATGACTCAACAAATTTCATTGTCAAAGAACGAATTTTCTTACGTTTTGTGCATTTTGTTTTCTGCTAAGTGATACTTTTACGTATTACGCAATTATAAAAAAAATCGGCGAAAAAAAGATTGCCGCAGTGAACGAGTACCCCAAGTGCAGTGAGAGTGCACCTTAAACCAAATCCTACAAGCGCTTCTCACATCTGTACAGGAATGAACAGTTTCCACAACTCCAACAGACGAGACCTTTACAGCCCAGAGACAGCGAAAAGGTCTACATAGTTTATGTATAGTTTCTCGCCTGTTATGAGAACCTCGGGTCGAGTCTTTGCAAGAATTTGTACCCCCTTTCCACTAGGACGGCGCTTTCGCCGCGGTCTCTCTGCGACCTAAAATTTAACATATCGTTCAACGAATTGTATAGAAAAGAAACGAAGCTTTTTACACTTTGTGTGCGTTTTGTATGATATGCAAAGTTTAAAAGGGAAGGTTACACATATCCTATTTCGGTTGCAGTGAGAGCGCCTTATGAAAGTCAACGGTTCGTGGATAAGACGCAGGCAATAAGATACGCCAAATAACGCAGTTGATGGATGGAATTTTGGAAACTGTCGGACGTTTCCGGCAGCATCGTCAGTGACACTGAACAGATCCGGTGGATGCTACCCGTCACGTCTGACGGTTTCCGAAATTCTATCCAATTAGTTAAGTGGCTGCTATTTGGCGTGTAGCAAACGGTTGACTTGGAAGTGAGAAGTGTTGAGCTGCTCTGATTAACGCCGAAAAATTCACTGAAATAAAACGTCGTGCTTAATTTGTGTCGACAGCAGCTGGAAAGCTCAAAGTGAGATGCACTCTCACTGCACTTGCGTCAAGCTTACGTCACTGCGGGGTTCGTTCACTGTGTCACTGTTTTGTTGTTTTTTCGGATTTTTTAGAATTTAGATATTGCGTAATACTTACAAGCATGACTTAGAAGACGGGTTCGACAGATACTTAACGAATTTCAGAGATAAAGCACGATTGTGTATTTTGCCGTCTTCTGAGTCATACTTTTACGTATTACGAAACATGTGAATTATACAAAAAGTCGGAGAAAATAGTGACGCAATGAACAAAAAACAGTGACGCAGTGAGCTAACCCCGCAGCGACAAAAGCTTGACGCAAGTGCAGTGAGAGTGCACCTGTAACTGCGTGTCGGTACTGTGCTTGTGCTGTAAATGCAGAAATGTTCGTGGTGGATTAATGTTCGCAGTTTTCGCGGCGACCATTTCACCGCGAACATAAAACCAGCGCTAACATTTTTCTATTAAGGTATTAGACTGCAGTTGATGGTGTAACCGCGAAATTAAAGCCACCGCGGAAAGTCATTTTTCCCGCTACCGCGAAATTAAATCCCCGCGAAATTAAATGCATCTACAGTATTTCGAAAAATAAACCAGTCCCATCATCACCCTGCCTCACCTCAGCTCCAACTGATGAAGCGGCTTCACTATTAAAGCGGGATCTCATCTGGCGGGAATGGACGGACTTGGCGGGGCGAGACGGCATATTCCTGGCTTCAGGCGAACGATTCATGCAGACGCCGTGACCTACGATAAGTCACTGGCAAGTTTTACAGTTTACATAGAGAGAGAGAGAGAGAGTTTAGATGTGGGTCGACTCCTAGCGGGAAACACTTCAACGGCAGGACAACATTCAACATTTTCTAGATATATTTTTTCTATCTCACTACTAAAACGTCAGTTGACATTGTGTGTAAGAAAAAGGCTGTTATTCAATACCATAATCATCATCATCAGGTTGCAGTTAAGTCGCAGAGAAATCTCCATCCAGTGAATGCGAATGTGTAACTATAGTGAGATATAAACTGTCTGGTACATAATACACATAAAGCAAATTTAGAGTGCTAGCTCCTCCGGGTTCAGTAAGTCAACATGACCGCTGTGACGTCACGTGAAAACAGTCAAGGTCATGTGGAAACACTCAAGGTCATGTGGAAACACCCAAGGTCATATGAAAACAAACCAAGGTCACATACTATTAGAAACATCGAAAGTCACGTGGAAATACTCAAGGGTACGGGGAAACACCCAAGTTCAAATAAAAACTCACAAGGTCACATAGAAATATTGAAGGTCACTTCGACATTCTCAAGGTCACGTTGGAAGTGAAGTACCCAAGGAAACATGGAAACATCTTGGTCACGTGGAAACGACCAAGAAGACTTTTCAAGGTGACATTGAAGGTGTAATCGGAGTGTATGATACGAGGTCTTCTGTTCGGTCAGAAGGGAGCTCGGCAGGGTGATTATCCCTGTATCTCCGCCATCTATTTCGGGAACTAATATCCAGCGGGTGAGACGAGCCGACTGTGGGGAATACGTGGCCTTTCGCTGCTGCGCTGGGAGAAGAACCTGCGAATGACTTCTCTGACACTGGGATTTGAGATGTAGTTAATGTTGGGGTCGTAGTTATGGGGTTCGAGGCTGTATCAATCTTATTGTATGGATATCATCGGAAACCAAAAACTTAATATGTGATAAATGCCTTACCACAAGTCGATGCCATCTACTGTAGTAAATCAATCAACCGATCAATCAATCAATGATTTAATCAAAGAACATGGTAAATTTCAGGTTAAAAATATGGTCTGAATCATCGCTAATTTACAGTGTTTAAGATCAAAGTGTTAAAAAAGTTAGGAAAAAATTATACGGACTACGGAAACGTATACACTACTTGGCATACAATTTACAATGGACAACGATTTTAAATCACAAAAGACAGTTACAGAACTGACGGATAACAAACATTAAAAAGGCATCGTGAAAAATGCATTAGAGAGCTTTGCTGTGAATTAGTTTTATAATTACTTGGTACAAGAACAATCGTTCTAGTCTCTCATTTCCGTAGTAATTACCAGGTCCCTACTTATTAGAGACTTCTTCGTAGATTCTGATATACTAGTAGTCGAGCATTGATTTAGAGGTAGCGGAATCTTAATCGAGCATGAAGTATTCGCGACTGATTTTTAAGAAAAATTACACTTGATAGTTTAGCTTCTTTACCTGATGACATTCGGTAGTAACGTCACATTTCGGGGCTTTGAAATGTTAACATTGAAATCGAAATTGCGTGCTTACCAAAAGGCGTATTAAAAAGATTTGCCGTTAAAGACTTCGTTCGCTTTAGAAGAATACAAAAATACTGACGAGCAAAACCAGCATAAAGTCCTTGAGGTAAAACAAACTAACAATCGGTTGAAGTGTTCAAGCAAATAGTGGCTGATTTCCTCGTGTTGGTGTGCGCTCTAATGAAACACAGCGCACAGCAACGACGCCTACAGAAAACACAAAGGAAGGGCAAACATGTTAGCCTTGTAGTTCATCTGTGTTGGTGGTGAACAATGGGGACGCAAACATAGACGGAACAGGCAGGGATAGTTGCCCTGACGAGCGCGGGGAGATATCGTGGGATAGTTCGGGTTTGTTTGAACATCGCGACATCGGATTTCGTCGTGACTTTCTTTCAAACTGTTTAATGCGTACACACACAAGTTCTGGGGGCACTTCTGAGGGCAAGGCAAGGAAACTGTATTATGAGGAACGTCCTGTCGCAGATACCGAGGTTTTTTCATAGCTCTGTGCAAAACTGTAAGAAGATGCAAGTGGTTAGGATTTATAGTCTTCAAAGCTGCTAGGAAAACGCGTAAAACTTGCGAAAAACTTGGCATAGTTGTCAGAACAAGGAGTTTTCTGGCCCGATCATGTTTGTATACAGGGAAGGCCCTACGCACGAGCGAGCGAAGTCCGTGGAAAAGCTCCAGGGCGCGTCGGTCCTAGAAAACGAGGACCTAGACTGGTCTACCATGACGGCTGTCTTGCCGAGGCAATCCACGGACTGTGCTCAGCTTGCACCGGACAGCGGAAGGCAGTCGCTCGGCTATAGAGGCAACTCATGGCCGATGAGAGACGGAAAGGGGGTCGGCGGCGTGAACGTTGCGCGACCGCGGCCTGGTGAAGACCTGCTCGGTGCAACAGGTGACATGAGGCCGAGGAATAGTGGAGACAGACCCGGTGGCGAGGGCGACTCAAGGGCGAGAGTCGACGAGGAAGTGCTCGGTGGCAGTGATGGACCCTGGCCGAGGAGAACCACATGTGAACTGCTGCTGAACAGTTCCATTATGTTGGGGAGAGAGTTCTGCTACGCGGTAGAGGTTAGTGCATCTCATGTATATCTTTATAGCTATAGGACTTTATAGAAAAGTTATAAAATAAGTATTTTTTTCAAAAGAGGAATCTTACTGAAGCTGCAGTACGCTTGTGACGTCGCTACCGTTTAAAGATCTTTAAATTGATTTTTTTCCATTTTATGATGATGATATCATGCAAAACATACAGGCATGACCAAACACACAACACAACAAAACACACAAAATTTAAAAAGACACAATAGTTTTTATCGATGAAAGTCGTTTCTTGAGCACTCTGTCAAGTCGCTCCGCCGCAGTGAGATACGATATGAAGTTCACACTTTTAAGGGTATTCAAATCATGAGTTGCGTATCTACATTTTGTATCTTTGGTAAAGTTTATAGAAATCAAGTTGTTTTTGATCCATTGTTGTGCAGCCTGGTTATTACCCCCCCCCCCCAAAAAAAAAAAATCGGCTGCAAACCTTTCATAAGACAAAAGATATAAGCACGTAAAATCATACGCACTTGGATACGTCCGTTTCTTGGTATGTTGTACGACTAAAAAAAAGGTTATTTTGTGTGTCTGCTTGAGGAACTGGAAAGGGTAGACTAGGTTACTTTATCACACCCTAATCTGAAGGGCAAAGCATTTTGCCGCCGCAGCGAAATCTAAGGTTTGTAAATTGTTGCGTACGGTTGGAATTCAATGATGTTTTCCCGTGACCAGGCTGCCCTGGTGACCCCAATCCTCCTGACCATCGGGCTGCCCAAGGACCTGTACTCGGTGGTGTGGATCATCAGCCCCGTACTGGGCTTCCTGCTGCAGCCGGTACTCGGGTCGTGCAGGTACGGACTAGTACTCAACGGGGGAGGTACTTTACAAAGGGGGGGGGGGGGGGGTTACTGTACAGGCTGGTACTATATGGGGCCTCTCACTTGCTTGTTTTCATGTTTTTGTATTCGTTTGTTTGTGACTGATTCCAAGGGTTAATTTGTTTAGGGTTTTAAAATGTATTGTTCGTTTCCCCCAGTGACCGTTGCCGGAGCTGGCTGGGCCGACGTCGCCCCTTCATCCTGGGTTCTCCGTCTCCATCCTGATCGGCTTCCTGCTCTTCCTGTTCCCAGTTTTAAGCCAATGATTGTTTGTCTGATGTCTGTTTCCCCCAGTGACCGGTGCCGAAGCTGGCTGGGCCGCCGTCGTCCCTTCATCCTGGGGTTCTCTGTCACCATCCTGCTCGGCTTCCTGCTCTTTCTGTTCGGGGACGCCATTATGGACGCCGCCATGCCTCATGACGTCAGTGGTACTCATTAATTCATATAAAGGAGAATGTTATGAATGAAGGCTAAAATTATAACAAGATTTATGCTACGGTCGTGTACACCGGATCCCTCGATCTCGGAGTTAAGCAACGCGCGGTCCGGACAGTTCTTGGATGGGAGTCCCCCAACCAAGGACGACCGGATTGTTGTAGCCGGACCAAGCATGGGCATTCCACGAAGTCGTCTTCCGGGAGGGACGTAAAACTGGGTCCCGTGCTCGAGGAGGTGCCTCGACCACGTTAAACAGCCTCATTACTCAACACATTGGGTACCTACTGGCTGGCAAAATACACCACATGATTATCATTTTAAACAAATATAATCCAAAATACGCTTCGCAGAAATCGTCGTAGCCTGGGAAGCTTTCAAGACGCTCTCTGTCTCTTTATCAACCCGGTAGACCTCGTCTTGGAGTTTCCTTGTCAGATAACCCGAATCACCCCCCGTCTCTGTTCACTTTCTGGGGATAGGGGTAATCTTGGTATGGAGGGGGTGGTCGCTATGTTTTGTAATTTGAATTTCTTTGTGTTTGAAAGAGAGAGACCATCTCTCAAGGGCAGGGCGCTACTCCCTGTCCACAAGGAGTATCAAATCTATAATAGGTATCTTTTATTTCTACAATTGCATAGTCATCTTTATCGCTTTTCACACACAAAAACAGAACACGACCTGGACCATCGTCGTCACCATGGCGGGCATCGTCTTGTTCGACTTCAGTGCGGACTTCATCGAAACACCCATCCGAGCCTACCTATTGGACACCTGCGGACCACGTGACCGGGAAAACGGACTGAAAATGCAGGGAGTTTTTGCAGGTAGGTTCAGATCTGAGTTTCTCATTCTATAAATCATAGTCTAGATTGCATGGTTAGGCAACATAGTATCAACTGTCCTAGTGATGGCATCAGAGCGCAAGTAAGTTTTGATCGCTTCTCTGAATCAAATGCCCATCTTCCCACATACATACAATTGTTCGCATATTTCGTTTAATAAATAATAAATTCGTTGTAATCGGTCCGTAAAACTGTTTCTAATAAGAGAATATGAGATTACTAAATTGTCATGAAATCTGGAATAGGCATTAGAGACTTTAAATGGCCCATGACAAATTCATTTCCGCCCCTTTATGGTATCTATTTTAGCGGTGGTAACAAGGTTCTAGCTGACCTCAGCACAGTGATCCTTAGGTTACCGCTAACAAATCGAGAATTACATGTCAGATGCGCGTTTTGATTTAAAACTTGAGTCTCTTTTGGTTTCCTCCCAAATGCCCTGTAGGTATCGGAGGATTTCTAGGCTACTCGTTTAGCGGAATAGACTGGGAAGACACCTTCCTAGGGAGGATGCTGGGCTCCGAGTACCACGTCATCTTCGTGTTCGCCGCCACCTCCTTCGTCATCACCGCTCTCATGAACCTGTCGAGCATTCCCGAAGACATCTTCCGGAAACACCCGACGACCACCGAAACGGCACGATGGGTAGGCGTTAAATCGGGGAATGAGAAATCGGGAAGGAGAGCAGGGAGTAAGCCCAAACATGGTAAGGTGGTGACACTAATTCTAGGGTACGAGAGCAACGGAGAGGTCGTCATGGAGCCGAGGTACGTCAGCGGGTACGGCGCGATGCACGACACGCGGTTCCCGCCAAATCAGACGACACATGACGTCATGACGGGCACGGACGGAGGGATTACCTTCGCCATCTTGGATCCGGTGTCGCACGCAGACAGGGCCCCCTTGCCTTTCCGGCAGCACGACCGAACCTACCCCATTCTGAACACCCGTAACGTATTGCACGATACACCGGTCGAAAACACTCCCTACGATCGCGACCAATCTCTCCTCGAAACGTCCTCCTCCATGGGTTCGAGCGAGACTCTGTTAGACGTGGACGATGCCCTTGAGGAAATTTCCGCGGGAGAGACGAGACGTTCCGCGGAGTTGCCGGGGAAACTCACCATGGCAACGCTGGTTCGAAGCGTGGTGCGCATGCCCGGGGAGCTGGTGCGTCTGTGTGTGGCGCATCTCCTGGGCTGGATGGCGTTCCTCTGTATCGTGCTGTTCTACACAGACTTCATGGGCCGGGCGGTGTACCACGGGAACCCACATGCGGACAGGGGCAGGTAAAAACCTTTATTTCAGGACTAAGAAAATACTAACAGTAATGTACGTTTATTGTCGTCCAATCTAAATATCACAGTTTCAAAATAAATTTTAGAAAACGCAAATGTATGAAAAGAACTGTAGCTCCCAAAGAATCACCATTTATATTCCCATATTATCTTAAGCATTTTTTGTTCGAGTTTTAGATCTGAGGCTAATCTTCATGTGGTCTACACATTCATATTTACAGATATCAATTAAAAACATCTTCCTCAGAGCTTCTAACTGGAGTTCTGCTTCTCGGCTATATGTAGCTGATGTATGTCTTTTGCGGCGAGAACACTATCCCAAACGTGGCTGAGCTTATACTCCCCCCCCCCCCCCCCCCCCTGCGTCCCGGTTCATCACTGGAGTGGACTTCCTTATCCAGACTGCTTCTTTAATCCAACGGATTCGTCTATTGTCTTCTCTATCTATAACCTTTGCCCCCTCCCAGTCAATATCACAACCTGATGAAACTATTTTCGGAAGTGTTCATAGTGTTTATACAGTCTCCCTTTTTCCTCTCCAGCCGCTCCTACAGACGGTACGAGGAGGGGGTGGAGATGGGCAGCTGGGGCCTGGCTATCAACGCGCTGTCATGCGCACTCTACTCAGGTAAGGACGTGTTATCAACGCGCTGTCATGCGCACTCTACTCAGGTAAGGGACTTGCTATCAACGCGCTGTCATGCGCACTCTACTCAGGTAAGGACGTGTTATCAACGCGCTGTCATGCGCACTCTACTCAGGTAAGGGACTTGCTATCAACGCGCTGTCATGCGCACTCTACTCAGGTAAGGGACTTGCTATCAACGCGCTGTCATGCGCACTCTACTCAGGTAAGGGACTTGCTATCAACGCGCTGTCATGCGCACTCTACTCAGGTAAGGGACTTGCTATCAACGCGCTGTCATGCGCACTCTACTCAGGTAAGGGACTTGCTATCAACGCGCTGTCATGCGCACTCTACTCAGGTAAGGGACTTGCTATCAACGCGCTGTCATGCGCACTCTACTCAGGTAAGGGACTTGCTATCAACGCGCTGTCATGCGCACTCTACTCAGGTAAGGGACTTGCTATCAACGCGCTGTCATGCGCACTCTACTCAGGTAAGGGACTTGCTATCAACGCGCTGTCATGCGCACTCTACTCAGGTAAGGGACTTGCTATCAACGCGCTGTCATGCGCACTCTACTCAGGTAAGGGACTTGCTATCAACGCGCTGTCATGCGCACTCTACTCAGGTAAGGGACTTGCTATCAACGCGCTGTCATGCGCACTCTACTCAGGTAAGGGACTTGCTATCAACGCGCTGTCATGCGCACTCTACTCAGGTAAGGGACTTGCTATCAACGCGCTGTCATGCGCACTCTACTCAGGTAAGGGACTTGCTATCAACGCGCTGTCATGCGCACTCTACTCAGGTAAGGGACTTGCTATCAACGCGCTGTCATGCGCACTATACTCAGGTAGGGACTTGTTATCAACGCGCTGTCATGCGCACTCTACTCAGGTAGGGACTTGCTATCAACGCGCTGTCATGCGCACTATACTCAGGTAAGGCACTTGCTATCAACGCGCTGTCATGCGCACTCTACTCAGGTAGGGACTTGCTATCAACGCGCTGTCATGCGCACTCTACTCAGGTAGGGACTTGCTATCAACGCGCTGTCATGCGCACTCTACTCAGGTAAGGCACTTGCTATCAACGCGCTGTCATGCGCACTCTACTCAGGTAATTATAAGGCACTTGTTATCAACGCGCTGTCATGCGCACTCTACTCAGGTAAGGACTTGCTATCAACGCGCTGTCATGCGCACTATACTCAGGTAGGGACTTGCTATCAACGCGCTGTCATGCGCACTCTACTCAGGTAAGGCACTTGCTATCAACGCGCTGTCATGCGCACTCTACTCAGGTAAGGCACTTGCTATCAACGCGCTGTCATGCGCACTCTACTCAGGTAAGGACGTGTTATCAACGCGCTGTCATGCGCACTCTACTCAGGTAGGGACTGGCTATCAACGCGCTGTCATGCGCACTCTACTCAGGTAGGCGCTTGTCATCAACGCGCTGTCATGCGCACTATACTCAGGTAAGGACTTGCTATCAACGCGCTGTCATACGCACTCTACTCAGGTAGGGACTTGCTATCAACGCGCTGTCATGCGCACTCTACTCAGGTAGGCGCTTGTTATCAACGCGCTGTCATGCGCACTATACTCAGGTAAGGACTTGTTATCAACGCGCTGTCATACGCACTCTACTCAGGTAAGGACTTGTTATCAACGCGCTGTCATACGCACTATACTCAGGTAAGGACTTGCTATCAACGCGCTGTCATGCGCACTCTACTCAGGTAGGCGCTTGTCATCAACGCGCTGTCATGCGCACTATACTCAGGTAAGGACTTGCTATCAACGCGCTGTCATACGCACTCTACTCAGGTAGGGACTTGCTATCAACGCGCTGTCATGCGCACTCTACTCAGGTAGGCGCTTGTTATCAACGCGCTGTCATGCGCACTATACTCAGGTAAGGACTTGTTATCAACGCGCTGTCATACGCACTCTACTCAGGTAAGGACTTGTTATCAACGCGCTGTCATACGCACTATACTCAGGTAAGGACTTGCTATCAACGCGCTGTCATACGCACTCTACTCAGGTAGGCGCTTGTTATCAACGTGCTGTCATGCGCACTCTACTCAGGTAGGGCCTTTTTTTTATATAGTACGCTACAGTCCTTTCCAATCACGTCGTATTGAGGTCACTTGAGTTAGCGCTGAATGGCAGCCGCCCCAGACCATTGCGACTTAGTCCTGCCTATTGTAAGCTTCTCATAATTCAGCCTATAGCTGCCTGTGAGTGTGAAGAGACAGTAGTTGGTCCACCCAAGGAGTTTTTCAACCTCCTTGGTCCACCAAGAACCCAATAATTACTGAGTTAACGGGGGCCGCCCTAAGACGGTTCCCGTCCTAAGACGGTACGGATTTTTTGCTGATCTTATTATCCATAAATACACCGTGTTTGTTGCCACTGACTATGCTGATTACAAGGGTAAATAAACCAAGTCCATGCACACAGCTTTAATTTGCATTCCAAGTATACTTTAACATATTTACTTCATGTTTTTTAAAAACAGAATTCTAACAGTAATGTTGACAGTGCTGAATCACTGCGGTCACCGGCCTCTGCGTATTGGCGGCTCGTGTCGCTAACTATACGAACTCATCCAAGCAGTCACACAACTGCCATGATACACATAAATAAAGCTCCATAAAACACTATGAATATGGGTCTTCAAATGTTTGTTGAGTAGAAAAGCAACCAAAAGGAAGCGACATAAACATTGCCACCATTGTACTCCCAAGGGAGTGTGGCCGTGAAGGTGGCAGACAAGAGAACGCTCCAAAGATTTATTTGACTGTTACAAATGATTCGTGCTGTCTATGAAAATAAGACTTGATAGAGAGATGTATATGATATTTTCATATAATCACACAGAGTTTTGTTGATGTTGGCGGTGTCGTTTTTTCGTAATGTTTTTTTTAGTCGGGCATTCACCAGTGCATTCAGCCCATTGCCGGTAAAAACATCAGCTGGATTGTTCTAGGTACAGCCTTCCTCATATGAGACAGAAAGTACATACAGTCACGATTTTACTGTTAAAAGTAATCTAAAATATCATACTATTAATTTTTTTTCTGTGTACTTAAATTTACCACTTACTTCTGAAGTGAGCAAAATGTAAAAAAGCGTACCGAGTTAGGCACACTGTCCAGCGTAGCACAAAATTGGAAGGTTACATACACGAAATTGTCTCACAGTGTTTGCCGCTTGTAACATGCAGCGCGAAAGGTTCATGAACCACATGAATGCATTTCTTATTCAAGTATGTTGTTCAAATCTATGAGTAAAAAATTCAGTCATCAAACTTTGACCACTCTCAGGCAACTAGCGATGGAGCGCCATGAGTTTGAGCGCAAGAAAAAGCGTACCGTGTTGGGGCACCTCCCGTTACAGCAGAAATTTTTGATAGCCCCAGATAGTTGTAGATCTATACTGTATGTAACATGTCAGATATCTACCACCAGACCATGAGCCCTTTTGAGCTAAGCTGTCAATGCGTTTGTAACCATTTAATGAAAGAAATTGTCACTCACAACAGTCACAATACTCCATTCCGTTCCCCTTCTCAGTTGCCCTCCGCCATCTTACGCAAATTCTGAGCCTGCGCACTATCTACCTCATGGGCTATCTCATTTTCTCGGCGGGGGTGGGCATCATGGCGATCCTGCCGGGCCGTGTGCCGAGCCACCACGCCACGCTGCCGCTGTGTGCCGTGCTGGGGATCATGTACGCTACACTGTGCACCGTACCTTACACGCTCGTCTCACAGTACGCACAGGCCAGGCAGGTTAGTCATCTTCTTTTACCTTCGTCTAAAAGGTTATGTTTTTGGTAGCGTTTGTATGTATGTGAAAGCCAACACACATATATGAAGCCAACACACGGGTATGCACATGCTGTGGGCGACCTCGACTAACATACATTGACCAGCTTGCTCGTGATGTGGGATTGCGGGTTGAGGACTTATATTTAATTAGAGAATGCTATGGAGGACAGAGACGTTTGGAAGGAGAGAGTGGACCTGGTCCGGGCAAGCAGCCCGCGACGATGATGATGATGACTGTATGTATGTATGTATGTATGTATGTATGTATTGAACCGCTTTGTATACATGTCTGTTTGTATGCATGTATGTAGATGAACAGCATATTAACTCGAGAATGCCTGGATGGATTGTCTTAATACTTGGTATGCAGTTACGTCCTGAGTGCCAGGGCTTTCTTTGGTTTATCTTTAAATACAATGTATATGCAGTGTCATATCATTAGCATTGCATTCATAATTCAGCTCCGAGTAGTACGTACGCTATACGGTTTCAGGCATTGTAGCTGTTACAAAATTGTTGTGAAATTAAATTGTTCTTCTCCTCTCTTAATAACTATTTGAATTTGCATACAACAAATATTCTTAGAATGCTGATGGGGACGTCGACGGAACCCGGGGCATCGGGATCGACGTTGCCATGGTGACGTCCATGATACAGCTGGCGCAGATCGTGGTCGGGGCGTTACTAGGCGTGGTCGTCAGTGCCCTTGGCAACGTGGTGGCCGTCCCGGTCTGCGCAAGCGCGCTGGGCTGCCTGGGCTGCATCGTTGTCGCCATGTTTGTCAAGTACGACACGTAACCTTCACATGACCTTTAAAATGACATTAGGCGTCCTTCAAAATGAAACTGGTTGAAGGAGAAAGCAGAAAGAAAGGATATTTGCGTCACGGCATTTCAGTATATTTATAAACCGTTAACTGCATGTCAACTGTGACACAAGGTTTGGGATAACCTAAAAAGGTTTGCTATTCTATAAAGTTGTTATAAGAATGATCATGACAAATTCATGACGAGTTAAGAAAAATCGCTATGTTATACGACATGGGCATATTTAGCGGAAAGGGCGCACCAGGAAACACGATGAAAGAGGCTCTTTTGATAAAAAAAGTATAAGTCAAGCGGACCAAAAATATCATATCTTAGCTACATGATTATGTGTTTGATAATCTACATTATCTAGATAAAATTCATAATACATTTACTGATAAATGAATAAATTTGAACACACTGGCGGTTGTCTATTAATTTATTTGTGTTACGATGATTTGTCGGTTTGTGTGTATAGTTTAGAATGATATTAATAATAACATACGCCAAAGATAGTTTTTAAAAGACTGCATTTTATTCCTGTACTTCAGTGGCATATCATTGGTGTGACATATATTTACCAGAAAAGAAAAGGCACTTGTAATAATGACAAGGAATGGTAGCGAAATGATATACACAAACGTTTACAGCGTCCAATATTCTGATTATTTGAAGGAGACTATGTGTAACACCAAAGTTTTTTCCTCAAATATCTCAGTCTCTGTACCTGTTTAGTTATTATCCAAATATATAAAAGAATACCCGTCTGCCTACCATTGTCTTCCGAGACAGACGGATGCCAACAACAACTGCTACAACAAATATAAAAGAAGAAACGACTGATACAGAGATGAAATTTAACACCATCCCTCCATGACTATGTTATAGAACGCTGATTGGTCCACGAAGCCGTTGTGTGAGGCTGATTGGTCAGTGATTTCCCGCGGTTTCCTGTGAGAGGTCCCGGTAGTACTCCAGGATGTAGCGGACATACCCGGCCAGAGCGCCCGCCGCCACGCCTGTCTTGTGGGACAGACACCTTCCTGTTACAGGATAGACGAGAAATTTCAACTTAATAATAGTTTTCATTTAATTTCTGGTACCTTTTCTGGCAATCATACCTTTTTAAGAGACAAGAGGAAAATGTACAACGTAATAGTGTCTCTTAAATGTTTGCAGAAACAAACTGAAAGATTTTTTCCATGTAGATCTTACAGGTCATTAGGAAAAGTATCTAGAATAGCATGGAAAAAAGTGAACAGAAAACTCTTGATTTTCGTGATCTGTGAGCGTCGTTTAGACTGAGAGACTTTCGTTTTCGTCGGACCTTATATGGAAGTGGTCAGGTATCAGATTGCCAATGTAAGAGGAACCCTAACTCACGTTGATTGTATACGTAGTTCATTCAGAACATTTTTTTTTTGGTTCCAAGAAAAAAATTGGAAAATTTCAAAAAATACCTGACAATTTCCTTTCCCGCCGCCGCACCCGTCTGGTTTGGGCTAATTCCATGGTTGCCTGGTAACCAAAGCACCCGGATGGAGACTGCCAGGACAAGATGGCGGATAACCATGACGACCGGAAGAAGTCCCGATAACCGACAAGGCCACAGAGTAATGCTGAAGGCAGAAAGAAAAAATTCAGATTTTTCAATGAATGATACACAGATTGATACATGATCTAAGATATTAAATCAAGACGTCGAGGAGTGGATGGCTGCATGGTCTGTGGTTCTGTTGTATCAAGACAACATGTCTTATGATATAATATCGCTGTTTTTTCTTCAAAACAAACAAAAAAACAAACAAACAAACAAATAAATTGCCTAGGATTCTTTTGGCCACTATCACGATTTCAGTAGCAAAAGAGACGATAGGCTCATTCTGTACTCTAATCTATGTTACATCAAGACGGAACAGGTCAATAGGTTTCTTACGTTTCACTGTATTGTACGGACTCCAGGAAGAATAGTGGAACGACGCATACGTTATCACTAAAGGAGATATAAATCAAACAAACAAACAAATAAACAACAAAAAAGTTGTCGTTGCCGTTACCCTGCTCCATGAAGAGGTCCCGGTCCTCCTGCCTGAACCCGGCGGCGGCCAGGCCCCTGGCCTCCCGCAGGATGTTGGCGCAGTACCCGGCCTCCATGCCGCCCACCCCGTCCCTCCGCCCGCTCTCCGCCGCGTGGATCGCCAGCTCGTGCGCGCAACCAGCCTGAAGGGAGGGGGCAAGAGATGGAAGTGAAAATGGAACTGAAGTCGAATGAACATTCTTCTTGGGTAGAGCGGTATCTTACTACTCTCCAAGCAGAGGTTAGGCTCCGGCTGTTTTTTTAAACGTTTTTAGTCCTTTTTATCGGGCTTTCTATTCTGTATTGTATCTTGCTGCATCAAAACCTGGCTGGCGTACTTCAAGGAAAATGACAAAATAGAAAGCCCAATGAAAACGACTAAAAAAAACGTTAAAAGAACAGCCGGAACCTAACCTCTGCTTGGAGAGTAGTATCTTACTGGGAACGTGCTATACCAACAAGTTAATTGGCTTTATTTGGGCAATGTCGAATTTACCTCGAACGGAAGCGGAAATTATTGTCAACAGCTCTGTGCGTTTATCATTATATCGTGAAAAATCCATAACAAAAACATACCTTTGCCAAATAAACCAGGTTTGTTATGTAGAATGATGTCTGCAGACAAATGCGTTACTCATTTCATTTTCTTTATAATCATATGCTTTGAGTTGGTTTATAAAATTTCGGCATTCATTATGCAAATTAGATCCCAAGTTACAATTAATTGATATCAAATTGTATCAAGCATTACTTAAGCTATCAGCATAGTAACCAAAAATCATGATGATCCTTTGATCCATTCTCTTTCAAAGTCTTTAAATACACCTCTTACTCTCTTCTCTCTTTCTCAGTTACATTTGTGACAACTTTGATGAAAGTACTATAATGGAATGCAGTGGATTTATTAACTTTTCCTAATCAATTATGCAAATTACCTGTTTTTTTGCATAATAAGTATCACATTATATAAGTCTTCACTTGGGCTATCTACATGCCAAAAATCATGACGATCCGTCAACACGTTCATATTTTCTCATTAATTATGCAAATGAGATCATCATTTGCATGGTAAATATGTATTGGCATTTCTCTCTTTCTCAGCTACATATGTGACAAGTTTTAAAGTCCTATCATGGAATGTAGTGAATTTTCCTCATTAATTATGCAAATTAGCTGTTGATTTGCATAATTAGTATACCATTATGTAAGTCATCACTCATTCTATCTACATACCAAAAATCATGACGATCCGTCAACACGTTGTAGAGTTATTCTCGTCCAAAGTTTGAAAGGAAACCGGCGCCTGCAGTTCCAAACAAGCCGCTAGGGGGCCCAAACTCACAGCACTTACTCTCTGCCTCAAGGACTATCTACCACTCAAAACTCACGACCACAGCATGTCCCGAACACGAGATATAAAAAATTGAGTTTCCGCTGCAGTACCTTAGCAAGCCGCTAGGGGGTCCATTATCGAACTTGACCTTTGTTTTCCCGACCCCTACCCACCTACCAAATATCATCGGGATCCATCCAAGGCTTCTCGAGTTATGCTGTTAACACACAGACACACACACACAGACACACACACAGACTCACAAGCCCAAAACATAACCTTAGCCATTCTGGCAAAGGTAATAAGAAAGGCGGCCTTGAAAGATGAGCTGACGACTGAAAGGCCTACGGAAAGTAGAACACTACAAAAAGGTCGCTGACCTGTTCGCCTATCTCCAAATAGAACAGTTCGTGCGTCAGCCAGTAACCTTGGTAACCAGGTGACGTCATCAGGTTCCAACAGGAAGGGGAGATGCTGCAGCTGGCCTTTGAGCTAGAAAGGAAACAAAAGACGTAGTTTTGAGGTATTGTCGTTTTCTTGCAATCGTGTCTGCCTTTGTGCTTGTCTGGGTCCAGAGCCCAACCCTACATCACACAATCCGCTAATACTTATAACCTGTTAACAAAATTAGCTGCCGCTCTGAACTTTCAACTTAATTTCACCTTAAAATCGGTGGAAAAGGTCGGCAAAGCCGCTTGGAAAACACTCTAGGAACGTTATATCATAACTAACATACTAATCATAACGTTACAAATACAAAATGAGGTACTGTGATATCAGTGTGTTATTGTTAGGCTGAAGTAAGCTTTAGGATCTGACTTCTGACCCGAAAAGATAATACTTGAGATTTTCATCGAAATGAAATAACTAGATACGGTAAACACAGTTTTTGTCTATTATTCTACTTGTCCACCCGAGCTTGATCGATTTCCGATGTTCATACCGCCCGAGGAAGAACCTTTCCGGTTTGGCGTGAAGGCCAATATCAGCAGGGCCGTGTTATATTGCCTGAGACCATCGACATGACGGATAGAATGGGAAATGATTTGTAAGGCCCCCTACGACAAGGAAGAGGCAAAAACTTGAAACATTTCCGAAAGAACACATCCATGAAATGTGAAGTCAATGACAATATATCTTCCCCAGAACTCTAGAGTCGTAAATTTATGCAGGCGTATTAATAGTCCCTTCCAGACCCCCACCTGACCGAATACTAATAGGGGAATTTGGCCAAGTTAGGAATTAAAGTCTTGACTACGTAGGAATATATAAAAGTCTCCACTAGTAGAAGTTAGTTGGCCCAGGAGTGAACTGACAGTTCGCAGGATAGACTGCAAAAGACTTACTGAAAACCCATAGTAGCGTATTTGTCCCTGTTTGGCCACATTCTTCATTTTTTTTATCAAGCTGACATCTGCCGGGAGACTGCAAGCGGATAACCCCGTATTTGCGCAGCACCGGGTACAAATGTACCACATCTACATTAATACATTAATACAATATATTTTGCAATTTACTATGCTTTGCCGTGCCGTAATAGGTCGTCGCCTTTTAGCACATACTAGTATAACGCGTTTCGTCACCTTTAGCTTACTGGCTCGCTCTATCCGTGATGTTTCTTGGTGTAGCTGGTTAGGGATTTGGGTTAAGGCCTTAGGCTTTTGACTCAGGCTCGAACAACAGGTGGTCATATCCCTTTTTATGAAATAGTCATGAAGGTTATATTTTCAGCAGGGATTGGTGTCTTTTGAAAGCAATATAACTAAAAAACGGTTGGGTAGGGTGTGAAAAAAAACTGGAAATATCAAGACTTTGGGCCCCTGTAGTGGCTCCCCTTTGTACTGCAGCGGAAGCTCCAGATCTGATACTAGTATATCGTGTTCTGGAAAAGCTATTTGGGTGAAGGATAGCTCTTGCTCGGGAAGAAGCGACAAATGTTTGGGTCCCCTGGCAGCTAGTTTTAGAATTGCGTTCTTATAGATAATTTTTACCACTTATTTTGGTACTGTTCTAAGAGACTGGCAACCGCCACGCCTCTCTGTGACCTTCCGATCGTCCTTGAAGACAGAAAGAGGGATTACTTTTCCTCTTGGGTACACTTAAAGGAAATCGATGCATCTTGAGCCTCCTTGAGAAAGTTGCTACGTGTAAAGGATCATCTTATTTGAGGCAACACGACGTCTTTATTAAATTGATGTTATTCTGTCAATTTACTTGGAATTCTATTGAATTTCCAAGGAGTTTGCTGTACTGCCCATATTTTGCCTTACATTGTACCCGTTTTACAAATGTTGTGGAATAAACTTTGACTTGACTTTACTATTCGCCAACGGTGGGCTTTTGGGATTATGTTTAGTATGGATGGATTTTCGGAGCTATTGAGTGAGTGAGAGAGAGAGTGTGTGCGTGATATAGAGTAAAAGTATAACAGCTGTTATGAAGAAAACGACCCCCCCCCCCCAAAAAAAAACAGAATAGTAACTGACCCTGTCCCTAAAAGCTCTGTCAGACAAGCGTCGCTTTGCTCCTCATTGAAGGGTGTGTCACGTGGCACGGTGGGCGGAGCCAAAAGGCGCGGGTCTGTTGTCTTGGAACTGCTGTCGATCACCCAGAAACCGGGCTGTAAGATGGGTGACAGACCTGTAAGGGTAAAAATCCGATTGGTCAATACGTATCACGTAGTGTGGTGGGCGGGGCCAAGAGGCGCGGATCTGTTGTCTTGGAGCTGCTGTCAATCATCCAGAATCCAGGCTGCAAAATCGGTGACAGCCCTGTAAGGATACAGGCGATTGGTTAAAGCGTGACACAGTGGGCGGGCTCAACAAGAGCGGGTTCTGTTTTCTTGGAACGGCTGTCAATCACACAGAACAAGGCTGCAAAACAGGCCTCCCATTTGATTTCAGAACCCCAAATTATGGAAATAGATAGACATAACATAAGGTAGGCACATAAAGGGAATAGATGTGCAGGTACTGATTTTCCATGCGGTATTACGAGGGGCGTGCAATTAGTAATGGTCCTGACCCATTTCCCATAGCAGGAGATTAATGAAACTTGGCACAGTTATTAGTCTTTCTCTTCATAGGAATCACCCAGAGTTATGCATTTCTCCCATCGTTTGATGCAGCTCTGGACACCGATTTTGTAGGACACCCCAGGTTGGTCCTCCAACTGATGCCTCATCAATGGCACAAGAGGGACGACCAGGTCTGGGAGCTGTTTCCACAGACTTCCAACCACGTTTGAATTCAGGATGCCAGCGTTTTACAAGGTCATATGATGGGGCATCATCACCATAAGTTTCATTTATTTCATCAAAAGTCTTCTTTGGTGTGCGTCCTTTCAAATACAAAAACCGGATCACTGCGCGACACTCAACTGGTTCCATTTCACACCTGGTCCATTTCGCACCTGACTAAGTTCAAACACAAGTAAATCAGAAACCACAATTAGTTCAGAGCTGTCTTTTGCAACATAACCCATAGAGATATGAATTATTACACAGACAAAATTTCATTTAGATCAGACAACTGGAAGTGGGTCAGGACCATTACTTATTGCACGCCCCTCGTATACCGGCAGAAGAGCATCATGGTGAGAGAGGCACTAATGGTTAACGTACGAAACTTGCGGTCAAAGATGGTAAAAAGATGTCTGTGTTGGGTGGAAATATCTGTTTTCTGATGTCTTCCGTAGTTTATTTCCTGTCTTGAGGCAGACTAGTACGGTATGTTTAGATTAAAATATTGACAACCGTAGGGGTCAGTTAGCATCAACCAATACCGTCACCCTGTCGAACGTCAGGTCACGTGACATACAAATGTAGTCAACTGGTCATTCTAACATGAGAAGGACCAGAAGACTAACCGAAAGCCTGTTGTTGAGGGCTTTATGTGTATACGCAAATAGTGAATAAAATTTTCATAATCGGCCCATAGCTTCGTAAGATATTCTAAGCCACCCACGATTTATTCGGCGTCGGTTGAGTCCTATAACCATTTCACGGCAGTTAATTAAACCAGAAACTGACCTGAAAAATTTGCTGAGTAACCGAAGCATAAATGGTAAAAGTTAATCAATCTGGAGGTCCCCCTAAACGCTTTCATCTGATTTTCTCATTATACAGTTTTAATTGGGGTCGGCATGCGGGGTCTCGCATCGGCGTTCACATAGCGTGAAGACGTCAAGGTCAAACCTGCCGTTGCCCTTGAGCAACCCGCTTTAGAACCCATCAGGGATTTCCCAGGATTCACCCTGACCTCTAGGTCACGACTTCCGGTCTTCAAGAATGTTGAATTGTCAGCAGAGCGAGGCTGATGTACTTTGGAGAAGAAGTAATCAAACTTGGCGCAGAAGGAGGACACGCCAAGTGGTTGTGCATTTCCCAGCCGACGCACAGTTAATGAACTTACGGTTGAGGAAGTTTTACGTACATGTAAGCCATTTTCGAGGCGGAGTTGATTCAAATCTGCTGGGATTATTATTTTTTTCAAAATACAATTTGTTCTATTTGAACAAAGTATATCTTTATATTTGAAACGCAGAACTTAATTCTGATGCAAAAACTACTAAGTTCTACCTTCTGGCCGATAGATTTGTAACGTACATCCCGACAATAACATTCGAAGTTCAGTTTTACTTCATTCTTGTAAAAAAACTGAATCTAACTTATCTTCATCAATGTTACTTGACTCAAGCAAGTGGACTGTAACTGCAAACACTAACATCATCTTTTGTCAAATTTTAGTAAAATCTTGACATTTTTACTCATTTTTGTCATAAGATTAGCCTTCCAAATTACTTGACAATGAAACAAAAAAACATAATTATTGTGATGAGTAAATAAAAAAAACCAATAATATAATGTCAAGTAATGATTAGACGAGAAATTTCAGCACTTACGCTGGTAGTAGTCGGGATCGTTCTTCTGCAGCTCCGGCAGCGTGAGGTCTGCCACGCGCGCCGCCTGGCGCTGCAGTTCCGCCACCCGCCTTGCCTGGCTCGGGTCAGCAGGGAGCTGTCCAACCTCGATCCGTCTGGACAGCACGGTCAGCTGGCCTGGATCAATCAATCAATCAATCAATCAATCAATCAATCAATCAATCAACCAACCAACCAACCAATCAACCAATCAATCGTCGATCGGCCAACAGATGGAACCCTCGATCAGTCAGTAAGTTGACAAATTCATCAATCAATCAATCAATCAATCATGAATAGATAAATAGATCAATGGAAAATGATAACACTTAAACCTGTCGATATGTGACGGTGACACAAGACGTCATCAAACGTTTGAAATTGTGAAATTCTTTGTTCATATTGCATGACACGCATGATACCTACATATAATATAATTTTTTTTCTTTCGTTTTATGACTTGATACAGGTCGTGGTTAACAGATTGGGTAACTATGAAAAGTTCGACAAGATCTATGATTTGCTACCAGCGTAACGCTGTACGGTTAAGTTAATTTATTCTGCTATCTTAAAGTATATGAAAAAATATCATCTCAAATTGTCTGTAAAATTTCATCAGCATTCAGGTGCAGCTTAACACACGAAGACGCATGTTTCCAATAATAGACTTCGAGACAGTCGCCACAGATGGCATCAGTCTTACAATTAACCGTCCCCTAAAACACAAAATTCATCTGAGAATTAGGTTTAGCTGGAAGGAAGCTGGGAATGAAAACTCATTAGTACTGTCGTTGATTAACATTCAGTTGCTGTTACTGTATCATTTTACAGCAAAACGGCAGAATCTAACACAATCAGTCCTTGCGACTGCAGCACATTGTTATATTAGACGAGTATGCGAAAAAAATACAATGTCTAATAGAGGTCCAGTGTAGTTGGAATAGACTCTGGTTAGAAGTAAGAACTACAAAGTAAAAAACAGCCCACGAGAGTAGTTTGCTTTTGACAAATGCAGAAAGAATGATTTTCTGCCTTGTGTACGTTTAGACACAAGGTGGGAAAAAAGGGACAAAAGAGAAGGGGCTTAGTTAGCCTCCATAGCGGTGTACCGAAAGTGCGAAAAGGAACGAAAAGGAACGAAAAGGAACGAAAAGGAACGAAAAGGAGCGAAAAGGAACGAAAAGGAACGAAAAGGAACGAAAAGGAACGAAAAGGAACGAAAAGGAACGAACAGGAACGAAAAGGAACGAAAAGGAAAGTACCGAAAGTGCGAAAAGGAACGAAAAGATTGGATAGGAACGAAAAGGAACGAAAAGGAAAGTACCGAAAGTGCGAAAAGGAACGAAACGGAACGAAGTATGAAGCAAAGTGAAATAAAATCGATGGGAATATAAGGTAACGGCACTGTGATCGGCAAATGCATTGGCAACGGACTTTATTTTTGCATTTTGCGACTTGTTCCACGAAATTCCTAGAGCTCCAATGGTTAAACGGCGAACCGGCGGGAAAGTGCACGCGTGGAAATAGCTAAATACAAATCAAAGGCGATGGGCGGAGTCACGAATCAGTGCGTCTCGGGTTCCAACGCGGGCTGTCACAGATCAAATTCGGGGGGAGGGGGGTAAAAGCCGCTGAGTAGCGCGCCTGAAATACGTTTGACGGGTTGACATTCTGGTGTAGATTATTTTTCTACGGTCTCAGAAATGTCACAAAGTCGTTTTCTAGTGGTCCCGGCCTAAATTATATGTGGCCCCGGGCAATCGGGACACCGCGTTGATTTCAATTCGAGGTCTGGTTCCAAAGACTTTTTCTGTCGAACCCGCACGGGAGACGTGAGTCAACGGTCAAATCTCTCCGTAGTTTCCCAATATCCTTTGCACAAATTCCTCACGTTGTCCTTTCTTCCCGCCAAAATTATGAATACTCATGGTACAACGTGATGAAAGCTCCTTGGTACAATCACTACAATGTATACATGCCTATCCTTTCACACCTTTTCTTTTGTCGTGAACGAGCAAGAAGATATGTCTCCAGTCTGCAGAAAAACATGTTGTGGGGACATGTTGTGGGCCCTGTTGAAGGGAGCTGTCATGCTAGTGGGGCAGCAGTTTATTAGCATATCATTCCAGGCCGGATTTCTATTAGACGTAAACAATCGCAAGAATTGCATGCGGTGCTCCCATCTTGGGAGAACAGAAGCCATCCAAATACAACAGCAACGTTACAATCTTGCCTCATTCTGAAAATGTACGTTAATCGATATTTATCTATCACCCGCCAGTAACTGAATTTTAGTCCTTACTTTCTTATCTCAGTTCTGTTTCCTTGTATTTCGCTGATCTTCAGAGAATAATTTAGCCACAGAAACACAGCCGCCTAAAACAGCGCCGTAAAAAATTCATATTGCCAAATTCTAAAATAAAATACGTTTTAAAACATGTTTCATAGGCTTCTAACGCCCGCTGTACCGGTTCCTTATATTCTCATTGATTTTATTTTAGTTTGCTTCATACTTCCTTCCTTTTCGTTCCTTTTCGCACTTTCGGTAGCGAAAGTGCGAAAAGGAACGAAAAGGAACGAAAAAGAAAGTACCGAAAGTGCGAAAAGGAACGAAAAGGAACGAAAAGGAAAGTACCGAAAGTGCGAAAAGGAACGAAAAGGAACGTTTGTTCCTTTTCGTTCCTTTTCGTTCCTTTTCGTTCCTTTTCGCACTTTCGGTACTTTCCTTTTCGTTCCTTTTCGTTCCTTTTCGTTCCTTTTCGTTCCTTTTCGTTCCTTTTCGTTCCTTTTCGTTCCTTTTCGTTCCTTTTCGTTCCTTTTCGTTCCTTTTCGTTCCTTTTCGCACTTTCGGTAGACCCCTCCATAGCAGGCTCTTTGGGGCCTTTCTTGGGCTCATAATACACTTTTGCTGGCCATTTCTATTTGTACTCGGTCGATGATTGCTGGCGTTTTCTGATTGCCGGCCTCCAAGGAGGCTAGGGCTTAGTTGTATTCTACAGAAAAATATATTCGCATACATATTCAAATACATGTACCAGAATGTAGTCTAGATTATAAATTGTTCTCTGTTGGTTATTTTTTGACATGCAACAGATCATGCCTAGTACCATGCCTAATGCCTAGACTGTTCATCAATAAACTAATTTACTGCGTTTTTAGCATGTCAAAAGCAATCACTGTGTCTAAGGGAAGCAGACAGCACCCAGACGGTGCGTAATGCATGATGAAACACTAGTCAGACATCATTAGCGATCCACTTCAGAAATACTAAAGTGCTTTTGCTGTATTGTCCCATTCGTGTTAATTTTAATTTGTATATTGTTTTCCAGGATAACTAGGTTCTTAAATCACAACCAAGACACGAACTCATAGCCGACGGTTCAGCGAACGTCCGTCACCTTTCTCAGGCATGCTATCTATTAATGTCCCAACCTGTTGAAAGTAGCCAACCAGCTTATCTTCGGGGAGCCAACAGAAGGAAAGAGAAGAGGCAGAATGCGTACAACCTTCATTAACAACCTTAAAAGAGACACACAAATCAGTAACATCTCCACAGCAGAGCTTCGCTCCCTCATGGAAGACAAGTCTGAGTGGAGAAGGATCCATTGCGACCCGCGAAGGCATCCGTGAAGATGTCCACGTTCAAGGTTCAAGGTATTCACAGTTACATATCCGTTCATATTGCATAAATACCTAGCCTGGGTACCATACGATTTCTACTCATTGCACTCGCCACCATAAAAAAATCTTAGAACAGCGAGTGCAAGGAGCCCCGGTAGGAATCGAAAGGTAACCAGGATAATGAATGAGTAAGACAGCACCGGTGAAAATGAAAATGGATTGGTGTTCTTGTTGCCTTCTATAAACAATATAAATTTACATTAACGTTCTAATACGGCAATCCCGTGTATGGAGAAGATTAAGGCGCCTACAGATTTAAAACATCAAAACGTAAACGATCCCAAAACACCTGTAGACGACCATGCACAAGAGTAGGGGGGATTTCTGAACCGTAGCAAAGTGGTATCTGACTGCTACCTAATGAAAAATGTTTTGTCCTCAGTGTAAGGACCGACAGCTTCACATCTCTATTGCAATTGCGCTTCTTATACCATTTCTTGACTTAGGAATGAATCATCAAATTGTCATGTACAGGCTATTCATCAACCAACGAGTGTGCTATACTTCAGAAGCTGTCTGTATAGTATATGTATAGAGTCTATTCATTGTTCAACGACTGTGCTATGTATCAGAAGCTGTCTGTATGTATAGTAGTCATACGAACACTGACACAAAGGTAGAATCCAAATTTAGAAACCATTTCACAGTAATAAACATTCACACTCGTTTGAGTATTGGGTGTGGATTCAGATGTTTCCAGAATAATTGTCGGTTCACTGACGACGAATTGCATTATCACCACATTGTAGTTTTGAAATGCTGAATCGAATATGAGAAGTCATGAATAGGAATTATATTATTTATAGCGTGTATAACGCTTGTTTCGTGTTCATAAAACGCTATGGTATTAGCAGAGACTGTGTTGTTATCATATAAAATGTGGTTTGATCGTAAAATTGAAACAGTAAAAACGTAATAAAGTTGTGTACAGCCCGTAATACTAATGACATCATCTCGTGACAAGAGAAAATAAACAGATGAGGCGGCAGGCATAGTGTATTTAATCAATCCAAAGACAGTTTAATGACGGATATATGTGATTCGGCTGGAGAAATATTGATGCATCCTATATTGGCCATTCGGGAGATCAGTGGGTTTTATTAACGTTGTCGACACTACAGGAGGATCATGGAACGTAAAATAAAAGCTGTGCACCAAGACCAGGCTAGGTCGGTAAGAACTTAGGTTCTGGGTTTGATCTATGACACCCCCACCCCAACACACACACACACACACACACAGACAAACATGCATACGCACGCAAGGGCGCACACTAAAACATTTACATATATAAATGCACACATACAAACACACATACACCCTTAGACACACACAAAAGCATACACGCACGCGTGCCCGCACACACAAGCAAGCACACATGCAGACACACACAAATATACAGACACACACACACACACACATACATACATTCAAAAATACACAAGTACATACATACATACTCTCCAAGAGTCTGTGACAGACTTTTCCAGTCATATTTAAATCTTTACGTATACTTTACAGCGCCAGAACTTTCAGTTCCAGTAACCTGGGCACCATACGGGTAGTAGTTCGCTCCTATCCTATGTTCACTTCTGCTACCAGTCGGAACATCAGAGAAGCGACTGTATTGCATATAGTGTATGATAAATGTCAGAGCGAGAAGCGACTGTATACATGTACAGTGTATAATAAAGCGAGCGAACTCCTTTCCGAATGGTACCCAGGCTACAGTTCCATACAATGTAACAACAAACTTACCGTCCACCATACGGATCCCTATAACAGCATCCAGGTTCAGGACGCGGTAGTTCCGTTCGCAGTAGTCCAGCACCCTGCCCAGGGCATCTAGCGCGTCCCGAAGACTCGGTTCGGGCTCTTGATCCTCGCTACACGTTACAGGGGAGGCGACGATAGTGCACAGCAAAAGCAGCAACTGTAGTCTCATGTTGGTTGGTTTTGTTGTACCTGAAATGGCAGTGATATTAGTCGTTTTTATTGGCAGCATGTACACTATAGGGGGAATTAAAGAACGTAGAATCAAATCTATGTATCAATACAGTATGTGTAAATAGAGGTATGATCATATGTTGGTCGGTATGGTTGTACCTAAAATGGTGATGATATAAGTCTTATTGGCAGCATTTGCACTACAGGGGGAACCATGGAACGTAGAATCAAAGCTGTGATCGTGCACAAGCTAGGTGGGCAAGGACTTGGTTGGATGTGATCTATCATATTCTATGACACATCTACGCGCGAGAACACTGAACCTCGCTACACGTCACGGATGAGGTGACCATAGTGCACAGCAGAAACAGTAGATGTATGGTCATGTTTGTTCGTCTTGTTGAACCAGAAATGACATTATTGTATTAAACGAATCACGAATTTTAGAGGACTATCCAGAGCCCGACGGTCATGACACAAAAATAGAAAAACAAACATCATATGTATGTACAATGTTATCACTGTCAATGCAGGCTAGAAGTCCGGGTTATAACTAACGTTATATGTAAAATATGCCAAATAGCAGTTACTCAAGCAACTGGATATGATTTACGAAAGTCATATGCAAAGTCATATCCAGCTGCTTGAGTGGTGGTTATTTTCACTTATAGCGTTGTTACTGGTTCAATGTACCAAATATACCGTATACATGTATTTCATACGTATACGGATATTTAACGGTGAACCACGACGTATCGTGCGAAATTACCGGAACCGTTTCTTGTAGAATAGCGGCCAGATGAGCAACAACAGAAAATTCTAACCCACCAGTTTATAGGCAGTCCCTTACCACTGTGCCAAACACACTGGTTGGTATCTCAAACGTTGTTACAAGTCCCAAGACTTCAGCTAAATCCACCTTGTGTTAAAGCATCGAGATTCAATCAACACATGTCTTTACAAAGAGCTTCGTGTGCACTACCTTTTGTTTGCTACCAAGGTCGTCAGGCTCTTTGAAGCGAAAGTAATCTAGTCCTTACTAGTACCAATTTTCGTGTGGCTCAAGTCATTAGATCGGTTTCGCTGTCGATACAATGTGTGTCTTTTGAGAAGCGAACCCTTATCAACAGGCCGGTAATTAAAAAAAAATCGATGAAACTGTGAGTTAACAAAGGCTCCCAATTCTCAAGCTTTAATGAAACCGCGAGCAGTGAAATGAGACATCTTTCTGGCCCTGTGGGTTTCGATAGTCTTCAAGCAGACGTGTCAGCTGGATGACAAAAGAGAAGAATTTGGCCAAATAGGGACAAATAAGATGCCATGGGATCTTAGTCAGTCTTTTCCAGTCTATCCAGCTATCACTGGCCGGCCAGTGTACAATAATGTTTATCACAGTTCATTGTTACATGCGCATACATATCCCTATCTCTGTTTCTACAACGAACTTGCAATTAGCCTTCGGGAATGAATTTGCAAATAAACTTTCTATTATCAATTCGTTAAGACGCTGTTCTATCTCTCTGAAGCATAAAGATGCAATGAAAATAAACTACTATAATAAATACTTTCGGGCATATCTGCCTGCCTAGGGCCACGTTAGGTACATATAAACCACCCAATGTCATGAGGAAGCTAATGTTATCTCTGAATGTAAACTCAAAGCACACACGTGGACTCCAGGAAGAATAGCGGTAATGGAGATCCCAATAAAACAAACAAACAAACAAACAAACAAACACGCAGACGCTGGAAGCCAAAATCATGCAACTATGGAGGTCCGTTTCAATTGTTCTATCAGAAAAAATAGCTAATTCTCGAACGTAACCCCAATGCATTGTTGTACGGTGACAAAGAATATTCTCATATAATTACGCCCGTGCTTGGGACGTCATAAGGGGTAGACAAGAACATCGTCAGATCATTAATCTTTCACAAGTTTGCCCGACCAAAGAGGCATAAAGAGCAGACCGACCTGATCAAGGATGTAACTATAGCACACCGCTGGGCATCCGTCCAACTTGTGAGACGATGGCAGCTCTCTATAGATTACCATTTACACATGTTCATATTGCATACACAGTAAACCGCCACATGGCGCAATACACCAGTTTTTCGTACATACGAGTAGCCAGCTTCTGGCCTTCTAATAATAAAAGAGAATTGTCCTTGGCATGAGGAAGTTCACAGAAGATCACCACAAGATCATCCAAACGACACATCAACACGCACAACAACATCATCCAAACACCAGAGTACAACGCGTGGTTGTGTACAAAGAGAATCTAGAACACGAGATATCAAAAATGGAAGTTTCGCTGCAATACCTTAGCAACCCGCTAGGCAGCTCATCACCGATTATGACCTTCGTTTTTCTGACCCCTACCCACCTATCAAATGTAATCAGGATCCATTCAAGACTTCTCGAGATGCTGTTTGCACACAGGCAGACAGACAAACACGCTTAAAGCATAACTTTCTGGAGAAAAGGTAAAGAAAATACCTTTGACTTTCAAAGTGAGTATTCTTCTGTCGGTTTCTTGCTCCATGCGCTCAGTTTCTCAAGAAGCGAAATGCTCACTGTGTGAACTGCTATAAATAATAACCACCCCTCAGCGGTTACAGTTACGTATGGCAAATGACGCAGGTTCGAAATAGGACGAGTCACGAGACAGGTGTCCGGTAACGTTACGGTCTGATTTCACAGTCACGTGGCCGAGCACGCGCTATTTCTGACCTAGCGCTCTTACCTCCCCCCACCCCCTTTCCCTAGGGCAGGTCAGTGACCGACATAACACCAGAACATTCTAGAATATTTTGCCATGCATCTATGATTTGTTATTGTACTATTTATTGATTAGTTATTGCCCTGTCAAATAGGTTCATTCATGTTACTTGCTACTTTGCCTTATTGTTAATAATCTAATTGTTGTTACTCAATTATTTTGTGATATAATTTGTTTTTCATTTCAATTATTTCATTCGAATTGTGTTCAGTAGTTGTTAGGACGAGGGCTCCTATAAGACTTTTTTTTTTGCTTCTCCCTCGCTCCAGCACGGTTTTTATGTATCATTTATCTTTACTACATGTATTTACTTTCTATATGTGCAAATGAAAATCAATCAATCAGAACAGAACACCAGATATCAAAACTTAGGTTCCACTGCAGTACCATAGAACGCCCATAGGGGTCCCTAAACCTAATCCTTTCGAGGTGTCATCAAGACCTACCCACATGCTGAGTACCAATTCAATCCATTGCAGCGTTAATGAGTTATCGTGTTCACAGACACAAACACGAACTCTACTCAAAATATAACCTTCTTGTCAACGGTAATTAAGTCAACCATGCAAGCAAGTCTTCGTAACGTTTTAGGGTTATTTATTTATTTTTTTTATTATTCACATTTATTTAACGAGGATTGACAAAAAGGAAAGTTGCTTATCTGAGTCTTCTCCTCTTACACATGACAAAAATAAGGACACACATACAAAATAGCGAACACTAAATAACATAGTCAAAAGATAATGATAACGACGTGAAAATAAACAAGGAATCAAGTAACAGAGTGAATGTGCAGCTGGTTTACAAACTTAGGAATAATCAAATAGGGTTATTTAAAGACCTTTCCCTCCGCCATCTACCGAACCGACTCGCGCTCACGGAGCGTGAGCGTGTATCAAATGTAGGGGGCGCTTCGGGTCATCGGTGGACGATGCGTTAATTCTCGCGGTGAGCAGCACTAGAAATGAGAACCGGGAGTTACCAGTCTGGGATTGATGTGTTCAAAAATTAGAACTGTTGTAGAGTGGAATTTGTTATCACCGAGAATTTGCAGATAGATGTGCAAATGTTAGGTGTCATGGGTCGTTCAGTGTAATATAACCAGCTGCTGCCGCGCCGCGCGCGTGCCTACGAAGCTGGTGTGTTACGCCGAAGGGCAGTTATACCGGCTATATAGATACAGATACAGAAGCTGGTGTGTTACGCCGAAGGGCAGTTATACCGGCTATATAGATACAGATACAGAAGCTGGTGTGTTACGCCGAAGGGCAGTTATACCGGCTATATAGATACAGATACAGAAGCTGGTGTGTTACGCCGAAGGGCAGTTATACCGGCTATATAGATACAGATACAGAAGCTGGTGTGTTACGCCGAAGGGCAGTTATACCGGCTATATAGATACAGATACAGAAGCTGGTGTGTTACGCCGAAGGGCGGTTATACCGGCTATATAGAGACAGATACAGAAGCTGGTGTGTTACGCCGAAGGGCGGTTATACCGGCTATATAGAGACAGATACAGAAGCTGGTGTGTTACGCCGAAGGGCGATTATACCGGCTATATAGATACAGATAGAACGCCAATGCGCTGCAAAGGAAACCAAAAGTTTGATTAACCAATGTTCTACCATACCAGTCTGATTTTGAGCACCTGCAATTTACTTGCTTACGAATTATAAAAATTCTTATATTCGCCAGAGTTTTTTTAAACTATCACTATGTGTTTTTCTTCTTTTGGTATTGTTATGCTTTGCTGGTCAGAATTTCTTTAGCTTTCAAATCTTACTTTCATGTAATGTCGTTTTTTGATGAAAACATGAACATAATTTTGCATTCAGCTACGCACATGATGTATTGTCATCTCGTCTTGATACCACTATGCTTTGCTGGTCTTTATTTCTTTAAGATTTTACCTTTGTGTAATATGATGCGCTTTGTTTCGATGACGATACAAACATATTTTTAGCTACGCGATTCATGTGCTGACGTCATCTTTTATTGTCATTAAATATTGCAATACAAAAATGTGCCGCGTGTGACATCAGTAAAATCGCGAGGGAAAATAGGCGACAAAAGGACAAAAGCGCCACAGTAAAATGCCACAAACGTACCGAAGTCCGAAAAGGTACCCTCTTTTGTTTCGGGTACTTCAACGGACTTCTACATGTAGGCGGCTTGTGGGCGTCTGTAAGGGCGCGGTCACATCGGTTTTGATGTTTGGATTTTCAAGCAGGCCGTGACAGAACTAACCACCGACATGGATCCAAAGCAGCATTTTGTGTACCAAGACAGTTGAACTTTGCAGGGGCGATCGTACGACGCTACATTCCCTTAGAAAGCCGCTAGGGGGCCCATTATCGAACTTCGTTTTCCCGAATCCTACACACGTACCAAATATCATCAGCATCTATCCAAGGCTTCTCAAGTTATCCTGTTCACAGACAGGCACGCATGCGCACAGGCGATCACACCGAAAACACATTCAACCATCTTAAGGTGGGCTCACACGTATTCCGTAAGTCCGTTTGAGGAATTACTAGCCTCTACCAGCCTCCAAGGGTCGCTGGAAAATGGTAGAAATTGTAAAAGTATAGCATTTACATAACAATCTTTATTGACAACGACAAAAGTACAGCGACTTTCGTAAGGTCTACATGAATAACAACTACTTACAGTACAACTAAACACATATATATGGATATCTATAGGTATGGATACATCAACATAAAGGGTCTAGCATGTCACTTACACTATTGGTTCTACGGTATAAACAATCGTGAATATATTTGCCTACATAACATTCCAGACGAGTTAAGCTGTCAGATGAGTGGGGTTTACAAACAACTTACTTTGCTGGCATGTTATCTGGCTGTATTTCTATTACTTTTTCCAGCGTCCTGTGGAGCCTGGTAGAGGCTAAGACCTCAAATGGATGTTAATATATACGCACGTGTCATCTTACCTTAGGCAAAGGTAATAAAATTTAACAGTATCCTGTGGTAGTCGGTGAAAGATTTATTTGCTGTGTAAATTCTTCCTCCAGTACACCACATTTGATATGTGCGCCATGGGTGCTATCAAACATTGTTGGAGCCGTGCAAGTGGGTCTTATTCATCACAGCCGGCCGTGTAGGCATCCGTGAGGGTTTGGTAGTTTTGTCTATCTATTTCACAAAAGCAAACTTTCATGTGCAGGATATGGCAGTGCCTTCCTGAATTGAGTGAATTTGTTAGAACAGGCGTCACATACAAATAAATGAACATACAAATGTAAATTTTTTTTCAGATATTTGGCGAGTAAAAAGCAGAAACCTATCATTACTATTAAGTCACTGAGACGGAGAGGAACCAAGGTTAACGGCATACCCTTTAGCAGATTGTTTTAGCGGCACTGTTGCCAGTAGATTTGTACGAAATTGGTTATTGGGTGGGCCGACCGCTGTCTCTTCGCAGCCAGGGGCTGAATTGTGAGGAGCTTACAATTCATTTACAACAGGTGGGGCTGAATCACAAGGGGCTCGGTGGGCGTCACTCCACCGTAAGGGAAAGTCTTGTAAAGTGCCTATCCCAATGGCACAACGTCGGGGCATGGTGGGTATCGAACTCGGGACCTTTCGATTCCGAGCCGAACGCTCTACGATTTACGCCACACCAACGCCACCAGCACCACTGATGAGGCGATGTTTAACTGTGTATGTTTCGTTAATTCAGAGTGAGCTAATCCACTGCACACTGGTATGGCGTGATGGTATGGTATTATATGTTTAACCCTTCCATGAATAAAAGCCAGTTAGTGGTGCCAGAAGCCTTGGAAGAAAGCTACGTTTGACCCAAATTAAAAAAGAAATCACGACTGAAAAAGACAAGTGCGTTTTCACCATCCGTTTCTCTTCCAGAATGCGCAACATTTCACAGCTTTCAAACGGCCTCTATGGGCAGACCTATGGGTGGATGGAACCATGAAATGAACACATCGCGCATTTGATGGAGCCCTAGGGGGCCTTGGTTGAGTTGCACGGAAACTCTCGCCTGATTGTCCGGGAAATAATTGGGCGTGCGAGACGCGTTTCAACCTCGTGATGTGTGGGCTGCGTTACTGGAAATCAAAATGTGTTTCATGGAGAAAAACTCAGGATAGAATTTTTTTAAAGAAGATGGCATCGCAGTAATGGCGCTAGTTCACCTTTATCCGGAGGGTAACCTATATCCATTGTATTTGAAAATAAGCATTATTAAGGGATATCAAGTTGACAGACAATGATTTGAAACTGCAATATTTTTAAAACTGCATTTTTAAACCAAAGTCCATCTGTTTCATAGCCCCCTAAATACCCTGTTTCTAAAAACAACGGATATAGGTAACCTGACAGAGAAAGGTGAACTAACATTACATAGTTTCGATTTCATTCCAACAACACAAATATTCACACGAGGTCAACGTGTAATTAGGGAGCAAAGATCAAATGTTGGTAAAAGGTCCATTCTAGAGAATTCTATGAATTCAAAAGAAATCCTTTCTCATTTTTTTTCAAATGCAGAGATGAACATGTTAGCGCCATCATCGTAACCATATATACATGGGCATAAATAAGTAAGCAAGCTTAAATGTTGTATCATCAGATCAGCCAACCAGAAACCAAACAAAAACAAACAAACAAACAAACAAACAAACAAACCAAGCAACCGAGCAACCAACAAGCAGCCAAACAACAAGTTATGAGAACAAGACTTTGTGTAATGTTGTGGTAAAGTGCAAAGAAAACTACACCAGTTATGTAAAATAGGCCGTGGGTGCTTCACTAAGCAAGGCCACAAAACATGCGCTATCTAAACCCATAAGTAGTCTGTGTAGGCGAATGCCCTTTCACAGTGACCACAAACTGTGAGCCACATGAATCCTTGGTTAGCTCAAAGGCTTCGCGCTCTTTTACCGTTATCAGAATGAGCTGTATGAACGAAAATGCTCTTTCACTGTGACCACAAACTATGAGCTATCTAAACCCTCGGTTAGCTCAAACTTGGCAAAAAGGCTTCGCGTTCCTTGAGGCGCGTTCTGCTAGACAGCGATTGCGCTGCGCTCTCTCTGCGATCTAAAGCGGATGTGTGTAAGATTCGATTTCATACTAGCTATATTATACAAAACGCAAAATTGTGACTGTCAAGACAACAAAACTCACAACTTAGAAAGATTCATTTCTCTTCTATAGAATTTGTTGAGAGATCTGTCAAATTTGAGGTCGTAGAGAGAGCGCTGCGAGAGCGCCGTCCTAGTAAAAATGCGGTATTACCCTTATCAGAGTGAGCGCTTTCACTGTGACCAGAAAGTGTGGGCACAGTGTTAGCTCAAACAAGGCTTCGCGCCCCGTTAAAACGGTATCTCACTGCACTTGGGGCATCGGTGCGGCACTACGATGTTCGAAATAATACTCAACGAATTTCAGAGAAAAAGAGCAGATTTTCTTACTTTTTGTGTATTCTGTTGTCTTCTAAGCCATACTTTTACGTAGTCCGCAATATCTGATTTGTAAAAAAGATGGCGACAATGACACAACAGTGCCGCAGTGAACGAATCCCGCAGTGCCGCACTGGTGCCCCAAGTGCAGTGAGATGCCACCGTTACCGTTATCAGAGAGAGCTGTGTGAACGCGCCCTTATCTGGCGCGGACACGTGTTGGACCTACAGAAACTGCGACGCCGCCCACTGGGGGGTTAGCGGACGGAAATCCCGGGAAAGGGCACCGATTTCTTTATAATTTGATCATTGCGTAATAAGTTAAAGTATCGCTTAGAACTTAGAAGACAACAAAATACACAAAATGCAAAAAAAAATCAATTATTGCGTAATACGTAAAAGTATGACTTATGACTTAGAACTCAGAAGGCAACAAGATACACAAAATGCAGAAAGATAATTCAGATATTGCGTAATACGTAAAAGTGAGACTTAGAACTTAGAAGATAACAAAATACACAAAACGCAAAAAAATTATTCAATTATTGCGTAATACGTAAGAGTATGACTTATGACGTAGAACTCAGAAGGCAACAAAAAACACAAAACGCAGGAAAAAAAAATGATTTGAATATTGCGTAATACGTGAAAGTAGAAGGTGACAAAATACACAAAACGCAAAAAGATAATTTACATATTGCATAATACGTAAAAGTGAAAATTAGAACTTAGAAGGCAACAAATCACACAAAACGCAAAAAATGATCTGAATATGCGTAATACGTAAAAGTGAGACTTAGAACTCAGAAGATAACAAAATACACAAAACGCAAAAAAAAATAATTCAAATATTGCGTAATACGTAAAAGTGTGACTGAGAACTTAGAAGGCAACAAGATACACAAAACGCAGAAAAATAACAATAATTTAGATATTGCGTTATGCGTAAAAGTTTGACTTAAAACTTGGAAGGCAACAAACAGAAAGCAACAAAAAGATAGTTTATTATCTCTCAAATTCATTGAGCAATCGTTCGAAACCGGCATTGCCGGATCGGTGCCCCGTGTAATGTACAGAAACTGCAGCGGCCATGTTTTGCCATGCCCCCGTTATGTTGCGAGCATATGTATCTATTTCTATATCTCCAGCCTGGGTGACTCGCTCAGTCACGAAGCACGTCGACAATAGACGTCAATTTCTAGTGCCTTTTTCGATGCAATTTCTCAAATTCTAACATTAATTGGCGTGTAGTAATGTAGAGAGTGTAGAGGTGAGGCATTGTTTGCCGACTGATGATTGGTAATTTGTGCGACTAATGGGCTCAAAGCAAAGGAGGAAAACATTACTATTCAAATGCAATACAATATTTGCAACTAACTGGATAAAACAAAGTGGTATCTCACTGCGGTTCGGGCACCGGTGCGGAGTTCTAAAGGTTACTCAACGAATTTCAGAGATAAAGAACGAATTTTCTTAGGTTTTGAGTATTTTGTTGTCATCTAAGTCATATTTTTACGTATTACTCAATATCAAAAATAACACTACGTTGCCGCTGTAAACGAACCCCTCTCAAAAATGATCCATACCCCTTGTGTATAAAAAAAATTAAGTATTTATTTTAATCAAGTAAAATGTAGTGCAGCGGACGTTGGTCCCTTTTTTCCTTCAAAATAATTTGGCGGTAAGTTGTTAACCAATAATAATAGTGGTTTAATGTCATTTGCTTACCTATGTCTGTGAACTTGAATAAGAGAGGTTATAGATATAATGTCAAATATGACATCCTTTGAAAAGGCATGAACAAAATACTGCCGAAATATGAAGTTTCTCAGATAATGCTGTGCTTTCTATTTTGCATCAGAAGTCAAATTTGGGAAAATACATTTCAATGAATATCAACGAGCTATGTATGAAGAATTTTGCTGTTAACGGTCTCTCGCTTTGCTATGAGGGAGGTGTTATGTACTGCATTTATTCTTCCAGATACCACGTTATCTATAACAAATTGCAGGGACCTACAGACTCCATATACGTGACAAAGATTCGATATAGCTGTATATCTGACGCCATCACCACTAGTGCCAGATGTTTCAAGCCAGACTGCTACACGCCTTGTAGCTTATCACACTGTACATAGGGCGCCACTGTCGGGCTGAATTGCAACATGTAGCAAAACATGTCTATGCGCGCCACACTTGTGATACTATTATGTCACTATGTGCGGAATAAATGTTGCACGTCTAAGGGAAATACGTATAGCATATATAGTAATGATTTAGGTTCCCATATGTCTTTCAACAAGTCGTGCAATATTGTAACGTTCGCAGGTTCTACAGAAAATCATAACTATATTACAGTTAAAAATGCCAATAGTCCTAATGTATTATTTCACCAAGTTACGGAAATGGCATAAGCGACTGCTAAAAGTCCAATATTTACTAAATGACTGTCGTTCATATACTTAATCACAACAGGCATCTTCAACATACGACCAGACAACCCACCAGGCTATACCTGTCCTTGGTGCTGATTTTGTAGGCGCAGTTATTACTATGTTAACGTGCTAATAACAAATAGGATTTAGTCCACTATTTCGTACACTTCTCGACAGTTTTCACGCCACTGTTACGACCAGAAAAACACCAAGCTATCCCTGTCCTTGCTGCTGATTTTGTAGGCGCCGTTATAACTACGTTAACGTGCTTATAAGGTCCCCTTTCCACTAGACGGCGATCCGGCTGCGCTCTCACTGCGAGCTAAATAGGATATGTGTAACCTTCGCTTCCACACTGGTAATGCCATGCAAAAAAAATTCAGTACATTTGTGGACCGTTTTAACGCCACTGTACCATAGATTACATCATTCTGCTAATATTGATATTTTATGTAATGATACAAAATGGCATTAGTATTAGGACCTAGCGGTATGTAGCGGTCAAACCTTAAAACAAACAATAACAATATGCATTATAGTAGATTTAATGAATTGTAGATGTTATTTTTTTTACAGTTGTATTTGTCTAAGATGTTTATTAATGGCTCAGTACGAAGTGTATTACATTGGTGAATAGTGAAATTTAGTTAACGACATGTACATGCTAGAATGCTATTATACATTAACTGCTAGACTGTAATTTTGAATGTTCGAATAAAAACCAAATCATCACCTACCAGAGTATCCCCTGTGAATGTGTCCGATTCCCTCACTTTGTTGCTGTTGTGAGCGGGGCAGAATTGCACCTGCGGATGACCAGAGTATCGCTTGCGCCCGTTGTACCCACTCCGTTACTGTCGCGAGCAGAACAGATTTGGTTTGGTTTCATTTGCACCTGCGGATGACGTGTCCGTAACCATGTGGGCGCTATCACACGTGGCCATTACCATTCCTCTATAGAGGGTACGACAAAGGGCGGGCAGAGCATTCACACTTACTGTATACTGTTAGGCTATATATATGCTATTCCATGTTTGTCATTCCAACAAACACACAACAAAAGGTATACTAGTATGCGAATACTTTTAGAATACATTTTGAATTAGAATCCCTTTTAATTAGAATACTTTTGCAGTGGCAAAAGTGAGGGATTGTATTTAAGCAGAATCATCAGAAGAGGTAATGGAGGAAAGGAAGTGATCTGGAATAAGCCACGATCACTGAAGAGCTAACAATCTTTTCGACAAGCCCAATGAACAGTAAACCACGCGTTAACGTCCTATCGTAGTGCCCCTGTCAAATTGCGCGAAAATTGATCGGACGAAAAGTCTGTGGCAATCGCCCGAGCCTCGTTTATAATCATAACTAACTTAAAATTGTACAAGGTACTAAGTATGGCTTATATGTGACAGGGACGGTTTTCAGGTGAAAATACGCGCAATTCTTTGTCAATCGTAAATATGGCCGATCTTCCATCGATACGCCCGAAGGTCGTGGATAATGTGACAGGGGTACAAGGACTGTGACCCTCTCCAGTACCATGGATGCTGGGTGAACAATATCCAGGATTCAAGCACGCCTTATAAGTAGTATTAGTTAGAGCTATTGCAGCAACGGAGCACTGAGTAGAACATTAATGTAGCTTCCTAACAATCTACCAGTATAAAATCAGCGCACGACAAGGTCATACATGTGATCAAGTCTATTCAGCCGCCTTTTTACATCAACGATGACATGAGTGCATGTGCTTCACAACACGTGTGGCAATTAGTGTTTCTCTATAGTGGTTCGACAAAGGGTACACAGGTGCATTCATGCTGATAGGTAAAGAGTAGTAAATGTATCGTAATTCACCTTCAGTTTGTCGAAAGGGGGTGACATTCTTTCTTTCTTTCTGGAAGGAGGCCAAAACTGAAGAAGCATTACTGTAGCTTCCAAATATCTATCAAACTGATTTTATTTCGAAAGCCGGAAAGGTAGAACAAAATCAACGCACGACGACGCCATACGCCTTCTCAGTCGTCCTTTTACATCAGCCTCGACAACAGTACATGTACTTCACAACAAGTGGCAATTAGTGTTTCTCCACAGCTGTTACGACAAAGGATACACGGGTGCATTCGTGTTATTCGTTATGCTAGATTCACTTCATTCTTTGTTTGCAGACCCCAAACAATTGGTTTGAGAGTACCAAAATGGGTTGTCGTGACTTGTGACCCTTTGCCGTGATTCACAATAGGTAAAAAATGTGCCTATATATGAGCAAACACGTTATATAATTGGCCACCGGTTTGTGAGACTTGTACCATATCTAACACGTTGCTGTTAGCGGGATGGCGACTGTTGGGAGTGGAACAAAACTAACTAGACTGGACTCCAGTCTAAGACCCAATCTAGACAAAGTTTTTACTGATATCTGTGGAGTGTGGACATGTTGGGAGGGATCATCTGGAACGTTGGCCGCGGGACACCCGTGGCGCTTGCAGTCATAAACAGCTATATAGCCTAATGAGCCCGCGTTGTATGCTAATGAGCCTTCCCGAAGTCGGGACACATCTACACGCGCGCGGAAGTTGTCGGGGACCCCTGCTAAGCTATCGGGCAAATACTCCGGACCTTTCGGGAGAAATTTTGCCGATATCTTAATATTGATTAAAATTAATATTGTAGTTCCACCTAGACGCTGAAAAAAAGCTGTTGGCGAGAGGTTGTCGGCTCGCAGATATCGGGAAAAACTGTGTCAAGATCGTGCCTAAGTCGTGCGCGTGTCGTCAACAGTCTAAAGGAGCGCTCTCACTGCACTTGCGTCAGGTTTGAGTCAATACGGGGTTCGAAAGATACGCAACGAATTTTAGAGATGAAAAACGAATTTACTTCCTTTCTGTGTTTTTTTGTCGTCTTCTAAGTCATACTTTTTGTATTACCCAATATATAAATTATAAAAAATCGGAGAAAATGACAACACAGTGACGCAGTGAACGAAGCCCGCAGTGACGCAAGCTTGACGCAAGTGCAGTGAGAGTGCGCTTTAAGGCAGCCTTTTTCTTACCAATACAGCTGAACTATTGAAAGCGGACCAAACATAACAAGGCTGTCTAAGTCACGCGCATGTCGTACGAAGTTCAGCCGTATTGTTAAGAAAAAGGCTGCCATAGACTCTTGCTGGCGATTGCTTCTGTCACACCCTACTTGAAAACTCTGTGAGATCAATATCGTGCTATAACATCGACTATCATAAATCCACCAGGTGCCATTATACCGCCACCTCAAAAAAAAAAACGTTTGTGTAGAGGTTTTCCCAAGATTGTCTTGAAAACCGAAGGATAGATATCTTAAATGCAATACACTTCAGATATTTAGGTGTTTAAGAGAATCTTGAGAAGGCCTCTATGATAACGTTTTTTGATGTGGCGGTATAATGGCACCTGGTGGAATTATGAGAATGTATGTTATACCTGCGATAAATTTCACCGCAGCGCACCTGTTTCTGACCCGCCACATCACGCGAGACCTCTATTTGTAAGGAGAGCAGTTTGTTAACAAGGCGGCGTCATGATCTTTGCTTACTTGAGTGGCCTGTCTATCCAATTTAAGGAGAAGCGTTAGCGGAACAGGCACTTGAAACGCCTTTAAGTCTGCGTGGGTACGTCTTGAATCTGTACCGTCGGTTGTGATGTTCCGCCTCATTCATATACTTTACAAGCAAGACTGCCCCTTCTATATCTCATGGAACAGCGCCAGCACTTTGCGAGCACACTGTATTGTTATCAGCTTGTTGCGTGTGGACTGTTTAACCCTATCCAGACTGGGCTTTAGATATATAAAAGGAAGTTTAGTTTAGCAAGAAAATCTTAAAATCCCATTATTTTAACTAAAATTAGTGATTTTTGCAAAATTTGCCTTTCAGAAACCCGTTACCATGGCAACACGAAAAATTATAAACTCACTCTATTCTATGAAAAATGTTGCCAATAACATTTTAGGAAAAGTCACCAAGTTTGGTTACTCTTAGCACAAGCCGTTTGGGAGCTATACGACATCAAAGTTGGCGTGAGCAATTTTAGCCCCCCTCCCCTGTCTGGATAGGGTTAAAGGTAAAGATAACCCCATAGCCTTTTGATGCTGTAGGAATAATGGTCTGTCATCTATTGTATCTAGGGCACTTAATTGGAAAGAGTAGCCCATCCCTCTCCTTCCACAGTCTTTTACCTCCCCACCCGACGTCAAGTGCCATTTTTTTACATCCGAGTGGAGTGAGGAAAGTCGTGAAGAGTGCCTTTTCCAACAGCACAAGATCGGTGGCATGACAGTGTTTGAACCCAGGACCTTCGGCGTCTTGGCCGAACACACTGCATTTAAGGTGCACACTCACCGCACTTTCGTCAAGGGTGCGTCACTGCGGGGTTCGTTCACTTCGTCACTGTTTTGCTATTTTCTCCGATTTTTTATAATTAAAATATTGCGTAATACGCAAAACTATGACTTAGATGACAACAAAAGAAGAAAATTCGTTCTTTATCTCTGAAATTTGTTGAGTATTTTTCGAACCCCGCAGTGACGCAAGCGTCACGCAAGTGCAGTGAGACTGCACCTTTACCTTACACAACCACAGTATTAGCTTTGACCATTCCCTCCTATAAAAGCCAACCTCGACGACGTGTCCATAAAGGTAATTGAGTAGTAGTCGCTGTAAAACGTACACTAGCGAGTGTGACCCATAGTGCCCATCTTCACAACTTTACGATGCTGTAAAAGTAACACCCCATTTCCACATGAAGCTGCGACCACACTGCAACGACTGAGCAACCAACGATTAACAGATCGCTCAACGAATTTCACAGCTTAAAAAAGTATTTTTAAAGATGTTTTTGTGCAACCTTTTTCAGTTATGAAATCAAAGCTCACGTGAATCCCCAACGTGATCTCTGTACAGTCGATCAATGATGCCAGTCTAGTAGTTAAGGGGCTTGAAACAACGAATGGTCTTTCTGAAATGACCCACAGTGCCCAGCTATACAACTTTACAAGTCAGGTAACGAGGGGCGTTGGTGGTCGCCACGTAAGGAGGTATCGCCACGAATGGTGAAGCCTATACAACATCTACATAATGAAACCCCAAAATAGCCCCAACAATGGCAAAGTGTTTCAAGGCCCTTTCTCAAGTGACCCACAGTGCCCGGCTATACAACTTAACGACTCTTGTAAAAGGTAACGAGGGGCGTTGTTGGTAGCCACGTAAGGAGGTACCGCCGCGAATGGTACAACCTATATAACATCTACATAATAAAACCCCCAAATAACCTCAACAGTGGCAAAGTAGGGGAGGGGGGGGGGTCGTTAAGACCCTTTCTGAAGTGACCCACAGTGCCCAAATATACATTTTTACGACTATTGTAAAAGTGAGGAAGGAGGTTTTTTGATCGCCCCGAATGGTGATACCTATGTCGCCTTTTTTTTTACTGGAGGTTGTGATAGCGCCCCGACTTTTAAGTCACCAATGAGCCAGAAATCGCTTCCATGGTTAAGAAACCATTTTTTCATGTTGTGTATATTTAACATCATGCATCATATATTCCGTATGAAATCAAGGCTCATACAAATCCAACTTCGGTCGCTGTAAAGTAGCCCAGTGATCGCTGTCTAGTGGAAAGGGGTTTCAAGCAACGAGCGATATTTCTGAAGTGACCCGTAGCACCCAACTATACAACTTTATGACTCTTGTAAAAGGTAACGAGGGAGTTGTTTGTCGCCGCAAAGGGAACCATCGCCGCAAAATGTTGAAAGCAATAACCACACTGTGGCAAATACCAGGTCAGCAAGGCCAAGGTCAGCCGCGCTTTGTTACCTTTCATGGGCGCGTTTAACAGGCAAACTCAGGGAAGTGTTCATAAAAGCACTGCGATTGAGTGGGCAGGTAAACTACCCTGTAATTCACTGGACAGTCTATCGGGCTCAAGGGGCCGATTTGTGTCGAGGTCTCAGGCAATAAAGGACGCCATGCAGGGAAAATACGGGGTTACTGAAAACCGTAAAGTATAAAGTATAACATAAGCCCGGGAATAGAGAGATGGGTGGAAGCCGTCTACGCCTTTTAAAATTTATCAAGAGAATTGAACCATTTTACACTAATTTTCTGAAATATGATACAAATCACTGCAGGGATCAAATGGATTCTACCCTCAATATTTTCTTATTGACATTGTTCGACACTCAATAGTAAGTTTTGATGGCAAATTCGTTGGCCTTATTTCGGTCTGATTTATCAAAGTATTCCATCTACGTTGTCCATCTTCAACCTCAGCTGTTTTGCTGTGACGGCTAATACAAAACACCGGTAGGTCCTAACCTGAATCCCGCTTCAGCACTTCGTCTTCAGGTGAAGGTCCCTTGTTAGCCTTTTTGTCAGCAGAGGTTTTCTCTCTGCTCTGTCCTCTTCACTCTGAGCTTGTTCTCACTGCCGCCTTATGAGAACTCCAAATGACGGTTCTGTTTTAGATAGAATTTTAATTACTGTAGCAAAATTATATAGTTTTCTACTCTCATTTTTTGTTGCCTTCCCAATATTCACTTCATAATAATTAGCTTTGGTGGCTATTTCGTTGGGCTTCTTCCGGCCTGATTATCAAAGGATTTGTATTTTTACTTTCTCAAAGCATAGCAGCTTTGCCCTGACACACTTTATACAAAATATTAGTTGATGGTTACCTGAATTCCCTTTCTTCACGCCCGGCAGTTTTCAGGTAAAGTTCTGTTCAAGCCTTGTCAGCCGAGATGCGATCTGCCTTCAGTACTCTGAGCTCTTCTTCTTCCCAGCCAGGATTCTCTCCTTCCGTACCAAGCAGAGTCACTCTCTTCACTGCCGCCTTAATGACATGCACCAAATGACGACCCTAAATAAGAAAAAGACAGCAATTGAAATCACTGTAGCACGAAATTTTAGTATTCTATTCTCATTTTTTTACTGCTGTCCCAATATTCAATTCGCAATATTATAATACGTTTTGCTTGATACATTATTGGGCTAAAAAAAGAATGAGTATTTTTCACTTACTTGTCGCCAATATTAGCTGTTCTGACCTTACATTTTATACAAAGTATATCTAAACCGTTACCTGAATCCTCCTTCCACCTTTCGTCTTCAGATAAAGTTTTACGTCTTCTTCCCAGCCAAGATTTGATCTGTCTTCCTCTTCTCAGCCAGGATTCCCTGTCCGTACCAAGCAAAGGCTCTCTCCTCACTGCCGCCTTAATGACATGCACCAAATGACGACCCCGCCTTCCGTGCACACGCGCTAATGAAGCTTCGTAGCGCTTACTTGACCCCCTGCGAGACCCGAGGATTCCCTCGCGACTATCTCCGCACCACTTGCGTACGCATCACGGATAGGCTTCCTCTTTGATATACAAAATAAGTTCCACCTCCTGCTATCAACGCTCGCGCACACAGGCCACTTCTCTGCCCCGCGTGATCACTTCTAATGACGCTTTATGGAGAAGGACTTTCGATAAAGTCAAGGAGATTTGGAGAAGGATCATTCAGAGTCCGAAAATCGTCGGAGGAGAACTTTGGATATTGACCAAGGTTGCTGTGAAGGGTGCGCTGACTGTTGGTGGTTACTGGATATAGGAACGAGGGGCGGTGGGGATTTCTCTCTGGCTGGCATTGATATGCGGTCCTTTATTGGCTGTAACATCACAACTGCCCTCTGAACTTACAACGTAGGGTTACCTTAGGACGTAAATATATGCTGAAAGTGAAAGATGGGAAAAGAAGCAAAACAATGATTCTCTGACATTAACGTGGATGTTCTTATGGCATTAACGTGGATGTTCCTTCATTCATTCAATCCTTTCTTCTTTCCTCCCTTTCTTTATTCATTCATACTCTCCAAGCAGAGGTTGTTGAGGAAATTTTTTGCGACCTTCTTATAAAAAAACGCGGCATATGACAAGAATGTCGCAATTTTCCCCAAGAACTCCTGCTTGGAAAATACTCCACGCCCCGTCCCTTCAGTATGATTAACAGTGCGCTCTATCCATATCCATCCCCGCCTGTTTCGTACTCCATTCGTTCTCGTTACTCTTCTCACAATCCATCCTGGGGCGGGTGTGATGAAGGGTCGGGGGGGGGGGGGGGGGGGGGTGGGCACCTGTCCTGTACACCATACGTTCTCGTTAATCCTCTCACCATCCATTTTCGGGCGGGTGAGAAGAGTCAGGGGGGGGGCACCTGTCCTGTACTCCATACGTTCTCGTTACACCTCTCACCATCCATCCACTACGGCCGTGACGCGTTGGTACACCCAATCCCTCGATCTCGGAAGTTAAACAACGTGCAGTCCGGACAGTACTTGGATAGGAGACCATCAAGGAATACTGGATGTTGTAGCCGGGTCATTATAAAGACTCTAAAAATGGTACATACTTCTTTCTCTGCAAAGAGGAAGAGTATGGAAGCTAAACACACTTCACTACCGGTAGACTGGCCCCATACTGTAGTGACTTACATATGTGTGACCCCAGGGCTTAAAAACGGAGATGGGTGCCGGGCCTACGCATCACAATGTGATGTGTTTTCATATATTTTTATATGTATGACAACTTTAGCTTTAGCACCATCAATCCTGGGTTGGGCGTGAGGAGCCAGTCACAGCTAGGGCCATACGTCACACCAACACTTTCCGGGTCGGCACACACACTGTATAATTCACCAGCAACGCGTTACAGAGTCTGAGCGATGGGCTGGGTGAAATATTCTGCTCATTGTAAAGAAACGTCCTTTTTGAAAATATTCAACATATGTTCCCTAATTTCCGATACTTGAATACCACGGAAAAATCTATATTTCTCATGCAATTATATATACCATACATTATTGATTCCATCTGTCCTTATGTTTATAAATGTTTTAATTAAGAAGCGAGAAGAAGTTAAACTTGTACATACTAGAATTTATTAGCATATGTAGAGATGATAAGATACCTTTTTTTGTCAAAATTGTACCTTATCACTAGCGCAACGACCTGTACTTAGCTTGTTTGAGCACAAATGTACAATAAAGGTCATTCACTCATTATTTGATATTTTATTGGTAGGTAGGCATCCTATAGCTATCTGGAGACACTAACTCCACCAAGGCTAAAAAAACATCTTGAAAATGTCCTGGAGATAAAGGTGGCTGACAGAGGAAGGAAGAGACATCAGCCAAATCAAACAATGGAATTCTGCTGTGAAACATGCTGCAGAAAGCCCCGCAGAAGTCTGGCTGGTCTAGTTGGACACAGATGGGCGGTGGACAGAGACGGGCGGTGGACATCGGCAGTGGACAGAGCGTCTGTCAAGGACGACAGGGACTGTGATATACCCTGGGAGCCAGCCATGACCGGGTAGCTAGTGAGTTTTGTTTGGGGAGCCAAGGCAGTCAGCCCGCCGATCTCACATAAGTGCTCCGGGGAGTTTAAGTCTGAAGGAGACCTCATCGGGCTTAAACTCCCCGGGGCGCTAATAGGAGATCGGGCGGGCCTGACTGTCTTGGGCCACCGAAGAATAAACTGTCCTAGCTGCCCGATCCCGGCTGGCTCCCAGGGTAACTGAGATGATGATGAGGCATCATTTTAGCCTATATACATGTATGCTATGGAATTATATAGCGCTTACTAGCTTACAGCAATCATAATTTCATCTCTTAACAATTGATTTCATAATTGGAATATAATTCATGCTACCATTAGTGGTGGACCTAATGATACTCGTAACTTGTGCAAACCTTCAATTTGAAAGAAAAGAAGTAAAAGTGCCATACTTCAAAGCGACACGTCCAGCGTGGGAAGGGTTCATGTATAATTATGTCTCAGTACCCCGCAACACCGGACCTTTGCTCTTCTTCTTAATAAGTATGGGCTGACAAAAGACTAAATGACATGATATTTCTGTTGCTTAAAGTGGGGTCACACGTGCGTATATATTTAAGTCCGTATGAGGCGCGCATGGGAGTATTTACCTCCACCAGCCCCCACAGGTCGTTCGAAAAATAATAGAAATTGGACAAACGTAAACAGGTAACATGTCAGCTAAGTTAGCTGGGTCGCTAACCATACTTCTTGGTCAGCTAACTCATCTGGTATGTTATGTATCTATATTTGTCCAATTTGTACTATTTTTCCAGCGACCTGTGGAGCCTGGTAGAGACTAAGAGCTTCATACGCACCTCAAACGGACTTGAATATATGCGCACGTGTGACCCCACCTTAAAGGTTGCGTCGATCACACACCTAAAGGTGGGTTTACACCTGCGTATATTTTCATGCGGCATGAGTTCCGTTTTGACATTTTTCGACATTTTGACTGATTTCTTCAATACGCGGCCTCACGCACAAGTCGCACCTCAAACGCATCTGAATCGTTTTTAGAAAGTTTCACGAACGCAGGCAAACGAAAATATACGCCCAGTACACCCGATAGTTTTGGACATGCACAAAACTATCGTTCGTACGCAGTTTGGTGGCCAAAACGTTATGGATGCGCAATACAGTGGTCCCACGTCGGTCGATTGCGCTATGAAGACGCTACATGTTTGCGCTTTATACGCAGTAATACGCGGATATCGCGGTATTGCGAGTACATAGCGTTCTTACAGCGCAGACACAACGCGCCATGAGCGACCGTATAACGAATGCACACATAGATCACGATTTAGTACCGTGCGTTCTGCGATCGCTTTGCGCATACTACGCGTACTGATAGCGTGATCGACGCACACTCCAGATTTGGAATAAATACGAAGGTGCATCTGAGTCCAGACAAAAAAAAATCATCTCAAGATGTCAGATCCAGGCCAGGACTGGCGAATTTGTATCGGGGGCATGGAGAGATGGTCACAACTTGCAGGACACCATGAATGTAACTGGTCCCAACAGAGCCTCCAGGGACGGGAAGATGTAGAGGAACCTGCTCAAGCACTGGGTCAACTTGTGTGACACACATGCCATTTTGTGTAACAGATATTTGACGTAATTTGCTGATAATGGCACTTTTTTTGTGTGTAAAACCACATGATATAAAGGTGCAATATAGAGCCATATTACAACTTTGAAAGAGGGCGTAAGGTTTCATAATTGTTTAATTTACGTGTTTGATAAAGATCTTGAATACGTTTTGTGGTGTGTATGAGTGTGATTTTTATAGTAGTTGAAATACTAAGATGATAGGGAAAATCATTAAGGACAAAGTGAAAACAAACACAATCTTAACAGTGCACATAATTTCTTAAGGTAAATGATGGCCCACATTACTGTAAAAGCACAGTGTCACTGCTTCACTGCTTCGCAAATGAATAAAAAAAAATCTTCACTGTTTACTTGTCAATGTTCTACTTGCACTGCCTGTAAACAAAAGCATACGTAGTACAAAGTGTTCCTCTAACAAAAATACTCTATTGGCAATGCTCGCAAACAAAAGTATATGTAACAGAAACTGTTCCTCTGACACACCTGAAATGCGTTTGTAATGCAGTTAGCACCAGGTGCGTCAGGCATGCGGTCGGTAGACGTTGTGTGCGTCCGGATTACGCCCAACATACGTACCCCATACGAATCTATTCGCAGTACTGAAAATTCTGTTGCGTATTTCAGTTGCAATCATACGCATCTCATGCGAAATGAAAACGCTGAAGTCGTAATTCAAACGCCAGATGGGCTCGACGTACAATTTAATTTATTCCAAAAAAAATTCCAAATGTTGGGCGTTCGGCCGCGTATTGACAAAATTTCATTCGGAACTCACGCGCACTTGAAAATATACGCAGGTGTAAACCCACCTTTAAAGGTGGGGTCACACCTGCGTATATTTTCAAGTGAGCATGGTTTCCGCATGAAATTTTGTCAGTACGCGGCCGAACGCCCAACATTTGGAATTTTTTTTTGAATAAATTAAATTGTACGTCAAGGCCAAGCCCATCTGGCGTTTGAATTACGACTTCAGCGTTTCCATTTCGCATGAGGTGCGTATGATTGCATCTGAAATGCGCAACAGAATTTCCGTACTGCAAATAGATGCGTATATGGTACGTATGTTGGGCGTATTCCGGACGCACACAACGTCTACCGACCGCATGCCTGACGCACCTGGTGCTAACTGCATTCCAAACGCATTTCAGGTGAGTCAGAGGAACAGTTTCTGTTACATATTCTTTTGTTTGCGAGCATTGCCAATAGAGTAGAGGAACACTTTGTACTACGTATACCTTTGTTTACAGGCAGTGAAAGTAGAACAATGATAAGTAAACAGTGAAGAGGTTTCTTTTATTTATTTGCGAAGCAGTGAAGCAATGACAATGTACTTTTACAGTAATGTGGGCCATCATTTACCGTAAAGAATATATGCACTGTTAAGATTGTGTTTGTTTTCAATTTGTCCTTAGTGATTTCCCCTATCATCTTAGATTTCAACTACTGTAAAAATCACACTCATACACACCACAAAACGCATTCAAGATCTTTATCAAACACGTAAATTAAACAATTAAAAAACCTTACGCCCTCTTACAAAGTTGTAATATGGCTCTATATTGCACCTTTATATCATGTGGTTCTACACACAAAAAATACTATTATCAGCAAATAAAGTCAAATATCTGTTACACAAAATGGCACGTGTGTCACACAAATTGACCCAGTGCTTGAGCAGGTTCCTCTACATCTTCGCTTCCCTGGAGGCTCTGTTGGGACCAGCTACATTCATGGTGTCCTGCAAGTTGTGTCCATCTCTCCATGCCCCCGGTACAAATTCGTCGGTCCTGGCCTGGATCTGCCATCTTGAGATTATTTTTTTCTGTCTGGACTCAGATGCACCTTCGTATTTATTCCAAATCTGGAGTGTGCGTCGATCACGCTATCAGTACGCGTAGTATGCGCAACTCGATCGCAGAACGCACGGTACTAAATCGTGATCTATGTGTGCATTCGTTATACGGTCGCTTATGGTGCGTTGTGTCTGCGCTGTAAGTACGCTATGTTCTCGCAATACCGCGATATCCGCGTATTACTGCGTATAAAGCGCAAACATGTAGCGTCTTCATAGCGCAATCGACCGACGTGGGACCACTGTATTGCGCATCCATAACGTTTTGGGCACCAAACTGCGTACGAATGATAGTTTTGTGCATGTCCAAAACTATTTTCGTTTGCCTGCGTACGTGAAACGTTCTAAAAACGATTCAGATGTGTTTGAGGTTCGACTTGTGCGTGCGGCCACGTATTGAAGAAATTAGTCAAAATGTCGAAAAATGTCAAAACGGAACTCATGTGGCTTGAAAATATACGCAGGTGTAAACCCACCTTTTAAGGGCCCCTTTCCACTAGGACGGCGCTCTCACCGCGCTCTCTCTTCGACCTAAAATTTTACAGATCGCTCAACGAATTGTATAGAAAAGAAACACTTTTCATTACCCTTTTTGTGTTTTGTTGTCCTCTCAGTCACATTTTTACATTTTGTATGATATACCCAGTATGAAATCAAAGGTTACACATATCCTGTTTAGGTCGCAGTGAGAGCGCATCGCGATCGCCGTCTAGTGGAAAGGGGGCCTTAACCAACTCTTTTGAAAAGGGGTAAAAGTGCCACACTTCAAAGCGACACCTCCATCGTGGGCATGGTTCATGCATAATCACAGTCATCTCTGTACAAAGCAATACCGGACCTCTGCTCTTCTTCTTAATACGTATGGGCTGGGAAGGAACTGCTTAACCAACTCTTCTATTTTGAAACGAAGTGAAAGTGCCATACTTCAAAGCTCACCCCCCCCCCGCCCAGTGTGGGCAGTATGATCCACCAGTCCCGTGGTTTTTTGAGAACGAGCTAACATCATGCGCGCATGTAATCCATAAAATGAAGTCAGTGTCGCTGAAGTCAGTGTCGCCTAACCCTGAGGATCAGGCCGGATAATCAGGGCGCTCTGCAAGTCTCTCCGGACACGGGGCGGCTAAAGAGTTGCAGAGAGAAGCCTGGATAGACTGCAAAAGACTGTAGGTCCTTATTTGGCCAATTTCGTTACATTTTTCATCTACCTGACGCGTCTGCTCGGAGATCAGCTCTGCCATTCTCCATGGACATGCCGGAGATAATCAGGGCGCTCTTCGCGTCTCCTCGGACACGGGACGGTGGGAGAGGAGCAGAGAGAAGCCGGCTTCGTGCTGGGTTAATTAGACCCAAAGGTTACCCATATCCTATTTAGGTCGCATTGAGAACGCAGCGCGATCGCCGTCTACGTAGTGGAAAGGGGGCCTTAACCAACTCTTTTAAAAGAAGTAAAAGTGTCATATTTCAAAGCAGACCCCCCCCCCCCCCCCATACGCGCATGGCATCCATAGAATGAAGTCAATGTGGCGTAATCCTGAGGATCTGGCTGGATAATCAGGGCGCTCTGCAAGTCTTCCCGGACACGGGGCAGTCGGAGAGTTGCAGAGAGAAGCCTGGATAGACTGAAAAAGACTGTAAGTCCTTTTTCGGCCCTTTTGGCTTTGTTTTCATCTACCTGACACGTCTGCTTGAAGACTAGCTCTGCAATTCTCCATGGATATGCCGGAGATAATCAGGGCGCTCTGCAGAGCAGTTACCACTGATAGAAATCTGCATAGGTGATAATGTAAAAGTTAGCAAGTTCAGGGTGTCATAATCTCATCCGTGAACATTCCAGGTCATAAGAACTCACCCCACACAGCAGCCCGCTATCTCAAGTGTCCAAAAGTCTAATTTTTAAACTTTCTGACCAGCGCAAGATATCCCACCGGTCAAAACTGCCGCCATCTTGCTTTTTTCATGACGTCATTTTAGGGACTGACTACTTCAAATTAGGGGTCAGCACAGACCGAAAAGATGGACCAAAACCTACTTTTTTTTGCCAAATCTGAACATCTGCAACCTACACTGCCTCACCAATATGAAATGTTTCTTACATTTTCCTGTTACAAGTCGAAAATAGGCTAAAATACAGTTTTGGGCCTTCTGCGGCTGCGTCAATTAGGGTCATTGCCCTGCAAGTCTCCCCGGACACGGGGCGGCGGGAGAGAAGCAGGGAGAAGCCGGCTTCGTGCTGGGTTAATTGGCCCAACGGGATTAACTACAGAGGCGTGCGCAGCGGGAAGGGCCCTAGTTAACACCTTTACGATTGAAGTATTCACGCATTACCACAGCTACAGCCTAGTTACGTCAATGAAAGTTGGACATGCTTAACCTTTATTCATTCATGTAGATTTCAGATGATACATCCTTGTACCTATACTTAAGTTATCTAACTCAATGCATTTTGCCCATGTTGGGCAGGAATGTGCAATAAAGATCATTGTCATTGTCATTCATTCCATCAGCAACGTAGAAACCTAACATTTGTGACTACCATAGGTGTTGATTTTACAGATGATAGCTGCACAAAAAATACACAATATCGACAGGAATATATTATCAGGACACGATATTTAAAGAGACATCAATCTCTATACAACTGGACAATACAAGTGACGCAGAAGAAGAGTGAAGGATGTTACTTGAAACGACCGGACGTATTCTCCGAATCTTATATAGTCGTGAATATGTGTTGTCTTTAGATAATAGCCTAAAGTAGAGTGCTCAATCGCTAGTCGCAGGTTTCATTTCCTGACGTACATGTAACAACACATTCTACAAAAGTGATAATGACGCACAGAAATCGTATTTCGTACTATAGGTAGTGGCTGGCGTCGAGTGGCCAAGTGGCTAGTCACTAGGCTAGCGGAAACGAGATAGAAAGACCACGGGTCCAATTCCTGGCCTTACTGGCTATACTTTGTGCCCTTGGGAAAGACACTTTACATGTCTTTCCGTAACCAGATGTAAAATGGGTACCTGACCGGTTTGGGGGGTTAACGGCGGTGGAAAGAAAAGGATGGTCTCTGCCTACTATACCCACTGCCACAACAACCTCAAAAATGCTATTGGAATAATTTTATCTTAAGATCTAGGGTTCAATTTACTATCTGAAACGCAAGAAAAAAAATCTCTCTTTTTTTCTTTCTAGTAAGCTATCAATGGTATTTTACCTGGTCGTTTTCATCTGATGTGACCTTGATTTTGCCCAGCCGAGCCGGGGCTCAGATTTCGTGTCTCTAGAAGATGTCACCCATACAATTCATTTTTTTACCTTCCAGGTTCCACGTTTCACTACGGTTAGATAGTACTAACACAAACTGACGGTAATTCATTAGCAACACAATCAATACTTGTGAAAGGCATATTGTTTTATGAGACATGGCGCATTATTACTTTACAGAAATCAATCATCTGCATTCGGGAAATAACTTTTCTGAAATGATGCAGTTAATGGTTTATAAAACGCTGCACGTTTTCCTCACAATTTTCATGCTATTGCTTTATGGACATACACTTTAAGCAAATGATCTTTATATATTTAATAGATTTTAGGTACATAAGCAATAGCAGATTTAATCAATGATTATCAATCAATAATTATTTTTACAAATACATGTCTGAATTAGGTTGAATCGACACTCATGGCATGAAAGACCCGCATCTAATCATAATACTTTTAATATAATCGATGTAAATATAGAAATAAATGATGAACTTTCATGGTTAAATTTGTTTACCGTCAACTTAAGCTTAAGTCCCGTCAACTATAAGAACGACTTGACTATAAGCAATGCTGCTTGTTATATTTGAGTCGCAATCAGTGCTGAGTAAAGACTCAACCGAAAGCAAGCGACTAATTTTGTTGTGACTAATGTTTGATCGAATTGAACAAATCAAGATAAACCCATGCCAATTATTTCGCCAGGCTTCTTTCTATTCAAAGACCCACCCAAAAATGCTACGCGTTGGAACAAATTTAGAAACCAACATTCGCCAAGCTTCTTGCTATTCTAAGACCCCACCACCCCCCAACCCTACAACGACGCTACGTGCTACATACTACATACAACACACAAGATTCCCGGAGACCTAACATTGACAATAACTACACACGAATGGAGTGAAGCGGTTCCCAATTACTCTAACATCAGACCCATTGAGCTGTGACATTAAAGCGCGTTCCCAGGAGTTCCTGAGGGGAGGGCGACCCTGGCCGGCAGGGATGAACTTAGAAACCTGCTCAGAATACGCTTCTGAATGGGGTACGGGAGGAAACCATACGGAAATATCAAAGTAGGGTGAGATCTTTTTTTAAACTTGTTTGAAAGGTCTGGAGTGACGCTGGTTTACATTTTACATAGAAGGTACACAATGCGTACACAACACTCTGTCCTTGTCCATGGTGCTGACTGTTAGCACGGGCTGATTAAAAAACCTGCTCCAAATACGCTGGTCGGCTGTATGTATCAAAGCACGCTCCTTCAAATCGCGAAGGAAAGTAGTAATAGTTTGGAGAAAAATTGAGTGACATACAAAACATTATAAGCAATATAGGATAGCAAACAGTTGTCTTTGTCCGTAGTGACTTTACGGTTATTACAGGGCGTCTTAAACTGGAAACCTGTCAAGACTACGCTCGCTCACAGAGAAGTGAGTAGTGAGTAAAGAGTGAAATAATTGCCTTTGATCACTGGAACAAATGTGATTCAAATGGTAGCTACGTTGTTCCTTTGTTTTACCACCGTGCCTGTCCTTGGTGCTGATCGTACAGCTTTAGTGGCAATGGCAGAAAAAAGGCGGATCCTGCGAAAAAAAACACCCCGCAACAGACCAGCTTACAGGTGTGCCCTATGTGGCAGAGACTGTCATTCTCGTATAGGACTGTTTAGCCGCTGTAGGGCTGATATCAATTAGGATTTTACTATGGTCAATATTGACCGAAGGAGGCCGTAGATTAGATTATTATTAGCGGCACTGTTGTTACCCTTGGAAGGTTTGTTGTGAGATGGGGTATAGGACAGCCTTAAGCAAGCAACTAATTATAAACAAGCATGTTGTGAGACAGAAATGTATGATTTCCAAGCAAAAGGTTTGGTCCTGGAGGAAAATGTCTCAGGGCTGCTGGAATAAAATCCTGGCCACTACTATACCCCTGCCGTAACCTCTGCTTGGAGAATATGAAATGTATGCATTGGAAAAGGGACGTTATTAGATTTAATACTTTCTGTGTAATATTCAATGACCTAGACCACCATTAAGAAGACAAACCGCATTTGATATAGGTTAGTGTAGAATTTTTATCCTTCAGCGTCAAATTCAGGCGAGAGGAAACTTGTTTTTGCATAAAGCTGCCTGTACATATGTATATATTTTACGTTTTGTCACAGCATCTGAACTGTAAGTAGCAACACCTGTCCTGCAGTACAATGTGAACCAGTTAGAATTGCCCTAAAGAAGGTGACAAACGGTCAACAAAACGTCGGTTAGAATAAAGCATTGTTGTGAAAAAGAGAGTCTCTTTATTCAGTGACCAACCTGATTAAGCTATTCACGGATGTTCAACAAACACTGATAACGTTCCCTGGCCCAACACAACATGACTCCCAGCCTCCCCAGCGCCCATACCTTATTAAACGAACGCTTTTACAGATGAAATGAGCGCTTCCTGCTTTTTGTCGGTGCGAAATGAAATCAATGTTTCCCACTCCCAGTTCCATCATGCCGCAATAGCTCCGCAGAAGAGCCAATTTCGCTGTGAGTAATTACAGTTTGTGTTAGCTGGTGCCTAGAGAGCGAGGTTGCTACAACTACATAGACCTACTTTCCATTAGATAGTGATCGCTGAACGACTGAACAGTGACCAAAATCGTATTTGTGTGGTTCTTAATTTCATCATTGAGATATGATGAAAGACTTAAAAGAATGATTTAAAAGACAACAAACTATATAAAACCACGAAATTAGTTGGTTGGTCTATTAAATCTTTGTTAGCTGTTTTCTTTGCTGTAATTCAACCGTGCACCTACACTTATTTTCCTGTACATCTGTATACCTGACGTTCCCGTTTACATGCTTTCTGTTAATAAAAGGAGTATGTCATGTATCATGTTTTGTCCAATGGTGCCGTCAACATAAGCCTGTCTGTTTGAGTGCGACACCAATATGTATTGTGTGACATTCATACATTCATGTTGCAATGAAAAAAAAAAACATCTGTCGCTTGCGTAGCGGGGAACCCCCTTTGTAGCAGCACGTAAAAGGCGAGGGAAAAGTGCGGAAGTTTCTACATAACCATGAGAGTGATTGGGTGGATCCCAGGCAATCACTACCCCAAGGCCAAACGTAAAATGAGAAGTGTGCGAAGCCCTGAGGTGTAAGTTATTAAGTTTGGAGACATATTGGAGTGTTTCTTTCTGACGAGTTTACTTATGATTGCGTTTTCTTCTGGCTTTACAGACCTTAGGAAGGTAATTTTGTGGAGGTGAGTTGAGAGCTTGATTTTGTCATGTATTTGAACAGTAACCGGGTGACGCTTGCACCCTCAAAGATTGTATATACGTGAGATAACGTTTTAGTTTGGTTTTGTTTGAACATTTGTTTATTCATGAGAAGCTGAAATCGGACTGCAGGGCCACTTTTGTCGAGGTCATGAAGAAAGTAATAAGGGACAGAAATATGACAAAAACACGGATATATAATTTGAAATCATAATTGCATTCATCTTTATATACATATATCATTACACATACGTGGTACAAAATACATACTAGAGTGAAAGCTTGTTGATTTCGTTAATGCTCGTTCGTTTCAGTAAATTTTGATACTATAAGGGTCTCCCAAAGGCAGCCAGAGAAATAGAGCTGTGTGATGGTCTCTCGCTAATTTTAAACATAAATAACAACGGTCAAACTTATAGAGGCAGTTAACGTTGTTTATATTGATCAGCTAGGATTTTTGAACGCCATTGTGAGTAGATGATCCACCAAACAGAATATACCATTGTTGTAGCATTGCCATTGGTCATTCACAGATTTTCATAAACAATCAGGCTTAGGTTCAGGTCTGGAATTTTCTGCGCTGGTACCCACCCCTATCTCTGATTCTAAAGAGACCCCTATTGACGAGGGAGTGGTACTACAGGGTGAATCGCTGTAAATAGCAAAGTACGTGTGGAAAAAAGTGATATATAAAATGTTGAAAATTAATGTCAGTATCTTATAAAAACACTATGTTGAGAGCTTTGCCTTTCATAGTGTTTCTAGCTGTGAGAAGGAAGGCTATCGTAGACCCATCCTTCCTCCGGCGCTAGAGCCTGACGGATGTTGTAATTTCCCCGTGTAAATCCTCCGCTACAAAGTGTTGAGTCGCTGGTGTAATATTGGAAACATTCGTCCTCAGAATGGATGCAACAGTAGCTGATTTGTAGCCCGAGGAGAAGATCGAGGAGAACTATTAAAAAAAAAGTGGTATATATCACCTCAGTTGCGTCAAGCTTGCGTCACTGCGGGGTGGGTTCACTGCGTCACTGTTTTGTTATCTTCTTTTTTGTCTTATGTTTTATAATTTAGATATTACGTAATACGTAAAAGTATGAGTTATATGTTAGAAGAAGACTAAATATATAAAAAGTAAGAAAATTTGTTCTTTATCTCTGAAATTCGTTGAGTATCTTTCGACCCCCGCAGTGATGCAAGCGTGACGCAAGTGCAGTGATATACCACTTTTAGACTATTGTGATAATTTTACTTTTGAAATTACTTCATTATACAAATGAGGAAATTCTTCCTAAATCAATGATGAAATTTGAAACTTGTATATTATACTTTCTTTGTGTGAGATGCGCTCTAATAGGACAAAATGTTCTTATTGTATCGCAATACTGCTCTGTATAACATCAACGAATATGCCTTTGTAAATCGCAGACTGCCAGACGGAGTGTAGAATTGGACAGATCCTTATTCACAGTGAATTACTCGTACACGCTACGAAATTTGCACATTCTTCCTCACAATAAATGGCAGATCAGCTTATTTGTATCTTGAAGAAACCCGTGGTTACGTTACTGTTGAGAGGAGGAGAAATATCAAACTCATCCTGCCCGTCTGCGACGCTGTGAAGTGATAAATTCCGCAATTTCCAGCGTAAGTCCGCAGCGACTCAGTGTAAAATTGGATAAACCCGTGTTTAATATTAATGACGCGTCAGCACGCACTCATGTTGGCCTGAAGCAACTTGTTGGTAGGATTTACCGTGAAACTGTTGTGTGAGAGGAGAGCTTTTACAGACTATAACGGATGCCATAATTTCTACGGTAAATCCTCAGATATACACCGAGGAAAAGTCATCGTAAAACTCGTGAAATTCCTCCCTTGAATGGCTGATAACAATAGATATATTGGCGTAAGGAACTTTGCTGTCGCTGGTTTATAGGCAAAACCATGAGGTGATGAATGTAATAATTTCCTGTGTAAATCCTTAGCTATTGCCCACTGGGCTAAAACTAAACTAGAATTGACTTTGGTGTTGGGCACGACATCTTGTTGTCAGGCTTTACAGTAAAAGTGTTGTGAGGAGAGCTATTGTAGACTGCGTTACTAGAAAGTGACAGATGTCGTCATTTAGTCGGTAAATCTTTAGACATGCAGTGAAGAGAAGTCGTAAAACCGTGAAATCCCTCCTCAGAATGGCTGATAACAATAGTTACATTGGCGTTAAGAACTTTGCTATTGCTGGTTTACAGGATGTTGCTTCATAAACCGATTCTTATTGCTGCAAAGCCACGAGGCAATGAATTGGATAATTTCCTGTATAAATCCTTAGCCGGGCTGAAACTAACCTAGAATGGGCTTTGCTGCTGGGGATTACATCTTGTTGTCAGGCTTTGCCGTAAAAGTGTTGTGAGGAGACCTATTGTAGACTGCGTTACTAGAGAGTGACAGATATCGTCATAACGTCGGTAAATCTTTAGAGACTTCGTACTTCGTAGTAAAACTAGTGAAATCCCTCCACCGAATGGCTGATAACAATAGTTATATCGGCGTAAGGAGCTTTGCTATTGCTGGTTTACAGGGTGTTGCTTCGTAAACCGATTCTTATTACTAGTACTGCAAAACTATGAAGTGAAGAATTGGATAATTTCCTGTGTAAATCCTTAGCCACTGTCCAGTGGGCTGAAACTAAACTAGAATTGGCTTTGGTGTTGGTCATTACATCTTGTTGTCAGGCTTTGCCGTAAATTTGTTGTGAGGGGCGCTGTTGTAGACTGCGTTACTAGAAAGCGACAGATGTCGTAAATCTTTAGAGAAGTTGTCGTGGAACTAGTGAAATCCCTCCTTCGAATGGCTGATAACAATAGTTATATTGGCGTAAGGAGCTTTGCTGTTGCTGGATAAAGGATGTTGCTTCGTAAACCGATTCTTATTACTGCAAAACTACAACGCGATGAATGTAATAATTTCCTGTGTAAATCCTTAGCTATTGCCCAGTGGGCAGAAACTAAACTAGAATAGGCTTTGGTGTTCGGCAAGACATCTTGTTGTCAGACTTTGCAGTAAAAGTGTTGTGAGGAGAGCTATTGTAGACTGCGTTACTAGAAAGTGAAGGATGTCGCCATTACATCGGTAAATCCTGAGACATTCAGTGAAGAGAAGTCATCGTAAAACTTGTGAAATCCCTCCTCCGAATGGCTGATAACAATAGTTATATTGGCGTTAGCAGCTTTGCTGTTGCTGCGCATTGGATGTTGCTTCGTAAACCGATTCTTATTACTGCAAAACTATGAGGTGAAGAATTGGACAATTTCCTGTGTAAATCCTTAGCAACTGCCCAATGGGCTGAAACTAAACTAGAATTGGCTTTGGTGTTGGACATAGCAACTTGTTGTCAGGCTTTGCCGTAAAAGTGTTGTGAGGAGAGCTACTGCAGACTGCCTTACTAAAAAGTGACTAATGTCGTCATTAAGTCGGTAAATCCATAGAAATACAGTGAACAGAAGTCATCGTAAATTTAGTGAAATCTCTCCACCGAATGGCTGATAACAATAGTTATATTGGCGTAAAGAACTTTGCTGTTGCTGGATATAGGATGTTGCCTCGTAAACCGATTCTTATTACTGCAAAACTACGAGGTGAAGAATTGTATAATTTCCTGTGTAAATCCTTAGCTATTGCCCAATGGGCTGAAACTAAACTAGAATTGGCTTTGGTGTTGGGGATTACATCTTGTTGTCAGGGTTTGCCTTAAAGGTGTTGTGAGGAGAGATATTGTAGACTGCGTTACTAGAAAGTGAAGGATGTCGTCATTAAGTCGGTTACTCCTTAGATATTCAGTGAAGAGAAGTCATCGTAAAACTCGTGAAATCCCTCATCGGAATGGCTGATAACAGTAGTTATATTGGTGTTAGCAGCTTTGCTGTTGCTGGTTTTAGGTGATGAATTGGATAATTTCCTGTGTAAATCCTTAGCCACTGCCCACTGGGCTGAAACTAAACTAGAATCGGCTTTGGTGTTGGGGAATACATCTTGCTGTCAGGCTTTGCCGTAAAGGTGTTGTGAAGAGAGCTATTGTCGTCATTAAGTTGGTAAATCAATGGATATGCAGTGAAGAAAATTCGTCATAAAACTAGTGAAATTCCCTCCTCCGAATGGCTGATAACAATAGTTATATTGGCGTTAAGAACTTTGCTGTTGCTGAGTATAGGATATTGCTTCGTAGACCGATTCTTATTACTGAAAAACCATGGGATGATGAATGTAATAATTTCCTGTGTAAATCCTTAGCCACTGCCCAGTGGGCAGAAACTAAACTAGAATTGGCTTTGCTGTTGGGTATGTGACATCTTGTTGTCAGACTTTGCAGTAAAAGTGTTGTGAGCAGAGCTATTGTACACTGCGTTACTAGAAAGTGACTGATGTCGTCATTAAGTCGGTAAATCCTTAGACATTCAGTGAAGAGAAGTCGTCGTAAAACTAGTGAAATACATGTACCTCCTCCGAATGGCTGATAACAATAGTTATATTGGCGTTAGGAGTTTTGCTATTGCTGGATATGGGATGTTGCTCTGTAAACCGATTCTTATTACTGCAAAACTATGAGGTGATGGATGGGATAAAAAATCCTTAGCCAGTGCCCAGTGGGCTGAAACTAAAACTAGAATTGGCTTTGGTGTTGGTGATTACATCTTGTTGTCAGACTTTGCAATAAAAGTGTTGTGAGACGAGCTATTGTACACTGCGTTACTAAAAAAAGTGACGGGTTTGGTCATTAAGTCGGTAAATCCTTAGATATACAGTGAAGAAAAATCATCGTAAAACTAGTGAAATTCCCTCCACCGAATGGCTGATAACAATAGTTATATTGGCTTACGGAACTTTGCTATTGCTGGATATAGGACGTTGTTTCGTAAACAGATTCTTATTACCGCAAAACTACGGGTCGACGAATGTAATAATTTCCTGTGTAAATCCTTAGCCACTGTCCACTGGGCGGAAACTAAACTAGAATTGGCTTTGGTGTTGGTGATTACATCTTGTTGTCAGGCTTTGCCGTAAATTTGTGAGGAGAGCTATTGTAGACTGCGTTACTAGAAAGTGACAGATGTCGTAAATCTTTAGAGAAGTTGTCGTAAAACTCGTGAAATCCCTCCTCCGAATGACTGATAACAATAGTTACATTGGCGTAAGGAGCTTTGCTATTGCTGGTTATGGGATGTTGCTCTGTAAACCGATTCTTATTACTGCAAAACTATGAGGCGATGAATTGTATAATTTCCTGTGTAAATCCTCAGCTACTGCCCAGTGGGCAGAAACTATGGTAGAATAGTCCTTGCTGCAGGGGATTACATAAACATTTGTTGCATGTAAGAAATCCAATGGCACGAAGAAACTTATTACAAACTCGTTCTTACATTGTTACTATGACGTGATAAATGTCGTTATTTCCCACGCAAATCCTTGGTGAGAAGCTGGTGTAAAATTGTGTAATGCCCTCCCCTAAACTGATGCTACAGTAGCTACCGAAGTCCTTGGCAAATCATCGTTGGCTAGTATGCGAGTTGTTGTTATCGCAACCTTCACACTACTAGTAGTGATAGGTGTGAGAACTATGGTCATTTTCTGGTGTGAAAATGAATGACTTTCAGGATGAATTCTGATAAGCTCTTCCTCATAAATGATGATACAGTTCCAGATAAGATTATCATCATCATCATCATTCACTGTGCTCTGCATCTACAGTCTTTGAAAACTGTAGTTGCATTCAGTCTTTCTTTATAAGATAAGATTATGGCCTCAGGAAATTAAACTCGCCGTTGCAACGTTGTTTCACAGGGAGATTTTCTACGAAAGTGGTAGTTGGAAAACTAGTCTCACCGTAACACTAACGTGTATGATGTGTTAACAGAGTTAAAATCTTGGACACAGAACCAGATTTTTTTTTTTTGCTAGAGGAATTTGGGTGAGTCCAATTTTTGTGATGGATATTACAGTTAAGCTAGTTTAATAGTTACTTCTATCAACACAGATGAACTTTCAAGTTCAGGTATGATGTATGTTGTAATTTTGCTTGTGAAAATGACTTCCTGTATGAAGCTGAGTTAACTCTTCCTGATAACAGAAGATAAAGTACATAATGTAATGTTGGCTTCAGGAAAACTCGCAGTATTTGATACGGGACTTTCCCGAGAAAGCGCTGGTATGAAAGCTGTTCTTAACGTCACACTGCCACGTATGATATATGTTACAATTTTCCCTTTGAAAATTCAGTATGAAATTGGGCAAATTTTGCCTCTCTATGGATAAGACAGTTTCAAACCTAATGATGACCCTTACTGAGGAACATTGTGGAGTTTGATAGGGAGTTTTCCTTCGAAAATGATTATAGGAAAACTGAAGTTTAACGTTACCGTTCAAGTATGATATATATTGCAATTGTCACTTGAAATTAAGTTCAGTATAAAGTTTGGTGAATCATTCTTCATAACTGACGATAAAGTTCCTAAATCAATGATGACATTTTTGAAACTTGTAGGTTAGGTGCAGGTAGAATACCGTAATACTGCCCTGTATGACGGATATGCCTTAAAGTTTGTTAATCGTAGACTGTCACCATGGTAGAATTGGGCAACTCCTTGTTCAAAATGGATTACACCGTTCCTGATCGTGTTCCCAGGAAACATTGATTCAGATCTTTTCTGGAAAAGTGCCGGGAGGAAAGATATCATATACAATTCGTTTTCACCGGAAAGCTATTAGATGATATATCGAATAATTTTCCCTCGTAAATTTGCAATAAATCCCCTCTCGAGATGAATGATCCAGTCAGTTAATCTTGTCTGGAAGAAAACCTGCCGTCTGATACGGAGCTTTGGTGAAAAAGTACCCAGTGAACTGATTGGTTTCAGTGTAAAGCTATGAGATGATAAATTGGATTATTTCAGATAATTTGTAGCTGCCAACAGACCATCCTACATTGCCATAGCCTTGGTACCATCCGGGTAGCAGTTCGCTCCCACATTCACTTCTGGAACCAGAATAGCAGAGAAGCGACTGTATAAAGTGCATGATAAAAGTTGGACCGAAAAGCGACTGTATACAGAGTATGACAAAAGGTCGGAGTAAAGTACTATCTGGATGGTACCCAGGCTAGCATTGGCATGGATCGTAGAATTCATTCGGCAAAAGGGGTGATGCTTGGCTAGGAGAATCAGTCTGGGGAAGGGTGACAATTATCTTTTATTTCCCTCTCATAGGGCCTACGTCACAATTCCAAACCGGGGCCCGGCCGGGCAGCTTTCGAGAATGAAAAGTATGATACAAAAGACACCAAACTAAACAAGAAGTAAAGAGTATAGTCGTTAGCATTATTTGTGCATATTTCTACTATACATTTCTATTTTTCGTTTCCACGAACAGCCCAGCCGGGCCCAGACTTGAATATGTGACGTTAGCATAACTGGTCGCCAAACGTCCCTGAAAAATTATTTTCCAGTACGAACGATCGCGATGATGTCACGATGACGCAGTGGTAGGCAAAAAGCAGGTGTTTGGCAAAATATTGATTTATATATAAACCAATAATTTGATCTGCTAATTTAGATATCAATTTTTATTTTTTTTATTTTCTTATTCAGTAGTACGAACCAACACAACACAACATAACAAAAAACAAAAACAAAGGGACATCAATACATCATCAAGATATCAATTCTTAACCCAATCTACTGACGTCCTGGTAGACACCAGGCATCGAATACCCCGGATGCAAACAACAACAGCGATCGCTCGTATAGCCATCGTAGTTAGTCTGCTGGAGACTATAATGCATTACTTCGTAAGTTTCGAATAAATCAATTCTTTAGATGAATGATGCAATTAGTCAATCTTGTCTAGAAAACTTACTGTCTGGTACGGAGCTTTGCTGGAAAGGTGCCCAGTGGACAGACTGGTTTTACTGTAAATCTATCAGACGATAAATTGGATTATTTGGGATAATTTTCTTGGTGAGGTTTGAGTAAATCCCCACTCTAGATGCATGATACAGTCAGTTAATCTTGTTCAGGAAACCTGCGATGGGAATCTTTGCTGGCGCTAGAATAAGATCTTTGTTGGGAGGAAATGTATCATAGCTCGACTCAACTACAACACTATACATGAAGGGATACATTTGAGAGAAGATCGTGAAAGTAATCTCGATCTAGTTTAGCTCAATAAAGAGCAGATATACCTCTAAAATGATAATTTGACAACGTTTCTACGATTCCTTTATCACGAAGGAAAGAAAGAAAGAAAAAAAAAGAAAGAAAGAAAGAAGGAAAGAAAAAAAAAGAAAGAAAGAAGAAAGAAAGAAAGAAGGAAACAAAAAAAGAAGAAAGAAAGAAAGAAAGAAAGAAAGAAAGAAAGAAAGAAAGAAAGAAGAAGAAAGAAAGAAAGAAAGAAAGAAAGAAAGAAGAAAAAAAGAAAGAAAGAAAGAAAGAAAGAAACCATCAAACCCTTACGTACGCCAGAAAAGCATCTGCCGGTATGACCACTAGTCAGCCCCCCACACGTACACCATGATGATAGATGTACCTCCCGAAGGCTGTAATAAGTCTGTCAACAGAAGAGTCATGCCATAAATATCAGCACTGTTCTGTTCTTATGTAACACTTTATTATGTAACACAGCTTTATATCATATCAAATCAAACATGAAAACGAATGGGACCATACATCAAGCAGACATACGCGGCAATGATATAAACCATAGATTACGCACGAGTTTTATCACTTTCGTATTATATGGTCCTGTCACATTATCAAGGTTTTCAAGTCATAGTAAACAGACCAGAATAAAGTTGACGGAATTACGTTGTATGCGACAAAAAAGCACACACAAAATGCAAGCGTAGTATATGAGTCACCGCAACTATTACCATAACGTTTCATGTCATATTACTATCATGTATGTTAGCTAATGGACTGAATAAAGTATCAAAGTATCAAAGTTTTACGTCCGTTTTAAAGAATTTGTACTAATGTTTAACATAATCGTACTTGCAGCTTTTAGGAAAAAAATGCATGGTTAATTTTGGCCTTTGACCGCGACATGCGCACAATACTAACGTAGAATCAAACTATTCATTTAATGTCAAATTACCTGGAACCCATTCCCGTGAGAGCGTGGGCACCTCGTATAGTTTATCTATTTTTCTCTGGCAGTTTTGTTACCCTTTAATAACTCCTATTCCGATTGTGAACAGTTTCATCGGGTTACTAAATCACGGAATAGTATAGTTCTTAATATATAACCACGCATTTTACCTAGCCGGCATTTCGGTGACCACCTTTCAACTTCCAAAGGACGAAACTGAAAACTGACTGGTAGCTGACAGCAGTCACGTTTGGGACCGCATTCTTCACACTGCAGCAGCGCCACCTAGCTGCAGTGCGAAGTAGAACCAGTCAGTACTGCCCTGACGAAGGTCACCGAAACGTCAGCTAGGTTGTGTACAAAAAATATGTCATCCTCCTATGCTGACTGCTCTGAAGTAAAAGGATTCGAAAATCCCACCGACACCACTAGAAAATGTAACCTATCTATCCAGGTGAAAAAAAAAACAGTAGAACAATGTGCCAAGTTCAACGACCATGGTTAACTTTTATTTAGTAAAAAAACTCTGCTGTTATTTTCAATGACTTACTGTAATTCCTGATTTTTTCAATGTACACGGTTTTCACGGTAACAACTGTAATGTGAACTTATCATTACCGATAACAAATAATTTATCTTATTGACAATAACAAATTATCTGGGCGTAGTGTTCAGCTGAACGGCTTTATAAACATTGCCCGACCAAACGTATTGACCTAGTGGCGAGACTGACTACCCATTGTATTCGCGTCATGAAGACAAGATTGGTTATGTACACGGTGGATATGAGGTGACTAGCTCAGCCAATAGGAACAGGTGGTTGTTTGCGAGTCTGTGGGTATAAAACCTGCTCGGTGCAAAGATCAGTCATTAGCTGAATTCATGAATGTCCTGACAAACTTCGGTAAGTGTCTCACCAAGAAGCTTTTACAGCACTGATTTTGCGCCATATTTCTTTTTAAGTTGGGCTTGCAATGTTTTGTAGGACATATGTCACTCGTTCTCATTGAAATGTCGAAAATGGCATTTTTGTGGTCGAAAAATAAATCGGCTTTATTTTCAGTGAAAACTACCTGGTTGTTTAGGAAAATTCCTCTTTTAACCATAGCCAAAAAATGGCAACTTTTTATTTTCGGTCCCATTGGTAATGCATTACAGGGCAGGTAACAAACGTTACCGGTAACGTTTGTTACAACAGTAGACTTTACCCTGTTTTCTTCGAAAGGACTTACCTTATTGACTACATCATTTAGGTATAAGTGGATGTCCTTAGGGACATTTGAAAAGTGGGCAGCTTTTTTACACCAGGTCAAATAGAAAGCTTAGACAGCATTGAACAATGGTAACGTTTGTTACAGTCATTTCTGTACGACATTAACCAAGGTGGGGTACAAATAACAGTCAATAACCCTTTCTTGTTTCTTTAGAAAGCCAGAAAAGCTGTACAGCGTCACAAAAACGGTCATTTCTTGCCTTATACGTGGATAATATAACCGTGGCAACCATCGTACTCGTGGTGGTAACGTTTGTTACAGAATCTGGCGACAGGCATAAACCACCTCACACAGCCTCCAAGATCAGTGACAGGAGCGATCTGACGTGACCGGGCAGTGGGCCTGGGTAGCTGGTTTCACCTACCGAACAATCATTCTGGGAACTGAATTGTTACATTTTTGGCTACTACTTGAATTCTTCGTTTCTTCTCAGGCGACAGCCATTTTTTAAGGTGTGAAATCCCACCCATGGCTATAATAATCTTCTAAGCCATCAACCAATACGAATGTTGTTGTGCATCTTTTGTAAACATTACAGGGGTTGTGGAAAAATGAAGGAACCAGTGATGTTGTCTATAATTTGCTCCATATCAAGGCGTAAAGTCAGGCGACAGCATTTCGACATTTAAATGAGAACGAGCCATGTATATGGGCCGTTAAACATCTTTCAAGTTGTTTTGTGATGCCGCGCACAAAGCTTACAGGTGCACGGACAACCTTTCACTTTGCTGTAACTGTTTTACATTTTATATTCGACGCAATTCGCCACCGTGTAGTGCTTCTATGTGCAGTTGTCGAGCTGATAATCTAGCAAACAAAACCTGCTTTTTGCCTTGACTACCTGTGATGTTACATTTGGTAGTGGATGATGAGTGGGCCTTAGATATTGATCGACCTTTGTCCCAGTGAGGGTAACGCTATAACTGTTGTGCAAAGCAAAGATCTGTCCTTTAACACCGTGTAAATAGATAGGTGTAACTCAGCTTTTATAGAGAGGAATACATTACTCTGTAATCCAATGATTGAAGGTATTTTACGTCAGGTGGAGGAGGCTTTCATCAAATGTTTTTTTTCTGGGGGGGGGGGGTAAATTGTTTTCTGGCCCCCCAAAAGGAATTTACGCGCAAAGAAAAACAAAACAAAACAAATCCAAACAGAAATACGAAAAAAGAAACTTTGTTTTACGTTGATGTCTACCAACGGGTACAGCCCAATGGGACCCAAACTCCACAGGGGGTAGTAATACAATGCCTTGTATTTAACAGTGTATCTTGAGCAAAGGCAACCGCGATATTTCTGATGCAATCTCGTGGTAAGATTGCCTCGGGTTCCGATAGCAGTCCAAAGGTGAAGAGATGTGATGTAATGGACAGCGCGTGCGTGACGGAATCGTGTGGCAGCGCCACAATAGAGCTATCAATGATCACATCCAAGAAGCGTATGAGGTTGTTTGACAGATCAGAGGCTTTAAAGACTGCCCAGTGCAAAGATCACCAACGGGTCCAGATTGATTTTTTTTTAGCCTCGTCACCGGCCTATATATATGCACAAAGCTTCCTGAAACACTATGAACGATACCTACCACCAAGATATCGCTCGTTTACAATAAAAAACGACAGAGCTTATTATAAATTAACCGTAACTTTTAGTAGTTCGCACGTGGACAAAGTTCGACATTTACCATGTGTCGACTACAGTAAACCAGGCAGCTACAACAGGGATGGGTACCGGGCTAATAGGCTTCTATCCTACATCGACTTTGAGATGGCGTGAATCCATTATTCGGTCGGTCTGTCAGTGGGCGGTGTCGGTCAAAGTTCACCAGTGGCCCCCTCCAACACAGACCTATCAACCTGCAGTGGGTCTTCAAGCAGAAAAATAACAGTGCAGTTAGACGAACGTTACGATCATTTCCATCCAACACCTGCTTCATGAACCCCAGCGGACGTTACCTGAGGAGGGCACACATCACGGTTACTGCTGGAGAATGTGTTGAAAACATCATAAAAGAACTAATCAAAATTCAAATGTCCAAACTTCTGCTGTATCTGAAATCCAGAAAGGTCTAGTTTATGAAAATGGAAAGAAAAAAGTGTTCTCTCCGATAAAAGCTGGCAGCAGCGAACAAACCTTACCTTTGACTCCAGTACATCCTCTCAGATTAGGGTTGGGGCAGCAGGGCCCAACAAGTAACATCTGTCCACACGCCGGTTAAACTTCTGACCTGAACTACACAAAAATATGCTATTTGTTCCTTCTAACCCCCAAAGTCTCCGTCGTTAGCAAGCAAAAATACAGCGGTTATGACGGAAGATAGTGCCCAGGCTAATTTGAAAAGGTCGCCATATGAAACGGCCGTCGATATGGCGGAACTGTCGATACCACATCCGAGCGTTATCTAACTTTTTGGAGGGTTGACAAGAATGAAACACGTATATAAAACAACATTTCAATCACAAACGTACGACAGTATCGTGGTAAATCCATCCATAAATGATGAATGGCAGAAGACGTGTACTAACTCAAAACGCTTAAATACTAATCAAGTACGCCACGAAATATCGCAGTGTGGACAGAGTATGCTCGTGCAATTTAATTGAAGGAGCGAAGACCATCTCAAATGTTTAATTAATTAGGAACTTTCATGCTTTTCATGATAAGACTACTCAAACATGTGGCAAATGTAATTGAGAAAGAGATGACCATTCGTTTGATGCATAAAACTTATTAAAATGTACATCTAAATTGCATAATTAATCAGAGAATGCTATGATTCTATAGTTGTGAGTAGAAATTGCATACTTGTGGCGTTTGGAAGTCATGTGAGGGTGATTAGAAATAAATTATGCAAATCAGAACCATGCATAATTGGTGGAAAACCCACTTGAATAGCCTTCTTGGTTAAGATGATAGTGTCATACTTTATATAACTTGCAGTTGTTTTGATGAAGTTTGGTGACATTAATATAATGTAAAATAAGGACCTTATTTGCATAATGATTGAGAACCACTCATAATACATCAATTGTAAAGGGTAAAATCATTTGGTAAAATCATATGGGCTGTGGAACTTAAGTTTTGTTATACGGTGATATTACCTTTGGGTGCATTCAAGTTGAAAAGCCCTCAGCTTCGTGTAATCACGGAGGCAGTATGGGGTAATTGTTGCTACGTATCTGTCTGATGTTGTTTGGTATTTGTCAGAAAGCAGACGGGGTAGCTGAAACATCCCATGATGTATTTGCAAGTCCTTCCCATGATTCAACTGCGGGGCCTTCCCATGATTGCTGCATCATCTCGCCTGAGTTGGAAGTTTGAAACGACAACGCGACTGCAGTCTTTGGCGATTTTCGGGGTTCCTGTTTGGATGGCTTTAAAATGGAACCCAACACACCGTGGTAGGCGGGTTACCTCCACTGCACGCAAGTCTCTACATGACGACGGCACGAAAGATCCCGACAAAGCGATGGAGAAGTACATGAAGAAACACTACTCAGACTGGCAGACGGCGTTTCACATGGTCCCATACATGTTCGACACTCCTAATAAACCGAGAAATCCGGGCCAAATACAGGGAAATGAGGGAGAATGGCACGTTTATCGCCTCCTACATGATCTTGGTAAAGACCTTGGTGATCCAATGTTTGTCATTCATAGCTTCAAATTCCAAGGAAAACGGAAGGCGGACCATTACGAAACTGATTTTGTCATCGTGAGTAGGAAACACGGAATCATCATCATGGAGGTCAAGGCAAAGGAAGAATCTTCCAATGAGGAAAATAAGGACGAGAAGGTAATGGATCCAGAGGACATAAGGTCTAAAGCATGGTATTCCAAGAAGAAGGAGGCAAAAGTGCAAATCGACAGGATAAAAACGCATCTCGAAGATAATTTCCCTGGTGCGTCCGCTGCCCTATTCAAAAAAGCTTTCGTGGCGATGCCGTACTATCCAGGGCCCCAGAAAGAAAAAGAGGAAGACAAAAATAGTATAGCCATAGATCCCAACATAGACGGTTGCTTCCAAGAAGACTGTCAAGACGGCGTGCGTTTTCGCGAGTGGTGGGACAAAAACATCGGGTGCACCAGTCCGCTGGATATCAATGAAGACCTGTACAAGGGCCTACTTTATAGGTAATGTCCGTAGTTTTTCAAAGGGATGAAAAAATCAATTAAAGGCTTGCTATTCTGTTGCCAAAACCTCCTCAAAATATAGTTGTTAAAGATGGTCTATGCCAGTAATTTCGTAAATGTTCTAACGTCTTTCTTGAAAACATCTTATACTGGTTTATTGAAACGAAACTCATTGCAGCCAATAAGGCTGAATTGCAATTTATACACTACAGGTAAAAGCAATCAACTATATACAAGTGCCTCCAATTTACAACACAAAGTAAAATTGTTAAAAGTTACAGATGTTAAGGGGGATGGATCTTTAAAATACGACATTTATGAGTGTACATATAGTATAGAGTCACTTCATTTCACCATAGCGGCGCTAATCAATTAACCTGTCTTACATTCATACAGTTTGGTAAAACGTCGAAGTACCGGCAATACCGTGGGCAAAGAGGTAGATGACACCACCTCTGCCGTCCTCCTGTTCGACAAGCAGCAACTTGCTCTCCTCGACGACAAATTTGGGCTGCCTCAACATCTGCTTGTGACAGGGCCTGCAGGCAGCGGTAAGACTTCAATCCTACTGCACAAGGTACAGGCACTCGACGCAGACATCAGCAAGACTGAGAAGAATGAGAAGATTCTTGTCCTATGTTACAATAAACCACTAAAAGAGAGACTTGTCAAAGAATTGGAAAAGTGCCCGTCGGTTACAGTCAGAACTCTTGATTACATATTGTACAAGCTTAATCCGACCGGCAACATAGACCAAATCCTAAAAGATCCACAACAAATCCATCGAGAGTTTACCTTTGACCATATCTTTGTCGACGAAGGGCAAGACATCTTAAGCAGCAGACCAAATGGAACACTGCTAGAGGAGATCCAAGCAGAATCAGAATGCAAGAGAAAGTTTCATTGGGTTTTCCTCGACAAGAAACAGATGATAAACATACACAGAGGAGCGACAGCATTCTCGGACAAAGAACTTGGCAATGCGTTCCAACTGAAAAATGTGTACCGGATGACAGGCGCCATTTTTGAGCAGTTCAAGAGGTTCCATAGTGATCCTGGCGAGGATATTCAGTGCTCTATTGGGCATGACATTAAGGGCCCGTGCATCGAGTGGGTCACAATAAGCAAACAGAAGAAGAGTGACCCTGAAGTTGCTTGTAAGTACATCACAGAGCAGGTGAGGCATCTACTTGAGAAGGAGGTGTGCGAAAAGGACATATGTGTCCTCGTTCGTGACAAGAAAAAAGTGGCTGATCCAGTGATTAAACAGTTAAAATCAAAGAGGATTCAGTGCCAGAATGCTGTGGACTCTATCACGAGACCTGTCAACTCTGCAATCATAGTAGAGAGCATAAGAAGGTTCAAGGGTTTAGAAACCAAGGTACTGATCTTGTATAATCCTCCTGGACCAATAGAAGACAATGCGTGGGAATTACTGTACACAGCCCTGTCCCGTTGTTTTTGCCTCGTTATCATCATCGCGCCTGAGCCAGTTATTCTAAGCCTTCAGTCAGCCTGACTGTCAAACAAAACACCGAGGAGCTTTTATCAGATCTGATAAAAGCTCCTTGAAAACACCGAGTATTTATCCTAGGACACAATATGGCCAGGAGTCCCAGGACTGTTATTCTACAATAATGACATTAGTAGTTTCATGTTGTTGCAGAACTAGAAAGGACTGATAAACTATGGTTGTGCACAAAACAAGCTCCTATCACAGATCCACGCGAATCACACAGAAATTCGTTTCGATAACCGTCTGTCATCTTACGTAGGGCAGTACTAACTGGAGGCTGACCAGTCTCGTTTGGGACCACATTCTTCACACTGCAGCAGCGACACCTAGCTGCAGTACAAACCAGTCAGTAATGCTCCGAAGTTGACAGGTGGCCTTTGTAACTTCGCCTACATACAAAGAAATCTATCTAATTCTTCGGTAAAGACTACGTAAATCCCAGTACCAACACTAGTATCCATCAGGAGCCAATAACATTATCACATTACGTAAAACCCTGAGGGCGTGAAATGAAGGGAGGCCTTGTTCGATATCCAGACAAAAGACTAACAGACGGGCAATATAACCTTTCATCCACACAGACAATGGTTACAGGGGGGTTTCAAAGGACTAACAGAAGACATCGTATATTACATCCTGAATAGATGATACCGCAACAAAACTCGGTTTGATAAAACCTTTCACCTAAACCTACAAAGGTTACGGCGGTTACATGAACTTCATTTACGACAGAAAATGAGAGTTAGGAGGCTGATTAAGTATTTCAATGGCAAGAAATTAGACTTTGCAAATTCGATGTACAGTATAAAATCACCCCTAAAATATACTTCAATGGCTGCAAATGTGAGCCTACTCTGGGGGATTGTATCTAAGTTGTACTCATTTGTCAAGAAATATCATCTCGTAGTCTAGTAATTTGACAAAAAGCCTTTCAAAGAGAAGAATTTGCACATTCAACGGACAAGATTGTGAATGTAATTCAATTCAGTTAGATTTACTACATCTTTTCAGTCAATTTTGAGGAAATCTTATGACCTGACCTTCGACTTATTGAATAAACTGTGAGCAACACAATGGCTGCTAAAGTAACTTTATCCTTTATGGTCATAAAGGGTAAAATCTTAAAGCCTGTGTCCTCAGTGATACATTCTTCCCTCTGTCAAGTTCGCCTGACCCCATATATAGGGGTCATGTGAGGACATGTTGCACTCTCCTGTTTGTACTGCGTAATACATGAATGGTATTTAGTCTCTACCAGACTCCATAGGTCGCTGGAAAAACTGTAGAAATGGCCGGCAAGGAAACAGCACGTTCTGTTTCTACATTTTTTCCAGCAACCTATGGAGTCTGGTAGAGACTAAATACTAGTACCATTCATGTGTCAGTGTGTACTGACAAATAAACCTTCAAGTACCAGATTTACTAAGTTAAACATGGAATGGTGGGTTCAACAATTTGTACTTTCCCAGAACTATCATAGAGTGGAATTCGTTATCACCAAGCACAAGGGGGGCATCTTTTTTGGATAGTTTTAAAGAACGCTTGCAGATAGATGTGCAAAAGTTAGGTGTGACGGGTCGTTCAGTGTACATATATAACCAGCTGCTGCTGCGCCACGTGGTTATACCGGATATATAGTAATAGTTAGAGATACAAAAGCTGGTGTGTTACGTCGAAGGGCGATTATACCGGCTATATAACAACAATATACAGATTAAACAAAAATATTATAGTCTTCTAGGTTGTGCTACCTGTATTCTACGAAAAAAGACAGACTGTGTGTACAGTATGATGGTTTGTTGTATTGCAAAGGAATCATCTGAATGTTAAACATTACTCGTTACAGTCACTGACAAGCTATACACCCTTAATAACAGTCAACTTCCTCTAATATTCAACAAAAAAACAACAACTGTACATTACTGCTCCTATCTTTACACTAAAAAAAAAAAACAACTAAACAATGTTGTCAATGTTCTGGAATATAACGGAAGAAAACTGTGTTATAAATGCAAGAATGAAAAGGTAATGTCATTATTTAGGTACATGATTTTGACTCTACAGGCCTTCTTGTAACGTCATCTGCACCATGTTGGATGACAGTGTGTGCCCGGGGGCGCCCATATAGCACACAAAGATGCCATTGCTTTATCAAATTACTTGTTGGAAAAATAGTGGAAATTGGCCAAACAGACCGGCCACAGCTGTCTCTAGGACCCATCCCTCTGTCCCAGGACGAAAAAAAAAATTACCCCTTCTGTCCAAAAAAATCTCAACGTCGTGCTGTGAAACTGTATTTTCTTGAGCTTAAGATGACACAAAAAAAACAACAACATGGGCTCCAAAACAATCAGTGGGACAGAAAAAATTAAAGAGACAGCCCTGAGACCAACCAAACTGTACTCCTCTGGTATGTTATCTTTCTGATTGACCAATTTCTACTTTTTCCCCGTGACCTGTTGAGCCTGGTAGAGGCTAGGTCTGAATATGCATGTACATGTACATTGTGTATTTACAGGTACAGTTGTATGAGGTGCACCAAGTTGACAAATTTGCTCTCTTACACTAACTCTCCTCTGTCTTAAATAAGGAAACAAGATTTTGAATTTGAGGGACATTCAGTACTTTTTCTACTTTTCAACATTTTCCACGAAATCAACTACCGTGAAAGGTAGATGTAAGTTAAGAGATTCTTACCCAATCTACAACACAATCGTTTTCAATTATATTTGACCTGATAACTTGGACCTGTGTCGATCATTAAATCTGGTACCCAATACCTGGAGGATACCATCAAGAATAGGGGTATACTGAGTATAGTCAAAATAGTGCAAAGAAGTTTTCCTATCATAACTGTCCAGTCAACAGTCCTGCAAGGTTTCTGCAACACCCGTTTGGAAAGTGGGCTGGTCCGAAGTATACCTGACGAGGCATACAGCCAGTTCATTCCATTTAAAGTAGGGGTGTACAATACTGTCAGGTGTTCAACCTTGTGCATTGTTCTTCAGAGTTGGTTGAAACACCCCTTCATGTACGATAGATTGGTCCAGACTCACCCAAAGTTGGCAACAGCTTGGATGAAACCATTAAAAGAAGGGGGTGATGTGGGAAATGATTCATATCTTAACAGTGAAGACAACAGGTTTGGTCGGGGCGGCGGGGTCCGACGCGGCGCTGGATTTGAACAGCGCCCGGTGTATCGTGTTGATTTCCAGGGGCTTCTGGGTAGCAGGAGGGGACGAGGCCGCTCGCATCCTGTGGAAAAACAAGATGAAAGGAATGAAAAATGCTTAAAGGGAAGAATGAAAGAAATCTATTGCTAACTCTAACACAACAGGAGCTAGTTGACACAAGTTCATCTTGACACCATATTGGACAATCCAAAACTTTGCATATCGATTTACAGTTTAAAAAACTGTTTTTACCACATCTCTTCAGTGTCACTCACAAAAGATATTGGATGCGATTGGAAACTGTCTTTTTCCACAATCATATAGGATTATCCAGTAGCTTGAGTAACTGCTTTTTGGCAAACAATAGCTATTTCCTTATTTTACAATGAAATGCTGAAAAGTAGAAGTGTCTTCTAGAAAAGAACAATCATAAAACTATAAGTCTAGTATTAGTAGTAGTAGTAATAAGATGCTTTATATCCTTGTATCAAACTTGTGGCACGTACTATCCTACAGTAGAATTGAATTTCTTGGCTTGAGATTTGGTTTATTGTACTTACTTTAGCTGCTCCAGTGCAGCAGATGTAGGTGTGGGGGGAGGGGGGTTGGACGGGAGGTGTAGTGTCAGCTTCATCGGCTGGCCTGGAGAAGACAAAGAATAGGGACAGGTCAGTTATGCTAAATCAAGCACGTTCAACTTGGTAGAATGTACTGCACCTGCGCGAACATTCTAATCTCCCGGTTTACTAAAGGACCGCATTTAAGAAAGTATGTGCGCATATAAGAGTAAAATCCTGTATAACATATTACATGAAATCATGCCTCTAAAATATACTGTGCAACAAGCAGGATTTCAATGCAACATTGACCAAATCACCAGGGTTCGCGCAGGCGCAGCACGTTCTACCGACGTGTTGCTAAATCACACTTTTTGTTTGCTTACACAGGTCATACTCAATCAGCTCAGACTGACAGTGAGAGATTTATTTGTTTTGCATATTCTGGGACTGTCTTTAGGCGTAACAGATCTGTTTTATGCAGTTAAGCAGAAGTTGTATAAGATAAGACTGTGCAGTTTGATCCACTCACACCAGGTAGGACCTCTACTCGTTTTGATAGGTGTAGTGGGTTCTTTAAAGGACAGCATCAGAAAATTTTCAATTCATTATTTTCCAGTAGTTTACTCATTAAAAAGTTGATGTACGTCAATTTTTACATTGATCCGCCTAATATGACCCTGTAGACACGTTTGAACTTCGCGCTCTCCTCCTTTCCCCGCCGCGCTGGCCGATGACGTAATGGCCGCGTTCTGAGAGTCTGACGTCACAGATCCAAAACTTCTAGCCAGCCATTTTGCTCGGTGAACCTCGGTCCTCTCAGCGGTAAATAATCACTCCGCCATTCTGGAGTTCAGTCCGTAGTTGTTGACAATTACTTTCGTGGACCTGTAAGTCGCATTGTGACCTGTCTACGAAGCCATAGTCCCCGGGAGACTAAACATGAATGAGCTTGCCTGCGAGTAAACCGCGCGGCGACGGGACGAAATCAAAACAATGGCGGTGGGGAAGGTTCACGCACCGTGCCATCCTGGACTGTTACAAGAGCGAGTTTGGGTCAATCCTTACCTTCTCCTTTCCAGACAGCACAGCGATAATTACACGTATTGCTTCCACGAATTTTGGTTGAATTCACAGTTGTCCAACTGGCAGTGACATTAAAAAAAAAAGAAACATTTTCCTCTGACAACATACCCTTGATCACTACATATCGAACGATCCCCTTATCGCGCCGAAACAGATAGCACCGCAACTTGTACAGATTCGAGCGAGTTACGCCTCGCCTCTCACTTTATTTTCTGTTTCTCAGGTAAATTATCTGCACTGTCCGGTTTTTCAATCATGTAGCTTTGGCGGAGATTGTTGGGTGTTCCATCAAAATAAATCACGGACTCTGAAACGAAGCCGACATTTCGCGCCATTCACATTGCCGGCCTGTGTTGTATGTATGTTTCGGCGCGAAAAGGGGATCGTCCGATGTTGTCAGAGGAAAATGTTTCTTTTTTTTTTAATGTCACTGCCAGTTGGACAACTGTGAATTCAACCAAAATTCGTGGAAGCTTACGTGTAATTATCGCTGTGCTGTCCGGAAAGGAGAAGGTAAGGATTGACCCAAACTCGCTCTTGTAACAGTCCAGGATGGCACGGTGCGTGAACCTTCCCCACCGCCATTGTTTTGATTTCGTCCCGTCGCCGCGCGGTTTACTCGCAGGCAAGCTCATTCATGTTTAGTCTCCCGGGGACTATGGCTTCGTAGACAGGTCACAATGCGACTTACAGGTCCACGAAAGTAATTGTCAACAACTACGGACTGAACTCCAGAATGGCGGAGTGATTATTTACCGCTGAGAGGACCGAGGTTCACCGAGCAAAATGGCTGGCTAGAAGTTTTGGATCTGTGACGTCAGACTCTCAGAACGCGGCCATTACGTCATCGGCCAGCGCGGCGGGGAAAGGAGGAGAGCGCGAAGTTCAAACGTGTCTACAGGGTCATATTAGGCGGATCAATGTAAAAATTGACGTACATCAACTTTTTAATGAGTAAACTACTGGAAAATAATGAATTGAAAATTTTCTGATGCTGTCCTTTAACATGCTTAATGTGTGGCTCTCTTTAAACACAGGACCTCAAGCTAGATTGTGTACATAACACAGGCTGTGTGATATAATATGGTAATATAGCCAGCTAGCATCACATCACAAGGTCACAAAAACATGACTGGAATTTGCTCTACAAAGAAAGTATAGTCATTTGGTGTTAACCAGGGCTATTTCCAGTTTTAATTTTTTTTCATCCCACACATTGTTTGGGGTTTGGGAGCCCATATTGTTAACTTTTGTTACAACAATACAATATATATCGGTTTCTAAACTAACAGATCTTTGCATGGGGAAATATTTCTTCATCCCATCAAGCAAACTTCAGTCCCTAGACACACAGCCTGTAGACCTGAATGGACTTGGCTTACTGTCGAGGTCCCTGTTGTGGTACTTCTTGTAGGCGTTGATGGCGTCCTCCCGTTTCACGTACACCACCTCCGCCACGCCCTGCTTGATGAGTCGGGCCCGCTTCAGGGGTCCGAGGTCACTGAATAGTTCCTGGGGAAAAAGACAGGGGAGGTCAGAAAAGACACAGAACATCCAAGCTTAGCCAAATGAAGGCAATAACATCAAGAGCATCTCAGTCGTATTTCGTCTCATCCACGGTAGTTCACAAGTTCCTAGACTTGTAGAAACATGGTGGAGCTCAAGCAGGTTTTAGCTAGGATTTTATTACAGCGAGTCCAAAATTCTAAGTGACTTAGAGAGCTAAGCAGATAAAAGACTCCGCCACACTGTAGGGGTCCTTCCCAGTGTGAGTGGGTCAAACCATTCAGGCTAAATGGGGTAGGGAATTTCCTCATAACCCTTACTTTGCCTATTGGGTCAGTTACTGATAGGACTTAGGGAGAAGATATGCTGCTACAGTGAGCATAGTTCAGTGCTTAGAAGTGGTTGATGGCCTTGCACTGAGCAAATTTGTAAGAAAAAAAAACAACATCTCTAGCACTGGATTATTTTTTGGGAAATATAGCTGCATCAGGACAAAGGCGAGAAAAAGAACAACTTACAATGACGTCGTTTTCTGACACCACAGGGTGCAGGTTGGACACTGCGATCTTGGTTCCCTGCAGTGGGCTGGTGAATTCCTGCAACACAGGAAAGAAACAAAGAATAAAAGCTCTTCTACACACTTAACTTCAATGGATGTTTGAACAGACCTTTGACTCTATTTGGATCCACAACTAGCTCAAAATTTCAGCTATTCTTCCTATACAATGTCATATAGTACATTATCATATAGACAGGATGACCACAAATTAACAATTGTTCATACCTTATATTACATACATAACCTTAATGCAAGGCGCATGCAGTTCTTAACAATGTTGGCAGGGGGCATTTTTGCTAAGAGCTGCCATTGAAATTTCTCAGGAAATACTGCTGAAATAACCTTTTACAAACCAGGGTTCTAGCTAGTGCATTTTAGCATAGTGGGCCCCTACACTAAAATTTGTGACCACTACGCTAAAATAAGGGCCGCTACGCTAATGTTTAACTGGTGTAGTGGTGCTTTGCTGTCATTTGCTTGTTCAACAATGTCTAATCAATGTCTGAACATTCAAAACTGACCAAAAAATCCTGCAAATTACATGTGATGAGATTACAGAGTGCCAACTTTTAACTCTACATTGTCAAAATCTCACCGTGGAGGGGCCAAAACCCCCTTCCACACCAATCTCCTGATTGGTCACTTTGCTACCATCCCATTCCCACTATGCATAAATGAAATCCTGGCTAGAACCCTGCAAACTAAAACCATAGCAACCAGCATTCAAACTCACAACTTTATAGAGGTAGGGTCGCTAGCCACTGGATTCACTCACTATACAACAAAGATAGATGAGGTTCAAAACAGTATTTTTCGTCCTCTTAAAAACATTTGGAACAGGCCTTACCTGTTCACTCTCCTCCTCTACCTTAGCTGGTGCTGGCGGTTGTTTCGGTACCGGCGGTGCAGGTTTGGGTTTGGGCGCCATGGCAACTGGGTTAGTTCTGGTTATAACCAACTCCTCTGCATCCTCCAGTCTGGGTTCCGGTCGCGCCCTGACGGGTTTCGTCCTACCGGCCATGTCGTTAACGATTTTGATTTTGACAGGACCACCGGGGGAGTCGAGGATACTGCCTGAGCCCAGTTTACCCGGAGGGAGTGGTCTTGTTGTTAGTGGCTCCATCTGTAAAGGACAGATTGTTCAGTCACATGTCCTGCTAAGTGTTGTGTCCAACTGTCCCACTACTACCATCTCATCATCATCATTAGTCACCCTCATGATGAGGTGGAACAAGTGAAGTTTGACTTCCAGTACAGTCTGTCTGTGATTCATCACTGTGCATCCTCAAGGCAGTACTATTTTGATTTGTTTGTTTTCAGATCTTTAAAAAATCATTTTTTCTCAGTGTTCCTTGGTCAGTTAAAGCAAAAAGTAAATAAAAGCAAAAGCAAAAAAAAAAAAAGGAAAAAAATATGAATTTTGCAAGAAGATAACAAAGTCCTCTACTTCAGTCAAGTTGGGGAACAAAGTTCCAGGCAGGTGATTTTGAAAGAGTCCTAGTTTTAAAAGAACTCTCTGTTTTCATATAATTTATCTTTTCGCTAGACTTTCACTTCTTGCTTAGTGCTCAAAAAACAAGGAAATGCAAATTGGTGTGGCCTTAATCTGAATAGGAAGGAACTCATATACAATGTATTATTGCATGCAGGTTTGGTATTAATAGTTAGCACCCTAACTTTGACTCCTTTTCCCCTGAAAGAAAATCGACAAATTTTACCCCATCTGAGGAGCTGGGCAGATCTGAGCCCTCTAGTTCCAGTTCTGTATGGGGCACTTCAGACCACTGGGGAAAATAAACACCACAGTTACTTTACTTTACTTTATAGCACTTTTAGTACATATACTATGCTGTTCTGCTATTTATGATGCCAAAGTTACTCTAGCATATACAGTTAGTAGAAGCCGTTTAATTGCACACCCCATTTGCCAGGATATTTCTTGCGATTATCTGGGTGGTGTAATAATGCAAATTTCACCAGCTGCATCCCACCACCACCGGATTTGGGGATTCCATGCAATTAACAGAATAATGTGGTAATCCATTTTGCAATTAACTAGCTTCTACTGTATATCTAATAGGTGCATTTTAACATATTATAGTGCTGAATACAATTAGTAGTCCAAACTGAGGACTTAGGGGTGTCTTCTCTAAGCTGAGCATGCGTGAATGTTGACCCTGATTCCTACCTTTTGTGGTGATGGTACAGTCCGGGCAGCAGGGTTCAGTGTGGTAATGGTCATGCCCTTGAGCTGGCGCGAACCAATAGTGATGGTTTTGGGGGTGGACAGGGTGTCCACAGGGGGTGATAAGGGTTTCCGCTGATAAAACAAGTCCAGACAAAACTTGTCATGAAGACAGATAAATACTGTAACAGTTTCATATAGAACTCTAACACTATTTTATGCACTTTGAAACTGTTTTAAGATAACAATGTCACTCTTGAGTTACTGGATTGTATTGATTAACTACTAAGTAGTACTGAAAATATGGATCAATATCTATTAGGTCACAATGTTACCTACTAACTTACAAAAGTAACACCCATAGACCAGTGGAAGCAACCAGGGACATTATGCTGAAGCAACACAATATTTATTGTCCTAACACTAACAATTACTTTTGCTTTCACTTCATTACACCTTAGACTTTCTTCAGATAAAAAACAGAGGTTTCTAACTGTGCACCCAAACTGCAAGGTTGAAAGATATAGAAACATCACAAAAGTCTACCAAGCATCTGTGTACCTGAGTCCTGGCTGTGTCGTTGATCATAGTGATGGTCATTCCTCCTGGTTTGACACTGACTGCTGGTTCTGTCTTCAGCTAACAAACACAAGTACAAGTCATTAACCATGGTGATGGTCATTCCTCCTGATTTCACATTGACTTTAAGTAATAAATACAATGGGAAGTTTCGTCTTTGCTACTTACATGTAGTCTATTTTAGAGATCTTTAGCAAGGAGCATTCTTACCTTTTTTGGAGGACTTGGACTTCCAAAGCCTGGAATCTGTACAAAAAAAGAAATGCTGATATTACTTACATATTCATTCATTGTCATTACGAAAATGTAGAATATTCAGTGGTTCAATGCAAAGTACATGTATCTGAAATGCTAGAAGAAGACGTGGCTCTGAATACATGTATTTCTGTGTATGATTGTGAGCAATAATTTTTAAGAGCAATTGTATATTTTTATGTATTGAACTGATATTGTCTTAGCTTTATAAACTTAAAGCAATATAAGAGATCAAGAAACAGGTTTTTGGTCAATTGAACATTGATTGGTTTTTGTGATAAGATAGTACCTACCGTCATGGTGAGGTTGCCGTTCTTCTGTTTGACGCTGGTGGAGGCGCCCCCCTCCCCACCCAGGTCACCTGACTTCCTCTTTAGCTGCAGCATCTGTCGGGCATCCTTAACGACGGGCGCGGCCGGCTTCAACCGTTCCCGGGCGTCGCCAATCGTCACGGTTACCTGCTGTTTCTCCTGCTTCTTCTGCTGAAGTTTCTGCCGAGCATCCACGGGTTGTCTAGAGAAGGTTTTATACACAACACACAAGTTAATGATTCTGTTGGGCTCAAAATACGAAATGGATATGCATCCAAATTCAAAATTGGAGCTGTACCTTTTCATTGTGGGAACACCGAACATAACATTTTTTTGTGTAGATGGATGGATGGATGGACATTATACATCATAAGTTTAGCACTATGTAAGGGACCATCATGGCAAATGCCAATCAAAAGTTTCCCTGAAGTGAAATGATGATGATGAATCTAAATTAGAATTCTCCAATTGAAAGAAAACTACCCAAACATGTGGATGGAAAACATATAAATCTAGACTTTTTGTTTGTCTGTATTGCATTCTTGGGGTTTCCTTTTAACACTGGAGAAAAAATTTAGCCCAACAAACCTGTGTTGCTGTAGCTTCTCCCGAGCATCCACCGGAGACTTTGCCTGAAGCTTCTGACGGGCGTCAACTACCTGGGGTCAAATATGGGCAGAGGTTTATAATGGTTTTGGGCTTAACATCTTTTTAGAGGACTGCAACATTTACTACTACTAGTCACGTACTAGTCAGGAAAAAACAGACAAATTCAAACTCAAACCTGGAAGGTAAACTCCCCTCATTTACTCACTCACTCACACTCACAAATACACACATGCAAACACACTACCTCACTCACACTAACAATCATTAAAACTCACTCACTCACTCACTCACTCACTCACTCACTCACTCACTCACTCACTCACTCACTCACTCACTCACTCACTCACTCACTCACTCACTCACTCACTCACTCACACACATATTCCACTTCAGTGGGTTGTAGAAAGGAGGTTATATCACATATATCTGATATAACCTCCTTGGTTTTGGCCAATGACTGAATGAGGTACTGTATGCTAACTATGTATACTTTATCACACAAACAGTTGCAGAGAGTGTTAAATAGTATTCTCCAAGCAGAGGTTGTTTTGCCGAGATTGTCACTGTAGAGGTCAGGATTATTACTGGCTGGCTTAAGCTTCTTGCTAGTTAAATACTAGCTAGTAGCACATACTTTTGGTGTGTTGAGTTTCTGCCTGGCATCGAAGTGCTGCGGTCTGGTTGCCACGGCGCCCTGGTAACTGCCACGCCCCTGGGCAGGTCTGGAAGGCTGGCCTCGACCACCCCTTCAGGAAAACACAAGAGAAATGCTTTCAATGTAGGTCACTATAATGGTCACTTTTTTTTTTTACTTTTTTTAATGCATTATATTAAACCCCTCTGTTGCTGTAATACATCAGGGTGCAAAATATGAACCTGCAGCACATTTCAAGCATCATGTTGGAGACCCCAACATTTACATGTTAAGCTATTACTTCGTGGTAATTGGTCGCCATTTCAACTTTTCAAGGAGTATATTTTACAAGTCTCTGTGGCGCAAGCAGTAATGCAACCCTGCTGCTTGGCCATCTGGATTCAATCCACTATCCAGTGAATTCATTGGCTAGGGGCCGGCTCAGCTCAGACATGTTGTAAGGGATAGCAATCTTATTTTGGAAGAGACGTAAAACGTTACGGGGTCCCATGTTTGAGAAAGTGCCTTGAGCATGTAAACAGCCTCATTACTCAGATTGGGTACCTACTGGCTGCAATAATACACAAAGGTAAAAAATATTTTATCAGTAATATTACACTAAAAAGATCGAAAAGGACAGTGCTGTAAAATTCTAGTATATTTCATAATGCAAAGTGTCTCCTTTCATTGTAAATGCCTTCTATTTTTCTATGTGGAGACATAATGTTATAGGTGAATATATAATGTTACTATAACGTTAACAATGTATAACTCTGCTGTTACATAGCTGATGGTGTTTTCCTAGCTATAGTAGTGGTACATTTTCATTTATGTGCAATTGCTACTTCAAGTAAGTTATAGCGAACCATGTGTTACTCAGCACCAAGAGACCACGTCTAGCGAAATAATAGACGTTAAACGAGGACAACAACAACAACAACTACTAGTACTTATACAGTAGGTGACGAAATACTACTGGTTCTTTATCACTTTCCCTATCAACACAATCTCTACCCCTGTGAAAACGGCAATTTCTGATGGGCCAGATCTAAAGAGAAAAGGCACATAAACACCAGTTGTTCATGTCAATAAAATTGATTCAAAAGTGTTGTTAATTGATTCAAACATCTATGCTCCAACTACTAACCTAAAAGCTGCAAAAAGACACAGTATCTTCAAATGCAAAGATTAAGGCATAAACTATGGCAAAATTTAGACCCACTTAAAATGAATGCCGTGAGCAAGGACGAGGAAATATAAAATTTTTGAGTCAACTTTCGGTTCAAAAAATTTTCACCCTTCACTGCCCCCTCCCTTCACATGCAAATTTTTCAACTTCTCCGCCAAGAAATACCCTCGCAAAACGACCACGAGCTCGCTAAAACTCTTCTACAGAATGTTGTGTAAGTTGTGAGCTAGTCTAACCTGCCCCGGCCGCGTCCTGACGACCCAAACCGCGGGTTTCTGATGATTATGTCGTCCAAAGGATTTCTAGTCATTTCGCCGCCACGTCTTTTCGCCGCCATACATTTTCGCCGTCTGTGTGGATGTTTCGCCGTCTTGTGAGGCAGCTCGCCGTCAGTGTTTGTGTCGCCCCAATTTGTGTTGGTTCTGAGATAAATTGTGTAACTATAGTATATTTATATGTGCTACTTAGTGTAATATGCATGTTCTGTAGTAATCTTCTTTCAATTTTGACGAATTTTGCAGACTTTCAAGCCGACAGATTTGCTGGGCGGCGGCGGGGACGCTAGCGATTTCCCCCGCCGTATCGCACCGTCGGATGAAGAGTCAAGTTGAAGATTACGGCGACTTCTTGCGTCAAATACGCTTACTATCACCTTTAATTGTGTTTTCAGTCGCAAATAACGTTGATATGTGATATGCTGTTGATCGGTCGGCATTTGGATCCGGCATTTGGAACAAACATGGCCGCCATTTGTGAGACAACTGATGCTATACCATCATGCCCTGCGAGACATACTCACAAAAATAAAATGACTGTCACAATTACACAATTAAAATCAGAACCGTAAAATGTACTTATGAAATGTTTGTACCATTTACATCGCAAAACGCAAAAGCAGTAAGAAAACTGCTTACATTAAGAAAATACGTTAAGAACACACTACTAACTGATTTACATCGCTACTGTCACAAAATACATTAAGAACATGTCACGTACATCGTAAAATGCGCTACGCATATAGTTAGGAAATACTCGGAAAATACATTAAGAGATGAGATACACACAGTAGTTAGAAAAGATTGAAATATTGTTACACAGTGAATCATGAATACACGGCTCTACAAGGGGAACACATTTTCAATAAAAAATGCGCTACGCATGTACTTAGGAAAGATTTTAGGAAATACATGAAGAGATGAGATACACACATTAGTTGGAAAAGATTGAAATATTGTTACACAGAGAATCATGAATACACGGCTCTACAAGGGGGACACGTTTTCAATAAAAAAATGCGCTACGCATGTACTTAGGAAAGATTTTAGGAAATACTTAGAAAATACATGAAGAGATGAGATACACACATTAGTTGGAAAAGATTGAAATATTGTTACACAGAGAATCATGAATACACGGCTCTACAAGGGTAACACGTTTTCAATTCAAACTGACACATCAGACAACGTTATTGAAATGTTGATATACATCGCATTATGGATACGCGGTTGTACAAAGGGAGCGCGCTTGGATTTTCAAAGTGACATATAAGACAACGTTAACTTTCAATTGATAAAGACGCGCGTTCATATCAGACAACTCTTTTTTTTCTACTTGATGTAAGATCAAAGTCGGCCTGTCGCGATCTTTGGTTGTTAAAAGACAATGAATTTCGAAACTGTTGCGTGTGCAAGACAACCTACCTTTGCCTTTAAAAAGGCAGCTCCAGAAGAAGTCATTCATTCATCCATCCAACCATGACTCTGTGCGTTGTATGCGATAGAACTGTGACGAGACGTCAACATGCTCTGTGTTGTGACGGGTGTGAGCGGTGGCAACATAGGATATGCAAGATTGACGGTCAAACCATATGCGATACCGGTAAGTTAAAATATTTGATTTCTTGACAACCATCTTAAAACAGTATGTTTGCATGGAAATTTATATCATCATACTCTGGATACAGTATTTACACAAATGTCTTTTAATTGTATTTGCAGGAATATCGCAGGATTTCTACAGGCGCCTGGTCAGAGAGGAGGTCAGCCTAGGAGAGTGGCTCTGCAGCGTGTGCCGGGCGACAGGAGAGGTGGCCCAAGATGAGGAGGAGACGATGGATTTGAGCTTGGGGGACGGACTGCCTGGCGGATCCGGAGCGGAAGAGGAGATGGAGGCGCCGGAAGATGAAGCCGAGGTCCCCCGTGAACCCACGAGTCCCATCCCGATGCCTCGTGTGGTCCTGGAGGATTCCATCGGCGACTTGAGCGTGGAGGAGGACCTTCCTGTCGGAGCAGAGCGCGACGTCACCTTCAGCTTGGTCAAGAAGGGCACGAAGCGAGGTGCAGATAAGCTGACAGACAGCTTGGGCTTCGCCTACACGGTCAGGAAGAGGTAATTTACTACTTCATCTTGTTAAACTTCATCAAGTGTTTTGTGTTCTTTGTCTTTGTAACCCCTTGTTATTGCAGCTACGAGCAGTAACTAAATGATCTTTATTTTTACAGGAAAGTAACTGTGACATACTGGGAGTGTGAGAAGCGGCCTAAGGACAAGTCGTTCAGGTGCAACGCATCCGTCATCGAAAGGCCGCCAGGATCAGGAGTCTACCGCCGGGGGGAAAACGAACACAATCACCCACCGGTTGTGAACTGCGAGACAAATATCAAGGTACAAAAATTAATTGCACTTTTACAATGGACATTAACTAAACAAATAATTCCTTTGAAATTTTACAAACAATTAGTCAGCATGTTAACAATTTTTTTTGGTTTCAGATTCAAGCTGAGGTGCGGGCGAAAGCGGTGGCCGACGTTTTCAAGTCGGCCCACAGCATTGTCCAAGAGACAATGTTGTCCAGCGTAGACGAGGAGGCACCCAATCCGCAGCTCCCAAAGATATCAAATCTGGTGAGTTTTGTTGCATCTTCTTACGCCATTCATGATTATTTTAGTGATGTTTCATATTGTAACGTCATGCTTGTGCAGTACATTTCAGTTCAGTTTTTATGATGTACAGTTTTTCAATCTTATAATTAAAGCTATTCAATCTCATTCCTTTTTCCTTTAGATACGCATGGCCAACAGGAACAGAGAGAAGCTGCGCCCAAAAGACCCCACAACGATGGATTTTGAGCTAAACCATGACTACATCCCGGCTGGGTTCCTTCGTGGGGATGTGTGGTGCGGAGAACGTCGCCACCTCGTCTTCGCCTCTGACAAACAGCTCACGCTGTTGTCAAAGGCGAAGACGTGGTACTGTGATGGCACGTTTTTCGTAGTCAGGCCACCTTTCTCCCAGTTGTTTAGTATACACGCCTTCGTCAAGCAAGGGGAGGACTACAAGCAGGTCCCGCTCGTGTTTGTTCTGATGAGCCGGAGGGAAAAAGGCGACTATAAGAAGGTAGCTATAACGCTGTATTATGATTTTACATTGATTGTTTAATGTTGATAAAAGATGCAATGCAACGTCTGTTTTATCAATGATTATAACACAACAGAACAACCTGTTCTGCCGTTATAGGTGTTCGAGACTGTGCGAGACATGCTGCCACGTCAACCCAAGGTCGAGAACTTTGTAATGGATTTTGAGGACGGCATGTGGGGAGCAGTGAGGTCCGTGTTCCCAACCTGTACACGGAAGGGCTGCGGGTTCCACCTGACGCAGGCCATCTACAAGAAGATCCAAAGGCTTGGTATGTACACAATTTATCACTGTGCACCTATGCATTATTTGAATAAATTCATATCTAAATACTATATATCATTTAAATACAGTGCAAATGTTTTTGCTTGCCATGTCTAAGTATCTTTTCATATTGTATTTCAGGACTCCAGCCAGTCTACTATGAGAAGGGTGGAGCCTATGAGTTCATGAGGAAGCTCATGGTGCTCCACTTCCTCCCTGCACAGCGCATCAGGGGCGCCTTTGAGGAGATGAGGAGGGAAGTGCAGCACCCGACCCTCCTCGAGCTCATGGAGTACATGGAGCGAGAGTGGCTGGGGAACAGCGTCTGGTCCATCGACGAGTGGTCGGTGTACTACCAACCGGTAAGAACCAACAATGACCTGGAAGGGTATCACACCAGGCTAAACAAGAAGGCACAGCACTCCCTGGCCTTCTACCTGTTGGTCGACCTTCTTCACAAGGAGGCGCAGTACGTACGCCTCCAGGTGAAGATGGTCAGTACCAACAGGCTGACGCGCTACCAGCGGAAGCCCTACCGAGTGCTGCAGCAGCAGATCTTCAACCTGTTCGACAGATTCCACGGGGGACAGATGGACACCGCATCGTTCCTGAGGACGGTGTCGAGGCTCTATGGACCGGTACAGAGATAAGCTAACACGTAATATACTGATATTCAATGTGCACCATCCTATTGTAATGTTTTGTAATGTACATATTTTTCCATGTAAATAAATGTTTTCAAGATTTTTGCAACTGGTAATAGAATTTTCTTTGTAATAATGTATTTTACAAATCTTCTTGATTTGTGTTTTACGGATTTTCGAATTTTGTAATGTACATATTTTCCATGTTTTTTCGATATTTTTGTAACTGGTAACTTTCGACAAGTACTTTCTTTGTATTTTACAAATCTTCTTGATTTGTGTTTTACGGATTTTCGTATTTTGTAATGTACATATTTTCCATGTTTTTCAAGATTTTTGTAACTGGTAACAGAATTCGACAAGTACTTTCTTTGTATTTTACAAATCTTCTTGATTTGTTTTTTACGGATTTCGTATTGTACATATTTTTCCATGTAAATAAATGTTTTTCAAGATTTTTGTAACTGGTAACAGAATTCGACAAGTACTTTCTTTGTATTTTACAAATCTTCTTGATTTGTTATTTACGGATTTCGTATTTTGTAATGTACATATTTTTCCATGTAAATAAATGTTTTTCAAGATTTCTGTAACTGGTAACAGAATTCGACAAGTACTTTCTTTGTAATAATGTATTTTACAAATCTTCTTGATTTGTGTTTTGCGGATTTCGTATTTTTAATGTACATGTTTTTCCATGTAAATAAATGTTTTTCAAGATTTCTGTGACTGGTAATAGAATTCGACAAGTCCTTTCTATGTAATGTATTTTTCAAATATTCTTGATTTGTTGTTTATGGATTTCTTATTTTGTAATGTACATATTTTTCAATGTAAATAAAAGTTTTTCAGGATTTTCAACACATATAACTTGTATTTCTATCTTTCGCGTTGTCTTTTCTTTTTATTAATTACTACTACTTCTGCTTGGGAATGTCTCGCAAAGCATGATGGTATAGCATCAGTTGTCTCAGAAACAAATGGCGGCCATGTTTGTTCCAAATGCCGACCGATCAACAGCATATCACATATCAACGTTATTTGCGACTGAAAACACAATTAAAGGTGATAGTAAGCGTATTTGACGCAAGAAGTCGCCGTAATCTTCAACTTGACTCTTCATCCGACGGTGCGATACGGCGGGGGAAATCGCTAGCGTCCCCGCCGCCGCCCAGCAAATCTGTCGGCTTGAAAGTCTGCAAAATTCGTCAAAATTGAAAGAAGATTACTACAGAACATGCATATTACACTAAGTAGCACATATAAATATACTATAGTTACACAATTTATCTCAGAACCAACACAAATTGGGGCGACACAAACACTGACGGCGAGCCGCCTCATAAGACGGCGAAACATCCACACAGACGGCGAAAATGTATGGCGGCGAAAAGACGTGGCGGCGAAATGACCTGATTCCGTCCAAAGATCTGTCCGCCATGTTGGACTGTCTTCACTAAACACGCAGGCTCAGGGAACAGGGCATACCACTTTTACATGGGGGAAGTATGTTTTATAGAAATTAGTAAATTACTTTTACGTTTGTTCGTTTATGTTTAACTAATCACTCTGTAGAAAATAAATACATGTGTATGTTAAATAAACTAATTATCAAGTCTATGGTTTATCAATAACTCTTTCTTATATGTTTATCTTCAATTAAGCTAATCCGGTCCCCTTTTGATAAATGGAATATGCTCAATTGCTTTTCTGCATGTGTCGTCCTGAGACGCTGAGCTCCTTGTTTGTGTCGTCTTGAAACTGCTTTTCTCAGCCAAATAAGACGTCGACTCAGTTCAGGTGAGTTCTTGGGACGTAGGTATCAATGCTCTGCCGAATTCAGGTCTGCATGATGCTTATAAACGTGTAGTTTTACATTGGAAAAGGCCAAGAGAAGTGCGTCCAAGTTCCGAAGCTTCGAAGTGAATGCCCCCCTCCCCCATAGCTCACGTAAAGTTATTTTAACAACAACAATTATAAATTTTTCGTGGAGGAAGCTGAATTCAAGAGCAATTATATTTAGACTCGGATGGCAGAATCCAATATGTTCTGGATTGATATTTATATTGATAATCTCACTCCAGAGGCTTCTAAGTTCTTGTGTTGGTCATTTTCGAGAAACTAGATAAATTTCTCGAAAATTACACATGATATACGTTATGATATTACTCCATTTTCACTTCACACTGTCATATTGGGTATGGGTACTAGTAGATGAACTTAGTTTCCCCCTTCGGTAGTAGGATTTGCATTGACATTGACATCATTTTCTCGCACATTTTGTTTAAAACTTACATATATCTAAGGAGCTTTTATCAAGTTGATAAAAGCTCATTGATCTATCCTACATCTGTTTTTTTTTTTAGATTTCAAGATTGTTTCCGATACAAGATTGTTAAAGAAGATGATAGACAATTTCTACGGATCATAATGATTTTATTGTATATTTGTACCTGTGTCTGTTTTCAGTGTATGTCTGTATGATATCTGTCCATCTACTTGTATAATGGAAGATTAGCTCAATGAGCTAAAGGGTAACGTTATCACAATAAACTCAACTCTGTTTCCAGATCAGACCAAGATGGCGGACAGGAAACGGAAGAAGGGGTACTGGCGCGGCGCGCGGAAGCGTCAGCGGATGAGCCTGGAGGTCGGCATGAAGGGCATTCTGATCACCTGCAACAAGAACGAGAAGGCCTGCGTCCGCGAGGCCTACAACCTGCTCAACGAGTATGCAGACCAGATGTACGGCCCCGAAATCACACCCTCAGATTCGGGCTCCGAATCTGAGGAAGAGGATGTTGAGGCCGCGCTCGCTAAGGAAGTGGCGCAGATGAAGGAAAAGTCCGGGAAGGACAAGCGGAGGTTCCAGGCGATGGACAGCGGGGCCAACAACGTGGTCTTCATCCAATCCCAGGTGAAGTCAGTTCCGTTCAGTTAGGTGAAAGGTCATAGCCTGAGTATCATCCGTATTCTACCGGGGCTCCTTACACTCGCTACCCCTAATTTTTTAGGGAAGTGAGTGTACGGAGCCCCGGTAGAAATAGGATGGTACCCAGGCTAGAAAGGTCACCATTACGCATACGTATTAGGTGGAATTTTATGCTATTCAACTTGATTTGTTAAGAGAAGCCTTTTCCTTGGGAAATGTTGGCATTTTTGAGCTGGAAATTACAGGTTTTGGCTATTTTATTTTGCGAAAAAAAAACAAGGTTTTTAGCTATGTTTGGGGTGTCCTGGGCAGTCTAAGATATATGTTTGCTGTCCTCCCTCAGTAGGTCAAAGGTCACCAGAGTTCGTTCTGCTGCGATGTTGACATTTGGAAATGAGCGAAACTTTCTAGACAGACAATATAGAAGTCAGACCAAGTCAGACTTTGCTGCCGATGTGAGTTTACCACCGACTAAACCTCAGGTAGGTGACTTTTGACACCCCTTTTCTTTTCACCTTTCTGCAGCTTGAGAGTCCCGACAAGCTCGTCCACCACATTCTGGACGACATCAACGCGTCTAAGAAGTTCAAGACGCGGAACGTCTTGAGGATGATACCAGTGATGTCTGCCTGCAAGGCTTACCTGGAGAACGTGAAGAAATCTGCCGAGGAGATGTTCCCCAAGTTCTTCTCCGGGGAAGACAACCCAAGCTACGCCATCGTGTTCAAGACCAGGAACAGCGGGACCATGAAACGCGACGAGGTCATCAAAGCGCTGGCGGGGGTCGTGTCGGAGGTCAACCCTGCGTGCAAAGTGAACTTGAACTCTCCTGACCTCGCCATCGTGATTGAGGTGATCCGGACAGTTTGCTGCATGAGTGTGCTCAAGGACTACTTTCTCCTGAAAAAGTACAACATCCATTCCATTGTGGAGGGGACCAAGGATGACCCCAAGCCTCGAGAGGTCAAAGATCAAGGGGCTCTTAAAGGTGACCTTGAAGCTGCAAACGGTTCAGGTGGTCAGGAGGGCAAAGGTGATGTCAAAGTGCAAGAGGCAAAGGTTGAAGGTGACAGTGGAGCATCTGACAAGGATGACAACTCAGGGGTTAAAGATGATGTACCAGTAGAGGACAATAATGTCACAGGCCAAGGGGCGAAGGTTATAGAACCTGATGCAGAGGGACCAACAACAGAAGAAGGGGAAGCAACAAAAGAGTAGTTAGGTTGTAATTGATCATGGAGAGGAAACTGTTACTGTTAGGATTGATCTAACTAGGGCCACTTGATCATAAATTAAGTTACACATATCTTTGTTTATCAACCATGATAAAACTTTGGTTAGCTCAGTAAGATTTTATCTTGGCTAGTTTGAAATTTAGAAAACTTTCATATAAAGTCATGTGAAACTGGATTTTTTAAATGATTTTTGGAGAGGGGTCTATAGGCAAAGAAGTAAACAAATCTTTATGTTTAGTGAGAATACCAGGATGTTATTGGTAAGGTATGACTGATTGTCCTGTATTTAGAAATAATTATGTATTGGTAACGGCCATTTTATTAGTAATAATGATTGTCCTGACTGAGAGCTGTACAGCAAGAAAAATGTAATCCTTGAATCCTTACATGTCAAGTAAGGAGATCATCATCATGATTTAAACAATAAAATTTCTGCACCTTGTCCTTTATTTAGTTTGTCATCTTTACTGAGGGTCGCTCACTTGGGCTATATTTGTGTATTAGCTCTAGTGTATCTACTCTGTATGAATAGAATACAACAAACAGCAAGGAATGTGGCAGATATATACAAAAAAGTTTCTTTAATCAGAATAGTCATGTCCAAAGTATTCATATTGATGTCAAATAACTAACTCTTATTACATTCACTTTCAAATTCCTCAAAATTCAATATTAGCAGATATTCCTAACAACTGCAGTTACATGTATGTAGATCATTGATGTACAGAGGCAATTAAACACCATGGACTTTTCTATGAATCCCTTTTTGCATGCTGGGAAAAACTAAAAACCCTGGGTAGTGTAGTTGTCATGACAATATAGTTCAGGCCAGACACAATTATACGTCATTAGTTGAAATATTCAGAAGCAGCATACTTTTGATAAAATTTTCTGGAACACAATTCGACAGAGATGACCTTCTTCACTTCAATAAAGTTAGACATGCAGGAACAATACTATTATCATAATGGTACTATACAAATCAAAATTTAATCCAGCAACTGGACAAATTCTCTGTAGAATCAGACATTTCAGATATCTACTATAGTCAGTAACTGTATCTTCAATCAGTGAGTAAGAAAGACTTGATGCTGTTTGAAATGTGTGACTCTATAGAGGATTTCTTACAGTATCCAAGTAGCTTGCATAATTCATCAGACTGTATGGACCTTCTATGTGACTGAGTTTTCTACAGCTTTTGGTGCTGATTTGTGCTGCCAAAAGCTGCATATAAAACTTCCAGCCTGCAAGGTCTGCACAGGAGGTTTACCAAACCCTCCACTGTTTTGTGACCACCACATTTGACAAAGAATGGTGGATGCCACTCCAGAGCCTCTCAAGCTTACCCCCTTATGTCCAGAGTATTAGTTTGATTTCCTAATTACTTTTAAAAATTGCAGCATAGTTTTATCTAGGAGACAAGTTGCTGGTACTGCTGACACAATGTCTTCAGTCTGTCGGACTGTGAGGAGTAGGGACTCAGGTCCACACCAATGGCCTGGGCAAGTCCACTGACCTGGAGAGGGGTAGAAATATATTGATAGCAGACTTCCTTCCTCTGACAGCCAGTTTTCAGAAATGCGTGTGCGCAGGGCTAATGTCAAAGCAGATATTAGAAGGTATGCCAAATAGCTGTAACTCAAGCAACTGGACGTTTTAGATAACATCTGAAGAGATTGATCTGGTTGGAGAGCAGATTTTTGTATCCTAACGATTAATTGTTATGTAAAAGGCAATCTTTTAGGAGTCCAAAGGAAACAACTGTAAGATAAGTTTAGACAATGATGATTGAATTGGATGTTATTTGAAACATCTAACCATTTCCATAATCATATCCAGTTGCTTAAGTGTCTGCTATTTGGCTATCTTTTTTGAATGTCTAACCTTCATGTACGAAGGCTGTTACAAAAATTTACTTAAGAATTTAATATGGTTACAGATTTCCCAGATAGGAGTTACTCAAACACTTGCATATGACACTGTCAGAGACAGTGACACTGATAGTGGATGCTATCTAAAACGTCTGACCGCCCAAATCATGTACAGTTGCTTGTGAGTAACTGCTATTTGGCGTATGTTATTACCTGGATGTCTAACCTTCATTGACATATTGCTACAGATTGAAACAGTATCATTTATTTCAGTAATTGTTTTGGAACATGTATATCCTAGTAGGCAGTTTCAGCTTGACAGTTGGTGTTTCAACTGTTAACCTTACCTGAGTGAATGATGTCATCAACTGGACAAGTGAAGACAAACTTCGAAATGCTGAAATATCAACAAAAGGAAAACATTATTGACAAATTACACAGACCATCCAGACCTTTGTTTTCATCTTCTACAAGACAAATAACAAAAGACTATCAATGAAAATGCACATTGGTTGAAATCTATACCATGGAGTTGGTCTCTTTATAATTAATATAATAACATTTAATGATGACTTTCAAGGTGCTTAAAAGTACCACATCGAATAGAAAGAAAATATGACAGTTGGGAAATCAGAATAAGCACAACAAAGTCAAATCTGGATCAAAGAAGAACCACTTCTCACCTTCAGGTTCGGGTACTGTCTCCCCCAAACATTGCAGCAAGGCACTGGCTAACTCTACTGCACTGTCTTCTGTTACCTGGGGTTAAAACAATAGGACACACTTAAATAGTGCTGGTTTAAATATTTCTACATGTCATCTGTTACCAGGGTAGCCAAAAATTTGCCCCAGTTGACTACCAGATACCGTGGGTACCCCAAGGTGTTCCCCACAGGTAGATCACATACCGCATAGATCTATTTGTTACCAGGTCCCAGGTTCATCTTAACCCGTTGCCCAGCCGGACTCAAAAGTACCCTGGGAGCAGCAAGTTGTGCCGTGGGGCCACTTAGGGGGTCACATCTGACAGTGCCAAAAAAAAGCCTGTGAACTGTCCAGCAGGGCCCCCAAAAAAGCCTGTGAGCTGTCCAGCAGGGCCCCTTTCTCCAATTGGGACCTACAATAAGTCTGTCCTGTGAATACAGTGAATACATGCAGAATACATGTACAGCAGGTTGTTAAAAGCTCACCTGCCCCAAGCACAGGTTATACACCAGCACTGTGGCGTTTTTCCTGAGATCTGCCTCCTCTGACAGCAGCCCTGTCACCGTCGCCTTGACAACCACCTGTTGATTGACAACCTGCTCCCCTCCCATTGGTCCCTGCTCGGTCCTCAGTAACCAATCATGGCTCCCCTGGTCACTGCAGATGTTGGATAACTACATGTATTTGGGATTAATAATGAAACAATTAATGTACACACAAAATAAATGTAACACATTTATTTGTCAAATAGATATAGGTGAAGTGGCATAGTCATGATAATTCATCATATAACGTACGTAGAGTGTATCATTCTCATAATCTTTTCTCTAAAACAGTGACAATTTAGCAAAAATACCACATGCTGCATACAAATTCATCAATTTCAAAGCCACACAAATAATCAATACCCCCCTCCCCTTCCACAAAAGGCTTTGACTGCATAGCGGCCAATCATTTGACGACGAACTTTAGATATAAAAAGGTTTCATTTGTTTTAATTTTAGTGTGTTCTGTTGTCTTTTAAATCTTACCTTTACATGTGCCAAATAGCAATTACTCAAGGAACTGGATATGATTCTGTTGCTTGAGTAATTGGTATTCAGCATATGTTATTACCTGGATGTCTAATCTTCATTGACCTACTTTTACATCTTACATCATAATCCAATTCTGAAATCAAGGTTCACAAAAGTCTAATTTGGTTGCTGCACAATCCCTGTTTTGCAGAAAGATGGCCTTACCATTTTTGTAGTAGCAACTTGCAACGTCAGTGGTTGGATGGTGTCGAATCTGTGTAGGAAGAGCACAACAGAACTGTGTGTATCTGCACTAAGCAGCGCCCCCTGTACTTCAGGCCTTGTCACTGCAGCTTGTAGAGCCTGGACCACATGGAGTTTGGCTTCTTGAGGCAACGTTTCACTCACAAGGCTCCTTCCTATAGAAGAGGAAAGTTTGTTTCTTTGGCTACATCATCTTAAACATTGCTTTTGATGGATATGGAACAAAGTTACAACTGTCAAACAAAAAATAACTGCCCAAGCCAATCACATCGTACTGTGAGGAATTCTAATAAAGGAATAAAGACAGAAATGCAGAAATGTAATACATGTATATAACAAGCCTCTAAAAAGGTGTATGGTTTACCCTTACCAGGAAAGGTGTCCTACATATGAGACTTTCTGGCACTATGCGATCTGGCGCTACAGGAGTTTTGGCACTTACAAGAAGAGATAGTAAAAGACGACATACCCAATATTCTGACTGCCTCTCCGTTAAACTGGACCCCGTTCTGGTTCTGTAGGAAGTCACAGAACTGTTGCAGACTTGTCCTCTCTGTCTCTATAAGGCTGGGCGCAACTTTCTCTCTCAGGCTAGCAGCAACGTCTGCAATCTGTACAGCAATAAAAGTACAAGGGGAAAGGTGTTATATCAAAAATTGTTTCAGCAAACATGACTGAACACGTCAAATACAGAACTGTTCAATGCTTGTTCTCTCTGTCTCCGTAAGGCTGGGCACAACTTTCTCTCTCAGGCTAGCAGCAACGTCTGCAATCTGTACAGGAACATAAGTAGGAGGGGAAAGGTGTTATATCAAACATGACTGAACATGGCAAGCACAGAACTGTTCAATGCTTGTCTTCTGTAAGGCAGGGTACAACTTTCTCTCTCAGACTAGCAGCAACATCTGCAATCTGAACAACAAAAGAAGGAAAAAGGCGTTATATTAAAGACTGTTTCAGCAAACATGACTGAGCAATGTCAATCACAGAACTGTTCAATTCAGTCCTCTTTGTCTCTGTAAGGCTGGGCAAAACCTTCTGTCTCAGGCTTTCAGCAACGTCTGCAATCTGTACAGGAACAAAGGTGATATGTCGAAGTTGGCATACAGTGGTTATCTGTGTTGCGATTGTGAACTAAAGATTGTCAACCTGGCGTGAACTTTCCATGTCTGTAGCCGCTATGCATCAGATTAGGATGCTGCAAATGATTGATTGTGAACTGGCAGCCCGGTTTGGCATGGGTTTGAATTCCAAGAGCCAGGAGACGTTTTTCTATTCTCCTCTTAAAACAGGCTGCCAAGGTGTTGAAATCTTGCCATTTTCTTTACCTTCACATCTTTCAGAATGATGGCTTCCTTGTTTCCTTTCCTGGCTGTATGTTTTGCTGGAGTGGATTGTGACTGAGTCTGTCCTGAGCTTCTCTGTGGAGCTGACTGGGTCTGTCCTGACTGGGTCTGTCCAGAGTTGCTCTGCGGAGTCCACGGTGAGCTGCTTGCCGGCTCTCGTACCCGCCATGAGGGTGGACCCCCCACGGGCTGCCCTCCCCCCGGGCTCACGGACATGGACTCGATCATGGGCCGGATCATCTGCCCAAAGGGACTGAGGAAAAAAAATATAGCAGAGAAGAATTGTAAATTTCCAAATTCACTTTTATTTTTGAATCACTGCAGGAAGAACGACAGACTGTGACCTATTGCCATGGAGTTCCAGTGGAAGAAGTTTGACTCATGATGTTTGATATTATGCTCATCTATGTCGGAGGTAGAATAATTAAAGTCAAATACTGTAAATGCAGAAATATTCGCGGTGGATTAATGTTCACGGTTTTTGCGGTGACCACTTCACCGCGAACTTAAAACAGCCGCAAACATTTTTCTATTATGGTATTAGACTGCAGTCTATAGTTTTACCGTGAACTTAAATCCACGGCGAAAAGTCCCTTTTCCCGCTACCGCAAAATTAAATCCCTGTGAACTTAAATGTATTTGAGCCAAAGATTTGCTGAATATTCTGCTGCATTTTTTTTAACCCTGCTCTGTCCTCCTGTTCAAACTTAATTATATATAAGAACCAAAATAAATACATAGATGAACTCACGTAGACAGGACCTCGTTGGGCAGGTTGGTGATGTTAGCTGGGACGTCGTTTCCCGTCAGGAACTGGGCAACCTCCGAGCTGAAGTTGTTACAGTTGTGCTGTAGGAGGTGGTACGTCTCTCCGCTGTAAACAGGCAATCGACCAATCAATCAATCAATCAATCAATCAATCAATCAATCAATCTGGGACATCGTTCCCTGTTAGGAACTGAGCAACCTCCGAGCTGAAGTTGTTACAGTTGTGCTGCAGGAGGTGGTACGTCTGTCCACTGTAAATAGCCAATCAATCAATCAATTAACCAATCAATCAACCAATCAATAAGTCAGTCAGCCAGTCAATCAAATGATCAATCGATCAATCAGTCAATCACTTTATCTTGTTGTGGAAGGTGGTAATCTATACACTGTAATCAATCCATCAATCAATCAATGAAGAACTAATCTTCCACTGCCCATGACAAAGAAGACATACACTCAATCAGTATTTACAGCCAGGTTCATTGTACCGGGGAAATTCCCCTAGCTGTTTTCAACAAGCACAACGAACAGTGGACCATGGCTTAACGTCCCATCCTAAGGACTGCAACCCTTTCCAGTAGCGTGCATGGCAGGTGAGTGACACAGCCAGGGTCGAACTCACGGCTTCTAGTTCCAGAGGCAGGTTCGCTAACCACCGGACTACGCACAGTACATACCTGAACGAGGAAGATCCCAGCTCCGACAGATAGTCCATGAAGATCTCACGTGTGATCTGTGTGACCCCAAGGTCATGCACGGAATCTGGGGGTCCCAGGATCGTACCACCCTGCACGGGGGGAATGAAGTAAAATTATTGACAAATCAATGCTGAAAAAAGTTTAGATTTTTAATAGCCGGGTAGAGCATCCGATTTCTACTGGAGCACATGCAAGGAGCCCTGGTAGAAATCGGATGGTACCCAGGTTAGATTTCTGACCAAAAAAAAAAAGAACCCAATGTGGTAGTAAAGGTAGATTTCTATTAAAAGGCTGAGTTACATACTTTTTTTTACATTTCTGTGTTGAGTGCTTCAAGGGCAGTCTTTCTTCTTTAGAATTTTATTAAATCTTTAATGATAGAATTGCTTAAAATGAAAACTACTAATCTGTTCTTTTATGGCATGCACTATAAAACATGCATATTAGATATATACAAGCACTAGCACTTGCAAGTTGGATTTCAATGCATGACTTAATTTAATGCCAAAGTATAACAGCAAAGATGAAACGTTCCCTACTGGAGCGCATGACTCGATCCCTCCTCCTCCAAAAAAGAACTCCTCCTCAAACACAACGATGGCTGTGTGCCTGGGGTAGGGAGGTAGATATGTTAGTTATACTGTACATGATATGAATGCTTGACAATAAGTTTTCAAAGGTGCTTTGTTTTAAGTAAAAATGAAAAAAAATAAAGTTGACTCACCAAATGCCGTCAATCTGCCTTCCTGTGATGGTGGAAATAAAAGGAAAATCAGATATAGTACACCAAAATATGGCTTTAATCAATTAACCAATGAACCAAATCAAATTGAGTGACAACATTTAATCAATATCATTTCATTTAATCAATATCATTTACATTAATTTGCAAAATAACGTTCCTCCCAGAGACAATAGAAAGAACAAGCGAAATACAATACAATACATTTAAAGTATCAATTAACAACAACTTTTAAGTCTCCCTAACTGTTTTGCGCCATATTGCTTTTTTTGCTATCGAAACAGAATTTTGCTAACTCATCTCCTACTGATTCATAATACACTATGGTCACAATAATTGAATAAAGCTCCAGGGTGGGAGGGGGGCGGAATGACAGCTCACCTAACAGCGGCAGGGACATACTCCTGGCCATTCCCCTGGACAGGTCATACACGTACAGCTTTACCGGACTCCCTGACATCTTTCCGAGTGGAAATCGGAACAGAAAACCCACAAAAACTACTCCGAAATTGCCGTAAACACAGAACAGCTATGGAAAGTGCCGGCACTTCCGTGATCTGGCAAAAAATAGACCTCAGTCATAACATCTGACGTCATCCTCATCTCAGCCAATCAGAAATCAAAATTTAGAGATAGAGATAAACTACTTCATTTTGGGGGGAGAAACCCTAGGATTTTTCCTTTACAAAACAAGCAATATATTCAGCAGTCAAGAATAAAAGACAACATCCATGTAATTTTAGAAAACCAATATACATTTGAAATATATTTTTGAGACGCTTGACATCATTGCTTCTTTTATGAGTAACGCTTACTTTTTTTCTTGATTTCTTTCCCTGATTCACTGAGTGAGTTCATCCATTAAGGTTAGAGGTCAGAGCTAGTGACTCGATTTTGTTTCCGAAAAACAGTCGAACCGCAGGTCACCCTAGAACGCGTTATTCTCTGAAATACGGCTTACGCCGGGTCACTGACTGACCCCCTGCATGGGTGTAAACTACAGCTTATTTTGCAACAAAGACACCTTAGATATACATAATGTCTATACCTTTTCGCATCTACAGGATTTGCCCAGCACAGCCAAGTGGTTATTTATTGCATTGCAAAAGTTCAGCCAACGTTGTGGCCCCTCGAAAAAAAGCAATTTTCGGTCTGTGTATTTGTGATTATCTTTTCTCCAGTTGGCCGGGGCACAATCAGTTTTGTCCACAGTCGGACAGTCCAGTTCCTCACCTTTACATTGATACCAAACTTGAAGGGTAAATTTTAGGAGAAACGGTTTTGCCCCCAAAAAAACTACAGCCATGTCAAATTCCCCGGCGTCTTTTTTCGAATGAGAAACCGCACACACTGATCTTTCACTATGCTTTACAAAACTCAGCCATGATGTTTTGACATCATTACGCTTGCACATGAATCCTACTTATTCTGGCTTCTGGATAATGTTAGTTTTATTTTGGTGGGCTTCCCGAAATCTATTTGCGACGGCAAGACTTGAGCCGTTAGTTATATCAACTTTTCCAAATGCTGGTTGAACTTGCAACATTAGGCCTGACCCCCGCGGCACGAACATGGAACGTACCGGCTGGGTTCCACCGTTCGAACCCAGGTTCGGACCAGGAGTTCGAAACAGATTGACTCAAAATATGATGAATCTTAAAAACTCTTACTTTGTACTAAAACTCTGTGTCTATGTGTGTTTGATTATCATCATGCCACTTATTATATTGCATGTGACAGCCGCACCCATTCAGATTCTTGTACCAAGAAATGGGGTCTGTGACACAATGCGAAATGTATAAAAAGTGGGTCCGTCCGCAGGGTAGTGTGCTTGGGTAGCTACAACCAGACTGTAACTTCACGACTGTGATTTGCGCATGTTCGCAGTTAATTTGGGGGCAAAACCGTTTCTCCTAAAATTTACCCTTCAAGTTTGGTATCAATGTAAAGGTGAGGAACTGGACTGTCCGACTGTGGACAAAACTGATTGTGCCCCGGCCAACTGGAGAAAAGATAATCACAAATACACAGACCGAAAATTGCTTTGTTTCGGGGGCCACAACGTTGGCTGAACTTTTGCAATGCAATAAATATCCACATGGCTGTGCTGGGCAAATCCTGTAGATGTGAAAAAGTATAAACATTATGTAGGTTTGAGGTCTTTTTGTTGCACAACAGGCAGTTGTTTATACGCATGCAGCGGGGTCAAACCAGGACAAACTGCGTTCTGGCTTATGACCTGTCCAGAGAAGGCTGCGCAGAACGGATGCGCATAGAGCTCTGCGGTTCGACTGAAAAAAAAAAAAAAAGACAGCAGAAAGAACCATTTCTTTAGTTTTATCTCCACTCACAGCCCCTACACAGCTCCCGTGTGTAACCATGAGCGCACGCGGACAGAAGAGGAAACCCTCCCGTTATCAGGATTACGAACTAGAGACGGACTACACCCCGAGCACGAAGCGGGCCCACCATGAGGGGGAGGGGGGCGGCCCGCTGCTGGTGGCCTCTCCGGGGGAGCCCTGGGCCGACGGCGGGAGGTCTCCCCGCGTAAGGAAGAAGTCTGCGAAGCTCCGAGACTCGGACAGGGAGACACAAGTTACGGTAAGTCCAGATGATTAGCATATACTGTAAAACCTGCCCAAGACGACCGCCAGGGGGACCGGAAAAAAGCGGTCGATTTGGACAGGTGGTCGCTGAGAAGAGTATCGACTCAAAACATGCCCGATGCAAAATATAAATGGTTTCCGTTGTGTTTAATGGCAAATAGCAAGCACACTGCACGCACGCAAAGAAGCGATGTCTTTAATGTCAAATATTTGTTAACGTTTTAGACAGTAAGGAAACTTTGATACTGTCAGTTACCATACAAATGTTTATGCGTCGCTGTGTTCTCGATCGCCGTATTTGAAATAACTAAGGTGCACCTTTCGAATTAGATGCCCGGCACGTCCAGATAGCGAACTTACCCACGGGTGAATGTACAGTACAGTTGGCCAAAAGCATTCACACAGATCTTTCTTGAAAAGGTATGAGCTACACAGATCTTTCTTAAGAAATTATGAGGCTATATACGTTTCAGCAGTTCACTTTATAATGAGTATAGATTCAAAAAAACAACTTCTGTAACAACTAAATTTGGATTTTCTTACAACGAAATTTCCTCCCATATTACAGTAGACTGCCCCATTGACCCACCCATTGACCGCCACCATCTTTATTCTAAACCTAACGTCGTAATGGCAGTCAAAATCCCACGCAAACTGGCCGATTTTGGCACAAAATCGCACTAGTTATCAAAAATCGATGAAAAGCTCAATTTTGAAAAGGGTTTACGGAAAAGGCTGGCCTGTCTACCTGGGCTGTCTACCTTGGCTGTCTACCTGGGCTGGCTATCACGCAGGGCTCGAAGTTAACTATGTCCCGATGTCCCGAGACCACTAAAATTTAGGCCGGGACAACTGAAAAATCTTTTTGGGACACTTTTGGGACAATAATCAACGAATCAACATCAGAATGTCCGATCTCCCCGCGGCAGGCTTTTAGCTAGCAATGCGTACAATGTACGGCCTTCGCTAAAAAAATCGCAAAATGTACGCCCTGTTTTTTGGATATACGCCTTTGGTACGCCCTTATTTTCCCCCGGAAACTTCGCTCAAAGTTCAAAATTTGCCGATTCCCGCACCGAGCCGCCATTTTGGGTGATTCTACCTCAAGTATCGCGCAATCTCGCACTCACTCACATCTCGCGAATCGCGAGAGTCGCACCCCATTGGCCATTTCGGCGTGACGTAGCGCGCCCAGGCGCCATTATTGGTGGAATATCTGATATCCCCGCTGTTTTCGCGGGAAAAATCACGCAGGAAAAACTTTGATTTGTTTACGAAAACTCGTCGAATGCCTGAAGTCATGGTGATAAGTACATGTATAGGATTGTTTTGGAGGTTTTTTTTGCTTGTTTGTCGGTAGAATGTGGGAAAAACAACAGCTAATGTGACGATGACATACTGGGGAGGGGAGCGGTGTCGGCACTGAATTCGTAGAAAATGTTGAACTGAGGTCTCGATTTTTTCACGGTAACTTGAGATATTACTTTTGTTGTAGTCTTTATTTTTAAAATATTGATAAATGGATGTTGTTTGTTGAGAAAATTTCGCTTAATTTGCCCTTGGAACACATCTTTTCTGTTATATATTTTCAATGAATTAAATGTTTGTACACATTTTTCTGTAACTGTGTAAAGTTAAAACGCTGATGTTACAGGCTACAAGTAACTTTTCAGTGCATTTATTTTCAGCTATGTTCTTAACAGAGTAGATACACAAAAGAAATATAAGATGTACCTGGCAGTCCTGGCTACACTTTCTCCTCTGTTGGTTTGCAGATTTTCTTGTAGACTTCTTTAGCTTGCTGTTGTTATATATGTAACAGTCAAGTTTCACCTTTAGCAGTAAGGTTAATTTACTCTCCCTGATTGTATGTATTAACTCATGAAACATTATATTGTAAGGAATCAGTGTTATATTACTTGAAAATTACCTCATGTATTCTTTAAGCCATACCCACCTCAAATCAAGAACACATACCTCCCATTCTCAGGACAAAAGTAGTGTTGCAGCAAAGACAAAAATTTGGCTCAGCCACGCAGTGCGGAGAGTACAACACATTACAGATGTACACCCTAAAAGAATTCCTAGCTAAAAGCCTGCCCCGCGGTTGTCAGGCGTGCATACTCTGACTTACAGTTGTTGTAATACATAATTTCTGAAAATAGGGTTGGGACAGTCCATCCTCACTTCGGGACAGTTGAAATTTATTTTTGGGACAATGCGGGACAGTAGGGAAAAAAGTTAAGTTTGAGGCCTGATCACGTCAGGCTACTTGGACCTACGAAAGCCCATTGGGACAAAAGCTGTTTTAGCAGTAGGGGTTGTTTGTGCTCAGCGAAGAAGCTGTGTCTGAAGGATCTGTGTGTTAATATGTGAAAGAGCTGTGTGAAGTGGCTTTATGTGAAAGAGCTGTTTGTGAAGCAGCTGTGTTTGAAGGAGCTGTGTATGTTACATAACCCAGAGGTTCTGGGTTCGAATCAGTTTATATGCCACTGATCTTGTCGCTTGGGAAGGGCTCTTAACACGACTTTCCTCCCTTCACTAGGGTAGAGAAAAGAGTACCTAGTTTCGGTAAGGGCCCTCCCTCAGATAGGGCATAGAACCCACCACACTTACGGAAAAGACTAGGGATCCTTCCTTCCCAGTGTAAGTGGTTCAAAACCTTAAGTCCTATGGCCACACCTGGGGTAATTGCTGTCGTATTGAGGTCACCTTAGTTAGCACCGAATAGCAGCAGTTCCAGACCCTTGCACTTTAGCAACGCTTATTTTAAGCTCCTCACAATTCAATTGTCGATCCTAATGTATGGCGCAGAAGCCGGGACCCTGACAGCCACTAAAGAACGGCTCCTGGACGCCTTTGACCAACTAGCCACCAGTCTTAAGACTAATCCAATCAGCCCGATAAGTCGTGTTAACAGCCCTTCCCAAGGGCACAAGATCGGTGGCATATCAACTGATTTGAACCCAGAACCTCTGGGTTATGTAACACACACAATAGCTTCACACATTGAGCACAAACAACCCCTACTGCTAAAACAGCTTTTGTCCCAATGGGCTTTCGTAGGTCCAAGTAGCCTGATGTGATAGCCAGCCCAGGTAGACAGCCCAGGTAGACAGGCCAGCCTTTTCCGTAAACCCTTTTGAAAATGATGTGGTCGTTATGGGTCACGATTTGGGCTGGTCGTGGTCGCGTTGGCCAGGTGGTCGTTGAGAAAAGGTCGCTTAATGCTTACGTCAATGGGAAAAAAAATCAGGACCGAGAAAAAGCGGTCGAAATGGCCAGGTGGTCGCTGAGAAGAGGTGGTCGCTCGGGCAGGTTTGACTGTAAATGAAAACAAACAAAATTTATTATAAACAAAGCAAAAAAGCACACCTTGTCTGTTAACATTTCAGAGGCTATTTCTAAAACAAGACAGTGCTACATCTTCCAAATCATGCATTTTTTTTTTAGATTAGAGTCTATATCATCAGTTTATCTATCTTTTACTTTTTGAACTTCGTCCACTTCTTTGTCCATAATTTGCTCGTGTTGAATGAAAGTTCCAAATTTCAAGTTTTACTGCCATTTTCATTTTTGCAGAGTCCTCAGAAGTCCTCATCCTCCAAGTCCAAGAAGCAGGACTCGCACACCCTGCCGTCAGCTCACTACAGCCATGACCCGCCCCTGCACCTCAGCAGCACACCAGGCTCCGCCTCCGGACACAAGAAGGACAAGAGCAGACACAAGAAGAGCAGCAAGCTGGAGCCGCTGTACATCGACACCTCCGAGATGCCGGATCCTCCACCAAAGAAACACAGCAAGGGTTCCCACCACCACCACAAGCACGACAAGGAGAAGAAGTCTAAGAAATCTCATAGCTCGAAGGAGGAGGATCCGATCCACTCACCTGACGAGTCAGACGTACATGTGGAGGAGATGGAAGGAATAAAGCTCAAACTGATCCTGTCTCCCAAGGAACGAGGGGCTGGGAGCAGCGAGGAGAAGGAAACCAAGAGTAAGAAGTCGGGAAGTCACAAGAAGGATAAGGAAGACTCGAGCCACAAGAAGGACAAGAAAAGCAAGTCTAAGGAACACAGTGCTTCGAGTGAGGATGGGAAAACCAAGAAGAAGGAGAAGAAGAAGAAGAAAGAGAAGCACAAGTCTGGGGAAGAGTTGTCGTTTGAGTCTTCCATGGATGAATCTTATGGTGTCTCCCCTCCGTTCACATTACCACAGTTTGGTAACTATGGGATGGGGATGGGGGAGGGAGATGGAGAGGAGATGGGGGCCAAAGAGAAGATGAAGATAACACTCAAATTGGGAGGTGAGTGATGGAAATTACTAACTAGTTAACGATACCTTTAGTATTACCTATTAGTATTGGTGGGACATTGCTGAAGTAGACCAATCTCATTTGCCTGGTTCCCAATCCTATTATTGCTGCCATGTCCCTTTGTCCTCTTACATTGTATAATAGGCTTGGATGCCAGCTGTAATCTCAAAGCCACAGCCAATGCTAAACAAAAGCATAGACATACAGGTACATGAATTCAAGAGGCATGTAGCCACTCTTTAAATAAATTTAATTTTTGAAAGTTAGACTATTTGATTTTTTTTATTTATTCTGATGCAAAAACTTTAAGATTGCACCAGATGCCTCTGTCCTTTGGATTGACACACTGTAGGTTAAGAAGGTAAAACCTTCCACCATGTTGTCAATTTTGTTGTTGCTATCAACATTGATAAACAAAGCCTGTATCTCCAGCTCCAGGTCCCAGGAAGGATGAGGCGGTTTACTCCGGAGGTGTGCCGGAGTTCGAGGACCATCGGGAGCCACAGCCGTTCGAGTTTCCTCCGTACGCCGTGGACGACACAGAAGTCTCCAGCCAGTCCGACAGCGCCCTGGCGAGTCCCGGGGAGACAAGACAGAAACAGAAGAAGGAGAAAAAGGAAAAGAAGGAGAAGAAGAAGAAAGAAAAGGCTCCAAAAGAGGAGAAGAAACCGAGAAAGAAGGTGAGCACATTTTCTTTCTCTGTGTAGAAAGTGTCCAGTCTCATGGCCTTTGTCAGGAACTTCAAATTCAAATTTGGTTGTCACTCACAGTTATTTTTAGTGTCAGAGTCAAATATCAAACTACAATTTCACATGATGACTGCTTATTTGCTACAGAGTAAGCACCAGAGGCAGCTAGTTGTAGAATTTAACCGTGAGATAGATTTTCCATCGGTAGTAGAGGTTGGGTGAAGGTTATGTCAGTGTTAGTGTGCTGTACTCTATATCAAACTGTACATTTTCAGGTGATGACAGCATACATGCTATGGAGTAAGCACCAGAGACAGAAAGTGGTTGAAGCCAACCCTGGCATAGATTTCTCCTCCATCAGTAAGAAGCTGGGTGAGATGTGGCAGCAGCTGCCTGAGAAGGAGAAGATGATCTGGAGAAGCAAGAGGCTGACTCTGGAGCACAAGCAGAAGAAAGCAGCGGCCACAACCGTCAAGAGAAAGGTGTGTGGACGGTAGATTTGCTCATTTGGGTAAATTTTCATCATGTTGACCATCTCCAAAGAAGGAAAAATTCATTGTTTCGTTTGTGAAATCGAGCAAAAATTAATGAGCACGCTGATGTTATCCATACAATTTACTTGCTGTAACCTTATGTGGGTTAGTGTGGTGTAACTGAAGAGTGTATGGCCCAAAAGCCAGAGGTCCTGGGTACAAATCCTGTAAAGCTACCGATCTTTCACAACTTTCCTCACTCCAACCAGGTGTAAAAATAGGTACCTGACTTTGGTTGGGGAGGTAAAAGGCAGTAGAAGGAGAGGGTTGGGCTCTGCCTCCTAATACGGTGACCTAGACACAGTGGATAACAGCTTACTATCCCTATGACCTCAAAAAGGCTATGGAACTAGCTGCACCTAAGCTTCTTTGTTGTACATGTATATATGTTACCCAAGGTGACAGCCAGGCCCAGGTGTCATACCAGAAGGCCTTGTATCTACAGTAACTTATATCCTAAGATGCTGCAGTATCTACAAAAGCTTATTGCCTATATTGTACCCCAGGTGACAGCCCTGTTCCCCGTGCGAGGAGGCGCGGTGAGCCCCAAGCCTGTGATGTCTCAGCCCAGTGAAGACACCTGTACCTAACATTAACTATGTTTGTCACCTGTATGTTACCTGTACACACCTGTATTACACCTGTAACACATCTGTATATTCCCCCAGGTGACAGCCTTGTCCCCGGTGCGAGGAGGTGCTGTGAGCCCTGAGCCCGTGATGAGCCCAGTGAAGACTCCTGTACCCGGCACCAACCCCATTGATGTAGCCGCTCACCTCAAACTGCTGGGGGAGTCTCTAAGCCTGGTGAGTATTGGGATAAACACAATGCTGAGACTTCCAGGAAAAATTTAACTGTAATTTCCAACACGAAAATTGGACTTACCCAAATTTTCCACTGAATAGCTCCAGTCTTTGTCAAGGAATGAACAATCCACTGCTATGGTGATGTCACGTGACTCAGTGAGCAGTGACTTCGCATAAGAAGTGAATTGTTAATTCCTTGACAAAGACTGGAGCTGTTCAGTGGATAATTTGGGTAAGTCCAATTCTTGTATTTGGAAATTACAGTTAAAACTTTTCCAGCATGTCTAATACCAACACAGATGAACTTTCAAGTTAATGTCCTGAGACTCTTAAGGCCTAGGAAAAAGAAAACTTGTGTTTCCTGTTTCAGTCCTGAAAAATTTGGGTTAGCAGTAAAGATTATCTTTTTTTCAAATTCTTTTGTTAAGACTTTAGCCAAAAATCTTGAGAGATCACTTTACTTTCCCTTCCAGGTAGGACAGCGTCTCCACGAGACGGAGGGACACATCGCGATCCACGGGGGGCTGTCCGTGCTGCTCGACTCGATGGTGTGCGCCCTCGGACCGCTCCTCTCGCTGACACGGCAGGTCCCGGAGATGAACGGCTGTCCGCAAGACGTCCACGAGAGAACACTCGACAACGTCGCGTACATCATGCCTGGACTTTAAATAATAGACAGTGTATGGTACATGTATACTTGATACATGCATAAATGTGTTGTATAGTGTGTGGAATAGTGGCTCTTGGCCGAGGCCTGTGTCAGGACCAGATGGTTAGGAGTTTGCAGAGAGAGCGCTCGACAACGTCGCCTACATCATGCCTGGACTTTAAATAATAGACAATGGCAACTCTGTACTTAGTATGGTACATGTACATGTATACTTGATACATGCATAAATGTGTTGTATAGTGTGTGGAATAGTGGCTCTTGGCCGAGGCCTGTGTCAGGACCAGATGGTTAGGAGTTTGCAGAGAGAACGCTCGACAACGTCGCCTACATCATGCCTGGACTTTAAATAATAGACAAAGGCAACTCTGTACTTATGGTACATGTATACTTGATACATGTATGTATGAATATGCTGTATGTGTGTGGAATTGTGCTTATTGGCCAAGGCCTGTGTCTGGACCAGATGGTTAGGAGTTTGCAGTTTGAGAGAACGCTTGATAATGTTGCGTACAGCATGCCCGGACTTTGAGATGATGATAGACAAAGGAGCAAATAGACCCAGAGCACTGGGAGGACCTGGCAAATGACAATGTCATGCACATCATGCCCGGAATATGTTATACAAAGAAAACTGGGAGGACCTTGCAATTGCAAATGACCAATCCAGCTGGAGATGCTTTTGGTACATCACTTGTACGAATGTGTTATACATAGAGCACTTGGAGGACCCTGCAAATGACAGATCCATCTGGAGATGGAGAACCTTTGTGGACAGGCAGACTGCCTCTACAGCTTCTAGCTATGGAACTGTGTGTGAGAGAGAGATACATGTAGTACTACATGTAGTTATAAAAGTATACATATTGTCCATTTGCTATTGACCCTAGGTCCACATCTGCACCTTCAACTTCTCAAGAAGAGTATACTGTTACAGTCAGTAGCATTTTTCCTGGACATGCTAATCTCCAAGCAGATCTTGCTGTGGTATAAGATAGTACCATAAGCATTGGAAGGAGCTTAGCCGGCAGAGGAGCTTCATTGGGCGATGAAAGTCAAAGCTGTGGCCAATGAAACTCCTCTGCTGGCTTAACGCCTTCCCAAGCTTATGATATGATACTATCTTATGCCACAGCAAGATGTGCTTAGAGATTGCATATGTATAGAGCTTGTAAACAGTTAAACTGTACAGAACAGAATCGCGGATGTCCCTTTGGGTATGCAAATAGTGACTAAGTAAAGATATTTCATGCACAAAAATTGTATATTTTGCAACTTTCTTTCCTTTTGCACCTTCAAATCTGGACTGTAGTCAGATTATGATAGCATTATAAATGTAAAATATTACCTTTACCTGGCCTAGTTGTAATTCTAATTAAAAAAACACCAAACCAATGATCAAGTGTTCTCAGAACTCATTTATTATAATTGATAGGACCTTTACAATAGCAGACCAAGCATTGCAATAAAAAATTCAACCAACCTTATTCAATAATGTCAAGTTTTAACTTAGTTCTGAGCATCTCAGCTTGCTTGTATAGTAAATTGCATATCGCTTCTGCTCTGAAAGGGTTCTAGTATTGTCTTCACATTTTTCAAGGTAAGAATATTCTCCAAGATCAGAATATTCTCCTAAAATCAGTAAACTTATTTCAACCTTTCTATCATACTTGCATCCAGTTGCTAAGACCTCATTTTCACTACGTATACATGGCAATAGCTGAGCTGAATGTATGAATGGAATATGATGTTTGATGTTAAAGTGTGATAAAATACAACAAAACACACAAAACTTTGAAAACTGCTTTGTGAAATGTGTTCAGTGATTCTGTGACTTTGTAGTAATAGCCTGGAGTGGACAGAGAGTGTAAGACTGAACAACAACAAAGATGTTTTCTCATTTCACTGAACACTAATTTGCCAGTTCAAATCATTATAAATACATAAATATCACAGAATTTAACAGGGTAGAGGACATGGCAGAAGCGTTACATGAGTATAACGAGGAAAGCAGTCTAACAAGATGTGGAAGGATCTAATGTAAGGTATCTGTGCTAAAAAGCAGTTACTCAAGCAACTGGATATGATTTTGGAAAAAGACGTCTCAGACAGCCATCAGGTGTCTTTTATATGGATAATAATACTTAATATGATACTTAAAAATTTGTCTTCCTCCCCTTTTTGCATATTAGTCCATTAATCATAGGATAAACCTATTCTTCAACTATAGATCTCTTTTGCATATTCATTCACAGCTAGGATATATAAACTACATGTATCTCCAACAAGATTTCTCCCGTGTCACCGACGAAAGATATCGGATGGTTGTCTGAAACATCTGACCGTTTCCAAAATCATATCCAGTTGCTTGAGTACCTGCTTTTTGGCGTATCTTATTACCTGGATGTCTAACCCTCATCAATGTAAGGTATTTGTGGTTTCAGAGCCCTTGAGTATAACATTGGATGGCAAACAGTATTCTAGGATATAATTATAACCCTATTCATGCTAAGGGTGCTGTAATGCACCCAGCTTGTTTTGGCTAGAACAGAAGTTAGCATGGATCAGGTTAAGACTCAGCATTCACAAAATATACATTTTTAACTTTTAAGTATAAACATAACCATGTGTTATGGTTCCCATTTGCTATTTAGACTTTTTGCCGATGCCTTGTTTGCATACATTTTGATTCACATACAAACACTGCAACATAGTTTACAGTGTAAACAATAATTTTCTCTGACTTTGTTTTCAAAGTTTAGATAGTTCTTGGTTGCTTTGGAGTTGGAAAAATTCAAGTTTTGAATCTAGTTTTGATACAATGACTTTGGAGAGATGCAGCTGACAGGTGGGGCCAATTTTAAAAACTGAAAACAGTTGAAAACTGTTCTATAACTCTGATTGTAGCTTGCTTTTTTTAACAGCATGTTGCTCTTTTCTGCTAAAACTGAAAGAAAGAGCAAGGAAAAGAGCCAGACATGCCTGTGACTATCTAAGATAATCTTTAAAGACAAAATATGACACAACCCATATGGGTTCAAGTCCCGACACATTTCTAGAAGACTTTAAAGTGGGAAGTGTGCAGACAACACAACAACAACATGCCTAATTTCCAAATCTAAACCCCCTCCCTGCTACCTCACCTCAATGACTCATACAAATTCAGTGCCAAATGAACATACTGTGTACCTCAACAGGAATGTTAAAATGGCCAGTGTTTCTGAAGCAAAGTTTAATGGTTACTTCCAACACAAAAATTGGACTTTTGAAATTTTTGACTGCATGTCCAACCCCAGTCTTTGTCAAAGGATGAGGTTCTGTGATGTCACATTATGCAGCTAGATCACATGACTCTGTGAGCAGTGTATCATATGTTGCAGAAAGTCTATGTCGCCCCCCGTCTCTGTTGAGGGAAGGCTTGATGTAGATGCAGGGCTCGAAATGCTGGGTGCATGAGCACCCAGGTGCACCCAAAATTGGAACTGTGCACCCAATTTTTTTCCGTGGGTGCACAGGGTGCACCCAGGGTGCACCCAACTATTATCTTGGCTTTATGTATGTAAAGATATCAAAGTATACTAGTATACGTCATATTCTTAACATCTGGGTTTTCGAAAGATAACAAAAATGTCTGTCATGGTACTTGTTTAAGAATTGATAGCATGTAACTAAGTTTTGTTATTAGATTTTTCTGACATTCTGCTTAGATTTAAGTAGATTTAAATTTTCTAAGCTGGGTGCACCATTGCACCTAATCCCCAAAATGAATTTCGAGCCCTGAGATGTCTACTTTTATCACACAAAGTCACGTGTTCTATCCATATTATGTGACATCACAGAAGCAGTGGATTGTTCATTTCTTGAGAAAGACTGGAGTTGGACTGTCGAATATCTCATAGTCCAATTTTCTGTACATATGTAAATATGTGAATTACTAACAACACAATAGGAATTTACATCAGAATGACTTCTACCAAAACAGTTGATCTTCCAAGCTATGCAGGATTGGACAAGTCCACTAGCTTGATTGTCCCGAGTAAGTTTAAAGTGCTGATGGGGCAAGCGCGTGTCCTACTGTAGTTGCCCGATTGGGCAAGTAACATTTTTCCATGAGTGAGATTTTGATAAACATTGTCCTTGTATCAAGCATTGGTCAACACAGAAAAATAGAGGCAATGTTAAAAGAATTCCACTGCTGGAAGTGAAAATGCATACTAGGAAAAAAAACATAATTTTGGGCAAGCGAAAACCTGGTTCAGGCAAGTAAATATTTGATGAATTTGCCAGCTAGGACAAGTGAATTTTAGAAAACTTGTCCAACCCTGCCATGGCTGGAGTTTGTAAAATCATGAGGTTTGCATAGGTGTGCCCGCACAGGTGAGAAGCAGCTGCTGTATCTCCAGGTGTCCCAGGTCTGCCGCCAGGTGTGCAGCTGTCTGTCCGGCCATCTCTGCTGTCACCTGCGCACCTGCGGACAGCAACACCTCACACGTCTCCTTATCACCTGGGGGGAGGGGAGACAGAATCAAGGTGACGCGACCGGTCTTGAAGATGAACGGCTGTCCGCAAAATTTGATTTGTTTGATTTGTTTGAACCTTTCATGAGAAGCTCAAATTAATCTGCAGGCTGATTTACATTGAGGCCATAAGGGAGGTAAGGGTCAGATAAGACATAACACAGATACAGATCACATTGAGTCTTGATAAACCTATCAACATATATCACTACACACTAGTAGTAGTACAAGACAAATTATAGTAGGGCAAAAAGCTCAGCATTCATAGTCCATGTCCATTCATTGACAACTTTGTGTACATCTGATGCCTGGACTTTGAAATGATAATGGCTAAAAATGCACATTGTAACTGATACATGTACATGGCTTGTACGAATTTTAAAGATTTGGTATTAGTTACCGTATATTCTCGAATAAAGTACGCACCACAATTAAAGTACGCACCCCTGATTTGGAGCAAGTCTCAGACAGATCTGTGGGACTGAAAGGTAAAATAGAAAAACTCAAATAAAGTACGCACCCCTTCTCCACCAATTTTGGACAGACCTTGAACTGGTTACATTCAAATTGATGATGTTTTCCACGGGTTATTTTGCATGAAATAACCTGGGATTACACTGTCGTTGTCTCTTTAAACTTGTGGATTGCCTAACTGCAACTTGTAAAAATCACTGAGAATGAACTGGCAGAAGAACTCAGCTAGTACATCTAACTGGGAAAACCAGTTGTACAACTGTCAAAGTCTGCAAATGCCAGTCTTATGTAAATTATGTTTAGACAATTCTTTGGTAAGACAACACCAAGACAACTCCAATGTGTATGTTTTGAAACCTTCCTGGAAGTGTAGCTACAACTGGCTTCATTTTAGGCTCTTTTACCATTTATCCATGCAATAACCTCAAATAAAGTACGCACCCAGACTTTGGCAAAAACTTGTAGCACCTTTTCAGTTTTGAAAAATTTAAAAAGTGCGTACTTTATTCGAGAATATACGGTAAAGTTCTTTCTGTACCAAATGGTGCATAGGGAGGTGCCCATCTCAGTTTCTGTAGCCCTGAGCCACACAACTTCTGTGGAATCACTACAGCAGGGGGCTAGTCCACTGGTAGTGGTCTTTGTGTTCAACTATCAAACTGTTTCCCAAATGCTGAGTGCTAAGCAGAGAAAGCAGAATGTGCCATTGTTCATTACCGGTATATGACTCTGCCAGGGATCAAACTCAAGACCTATCAACCACAAGTCAAGGCAAATACTCTACCCACTAATTATAAGCCATTGCATCAGTTGTTATACTACCTTATAGCCCAGATTGGGTGACTACCCAGAACAATAGATAGATAGCTGCATGCCCATCAAAGATTTGCATTTTCATACTTGAAGTTTGCATTTCTATCTTTTGGACTGCTTTAACTTTGACTTTGCTATACATAAACAACTTGAAATTCATCTATACCAAAACATCTTGCTGTGTGCAACATGTCACCTACCGTGCAGTACCGCTAAGTGCAGCGGGGTGGCGCTGTCGCACTGCGGGTTTGCTGTGTTCACCTCGGCCCCGGCCTTCACCAGGGTCTTCACCAGCTCTACATTCCCAGCATTCACTGCTGCGTGGAGCGGGGTGTTCCCGGTGCATGATGGGAGGTTGATGTCGGGTCTAGGGTGAACCTACAGGTGTGTGAAATTGTAAAACTTCATCGAATAAACAATAATGGAAAATAAGGCCACACTGATGTAATTTTTATGTATGACATCTACACGCATATTCATTTTTGCCTGTTCTCCAAACAAAAACTGTGGTCACAATTGTGACCCAACAGCCTCCCTGGTCAATCAGAAATTTATACTTGCCAGAGAATCTGCTCTCTATGGTAAGGTGGCACATGGTTGGGGCATGAGGCAACAGTGTGCTTGTTTACCTCTTTAAACAACAATGGCAATAAAGTATTGAAAGGGCGACTCATCTTTGTTGGTAGAATCCATAGTAAAATTCGAATTTTGTTCCCACATATTAAGGAAACACCATGAAGTTTCGGTCAAAGTTCAAACAAAAATGCATGGGGAGTTTCTTTTTGTGTTGGAACAAAGTCTAAACTTTTTCACTATGTATGGGAACCGTTTTCTTTGTGTTAAAACAAAGTTCAATTCTAAAACTATAGACAGATTTGTTTTCCGCACCTTTGTGAGCAGGTAAGTCAGCACTTTGGGTTGGTTGTGAGTGACAGCGATGAACACCAGCGTTCTGCTCTCTCCGTCCCTCACTCCTAAATCCGCCTTCTTCACCTTCGACAGGTAATGTAGGACGTCCACCGCGCCACTCTGCACTGCCTGTACGCACCGCTCCTGCAGGCTGTCCGCGGTAACAGTGCCTGATTGGTCCTGTTCGTCTGCGAGGCCCCCCTGTGCTCCCGGGCACGTGATTGTTCTGTAGAAGCCGACCGCGGCGTGCCACACGCTGAGCAGGGCGAACGCCCTCAGCGCGAGGACCCACTGGACGAACTGTTTGTTCCGCGTTCGGACTTTGACGTCTGTCAGCGTTGCACGATACTCCTCGCTCCTACCTGTAAATAAAGATGTAAAGTTTGTATAATCTGGTAGACATAAATTGTTTAGATGTTCTATAAATAGTTATCCTGGACTTTGCAACAGACCAAATCCTAAGCTAAAGATGTGCCCTAATCAGGCAGGGACTGTCATTCTTGTGTAGGACTGTTTAGCCATAGCCAATTAGCTTATAGGTATAGGGCTGATATCAATTAGGATTTTATCATGGTCAACTGACCAAAGGAGGCAACTGAGCAGGGTTTTTATAAGTTTATATATGGCCTCTATTGGGCAATATTGACCATGGTAAAACCCTACAGGTAATTCACATGCAGCCCTATGCATGATAAATACTGTACTATGTACAGTGAAACCTGTCTATAGCGGTAGTACTGAAAGACGGAATACCAAGTAATACCAAGTAATACCACGTAATACCAGGTTAAACATCAAGGAACTCAAATATTATGTGTACATATGTGTTCCCCACATATGTAAACCAAATATTTTGTAGCTTATGGGCTTAAAAATAATATTTTTGCCAAAGAATTCCGGTGGCAAACTGCCGCTGCCCCGCGCGGCATGATATTTGATAGCGCTCAGCAGGCCGGGTCACATCAACAACACGGCGAGCCGCGACACGTTAATGTTTGTCATATTTCAATTATTTGCAACATCGTGCCCTGGTTTATCTTTGCACTGTTTCAAACAGTTGTATTTTAGTCATTTCGTCACGTTAGAATTTGCCAGGGCCCATTAGTTGCTTTTGATTCTAATTTCTATCAGGTCGGTCTCAGGGTAGTGACAAGCAAAATCTCCAGCGGTTTAACGTTACAAGTTACAACATGCAACACGACGACAACGCTGGTACAATTATGTTGTTGAATGTTCTAACTACGTGTATAAGGTTTTTTTTTTTCAAGAATAAAACATAAGTGTTTGAAACACTAGTCAATCATTGCCGACTCATCGGCAGTTGGACATTACCGGAAGAAGAAGAACCGTGTTGTTGATTGACCCGCCCGCCAGCGCTATCATGCCGCGCGGGGCAGCGGCGCGCGGCGTTTTGTTAGCGGAATTCTTAGGCAAAAATATAATTTTAAAGCCCATAAACCACAAAATGTTTGGTTTATATGTGTGGGGAACACATATGCACACAAAATATTTGAGTTCCGTAATGTTTAACCTGGTATTACGTGGTATTACTTGGTATTACTTGGTATTCCGTCTTTCAGTATCTCCCTGTCTATAGGGGTCACTCAAGGGACTGGCCAAATTTGGCCCCTATGGGCAGGTGGCCCCTATAGGCAGTATAGCCAAAAAGGTACATTTCACCGCAAGCAATAAGTGACAAGGCATTCAGCTTCCGTTGAGATACTGAGTATTTATTGACAATATTATTAAGGTTATACATTTAAACTAAATATGAGTTTAAAACAAACAGTTTAATCAAATTGATTTGTATTACTACTACTGCTACAGCACTGTAGCTGCTCCCTTATTTCTGTATAGTCAAAATGTATGTCAATCATGACATTAGAAGACAGTGTACTATAATTTAGACCAAGGAGGTTAAAGAATCTTTCTTTAACCTCCTTGTTTAGACATTAACACTAATCTGAGTCCGACCGACACCTGCTCCGAAATCAGCCGCTAGTTGACGGGGGGAATTGCCGTTCTCGGAACGCCGAATGACCAACGTCAATGCGTGTCCCTCGGGAGTCGAAGCCTTCGACATCGTATTTCTGAGTCAAAACTGACAGACATTTGCTTGGTTCTCTTGTCTGAACACGAAGTCAGCGCCGCCATTTTCCTTTGTTCCTCGATCTGTCTTTTCTGAGTTTGGGTCACAGCGCGAGTCTCCGGCAACTTTGCCAATCGAATAGACAAATCGTGTAAATTCCGCTAGTTGCCGGCAAAAATTAGACGTTCAATCACTGCTGATAACAAGTTCATAATCATTTCTAAACATCAAAACGCCACAAAAACTTTCACTTGTTCAGGAAGGCTTGGCTTGACTTGTCTGCATGCGCCATTATGCCAAGGTGGTCACGTCGAAATAAAACTGTCTCTACGTAGGCTTATTTCCTTGACAAAAATCCAACTTCGTCTAGTTCTTACATAAATAACGTTGATTTAATTGATTCTTATCGTTTTTATACCATAATCACCGTATTTTGTGCTATAAATCAGAATTGTTGTTCCCACATTTTACCTTGGCAAAAATGGAGTCGTCCACTGACCCCTATTGACCTTGTTTATTTTCTGAGGCGGCGCCATCTTGGAAAATTTACGCAAATACAATTCTGATATTTTTGGCCCGCGGAATACGAAAATTAGACCATCGCACATGGATTTCAAGAGCCTATAACATCAGATACATGAACGGACGGTCTACTTGTAAAATCTGTCCATATATTCTTTCAGTCTGCACAGAAATGACGATGTAGAGAAGGGTAGAGTGCAAAGAGTCTGAGACGAGAAAAACTCCAACAACACTTTGGTGGAAAAACTTCGCATAAAATCAAATAATTTTGTAAAATGTTTCTTTATTCAATGTTTCCTTCGTAAATCGTCCAAGTTGAGCCTACATTTTGCTGATGTAGTGCAGAAATTGAAAAAAAGTGAACCCCGCGTGGGTTTAGCGCGGCGTAACGCGGCCGGCCAGTCGCGCCGGTGACCGCTATCGGCAGTGTTGGCATAGCGGCCGGACCGAAAATCGTCTGGCCGCGACCGCATTCGACAGGTGACCGCTATAGACTATTTCTTAATGCTTACGTCAATGGGAAAAATCCAAGGGACCGACAAAAAGTGACCGCAATGGCCAGGTGGCCCCTAAGGCAGGTATATAAAACCTGACACCCTTCAACAGCTGAGTGTAACTGTAAGTCTCCCAGAATGTGTGTACATGTAAATACCAACAAAATACAGACCCCACCAGTTGGCTGACTGGTACACATTGACTATTACAAAGATTTTAAACTTCCAACTAAGAGATCTGACAGACCTGCTGTGAGGACGTCAAGTTTCTCCAAGAAGATGTGCGGTCCCTTCGAGGTGAGCAGTTTGGTCGGGTATTCCCGCAGGACCGCCGACAGGAGCTTACGGAGGGATAGCGACGTGACGTCTCCGCTTTCCCGGCCCGTACGGAACGCACGTTCCATCTCATCACGTACGATCCCCACCTACAGTAATTGAAACATGTATCATTGGAATATACAATCATATAGTACTTAAGGTTCTTTGGCACAACTAGGGAGTACATATTTATATCAGACACCATCATCAGGGTAGAATGACTGGAAACTACTTCTTGCTGCTGCTTATAGCCGATATAGGTGGCGCTGCAGCAGCAAGAATGCCGTCCCATTAACGTGATTAAGGAGGCAGTCTGGATCAGAAAATCAGCTCCAGTCATGAACAGAGACGAGGGGGGATACAAGCTGAGCCACAAGCTGAGCCACGTTTGGGACTGCATTTCTGCTGCTGCAGTGCCACCTACACCCCAATGAAAAGGACCATTGTGTACCGTCCATTATAATTAATCACAAGTTTTCACACACTGAATCAGGTCCAGGTTCAGGTCCGGACCTGGACCTGATCCTCTCGACCTGAACCGGACCTGGACCTGAATTTTCTACTGGTACCCTCCCTAGATAGGACCATGAATAGTCGTCAAAAAAAATAAAAGTTCCTACCTCCATCCCAATCAGCTGTGTGCGCTGTGCTGGCGGGATCCCGCTCAGCCAGAAGTGGGCAAAACGGACAAAATTATCACCATGGCAACACCAATCAGAGAGCTCCTCCACCATCGCGTTAGTCCTCATCAGCCAATTAGCGATCACTGCTTCGTCCATGTATCCCAGAATCCCGTCAAAGTTCCCATCGTGCCCCACGGACCTTGCGTCCGGAGCGGTGTCGCTACCAGAGCTTGCGCTAGAGGATGGGCGGGAACCAATCCTGACCGGGGGTAGCGGCGCTTTCTTACTCCTCCTTAGATTGACGTGTGGCTCAAAGAGCTCATCTTTTGAAGCAGTCTTCTTGCTTGCCAAGATGGAAGACGCCACACCAGCATCCTTCCGAAAGACATCACCGTTCTCCAAGGAGGAGGAAGTTCTGAAGTTACCGTAGTCCGCGTCGGTATCGCTGAGATCCATTTCCTCGTCGCTGTCGCGTATCGTCAGCCGCGACAGGCAGATCAACTCACGTAGGTCCTTCACACCTCGAGCCATCTTCCCTGTTATCTCAAAAATCCGAGCACACCATTCAAAGAGTTCAGCTAGTTTAAATTTGAAGCTTGGACATGCAGCTCAAAGCTACCTGCTATCCAGCAAACAGTTGTCTTGCAAAATCTATTTCATGAAGTTAGTGATCCATAGTTTTCAACCCTGAGATGCACCAAGCAGTTCCAGTAAAAATCAGCCAAGTTTGCTACGTTGATGTCTTTCTCTAGAATTTTGGTCAAATCTTAAGTTTTTCGCTAAGTCTCAAAAAAGAAAGATTGGCTGCAGGGTAAGGTTTGCTGAAGCAAAAGGATGAATCTAGTTGATTTCGGGGCTAATAAAGAAAGCTTATTAAAAGTTATTTTGTTGACACTGGTTGCGACTTTTATTCTTAATAGTTCAGACGTTACGTAGCAAGAGCAAGCATGATTTGCATTCCGGTATATATCAGAGAAGCTGTCTTGGTCTTGGTTGGAATAATTTATGAAGTCAAGTCTTCAATTTTAGTTCATAAAAAAGTGGGAAAAATTGCACAGCGAGGAATCAGAGGGAAGGGGGGATTTCTTCCTCTTCATCGAACTAACGGTTCAGGTTGATCTCGAGACGCAGGCGAATGTCGAACGCCAGGAAGAGCGTGGTGAGAAACACCGGGAGTCGGAAGCGACATTTCCAGGCGAAGTTGAAGAGGACGGCGAGGGTGTGGGAGAGCGTTCGGGCGAAGATGTCGTACGGGGGGAACATCGGAACTGCGGGGAGGGTTTCGTTGTGGTGAGGTTCAACAAATGGTCAGCAGTAACTCTGGAAATATAGGAGAGGAAATTGTTAGTATTGGTGAAATCAAATTATGATGTACACAAGTCATATAATTTTGGGAACTGGGAACATAATCATGGAAATCGTTTGTAAAGGCATATTAAGCCACAAATTTCAAAGTTTGTGGCTGAAATCACAAAATGTAAAAACCACAATAATTGTTATTGTTGTTTTTGTTGTCCTCGTTTAACGTCTATTATTTCGCTAGACGTGGCCTCTTGGTGCTGAGTAACACATGGTCAATAATATTTGATTTACTATACAACAGGCCATGCATGTCACATTGTGTATTTTTATCATTGGTAAGCTAATGTACAAGAAGAGTCGTGTGAGTTATTTGACCTCACAGTGAGTTACTAAGTATTTAATCTATTAAGTTGAAATTGTGAAAGCCTCCATGAATTTACTCAGGCTAAAATGTGAGGCAATTGATATAAAATTTTGAAGGAGCTTTGTTTGGGACAAAATCATTCGTGGTGAGGATAATGGTTCTAGTTCTTCTACTCGGCCACTTACTTCCCTAGCGTACTATTGACCCTATTTGTCCAATTTCTACAATTAGACCACCAAACCACGAAGCCTGGTAGAGGCTAGTATATTATATGGAGTCCTGGCAGCACAATTTCCGTTGCTTGGCAACACTAAAGCCTCGCCAATCCCCTGGGAACTGATGCTAACAGTGTCACAAGCAAAACAGCGATGTAGTCTCTCTGTATGTTCGGGTACACGTTCTGTCGTTACTTGAAATGAGTCTGTTTACAATTTGTGGGAAGGGGATAAGCTGCAGCTGTCCTGAAGGAGGGTCAGTTTTTGTTTAAAAAATTGGATCAAACGTCCACACCTACTAGTATACATCAGTTGCAGTCTATAGAGCTTGAAGCCTTCTGATTTTCTATGTTTGAATGTTATGATCACGCCTAAAACGTTTGCAGATCGTCATGCAACTTCCGATTGTTCTATGGGAAATTTGACAGATTTTCAATAAATTATTTCACAAACGAAAGTTACTGAGCTGCGGTTTCATCATCATAATTTTTAGACACTACGCGTAGCTGTACATCATAAATTCAGACAATTAGAGTGAACCTAGATAAATTCTGTGATGTGAAGTTCATGTAGAAACACGTCTGAAAGGTTTACCTACCTACATCACAGCGGAAACAGCCGGGAAATGCGACAACATCAAACCGAACAAATAAACGTCTCCAGAAGCACGTCACCGGAACGTACTGCGCCTGCGCGAAAAGTATAGACATGCTAAACCTTGCTAAACCCCCGGTTTACTAAAGGGCCGCATTTAAGAAAGTACGTGCGTATATAAGGGTAAAATCCCGTGTACGTTTTGCATGAAACCATGTCTCTAACATATACTATGCAACAAGCGGGATTTCAATGCAACGTTGACCAAACCAAGCCCCAAAACACCAGGGTTCGCGCAGGCGCAGTACGTTCCGGTGACGTGCTGTCTCCAGACTGGGTCGTTCCGCCGCCATGTTCATGACGTCATTGTGTACCCTCCCAACACGGGACCGCGCAGAAGCGCCACCTTGCGAGAAATGTTCAGTACTTCACGGTAGTAGGTACACAACCAGTTTTTGGCGACGCCCCAAGGGCTAGCCTAATAGTATAGTGTACCTCCATTTGACAAGAATTCCCAAAGTTCCGCAGGCATATCAGAAAGTTTTCCACGCCTGTGTAGTTGCATCATCCTTTAGAGGGGAATAACTCGCGAATGGATTGACGGATCTTCATGATATTTGGAATGTAGATAGCCAAAGAGATGCCTTACATGATTAAATACTAATCATGCAAATTAGGTGCTTATTTGCATAATTAATGAAGACAGTTTGTAAATACACTGCACTTCATGTTAGAATACTCAAAAATATGGCATATGTAACTCAAAAAGAGAGAAATATTTGGCTTACTGTTAAGTACATATCCGATTGGCCAAAATTCTCGAAATTCCGTAGCATTCATCATTTTGGAAATGAATAACTCGGGAAAAGGTTGACGGATCATCGTGATTTTTGATATGTAGATAACTGCGGAGATGACTCATATAAATAAGGGCTATTAATGCAAAACATGGGCTAATTTGCATACTTAATGAGCACAGTTTATTAGGCCACAGTATTTCACAATACTAGGGCACTTCCATATGTAACTAGAAGAGAGAAATATCGATAGACATCAATTATGCAAATTGTTACTTAATCTGCATAATGAGTAATTGTTATTTCAGCGTTAAATGACGAAAATTCCATTCTTGCGTCATTTGGCAGCAACATGTGCGTTAAGGTGAACATGCAGACGTAAGTCATGCAAATTGGGGTCTTATTTACACAAGTTATGAGAAAATGCTACAATAGCTTTCTTTGCTAAGACTTTCATACTTTGAACACACTGTTATTTTAGTGGAGGAGATGACCAACTGATAACATTTGTAATATCAGATCGCCTTTCTTGTTAACAGCAATGCACTAAAACATCCACCGCGAAAAACAATCTTCATACATACAGAAAGGGGAAAGGATAGAACACAAATACAACACACCTACAACAACAATCATTTTACTATCAAAAAGTTGAATCCGTTTGAAGATTTTACAGGAGGAGGAAAGGAGGAGGACAAACTTAAGAAACATGCATCGATTGAAACATAAAAGCATCGTTGTATATGCTAATTTTTTTTCGTTTAAAACCTTAAAAAGTACTTTTGTATAATCTTAAAAAAATATTTCTTAGCTCATATTAGGTGAAACATGATCAAGAGGTAGACTGTCTCTCAACACATTTTTTCAATATGCAACAAAAAAAGAATGAAAGAAAATGATTACGTGTCTCTATGATTTGTCTCAACTGGAAAGCGTGCGCTCAATATGATTTTCTTTCATCTTTGGTTTCTAATTTCTTCATTTTCATATAGTGTTTCGGCCCCCGCCTGACGCAGGGCGTGCACTTTTTGCTGTCCAGTTAAATCTGACAAGTAACACCATACCGAGAGATCAACAGAGGCCATAATATAATATAATATAATATAATATAATATAATATAATATAATATAATATAATATAATATAATATAATATAATATAATATAATATAATATGATATGATATGATATGATATAATATAATATAATATAATATAATATAATATAATATAATATAATATAATATGGCATGACATGACATGACATGACATGATATGATATGATATGATATGATATGATATGATATGATATGATATAATATTCTCCTTGTCGATCCTGACGTTCTGACGTATAAAGCTGGCTCGTGTTGTTGACGCCACATGACGACTCTTAGCAATACTGCGGCACTAAGCTTGGGTTCGCCACTTGGGTGTTTCTTGGGTGAAGACGCCAATTGAAAATTTATTATTAAGTAGGTTTTATCTTGATAATGTCTCCTTGCCTACATGTTTTGTGACGAACACGGAAAGTTTCAGATGAAGAAAAAAAAAGCCAATTGTTTTCCCCTATGAGTGCATATAGATAAACTCAATATATGTGACGGGTTTCCAAAAGTGATCAAAAAGGTAGAATGTCTTTTGAAAATACAAAAGTAATGTTTTCGATACCTATCTTTCAATATGCAACAAACAAACAAAGAAAACGATTGCGTGTGTATATAATTTGTCTCGACTGAAAAAAGAGTAGGTTGTTTGTCACCCGTAATCTTCTTTCATCTTTGGTTTCTAATTTCTTCAGGGGAAAGCTTTATTCCACAGTGTTTTGGCCCCCGCCTGACGCAGGACGTGTATTTTTTAGCTGTTCAGAAACCTGACAAGTCGCACCATGCCGGGAGGGCAACAGAAGTCCCAAACTGGTGACACAGGTAATTATTCCTTTTTAAATACCTTCTCTCTACATATCTCAGCGGCCATATGATGAGAAGTGCCGCGGGATTTTATATCGAGTGGAATATGTGCGCTGGGCTGAAAGCATAACCAGTCTGGAACCCAGCATGAAACGTACAATCAAAAGCCATAAAATCTATGCGATATTGTGATATCGCACATTTTTAGGTAACCATGATGATCAGGCAATGCTTTTCTCTTAGAGTATGATATTTTCGAATTGTGATGTCATCACAAGTCATATTTGGACAGAAACAACTTGAGTTTGTAGGATGGCTCTCTAATGGTGCGATGTACAATAACAGGAGAAGTGTATCAATTTGCCACAGAAGCGCTTGTGTTCTTAATACCACTGTCACATTATTCACGATCTTCGGGCGTATCGATGGAAGATCGGCCATATTTAAGATCGACAGAGGGTTGCGCGTATTTTTCACCGAAAACCGCGGCCGTCTCTGTCACATATAAACCATACTTTGTACCTTGTACAATTGTTGTGCAATAATGTTATTATTATAAGCGAGGCTCGGGCGATTGCCGGAGAATCGTCGTCCTATTGATTTTAGCCAAATGTGACAGGGGTATAATAAATATTCAATGGATATGCATTTGTATATTGATGATAATCATGTTACATTTTGATTTCATAAAATCTTGACGTGACAGTTCTCCTAAATCATGCCATTGGCGCCATTTTAATTTCGTAATTTTCCTCCAGGTACCACACCCATGCAGCAGCCGCAGACTGATTGGCAGTCCATTGCGGACGCCGCTGCGAGTATACCCAACGCTTTGTACGTCTCCAGAGCAGGTAAAACTTTGTAATCCTGTATCAAATTCGTCGTACGATTGTCGTACGATCACAAACTGATTACAGTCCTGAGTCGCTGGGGTGCCGCACAAAATCCAGCTGTCTGAGGTCTTTCAGCCGACCGGGCGTTCAACATAAAAACCTGACAGGACGCCCCGGACGCTCACGATGTGTACGCAGCTGTTTCTGACGGCAATTGACGCGTCCAGGTGGTTTAAAACGGGCTCAGACGCTCTTAGATGGTCGTAGACGACGTCCGGGCAATTTCAGACGCTTTCATTTTCACAGTGGTTGTTACGGAAAGGACTGCCTTAGATGCTTGTAGGCGGTTGATTCTGTCATAGACTGCGTGGTAACTACGACATCAAAATCGTATGACAACTTTGGACGAATCATGTGACTGCGTCGTTACCTCTCGCTATGACTAGTGGTGCGTACCTGAACTCATATTCAGGTTCAGGTCCGGATTCAGGTACAGCACTTAAGGTTCAGGTCCGGACTTTAAGTCCGGACCTGAACCCATCATTGCATATTACGTGCGCAAGAAAGTTTTCTTTTTTGAGGGGGAGGGGGGATTGTTAAATATAAAATTGCATGTTAGCATGAATTGAAATGCAATATGAAAAATACATGCAAATTATATACAGCCAGTGTAAACACGAAATGTTTTTTGTCTTTTTCCAGTGCAGATTTCACTGTCTATGGAAGGTTTTAGATGTTTTAGAACAAAAAAGGGAATATAACTGACAGATAGGCTTTTGCAAGTCCGTACTTGGCTCCGGGCATTTAGGTTTTTTTGGAATTGGACCTAAAAATGTTTAAAGTCCGGGCTTTAGGTACGCACCACTAGCTACAACACTATCTAAACTGCGATACAGACGAATCTGATTACGTAAGCAATCGATAGACGACATCTTAGATTATCAAACTGCAACAAAAGGCCAAAAAAATTAAAAGAGCATATCATACAATAATCGACCTTTTTCTTTTGGCAGACTGCTTCGTGCTAGTGCCAAGGCGTCATATGTGACCTGTACCGATATTGCTTTTAGTTGTCTTAAACAGGCCATTGTAATGTTCGTCGATGTAGGTTAGACATCCAGGTAATAATATACACCAAAAAGTAGTTACTCAAGCAACTGGAATCCAATTGTCTTCAGTCTAAATTGTCTTACAACGTTTCCTATTGGACACCTGAGATTGTCTTCATTCATAGTTGGAGTATTAGAGTACAAAAGACCTGTTTCTTCCAGATCACTTCAGTGTCACTAACGAAAACTGGTGGATTCCAGTTGAAACGTCTGACCGTTTCCAAAACCATATCCAGTTGCTTGAGCAACTACTTTTTGGTGAATTGTAATGTTGACATTGACAAGATCGGTCAGCTATTTGTATTTAAAGAAAACAGAAATAAATAGATGGATAAGTAGATTGCTTCCTCTAAATTGACCTGCTGTTGACCTCTTCTATCTACTTCAGTGCTCTGTCACTAATTAAGTTATACTATTAGATTTCTATTATTATGTAATTTATTGCACTGTGTATTATTATCAATTTTTTTAAATATTCTGGATGAAAGTTAAGCTGTCGAGAGCACGAAAATTGGGCTTACCCAAATTTTCGATTGTCCATCTCCGAAGCTCCAGTCTTTGTAATTCATTTGAAAAATAATTCCTTGTTTTAATTAAATCCTCTTGTTTCATAACAGACCGCACGTATCCGGGTGGAGCAAGCGACCGCCGTGATCTCTGTAGCTTGATCCGCTCCCACCTTAGCTACATGGCCGCGGGCATTGCCGTGCTGCTAAGTCTGGTTGCTATGGGATTTGCCCTCCTGGCGTTCATCAACAATGAGGTAAACAAACGCTCTTGTATCATAAAAGCCTGCTGTAAAGCAATTATTCCGATAGTTTGTAATGTTTCGTATTCTGTCGTACATAATTTATATACGTTTATACCGTATATTATGTCATACCTGTGACGCGAAAACGTTCGATACGGGTGTTCCGGACCGGGCCATAACTTCCGTATCGCACAGGTTCGAAAGGCGTATCACATGGGCTCCATTCGAATAAATCGACTCAACCCATTTCGAACGGGCCGAATACCTGATTCGGACGTTGGAGCATTGCTGTTGCAACACTTTTGTTCGAGGGCACCAAATCTGTTCAACTTCTGGCGCATTTCGCATCAAAACATTTCTCAGGTGGGTATGACATAAATAAAATACAACACGGCGTATTCCGCATCACCCTCGGTCCCAGCCCTCCCGCGGGTCGGATCACCCCCCGGCCTTCGGGTGATCCGACCCGCGGTCGGGCTGGTACCTCGGGTGATACGGAATACACCGTGTTGTATTCTATATATATACGTTTTTAGGAGATGACCACTGCTGTTGATGCCTTCAAGCACAACCAAGGTCAACTGTCCACCACTGTTAACACCTTAAAGCGCGACCAAGACAACATGTCCACCACTGTTGACGCCTTGAAGCGCGACCAAGACAACATGTCCACCACTGTTGCTTTGAAATGCGACCAAGACGACATGCACCAACTGTCCACCACTGTTGACGCCTTGAAGCGCGACCTGGACAAGGAGCGAAGCCGAACCGCCGCCTTGGCGCAGCGTCTTTACGAGATAAGTAAGACGCTAGGTAAGTTATAATTAGTTTTTTAGTTGTCAAATTTACTAATTGTGATGGCAAATTTGTGATTTTCATTATCTCATTAAATGATACTATTTACCTTATCGGAAATTCCTGTGCCTGCACGATTTCTTTCATGAATAGATCAAGTTCATTTGTGGCATTGATTATCATCTTTTTTACTTCATCAATAATGTCCTTACAGGTGCATAGATGCCTTTTGTTATGTTATACGTAATGTTTCACTAACTCATATTATTTACTCATTAATATGTTGGTATTGATTAAAACTAATGGGCCTTCTGATGCAGTAAATGTAATGGCTTGTCAGTGATGGAATTCTGAAACATTTTCAAAATCACCAAATATATTTCGCTCCCCATGTTGCTGACTCGGTGTTTTCTAGCATCTTGCCCTAATGGCTACACAATGTGGCATGCAATCTGCTACAAGGCCTTCCACACACCGAAGACATACAGCGGTGCGAACGCGACCTGTGGTGAAGACGGCGGCACCCTCGCCATGCCCCGAGACGCTGGGACCGACGCTTTCCTGATCTCCTTGCACAATGCAGTGAACGACAAGGCGCCCTGCTGGTTCGGCCTGCACGATCGTCGCGAAGAGGGAAGCTTTGAGTGGGTGGATGGTTCTGCACTTGGGACGTACAGCTCCTGGGCTCCGGGAGAACCGAACAACCTTTTTGGCAAGGAGGATTGTGTTATGTACTCAAACCCAACTTTGGGAGACAGGTGGAACGACGCAGCTTGCGGCCATTGGTTTCCCTACATATGCCAGGCTGTCCCAGGTACAGGCTATAACCGTCCCATTTCCTGACACCCTTCCGTTTGGTAAATATGCCACAGACTAAGTACCTTAGACCATAGATACTCTTATTTTGATTAAACCAAAACCCACAACTCCACATCTCATCCCTGCCATTTCTGTTCATGTTTTTCAGGACGTCCTTAGGCGACAGGCGGAACACTGACTACCACTGTACTGCGCACGGCTCTCCGACTATCCGCAGTAAAATTGACCAGCAAAACGTGAAACTTAGCCGGACATACGAGGGGCGTTCAATAAGTAATGCCCCTGACCCATTTCCCATAGCAGGAGATTATTGAAACTTGGTACAATTATTAGTCTTTCTCTACATAGGAACCACCCAGAGTTATGCATTTCTCCGATTGTTTGATGCAGCTCTGGACACCGTTTGTGTAGAACACATCAGGTTTGTCCTCCAACAGATGCCTCATCAATGGCAGAAGAGGAACGACCGAGTCTGGGAGCTGTTTCCACAGACTTCCGGCCATGTTTGAATTCACGATGCCAGCGTTTTTCAAGGTCATATTATGGGGCATCATCACCATAAGTTTCTTTTATTTCATCAAAAGTCTCCTTTGGTGTGCGTCCTTTAAAATGCAAAAACCGGATCACTGCGCGGCACTAAACTGCCTCCATTTCACACCTGGCTCATTTCATACCTGACTCTGTTCAAACAGCTGTAAATCAAACACCACAATTACGTTTATGAAGGTTAGACATCCAGGTAAGCAATATTCAAATACAATTCAATCTCTACAACTGGATAGTTGTAGAGATTGACTTGTATTTGAAATTTGAAAACACCACAATTAGTTCAGAATTGGTTTTGCATCATAACCTATAGAGCAATGAATTACTCACTGTACAATGGTAGTCACGTGAAAGTTTACATATCTTTCCACACTATCCAGGAGTTCTTTTTCTTGCAGAACATTCTAGAGTTAAAAACTCCTAGTTTGGCCGTAACAAGTTCATTTCCTGTTATGTGGCTTTTCTTACAAAATGCTGAACAGACAGGATACACAAATTGTACAGCTTAAAAACTTCAGTTATTTATAAATGGGCCCCCAAAATCGTGTATTTATGTAGATGATAAATTGCCCTTTGTCGCCCCATGTCATATAAAAAGGATTTGAGATGAAAGGCTATGTATTTCTGACGGGATTCCTATTTCTGGCAGGAAAGTTTCGGCATTCGAGCGAGTGTCGGACGTATACGTTTGTTTGTCCTGAGTAATGCGGTCAGCGGTTCACTAGAGGAAAGTCCCTGTTGCGGATAGAAATATAAATGCAGTTATAGATGTTATAAAAATCGATTCACCAGTCAGATTTTTTATTGATTACTTAACCCTCATCCGACCGTATGGGGTCATTTTTGACCCCAGGCGTATAATTGTATCTGCCATATCAACATTTTTCATCGGAGAAGAAATTTCTTCCATGAATTTGTTTGTATACATGTCTTACAACATCTACCAATTTTTCCCAGAGTTTTGCCCATTATTGTATAAGCTATACTTGAAAGTTTGTGTCTGTTCGTTGGGGTCAAAAATGACCCCAGCCAATTATGAATCATTTCCTACGTAAATAAAAAGATATTTCAATAAAATAACAGGCATTCCTCATCACCGCTATTACAGCAACAAGTTATAGTTGCTAGATAAGAAAAACACCGAATATTTTGAACTAAATATAGTATTTTAGTGTAAAACACAGATTTCCGACATTCTGCATAAATTATGATAATAAGCACTAATTACCTATGCTAATGAAAGTGAAAATGTTTCTAATTAATGAAGAAACAATATATGGACAGAATATGCAGACGTAAGCTACAAGAAAGATCTTTGCAGAGAAAATAGACAAGAGTAACTGTCTGTATGTAATTAGGTGGCAGACTATGGTGCATAATTAAGTAATAAATTCGTTACTTTTCATAGATATTCTTTCTTTTCTTGTCAAAAAACATGATTATGCTATTGATATTATTGTATCATCAACATTATTGTTTGGAAATTGATAAGACAAAAACATTGTTAAAGTAAGTGGGGTATGATAGATTTTTACAGCAAAAGGTGGTTTCTCCCTATTTTCTGCATAAATTATGATAATGAGTAATAACAACTGACACTAAAACTTGTCAAAATATTTTTCATAGATTGTAGAAACAGTAAATACACAGTAATGACAAAATGAAGCAGCAGAAACATGTCTATAAGCAAAACAAAATGGGGTCAAAAATGACCCCATACGGTCAGATTCGTCGTAAAAATGTAACGGTCGGATGAGGGTTAATAAGTGCTCTTATAATACAAATTAAAACATCTCCAGCAGGACTGTTCCTTTATTTGGATTTTCGCCCATTAAAGTTGCATATCTAAGCGTTATTTAAATGAAACAACATAAGTCCGGGATGCTACTTCATTTTTTTTATTGTAGGCTGAGTTCCTTTTGTTGAAGTAAATAGAGGGAAAAAAGAACCAAAAAGTGGTATCTATTGGTAGAAGTCACTTTGTTAAAAGTCTTAAACAAGTTAAACTCTTAGAGAGATTTCCTTGCCGTTCTCCCAAGCTTATACTGTAATTAGGGCTGGGTATCGGTACAGCTTACCGGTACAAAACCGGTTTTTCTTATTGGACCGGTCCAGAAAAACCGGGCCTGAAAAAATTAGGTGGACCGGATGTTGGACCGATTAGAAAATTTACAGATTATTTTATCAGGCATTCACACGTTTTGGCGCTTGCAGGTGGAAGAAAATAACAAGAGTAAAGTAGAGTAGAGTAGAGTTTAAAGTAATTTCTACCAAGTTTTACAGCCAATCGCACAGGTGCAGTTAGCGTTGTACGATTTTAAAATGCCAGTGTCTAATACTCCACCAAACAGATATCTTTGTAGTGATCACGAAATGAACCATTGGTATGACTATGAGTCATACTGAATCAGGTCCAGGTTCAGGTCCGGACCTGGACCTGATCCTTCGGACCTGAATCGGACCTGGACCTGAATTTTCTGTACCGGTACCCACCCCTAACTGCAATCATTTGAGCCTGGACCATTGGATAAGCCATTTTGGTGAAACCGGTCTGTGTGACAGAATGAATAAAAGTTGTAAACTGGAACTCTGCGACTCCGGCTGTCTTACTGAGGGTGACTGCGGTGAGAAAGGTGTCGGCTAGCGTGAGGATCAGTCGCCTACATATGTCCAGATTTGGACACTGAACATTAAATCCACATGAGGAATGAAAGTGCGGTGCTTATGATATGTTTGCGTTTGAGCTGAATGTGTAGCCGTGCTGTGCTTTGGTCGCTCCCCTAAGGTACGCCTCCTGCCAACACGTCTGGTCTTCGTTACCATTTGAACGATCGGCATTTGCATATTCACAGAGATTTTATGCGAGATTTCTGATTGGCTGAATTATGGATGGTTCAAGCGCTCGTTCGAACAAGCGTTCCATTATCATCAACATGGCCACCACGTCAGACGTTCATAATGCCTGAACTACCAAGCAAATTACCCGGAATTTCTTCACTAAAACGAGCAAACAAAGACCTTAGAGGCTTTTCTCAACGGAAAGGATGTTTGAATAGCACTCTTGCCAACCGAGCATGACAAGAGTTTGATTTATCAGATCGTTCCAATAGTCTCGAAGAAGATGGGTCGTTGATGATAATAGAACGCCTGTTCGAACGAGCGCTTGAACCAGCCAAACAGAAATTTCACATAAAGTCTCTGAGAATATCAGCGACATAGAGTAGAATCGGTTCAACAGATGTTTTAAAAACGTACAGCTTTGTTGAATTTTGTTGACTGGAGTTTTCCATACGTTTGCTGGGGCGTTGGATTCATGCCATGCTTCGTAAATTCGGCATGTCACACCGTAGACTGATTGTAAGCCAGCCAATTTGCAACAAAAGCTATAGTGTCGTGACCTTGACTGACTAAGTTTTGGTGCTGACCTAACCAGCTTCATATGCATGTACCTTCTTGTTTATGCTGTCCACGTTAGGACATGTAACGTTGCACTACATGTATTCATGTACGTAGCTGGTTCCGTCAGCACCGTACGAGGGGGGTTCAATAAGTTCTTTGCCTCACCAAGAAATAACAAGCACAACTCAGATTTTCAGGCACAACTTCATAGTATGAAGTCTTTTATCAATATCCTCCAAATTTCAAATCATTGGAGTCATTACTTTCCAGGCATTCGTTTTTCCTAAATTAGAAGGTAAGTGGCGAGAAAAAAGTTGTGTGAATTGTGATCAGACATGTGTGGGTCTAGTTTCCCATGCCATAAATTAACAAAAGACGTTGTCAAAATGTTTGATAATGATTCTCTTCCTATTTCAAGCAAAAAGAATTGGGTTTCTAACTTCCAGCAGCGCAAATTGACCCACACACTCAGGTCAGGTCAATTGTCCACGTTTTTTTCCTTCTCCCTCACCTAACGTTACTGGGTGTCGCCTGCAAAGTAATGATCACACTAATTTGAATTTTGGTACATATTTATATAAGACTTTATACTTGACATCTATGCTTCGAAATCTGAGCTGTGCTTATTTTTTCTCGGTAAAGTCGGGGACTTATTGATAACCCCACGTACATGTATAAAGTCTTATATAAATGTGTACCAAAATTCAAATTATTGTGATCATCATGTTGCAGGCGACACCCAGTAACGTTAGGTAAGGGATAACGAAAAAAAAGGTGGACAATTGATCTGCAACCTGAGGTGTGAGGTCAAATTGTCTGATCACACTTCACCCTTCTTTTTCTCGCCACTTACCTTCTAATTTAGAAAAAACGAATGCCTGGAAAGTAATGACTCCAATGATTTGAAATTTGGAGGATATTGATAAAAGACTTCATACTATGAAGTTGTGCCTGAAAATCTGAGTTGTGCTTGTTATTTCTTGGTGAGGCAAAGAACTTATTGAACCCCCCTCGTAAGTTAGTATGTACTATCTTTCAACTTGTCCTCAATTTGTACGGTCCGGAACCGAAACTTGGTGAGATACGGTGACACACCACTTTTCACTCTATATATCTTTCAACTTGCCCTACACCGGATTACTCAGAAGCGACCAAGCCGCCGAGAAGAGAATTGCTCAATATCAATATATTTCTTGTTATTATTATTTGAACTGACAGGATAAAGTTTCAAAATTGAGTAAATGCATTTTATTCCTAGCTAGAAATGATACTATTAAGAAATAAGTGAAGTGAAGTGAGGCAAGGTATACAATATGTGTCCACATATAGACATAAAATGTAGCAATACTTGGCTGACCTTTGGTACTTTGGGCAAACATGGACAATGAATCGTGTTTTAGACAGTTTCTAAGTACTCTTTTAGAGGCATAAATTCTAATATTAAAGGGACAGGCAGAGAAAGTGGGGCTTTGGCTGCTTCAGAGTACTCAAGGGCAAGGCGAAGTTCAGTTCATCCTCTGAGAGCTGACATCAGTTTTTATAAGTCCCTGTCAAGTATGGCAGAGCGCTGTTCAACATTAATATTCTGAAGTCCAATATCCTCCTCAATTGCAAAGAAGGAACGCCTAAAGCTACGACTCTCATCCGGCCACGGAGAACCCTACTAGCCATTTCCTCGTGACGCATAACATGTCCTGCCTTTGACATCCGGTGGATGATCGTTGAAATACGTGGCAGGACGCCGTTAAGTTGGCTATTCGTTACTTGGCTCCTCCATAATGGCATACATGATGTCATACATGCATGTTGAGGGCCGCATGAAGTAGCCTCTATCGGGTCCGCGGATTGGTGATCCCATGGCCTACAAGTGACAGCGTCCAAACGGCCTTCTTCTAGAACGTCCCAAACATGCCTAAAGTCTGGTTTTCCAACATGATACAAGCAACAAGCCTTACCTGTAACATCCAGCTTCAAAATGCCAACGTTTCCAAAGAAAAAAAAATTCTTTTCACTTGTTTTAAAAATGATTGCTGTAATGGGCTCAAAATTGACCTTCTGCGGCTGTGTCAAATTAGTGGTCATTGCCCTTTGCATCATGTTTCTATGAATCAGCACCTTATAGTAACGTTAGAATCGGTAGATTCAACAGATGTTTTAGAAATTTACAGTTTTGTTGACTTTTGCTGACTGGAGTTTTCCACACGTTTGCTAGGGCGTTGGATTCATGCCAAGAAGTTCGTGAAATCGGCATGTCACATCCTGGACGGGTTGAAAGCCAACCAATTTGCAACAAAAGCTTTAGTGTCGCGTGCAGAGCTGTATGTGACCTTGGGTGACTTATAAGTTTTGGTAACCAGCTATATGTACCTTCTTGTTGATGCTGCCCACGTTTAGACATGTAACGTTACAAGTACATGTAGCCGATTCGGTCAGCACCGTAATTTAGCATGCAGTACTATCTTTCAACTTGTCCTCAATTTGTACGGTCCGGAACCGAAATTTGGTGAGACACGGTGACACACCACTTTTGACTATATATATATATGTTCCAACTTGCCCTACACCGGATTATTCAGAAGCGACCAAGCCGCCGACAAGAGGGTCTGAGCTCGATAGTGTGAATACAATATAACGTTATAGCTACAGCCGCTCTACAACTGAAGTCATGGCAGGTAAGAGTTGGGATTACTAAGTAGATTATCACCTGTACCCATGCGCATGCTAGTTAAGACAGGGGGGGGGGGGGTAATCATGACAGGTCTGGGTCGGCTTCTATGTGATATATAATAGGTTTAAATTCTGAAATATCCCATATCCGAATAAATAGATGTTAAACATTTTTTTTAGTAAAACCCAGTCTTTTAACGATTATTATATGTGTATATAGCAACGACAACTAGTAGAATATACCAGAAAGGTCGAGAGACAGATAGAGAGAAAGAGATAGATACTGATATAGATGGATAGATGGATAGAGAGAGAGAGAGAGAAGGGGGGGACTTGGCTGCAAATCCAGTTTCACTTTCGACAAAAGTCAGTGTCGTGTGCTGCGTCAGTAAGTTTCGAACACACGCACAAACACGCACACACATATTGGTGCTACAGGGGCATTCTATGGCAACTGTCAGGAATTTGCAAAACAGTAGGGAAGAAACAAAACATTAGGGAAGAAACACATTAGGCAGTAGAGCTGTACTGAGCTAGCAGTGAAGCGGGGCCGCCTTTTGGCAGACTTCCACATGTGGTGTGTTACGCGACGTGAATTTGTGAAGCGATATGATACTCGCTATTAAAACCCGTGGAGGCCCTACCTGATATACGTATATATAGCTATATAGACATGTACAGTCATCGTAAACTTCGTGTAACAAGAACAAGAAGGCACGGTGTCCATAAAACATGAAAGCGGTAGTGCGCATTTTCTACTTCATAAAACTAATGTCTACTATGGAAAATAACACTCTCGTTTGGAATTCAGGGCTCATTTAATCCACAGTCAGGGGACCCCAGGAATACATACATATGTATATATTGAAGCCTGAACACTACTAGGGCTGGCGAAACTTAGTGACTCACGGCCACGCACCACTCTGCACACGACACTAACCTTTGTGGAAAGTGAAACCGACTTTCAACTTGCCCTCCATTACTCAGAAACGGAAAGGCTCCGCTCTATTGATCTCTATTGTGTACCGAACCGGAACAGTCTGCTTAGAAACCACTGCTACTGTAGTACAGTACTGCACTGATAATGAAGTTACTGAAACCACTGGGCAATCTGTGATCTCTCCCTCTAGAGCCGCTTTACAAGTACTGAAGTCATGGCAACTAAGAGTTGGGTTGAGAAACTACTTTTCAGCTGTACCCTTGAACAGACCACACACATGCTATAGCTAGTTCTTTTTAAACTCTCTTGGATTGGGAGGTATGATCATGAGATCTTCCATATCTTGTTTCATCTTGTTCCTGATGACCTCTTCTCATCACCAGACACAGGCTTGGCAACAGTGACCTTGAAGGTGATCAACGACCTTGACCCGGCGTCCCAGCCGTACCAGGCTTCCGTCTCCGTCCCACCGCGCAACTCTGTCTACACTCTGCTGCTGCAGGCCTCGGCTGACGATCCAGACTTCACGTGAGTCGGTGTAAAATTACCTTAACATCATAATCATCATTACTATCATCATAACCACCATCATCAGTAGCAGCATTATCAATATCACCATCATCACCATCATCATCAGCAGCATCATCACCATCATCATCATCAGCAGCATCATCACCATCGTCATCACCACCATCATCACCATCGTCATCACTATCGTCATCACACCATCAACATCACCATCATCAAGGGTACCGAGTCAGGGCATGTCAGCATGTGCTGAGTCGGATCCCCGTTACGATAGTTTTGGAGGGAACATTTGACAGGGTCTGCAGGCCTTTTTATGTCAGACATAGTGAGCTATTTTAATGTAGAGTTAATCGTATCTGGCCTGGTCTACGTCTTCAACGTTGAACTTTAAGTTGTTGGTAAATTATTCGCATTCTCCTACGTAGGGACGAACAGTTGTTTTGGTTGGTGCCGAATTCGTACGTACACTCTGCTCGGCTGCTCTACATTTTCACTGTTGTGGACGCCATCACAGTAGACAACCGTAAGTCATTCAGAGGTATGTCCAAAGGGAAAGCTTGTGACAAAAAAAGGCCTGCCCATTGATATCTAAAAGTCAACTATTCTTTTGTTGTGACCTATGCTTACCCCAGCGGGAATGTACTTCTGGGCGTCTCGAGTGACGAACATCATTCTTCTTCAGTGACGCTGAAGAAGACTGATGGATGCCACTCAAAATGTCCATTTCCGTTTTCATCCAGTTGTAGAGAATGAGTTGTATTTGAATATCAGCAGATCAGAAGTAAAGCTAGGGGCACAACCCGCCGTACTTGCAAGTGCGTGCTGTCTACGTGCCAAAACGCGGGCAATCTTCTTGGATCCGTAAGTGGTAAGTACCGCATCCGTACGAACACGTAGGGAACCCGACGGATTTTGGAGCACGCAGACACGCCGTATAACTTTACGTGCAGGCAAAACGTTGTGTGCCATCGGGACACCTTGCGCAACCGTGCGAGTGACGTACGTTGACGCACTCCCTCCCTGCTCTTGCCAGTCGTTCCCCACGTTTTCAGAAATACGTGGTGGACGTGGCCTCCCAAAAAAACGTGCAGACAAATTGCACGTACGGCGGGTTGTGCCCCTAGCTTAACAACGGAGCATGAAATTGTGTCGGTACACAGTTTTGCCACTGTCAGAAGCCTCATGAATACAACGAACTTGTTCGCCAAATGTTTTACAATAACAAGTCTATTTATGGTTGACAGTTTTCTAGGCCTCCTGAATTCACCGTTAAACGTAAACGTGGCCAGGACCCCCCACCTCATGTTTTATTACTCCCTCCATCAACATCCATTTATCTGTGTCTACCAAAGTAAAACTTGCGGGGTTGTCTTTCTGCCGATCTTCAAGTTCACGTCCGACAAAAATAGACTGGTTTGGCTTAATAGTTTGAGTGAAGCATCATTTCTGGGGTGCCCGTTTGACTAGTAGTATGGGTACGGTACACTTATGGGGGGTCTAGTCTGCCATCTCTGGTTGCATTGCCATTAATTGTTACTGCTCTACATATAGCTTCCAGGCAGAGTATGATGACCAATGGTCGTCCCACCTGGTCACTTCTATCAACGGTGTAACGGCGAGCAATGAAGACGGCACCTACTGGAGCTTCGAGAACCATTATAAAGTGGCGTTTGACCGTGGTAAGATAGAGAGCAACCCTTGCATCATACAAAAAATGTACAGTACATATCTCCAACTTAAGTACCATCGCCCACATGGCAGTCACTGCAAAGTATCTGTTTACACACACACACACACACACACACACACACACACACAAACACACACATACACACACACACACACACACAAACACACACACACACACACACACACACACACACACACACACACACACATATATATATATATATATATATATATATATATATATGAATAAATAAAGATTTGCGTTGTGATTGATACTAGTATAGAACTCTTATGGGCCTTCAACTTTGACATATCACCTACATGTACAATGCCTCTGTCTGCGTTGCGCTTGTGAAGTTTGACCCTTGAATAGGCTTATGATCACGTTCCCACATAGATTCAATAAAATTGGCAAACTTTACAATCCACCCTTCATTCCCTCCTTTTACTCTGCAGGCGTGGATCTGATTGGTGTCTTTAACGATGACTTCATCGTTTTCTGCTTCAAACAATGGTCCGCCAAGCAGGGACGACCCGCACATCAGGGACGACCCGCCAAGCCTGTCTAGAACAGGGTCTCACCCGACAGTTTCCTGTGCACAGCCTTGAGACCCTGAGAATACAGAAACGTAAAATCGTAATTGAGTTACATGATGTAGATGCTGTACGTTTAACTTACTCAGTGTTAGTTTTAGTGCTGTATTAGTTCTAGTATATATACGATGGTGAGTCAAAAAGTAATGCCATTCGTTTTATAACAGGCTTGGTTTTTTTCATCGAATGAGTTGAAAGTTGGCACAAAGGTAAATGCACATAAAGCATTGAGACTGAAGTATGTCATTGTTTTATTCAGATATTCATGAGCGACTGGGTTTATTTCAATATGCCCTTTCTGTTCACGTACTACTTATATGGCCACAAGGCCGCGCTAAACATGCTCTGATTTTCCGTTGTTCTATTGTTTTGTGTTTTATCTATGCATAGTACAGTAACCTATATTCTGCATCTAATTGATATTAACTGTACTTTTTTGTTCCTTATCATTTACTTCTGCATTTTATGTATTGCGGGGGAGACAACTAGAAAATATGGATAATCACCTGTATTGACTCCCCCTCCATTTTGTAATGCTGAAGCTTAATAAAGAAATAAAGATGACTGACGAATGGTCCCTTTACTATAGGGGGGAGATAGCTGTGAAGTGGAAAGGAAGGGTTACTAGCGTATCTGTGATGACTATGGTATTAAAATATTCACAAAACTCACGAAGTTATAACAGAGTTATGCCATTTCTTTCTTTCTTGATTACGTATACGGTCACTATTGTACCCCAAGGAAAATCTATATGCTACCGTACATAAATTGGACCTTGCATGCACTAAACGCTGATAACAAAAAGGTGATGTATCTATTCAAATACAATTCAGTCTCATATCATCATCAACCACTGCGTTCTGCCTCTACAGTCTTTGAAGAGTCCTGTAGCTGCATTCAGTCTTTCTTCAGTCTCTACTAGGCGTGGGTACCGGTACAGAAAATTCAGGTACATGTACGGCCCAGGTCCAGAGGATCAGGTCCACGTCCGGACCTGAACCTGGACCTGATTGTTTGTGAATGGGTGATTTCGCTACAATGGTCCATCTCGCTGCAAAAGAATCTGTTTGGTGGAGTATCCTATCTTCACATAAACAACGCTAACTGCCTCTGCTTAGACCAAGTTTGACGTTAGAATCTTGGTAAGAATGACTATCAACTCTCCTATACTTCTTGTTATTTTCTTGGACCAATAAGCCTCAAAACATGTGAACACCTGCCGCCGTAGTGCCGGCATAATCTGTTCATTTTCTAATCGGTCCAACATCCGGTCCACTGAATTTTTTCAGGTCCGGTTTTTCCGGACCGGTCCAACAAGAAAAAACGGTTTTGTACCGGTACACCGTACCGGTACCCAGCCCTAGTCTCTACAACTAGCTATAGATTTAAAAAAAAAAACACAGAGATTTACTTAATTCCGGACGTTTTGAGTGACATCCATCACTCTTCTTCAGCGTCACTAGAATGTAGAGATTAAATCGTATTTGAATATTGTTTACCTGGATGTCTAACCTTCATAACGATAATGTATCTAGTTTCGGCCATACACTACCGAAACTTTGTGACGCGCCAGTCACCATGCATGGTACCGCTTTGCTTACGGCAATATTATTGATCACACACCATCAAACCTTTTGTCAAAGGTGAAACTATAACATCCAGCTTCAAAACGCCGACATTTCCAAAGAAAAATACTCACTTATTTTGGAAAGGATTGCTGTAATCTTCTATATAACGCTCTTCAGCTGTAATAGACTCAAAATTTACCTTCTGCGGCTGTGTCAAAGTAGTGGCCAATGCCGCAATTTTTCCAGGAAAAAGCGCCATATAGTAACGTTAGAATCGGTTGAACAGATGTTTTAAAAACGAACAGCTTTGTTGACTTTTGCTGACTGGAGTTTTCCACATTTTTGCTAGGGCGTTGCATTCATACCATGCTTGGTAAATTCGGGATATCACACCGTAGACGGGTCATGAAATCCAGCCAATTTGCAACAAAAGCTTTAGAGTCGTGTGCAGAGTTGTATCTGACCTTGGGTGACGTATAAGTTTCGGTGCTGACCGAACCAGCTGCATGTACCTGCTTGTTAATGCTGCCCACGTTTATACATGTAACGTTACATGTACATGTAGCCGATTCGGTCAGCACCGAAACTTAGCATGTACTATCTTTCAACTTGCCCTTATATCTATACGGTCCGAAACCGAAACTTGAATTGTAATAGGTGAGACACGGTGACGCACCATTTCTTACTACGGTTCCAACTTGCCCTACACCGGATTACTCAGAAACGACCAAGGCTCCACTGGGAAGAGATCGTTCCTACTCTGAGCTCGAGATTGTGATTATACTATAGCTGCAGCCGCTCTACAACTGAAGTCATGGCAGGTAAGAGTTGGGATTACCAAGTAAATTATCGATCAGCTGTGCCCTGAAAAGGCTACGTGCGTGTGATAGTTTCGCCGGGGGGCTAGTTATTACAGGTGGTTACAGGTTGTTTCGCAGTTCACAACTGTCAGTTCGCAACAGGTTAATCGGCTTCTTTATGATATATAGCGGTTTCAATTATGAAATATCACATAGACTGAAATATGTCATCCATTTTTGTGGCAAAATTCGACATGATTTAAGAAGAGAGAGAGAGTGAGAGAGAGAAGAGAGATCAGGGCTTTGGCTGTTTTAACCCTATCCATACCAGGGGGGGGGGGGCTAAAAGGGCCTGCGCCAACTTTGACGTCGTATAACTGCCGAACGACGTGCGCTAGGACTACAAAACTTAGTGACTTTTCCTAAAATATTGTTGGCAACAATTCTACAAAAAAAATTTTAGTTTGTAATTTTTCGTGTTGCCATGGCAACGGGTTTCTGACAGGCATATTTTGCCAAATTTACTAATTTCAGTTTGAATTATGGGATTTCATAGTTTTATTGCTAGATCAAACTTGTTTATTGATATCAGTAACATCCTGTGTAATTTTAAGTTACATTTCTAATCAAATATTCATAATTTATGCTTATTTGATGACGTCATGGGTCAAAATCCAAGATGGCGGACAATGTCATTTTCAACGATAAATACATGTAATTTTCACTCAAATACCGTCAAAATCTTTTATTTTCTTACAAAACACAATCACTTGATCATTTTTAGTCAATTTCTATTGAGTTTTGGGATTATATGTGGAAAAAGTCGTATTTTAGAAAATTCAAGCTTGTCGATTCAAGATGGCGGACAAATGACGTCATTTTCTGACGTCATATAGACGTCAGTGTCGTCGTCATTGGCAACAAAAGACTAGGCAGACTTAGACACCAATAAGATAAGCTTTATAGTCATCATTTTGTTCAATACATCTTAGTATAGCGGAAATTTCATATTTTGACGATTTTAGCCCAAAATATGACATTATGACGTCATAATTACGTCATATTACGTTATAATGATACCAAAATTACAGAAAATGTAAAACTTTACTAGTACATCATCCCCTCCAAATTTAGTGATCGTAACCCAAGCCGTTTTGAAATTACGAAGGGGGGTCAAAAGAGCCCCCCCCCCCGTTCCTCCTGATCCCAAAAAAGCCTGGTCTAGATAGGGTTAAGTTTTCAAGAGAACGCTGAAACCCAGTTTCTCTTGGCAAAAATGGCAATGCCGTGTGACCGTGTGTCACTGAGTTTCGAGTGCTCGGAACGAACTACATGTACGTTCTTTGTACCAACGTCGTGTATCTCACGGCCTATCTATACCAGAGTCCTCCCCTGGGAAATGTATATTATAGTGGTGTTGCGCAAGTTCGATAACAACAGGCCCTGCGACAAGCACAGAGAAGCGACTGTATATAGTGTATGATAAATGTCAGAGCTAGAAGGGACTGTATATAGTATATAATGAACGCCAGAGCGAATTACTTCCGAAAGGTACCCAGGCTAGTGTTGCATTGGAATGCTTAACACCCTTTGCGAACTGTCAGGAATTTGCAAAATATAAGGAAGAAAACAGATATTAGGGAGGAAACACCCTAGGCAGTAGAGTTGTGCTGAGCTGGCAGTGTAGCGGTGACGACTTTTGGCAGAATTCCACATGACTGTGGTGTGTTACGCGACGTGAATGTGAAGCAATATGATACTCGCTAAACCCATGGAGACCCTGCCTTATAATGTTTATATACGTATAGACAGTTTCATCATTGTGGACAATTACGAGGAATAAGAGCGACAAGAAGGAACGTTGTCTATAAAACATGAAAGCGCGGTACTACGGTGTGCATTTTCTACTTCATCAATCTGATATGTCTATCGGAAAATAACACGCTTGTTTGAAATTCAGGGCTCATTTCATCCACAGTCACGGGGGCCATGAATATATTCATATGTATAAATTGAAGCCTGGACAGTCTCAGCTTTGGTGAAACTTAGAATTAGTGACTCACGGTCACGCACCACTCTGCACACGACACTAGCCTTTCTGGAAAGTGAAACTGGCTTCACCGAAACTCTGATATACTCAGAAACAGCCAATCAGCCAACTTCTCCTCTCTTTGTGCACCAAATCAGAACGGTCTGCTTTGATATAAACCACTGCTATCAGTGGACAGTCTGTGATCTCGCTAGAGCCGCTGTACATCTGAAGTCATGGCAGGTAAGAGTTGGGTTTACTTTACTGTACTTAACCTCTTCATCCCATGTGGGACACACATGTAAGCCTGTGATAAGTTTCCTCCACTGGGGTCTGTTCTGTGCAAGGGGCTGAGCAGCATCCCAGGGGATCCCAATGGCCGCTAGGTCTTTTGCCACAGTGCGTCTCCGTGTAGTTTTACGACGTCCCCGTTTTCTCTTACACTCAGGGGCCCATTATAGAGCAACGTTAGGGATAAAGAGTTGGGTTTAGCAAATAGATTTGCAGCTGTATCCTTGAAGAGACCACCAATACGGTATAGCCAGTTCTTTTCAAACTCTGACAATGCCTTATATTAGAAGTATGAGATCTGACGTATCTTGTTTCATCTTGTTCCTGACGACCTCTTCTCATCATCAGGCTCAGGATTGGCGACGGTGACCTTGAAAGTGAGGAACGACGTTGACCCGAAGTCCCAGCCGTACCAGGCGACCGTCTCTGTCCCACCGCGCAGCTCCGTCTACACTCTGCTGCTGCAGGCCTCGGCTGACGACCCAAACTTCAGGTGAGTTGGTGTGATTATCATCATCAACATCATCACCATCATCATCACCACTACCATTATCATCATCATCATCATCATTACTATCGTCACTATCGTCACTACCATCATGATCATCATCACCACCACAATTATCATCACCATCAGCAGTAGCATGCCATCATTTCAAATTTAAAACCATCATCATCATCATCGCTATCGGCAGTCCACCGGGACAAATTTGGGGTTTCGGGGGCTGACCGGGGCTACATCCCTAACGCGCACCGGTGCAAAAGGGAGCTTACAGCGGCCCACCCGGGAAGGTGTCAGTTACAGCCCCGGACAGCAAAGTTTACGTTACACTGACTAGAAGTCTGCCATATCTGATTGGATTGCTACTAACTGTGCCCGCTCTTCCTCTAGTTTTCAGGCCGAGTATTATGACAGTTTCTCCTCCCACATCATCACATCTATCAACGGCGTGACAGCGAGCGTGAAAGCCGAGACCTACTGGAGCTTCGAGAACAAGGAGAAAGTGGAGTTTGACCGTGGTAAGATAGATACACCTACATTTAAACCTTTTCCTTCAGAATCACTCATTGATAAACACGAAAACAGACGGTACAATGGTTTCATATATATCAATATGTAATTTGTATTCGTACATTGCTTACTATATGTACAACACTCACCCTAATAATACGATTGTTTGCTGGCTATTGCTGGGTAGGGTTGATGTGCCGGTCCGGACTTTCAAAGATAAGGGAGGAAACGTAAAAAATAGCAAGTTAACAAAAGCATTATATTGCAGAATTAGTTATGTGCTGTACCAGTACCAGTTCAGTTTCTTAGTGTCTAGCCTGACTAAAATCGCGCCCCTAGCGGCCGGCCCTACGATTGCTCTCGGGGAGGGGGTAATTAAGCCCAGCCAGCGAGAGCTTGTGTAAACACAGGCTACTTCCGGCTAGGGTTAGATGCATGTTGGGGTTACTGAGTGTGTTTATCCATGCTACTCTAAAGAAATCATATATATCAATACCCAAATATACATATCTCCAAAATACCAACGCATACATATAATTATAAGCAAATATTTTGCAATGGTTAGCAAACTTTAAAGCCGGTCTTTCCTTGTGTTCTCCAGGGGTGGACCTGATTGGTGTGTTTGATGATGACGTCATCGTTTTCTGCTTCAAACACTATGGCGAAGAACGCCCCTGGCGACCAGCCCAGCCATGGCCACAGTGGCCCATCCCACCCGGCCCGGCTATCCCACCCGGCCCGGCTATCCCACCCGGCCCGGCTATCCCACCCGGCCCGGCTATCCCACCCGGCCCGGCTATCCCACCCGGCCCGGCTATCCCGTGGGAACCCGGCCCGGGCAGGGAACTCCCATTTGGACTGACACGACGGGGAAAGACGGGAAGGGCTCACCCTCCAGATTCCTGTGCACAGTCTTGAGACCCTATGAATACAGGATATAGGAGAATTTATGTACACATCTAGGCCTATAGGTTAAACTTACTTGCTTACGTTTCGGTGTCTCTCAGACACCTTCTTCTGAGCTTCTGACTGGAGTTCTGCTTCAAACACTATGGCGAAGAACGCCCCTGGCGACCAGCCCAGCCATGGCCACAGTGGCCCATCCCACCCGGCCCGGCTATCCCACCCGGCCCGACTATCCCACCTGGCCCGGCTATCCCACCCGGCCCGGCTATCCCACCCGGCCCGGCTATCCCACCCGGCCCGGCTATCCCACCCGGCCCGGCTATCCCACCCGGCCCGGCTATCCCACCCGGCCCGGCTATCCCACCCGGCCCGGCTATCCCACCCGGCCCGGCTATCCCACCCGGCCCGGCTATCCCACCCGGCCCGGCTATCCCACCCGGCCCGGCTATCCCACCCGGCCCGGCTATCCCACCCGGCCCGGCTATCCCGTGGGAACCCGGCCCGGGCAGGGAACTCCCATTTGGACTGACACGACGGGGAAAGACGGGAAGGGCTCACCCTCCAGATTCCTGTGCACAGTCTTGAGACCCTATGAATACAGGATATAGGAAAATTTATGAACACATCTAGGCCTATCATTTTTATGCCTATAGGTTAAACTTACTTGCTTACGTTTCGGTGTCTCTCAGACACCTTCCTCTGAGCTTCTGACTGGAGTTCTGCTTCTAGCCGCTATGTGTAGCCGATGTAGGTGGCGCTTTTGCGGCGAGAACACAATCCCAAACGTGGCTAAGGTTGTATCCTCCCTCGTCCCGGTTCATCACTGGGGTTGACTCGAGTCAGAAGCTCTGAGGAACGTGTCTGATAGATACTGAAACGTAAGCAAGTAAGTTTAACCTGGTTGTGTACATGATATCCTATATTCTAACAACCTGATGAAATTAATTTCAAACCTATGAATACAGAAATGTAAAATCGTACTTGGGTTATATCATGTGGGTGCAGTAATATGCTAACGTTTAGTGCTGTAACAGTTCTAGTAAAATACATATATGCGATGGTAAATGAAAAAGTGATGTCATTTGTTACATAACTGGTTCGTTTTTACATCGACTGAGTTGATATTTGGCACAAAGGCAAAGGCACATTTCTGTATGTGTATCTCAATGTGCTGCTCAGACATGCGCATGCATGTATGAGCGACTGAGTTGATTTCAATATAACCAACCAAGGGATGTAGCTGCGAAGAGTGTAAGGAAAGGCTCACTAACATCTAACATCTGTGATGACTATAAAATATTAATAAGAAATTCAGAAAACTCACGAAGTTGTAACGGAGGTATGATATTCTTTTATTTATTTATTTATTGCGGTCACTATTGTACCACAAGGAAAATTGATATGATACCGTGGCGTACATAGATTGAACAATTAACTAAACGATTAGCTTCTACCAGGCTCCTCTGCTTGTCAAACAGTGAGTTATCGACAGATAGAGGGAATGGAATGTTAGCGGAGTCGGTCGGCCATAGACTACTAAGACCTGCCGACCCCCCTGTTTGACCAGCGATCCGCGGAGCCTGGTAGAGGCTACTAAACGCTGATAACAAGGAGATAATGTACATGTATGTAGTTTCGGCCATGCACTACCGAAACTTTGTGATGCACCAGTCACCATGGTACCACTCTGCGTACGACCATTAAACCTTTTGTCAAAAGTGAAACTTGTTTCTTTTGTCAACCTGCTGTATTGTTTACTAACAGTTACGTAGCAAAGATCCAACTGTGCTGTGACACACCAAATCAACACGGTGATGTTCTGATAAGAGAATAAGTGGTGTCGGTTTGGGCCTTCTAGCAGGTGTTTTTGGAACTGCATGGGCCTATTCATTTGAGATTTTGAAAAAGAACAACTCAAGAAGGGGTTGACAGATAGTCGTGATTTGCTGGAGGAATAATTTACATAATTAGATGCTAAGTGTGTAAATCAGGAGATACAATGTAATTGAATATGTAATGAGGAAAGTTTAGTTGCAAATGTTTAGCACAACATGACGAGGACCAACGTTTGAAGTTAAAAACCTAACCTCCGCTCTGAGGTGCGCCCAGCCAGTTTGCTCGGGGCTGCGGTGTTGAGCAGGTGAGGGGTCTGTTTTTTCTTGAAGCTTCATTTTTAGATTCAGCAGTTCAACGATTGTTTATTCCTTCTGTTTGATGTTAAGTGTAGAAGTCACGTTAAAGTCAGTGACTGGAGCTTAGTTGTTTTTTTACCTCGTTTGGTGGGGCCAAATGCTTTAAATGTTATGATAAACAGTATACGGCCTCGAGGCGTGTTCTGTACAGCTTGTTCCACAGAGAGCTTTGTCCGCTCGAGTGAGCATCAGAAGAAAAATTAGAAAACAGGGTAAGAATGAAGCTTTAAACCATATCCGGTTTGTAATTACATTTCTAGAAGTTAAGGAACAGCACACTGCGTCAGGGTAGATAGCAAAAAAACAAAAAGAACAACAACTTTAACAATCTGAGCTGTTTCTCTTTTCAGTCAAAATTTTGTGTCTCGTCCACGCCCCTTTTTGAGGCTATTGACCCGAAGGGGTAAATACCATCCTGGCTTGTTTCAAACGCAGCCACGCCACGACAGCGGCAGCTTGGCATTTTCTAGTCCCTGCTTAGAGTGAAAAATATACACGTATGGTGTCCACAGTCTGGTGTGTGAGGACCTCAACATACCTGACACAGTATGTACTCTTGAAGCTAGTCTGTTGTTATGGAGGAAGTCAAAAAGAAATAGTCATGGCTTCAAGTACCAGAGTTACCAACCTAGGACTGATGTGTTCACAAATTCGTACTTTCCCAGAACTATCGTAGAGGGGAATTTGTTATCACCAAGCACAGTAGGGACATCTTGGCCGGAAAGTTCTAAAGAACACTTGTAGATAGATGTGCAAATGTTACTGACAATTCAATGCTTAACTATGGGGCAAAATTGCTCTCGGAAGCATGTTCGAGGACCAAATTTTTTGTCTTCCCGATATCGTAGAAGGGTGAAAGTTTCAGGACATACTAACCTTACTTTGTACTACCAGGTAATCCATACAAAATGACAAATAAGTGTCAAAAATAAAAATTCCAGCCTTTCAAAAATGATAATTGTGATCAAATTTGGTGTGGGCCTCCCTAGTTACGCATTGCGGGTCGTTCAGTGTTAAATAACCAGCTGCTGCCGCGCCGAGTGCCTGCGAAGCTGGTCTGTTACGCCGACGGGCGGTTATAACTTATTACACCTGCTATACAGATACAGATGCGCAGCTATAGAACAAAACAGAAGATTACGTCATTCCGTCTCGTTGTGCTTGTACACTTACAGACAGCCGCACCCAGACCACTAGACTGTTCCTCTAGTGTCAATTGTTTTTGGCGACGGCTCAAGGACGAGCCCAACGGTATAGAATGCGTCCGATTGGCAAGAATTCCCAAAATTCTACAAGAATTTCTCGAATTTTTCCAGGCGTGCGTAGCTGCATCATGCAGGGCTGAACCATTACTTCCATGGGTAAATTTTCCAGTCGCTGGGCACGTACCAGCGCTATATATGTGTGCACAGCGGAGTTTTCCGATTTTTGACTGATCGCCGTGTAAGATTGAGAAAGCCCTTGTGTTTCAAACTTACCAGACTTGTAGTGTGGTGGCCGTGGCAATGTAAACATTGTAAGCAGGGGATAAATATTGTTCAAATGTGGCCCTCGGAAAAACTGCCCCGCGAGCCGTACAAATGACTTTCGGGTTCCGTTGACTTGTTCTGGGCGGGCATGGCGTACTCAATCTTATTTGCATCTCATCTTGAAGCAATCAGCATGGTAGGAGTGAATACAGAAGAAAACAAGCTACATTTCCTCTATTTCATTTTTTCATGAGTTGTTGCTTTCGCGCGTTGGCGCGGGCACATTCAGCACCCCGGTCTGGATTGGGTTAGTAGCATCGACGAACTCGGGGGCCTGCACATGACGCTAACACTTTTGGGAAAATGAAACTGATTTTTAACTTCGCCCTTCATTACTCAGAAACAGAAACGCTGTGTACCGAACCGGAAGAGTCTACTATTGGTGGGCAATTCGTGACTTCGCTCTACAACTGTAATCATGGCAGGTAAGACTGTTCATTTAGCAAGCAAATTATCAGCTTTATCAGCATATGCTAGTTTTTTTTTCAAATTCTAAACACACAGTATTAGATTAAGAGGTATTAGATTTTGATATATTTTTTTATCTTGTTCCTTTTTTATCTTGTTCCTCTTCTCATCACCAGGCACAGGCTTGGCAACGGTGACCTTGAAGGTGATCAACGACCTGGCGTCCTCACCGGACCGGACTTGGACCGTCTCCGTCCCACCGCGCAGCTCCGTCTACACTCTGCTGCTGCAGGCCTCGGTTGACGATCCAAACTTCACGTGAGTCAGTGTAGAATTACCTTTCATTATTATCATAATTATCATCACTACTACTATAAAGTATAACCACCATCATCGACATCATCATCATCACCACCACCATCACCACCATCATCATCATTACCATCATCCTGGCATGTCAGCATGTGCTGAGTCGGACCACCGTTACGATAGTTTTAGAGGGAACATTTGGCAGGGTCTGCAGGCCCTTTTAATGCACAGTTAATCAAGATATTAAACCTGGCCTTCGTCTTCAACGTCGAACTTTGTTGATAAATTATTCACATTCTCCTACGTAGAGACGAACTCTTGTTGTAGAACTCTGCCTTGTTCTTACTCTGCTTGACTGCCCTGCCATTTCCACTGGTGTGGGCGTCACGCACCTTCCCAGCTGTTAGCCAATCAGAGATTATACGAGTTGTCCAAGGGGAAAGCTAGTGACAAAAAAAGGCCCGCTCATTGATGTCTAGTGAACTATTCTTTTGTTGTGACCTATAGTTGCCCCAGCGGAAATGTACTTCTGGGCGTTTCGAGTGACATCCATCACTCTTCTTCAGTGACGCTCATCATTCTGGTGACGTTGAAGAGGATTGATGGATGTCACTCAAAATGTCCATTTCCGTTTTCATCCAGTTGTAGAGATTGAATTGTATTTGAATATCAGAAGATCAAAAGTAACAACGGAGCATGAGATTGTGTCGGTACTCATTAGTTTTGACAGACGCCTCATGTCATGAGTACAACGAAATTGTTCCCCCAAATATCTTACAATAACAAGTCTATTTATCATTGAGCGTTTTCTAGGACTCCAGGGCCCAAGTATAATCAAGGTCATGATAATCTTTCCTCGCGGGATTGTCTTTCTGTTGATCTTCAAGTTCACGTCCGACAAAAACAGACTGGTTTGGTTTGCTAGTTTGAGTGAAGCATCATTTCTGGGGTGCCAGTTTGACTAGTAATATGGGGGTGAAGTCTGCCACCTCTGATTGCCTTGCTGTTAACTGTTACCGCTCTTCATATAGCTTCCGGGCACACTATGATGACGAATGGTCGTCCCACCTGGTCACTTCTATCAACGGCGTGTCAGCGAGCAAAGGAGATCGCACCTACTGGAGCTTCGAGGACCAGTACAATGCGCCATTTGACCGTGGTAAGATAGAGAGCAATCATTTCATCATACGTAAAAAGTACATATATATGGCCTCCTTTCGGTCAACATTGACCATGGTAAAATCCTAATTGATATCAGCCCTACAGCGTCGACTGTGGCTAAACATTAAATGTACATATCTCTAAGTAAAGTACCACCGCATACATGGCAGTCACTGCAAAGTATCTGTTTACACACACAAACACACACACACACATGCACACACACACACACACACAAGCACACACACACACACAAACACACACATGCACACACACACACACACACACAGACACACACACACACCTCACACACACACAAACACCTCACACACACAAACACACACGCCTCACACAAGCACACACACACAAGCACACACACAAGCATATACACACAAGCACAAACACACACACATGCACAAAGCACATACACACAAGCACACACACACATACACACAAGTACACACACACACGAGACATAAACAAAACTCGTCTGGATTAAGCGTGGTCTAAACAAGGAAGCTAAAAATCTTTTTTTTGTAGAAAAAAAAAACACTTAAGGGCCTTCAACTTTGCCTCCGTCTGAATTGCGCTTGTGAAGTTCGACCCTTGGATAGGCTTGTGATAAAATCACGTTCCTACATACCTGCAATTAGCCCACGGGCAAGAATTTGCAATAAACTTGTATTAACATTCAATAAAATCGGCTAACTTTACAATCCACCCTTCGTTCCCTCCTTGTGTACTGCAGGCGTGGATCTGATTGGTGTGTTTAACAAAGACGGCATCGTTTTCCGCTTCAAACAAGGGCCCATCAAGCAGGGACAACCCGCACATCAGGGACGACCCGCCAAGCCTAGAACAGGGCAGGTGAAGACCTAAGGGTCTGATCACCCGGCAGTTTTCTGTGCACAGCCTTGAGACCCTGAGAATACCGAAACGTAAAATCGTAATACTATTGAGTTACATGATGTAGATGCAGTAAGTTACTAACTGTTAGTGCTGTAGTAGTTCTAGTATATATACTATGGTGAGTCAAAAAGTAATGCCATTCGTTTTATAACAGGCTTTTTTTCACCGAATGAGTTGAAATTTGGCACAAAGGTAAATTCTCATATCGCACTGAGACTGAAATATCTCATTTTGTTGTTCAGATATTCATGAGCGAATGGCTTCATTTCAATATGCCCTGTGTGTTCCCGTACCACTTGTATGGCCACAAGGGCTCGATAAACATGCTCTGATTTTCTGTTGTTCTATTGTTTTGTGTTTTATCTATGTATGGTACAGTAATCTATATTCTGCATCTAATTGATACTGTTAACTGTAACTTTTTGCATTTTATGTATTGCCGGGGAGACAACTAAGATGAGTAATCACCTGTATTGACTCGCCCTTAAAAGTTTTGTAATGCTGAAGCTTAATAAAGACATAAAGGTGACTGACGAATGGCCCCTTTAATGTGTGTGTATGTGTGTGTGTGGGGGTGGGGGGGGGGGGCTGTGAAGTGGAAGGAAAGGGGCTGTGATGACTATAGGATAGTATTAAGAAATTCACAAAACTCCAAGTTGTAACGGGGGTATGACATTTATCATTCCTTTCTTACGGTCACTACTGTACCACAAGGAAAATCGATAAGCTATGGTACATGTATCGAACCCTGCACTAACCGATGATAAAAAGAAGATGTTGTATCTAGTTTCGTCCAGGCACCACCGAAACTTTGTGACGCACCAGTCACCATGGCACCGCTCTGCGTACGGCACTATAACACACCATTAAACATTTTGTCAAAAGTGAAACTAGTTTTCCTTTTCAACCTGGCTTTACGGAGGGTCTGCATGGGGGGTCCCGACAACGATTTACGCTGAATTCAGAAGAACCCCCTATGTATTACGCTAAATCAAGAAAGGCAATTACGCTAAATTTGGTCACCTTGCTACGAATTACGTAGATAAGATGGTTTTCCCTACGAGTTAGAATAGGCTGCCCACGCCTTACGGAAAAGAGCATGCAGACCCTCTTTACGTAGGCAGTCAAACTGACCCCGTCCTGTTGCGTGCATCATAGCATCGGCACCAGAGAATCCGCCGACTATTTTGAAGTCTTGGTTACTATAGCTGACTAACAACTGAATAATATGGCAGGTAGGAGTGTTGGCTTTAGAGAGCGAGTAAACGTCTAGTAAATTTTCATGCAGCTTAATCCACACATAAGCTAATTGAGACAGGGGGGGGGGGTAGAATCAGGTTGTGGTCGGCTTCTATGCAATATATAGCAAGTTGTGGGGATGAAATTTCTTTATCACGATGGTAAGTGAATCGACTTAGTAGAGCCAACATGTTATAACTCGACCTGAAACTTGCTAGGGTAGTGGGTCGTGTAAAGGTGTTAACTTAATAAGCTCCATGGTCGGTGAAATACAAACCTTTACTGGCCAGAGCTCTGACAACGGACCTCGTGAAAATCTGTTTGGAGATGCGCAACATTTGATCAACCTTAGTGGATCTTCATGGACAGGTTCATGTCTCTGGAGAGCTCAAGAGAGGATCGCTTATGAGGAAATAGGAGAAAATGTAAGGAACCTCATAAGGAAAAAAATCGACGCCCTCCCTTCAAAAACAACCTGTCAGACCCCATTATGCAGACCTGTCAGACCTCTAGGATAAATGGCCGCAGGGACCGCTGTTTACTCAACGCCAAGTTGAAGGTAAAGGGGGTGGTGAGTGATTCAAACCACCCTCCTAGCTCGCGAAGAAACACTTTCTCACCAAGGTGATTCTGTTGTCGTCTTTTCTTCTTCTTTTTTTCCCAGTCTATTCACCTAGTCTGTGAAAAGCAAACTCTGCTGTCCAGTGCTGTAACTGGCCACTATACTGGGGCCGGAGGTTGTTGGGCGGGCTTGAATAGGCGCGATTTATCAGGCTATTATTCAACCGGTCTACAAAAATGTGTGGCGTATGTGGTGTTGAACTTAAAGTGAGAAGTCAATGGAACCTAGCCTGAACGCAAACACTGACTCTGTGACTATTGCAGAGCGGATCAAGGTTTGAGGGCCCCTATTGACAGCAAATGCTACGTGAATTTAAAAGCCTGTTGATTTTTACAATGAAAAACTATTGTAATGATAAAATTGTCATGCTGATAAAATGTAAGACTGTGGATTTGAACGTTTTTGGTACAATTGTACACTTTTAAAACAATATGATATAATAATAGCAACAGAAAGAAAGGTCATTAGAATTTCATTAAACAGTGGCTGTTTTAAACAGTTTTGCACTGTACGGTCACTGTTGTACTCAAAGAAAAATAAATATCTGTAAATATGTATATACACGTGTTTGTTTAAAAAGCCCTGATAAGGGTAAGAGGCCACCTATATCCGTACGTATCTGCTTCAGTTCCGTCAACATCGAAAACTATTGCTAATAGCGACGCACCGCGGCACCTGCCACGAACCTTTTGTTCGTTCAAAAGTGAAAGTAGGTATATCACTTTCCCCCTGTTTACTCAAAACGACAAAAGCAGCCCCGTTGAGTTACACACCGACGGGACACAGTGCGCTTTGACATCGCTGCTATTCTGGAGTTGGTATTTCAAATTTGCTACCGTACAACTTCTCTTCTACTTGCACCATGGCAGGTAAGAGTTAGGCGGTTGGATTTACCAAATGAATTGTCAGCTCAGATCCTTGAATTCAAGAGAACTCGCAGGCATATGCTTGACAGACACGGGGAGCATAGAATTAGTTAGGGTGTGGTCGGCTTCTATGTAATACAGCAGTTTTAGGGGATGAATCATTTTCTGGCACGGCAAGTAACCGCTTTAGCAGGGCCAACTGTTATGCTCGAGTCTCCTTAAGTCATGGTGGGTCATGGTGGGTACGTTAAACTGGCTCAATTATCTTCGCTCCTGTTGGAGTAGCCTCCGTTTCAGTCTTCGGACGGGGCTGCTTTTGGCCAAGAAAGGAAGTCTGCCGTGGAGGGGAGTTTCGCCAAGTTTCGGGTGGCTAAAGGTGCATGTATAAGGTGCTGACGAAGTTCCTCCAGTCCTTCCTATATCTTGGGCCATCCATCTTATCTCAAGCCAAGTCTTCCGTGCTGCCTTCTTCTCCCGTCAGTCGACAGTCCTTTTACCCTTATATGCCTGCCTATGTTTCGTCTGTCTGGAGGATAGCTAGTCCATGCAAGGGGCGATGGTTCTAAAACGTCATTGAATGATAGATGATAAAGGGCTACTTTGGTCAGTGTTACGCAATATCTGTATTGTGTATCTGTGCCTGCATCTATATACTGCAGCCGGTATAACCTAGCCGTCGCTGATTACTGGCAATTAGCGACCCAGTGAAGGAAATGGCCAACAAAAGTGTATTATGAGATAAAAAAAAGGCCCCAGAGAGCCTGCTAGGGAGGCTAGGTATAACCACCCTTCGACGTAACACGGCCAGCTTCGGAGGAACGCGACACAATAGATGAAAGCGTAAGGAAACTCAGAAGAAAGAATAAAAGATCCCCCCCCCCCCAGTAAAAAACAACATGTCAGACCCCATTGTTCTTCAGAATATATGGCCGGTGGGACCACTGTAACACTTAACAACAAGTGGAAGGTTAATGTTTAAAGAGGGTATTAAGTAGTGGTCGCTCTATCTTGTCACTTTAATTCATCTGAAAAACACTTTCTCCGCAAGGCTGTTCTATTGTCGAGTTTTTTTTTGTTTTTGTTTTTTACTTTTCAATTCAAGCAGTCTGGGAAAGAAACTGGGGTATGTGCGTGGCGTAGCGCACGTAACGGTGTTGAACTTATTTGCGAAGTAAATGGTGCACCTAGAACGCAAACACTGAGTCTGTCACCATTGCAGAAGGGGAGGGTCGGGTTGATATTTGATTCCGGGCCCCTTTTGTAATTTCAGGATCGGAAGGATAAAAAAATAAAATCAATGTTTAAGGTCATTTCTTTGCAAAGTCGACTCTACATTATCACATAACCTAACTCGCTTGGCTAGATCACGCTCCTAGCGGCCAGCCTGACAGTTGCAGCAGGGAGGCCGTCATTAACCACAGCATGCGAGACATTGTGCAAAGTGACAAGAACATTACCGGTGGCATCGGTGCCGTACAAACGTGTCTACAAATGTTCTCAAATGTTTTGACAAGGTTGCAAAATGACTGAACACAAACACTAGTTGAAAAGTTTTAGAATGACAAATAGTAATATCATAGTAGTATATGACTGTTCCAAAAAAAAGGGGGGGGGGAGAAAAGAAAACAAAAAGGTTAATGTTTTATCTGTTGGACATTTCCAGAAAAGAAAGAAAGAAAATAGCTTATGTTTTGTCAGGAGCGAATTTCCAGTTTGGCACCAAAATCCTGGGCCCTAAAGATCCTTCGAGTGTTGATTTTTATTTTCCCTTTAGCTTCTGATATAATAACAACTTTATATAGCCCTACACCTGCTTGCAATTGGGAACGCTATTAAAAGCACGGGTTTCGTCAACCCTTCTTGCCCGACTCCTGGCTCGAATCGCCTGATTCACCTCTATACTCTCAGAGTTAATCCGAATCAATGCAGATAGAGTACTAGTGTAATCCGGACTTATCCGGTTTCCCTGCACACTGATTTTCGCGCGCGCATCCATGATCCAATCCTGGACGTTCTGGGATAATGACGTCACACCTTTGGGTTCGCGGGTCACTCTCATCCTTGGTGCCGTGTGCAAAAAGTAGCCTTGCTCCCGCCAAATGGTTCCAAATGAACTTGAGTTACATACACGACAACAAATATTACGAAATTCTCAACTTTGTTTAGCGTTCTTCTTTCATAGCGTCCTGTTACATTCACGTAAAAGAAGTGACTTGTGATGGCGGCTACAGAAGTGGCTAGCTGGTGTATGGAGGAGGTGAGGCTCCTGTTGTCCCAGTACGGAAGCCGGGAGACGCAGACCAAGCTCAAAGGGACGTACCGCAACCATGAGATCTACCAGGACATCTCGGCGGGGCTGGCGCTGCGTGGCTACAGCAAGACGGCCAGCCAGTGCCGTATGAAGGTCAAGAACATGAAGTGCCGGTACAGGAAAGCGAAGGAGCACAACGGCAAGGGCGGGAGTCAGGACCGAGTGTTCTGTCCTTTTTACAAGGAGCTAGACGCCATCCACGGAAACCGTCCCAGACCCTTGGAAGAAGAAGACGTGACCTTAGCCAGCCAAGGAGGTGGGGAGGGGGTCAAGTTTACACGATATTTCTCCTTTAAGGAATCCGTCAATATCTTTATTTCGAAAATGCAGTCCTACAAGAGGTAATCCGGAATTAATCCGGATTAATGTTATCCGGATTAATTCCGATTTCATGTAATCCGATTTAATCCGGCTTCAACCTTTTTTTTCTGAAATTGGCCACCTTGGATTTTTGGCAACGTCTCTGGGGCAGTGCTTTTATTACAATAGTGTTGATCAATTCCAGTTTACAAATGCAGCTATATTTACATGATGTCTCTCTTTGTTAGTGTCATTTTGGCACCTTCAATTTTTCTGTGTGGCCTCTCTGGTGCAAAGATTTAGTGTTCACCTTCAATCAGTCCAAGCTTAGGCCGAATGGAAATGAGAGAGTGAGGTTAGGTTGCATAAATAGTAGTACATTGTACATGTAATAGTCGGGATTTTGAGGGGTGCGAGCCAGTATCCTTGTGACTCAACCTCTGCTTGGCAAATAGTACATACTGCTTTCTTTGCTGAGCTCTCAGCAGTTGGGAGTGTATGGTAGTTTAACATGTACACCACTACCAGTGGACTAGTACATGTAGATTGGCCCCTGCTGCAGTGGTAGCACAAAGTTGTGTGGCCTAAGGGCTTCAGAACTGAGACGGGCGCAGCCATATATCCCATCATGCATACTAGTATATAGTACTGGACTATACTATGTAACGTTAACTAAATTACTCCCTAAAGTATGAAATTTGTAATACATAAATATGGATTTTATATTTATATATATAACGTTATTGTTTGTTCCTATTGATCTCTTTCCATCATCAGGCACAGGCTTGGCAACGGTGACCTTGAAGGTGAGGAATGACCTTGACCCAGCATTCCGGCCATACAGGGCTTCTGTTTCCGTCCCACCGTGCAGCTCCGTTTACACTCTGCTGCTGCAGGCCTCGGCTGACGACCCAAACTTCACGTGAGTTTGGATAAAATTAAGTTTTTACCACACATATGGCCTCCTTGGTCAGTATTAAACATTCTTAACTTAAATCCTAATTGATATGAGCCCTGGAACCTTCAAGATATGCATATGGCTAAACAGTCCTACTCGATAATAAAAGTCTCTGCCACATCTGTACTGTATAGTAAGCTAACTAAGGTCTGTTACAGCCTGTAGTGAGTATCTCATCTACTGTAAGTTAATTTACCGGGGCTTCCATGCTGATTGGTGTGTGTGTGTGTGTGCGCGTGTGTGCACGTGTGTGCGTGTGTGAAGTCTGTACCTAATGGTACACGCCTCTGTTCAGTTTCAGTATAGATGATTCGATACAATTTTCCTCTCAGCCCTTCTTTTTTCATTATCTCTTGTTGAATTTTCACTTTGAAATGGCCAAAAAACAACAAAACAACAAAAAGAAAAAACAAGGAAACAAACTGTTGTTGTAATTTGCTGTTATTGTTTTCACAGATTCCAGGCAGAGTATTATGGGTATTTGTCATCCCACATGATCACTTCCATCAACGGAGTGAAGGTCAGCACGGCAGACAGAACCTTCTGGCGCTTCGAGAACAAGAAGAAAGTCAAGTTTGACCGCGGTAAGTCTGACGGCTACAGTTAAACCTTTTCTGTTGTATCTTACTACATACTTTGGTATCTGAATCACTCAAATAAATAACATTGAAGATTTCACACTGGTTTGATATCAAGATGCATTTTGTACAATGTATAATATGCACTTTATTCATTAATGTTTTCTGTTATCAGAGTAAATCTAATGCACTTTGCTGTGTACTCAACAAAGCAGCACAACAAAATAAGTATATTACAAAGAATATCATTAAAGAATATGTACAGTAACACTTCAGTTTCTTAGTGTCAGGTGTATGTACATGTATATACACGGTATCTTTAGGACTTTATTTGACAGAAGCAAGCCAACGTTTTTTATCAGAATGCTACGTAAGGTTCGAAAGGAGACATGCAATTTGTATATCAATTATACACACATTGTACATGTACATATATCTTCCAAAGTGCCCCAACACATTTAAACAAATAATGTAATCAATAAGTGACTGTCATGTATCTGTGGCGGCCAGAAATATAAGTGCCAGTGGCCCACTAAGATAAATCCGCAAGGTATGATATCCTCTTAGTACATAAATCCAAGGTAAATCCTCCAACAAGTATGTATTACTACAGTGTATACAGACTCAACAAAGAAAAATTCCTTCCTATTAATAGTATTGTAAATCATCTAAGAAGATTCAATTTATAAGATATGAGCAAACTTTACAATTCATCCTCTTGTGTACCCCAGGGGTGGACCTGATTGGTGTGTTTGATGGTGATGTCATCATGTTCCGCTTTAAACACTACGACCCGACCAGCCCAGACGACCCCGCATCTGACTGTGACGACTAGAGGGTCTCACCATGCAGTTTCCATTCAGGAGATACTGTGGAAAAAGACACATAAAACTTTTGAGTTACAGCGTGTGGGCACAGTAACTGTGCTGCAGCAACTTTGTTTAAAGTCTGATTGCATTGATCAAACTGTGTCGCTTACAAATGGAATTATTGATAATATTAATGACTCAATAGATTTACGTATTATTTGAAATCAATCCATATCAATATGCAGGGAAATGAAGGTGGAGAGGACGGCATATTCTACTGTATCTACAAGGGGAGTGGATATTGTATACAATTAGCAATAAGACACCAAAGGAATCTATGCCAGCAGAATCGATGGTTCTGCCAGTACTAGCCTGACTAAAATCGTGCCCCTAGCGGCCGGCCCTACGATTGCCGCCGGGGGGAGGGGGTCATTAAGCCCAGCCGACGAGAGAGCTTGTGTAAACACAGGCTATGCCAGTACAAATTCAGAGTTTCTGTCAACAGAGGCTCCGATCAGGATATCTACCTTGACATCTAAATTTACATTTGTATGTTTTTCCAGAAACCAAAAAAATAACATTCTCTTATACAGTTATTGTACTATTGGTAATGTGCGGCACTTGCTTGCAAATTTGTCATATCAAACACTGCAAAATAACCCTTTTTCATACTAAGTAAGGACTTAGATATCCAGGTAATAAGATATGCCAAAAAGCAGTTACACATGTTCTCCAGCAACTTGGTATGATTTTTGGAAACGGTCAGACGTTGGGATTTCATGTCCAGTTGCTTGAGTAACTGTTTTTTGGCATAAACCTTTGTAATGACCCATTGTAATAAATGGCAACACTTAAAGACAAATGTGTTTTGACTGTATTATTAACATAGGACTTTTCATCAGCCACTGCCTCCAAAGAAGAAGTCAAACCTCCCAGTAAAGTATGTAGAATCATAAGATAGCTGTATAGAATAGACACTTTTTACTGTCTGTACCCTTGCAATTAGCCTACGGGCATGAATTTGCAAATAAATAAATAAATATTAATCTAAGAGAGGAAGGAATTTTTGTACTTGGACCAGAATCTTAAATAAAGAACATCCTCTTCAAATATTACTTTATTTTACCAGGCTTGAACTTCAATTTCAAAGGTATTAAGTACTGCAAAGGAATTCATGATTACCAGTTCACCCTTCTTCGCAACATTCTTTTACTTTTTTTAGTGATCAATATGCCAAAGGAATCAATACTTTATGACTTATGATGTAAATCAAACACGTACTCAGACATACATGTAAACACCAATTTATAGCCACATTGCTGTTAATTATAATATGCAGGTGTCCCGTAAAGGGTCTATGATTGGTACAGAATATTTGTTTAAAAACCATTGTAACAAAACAGAAGCAAGTCTCATGACCAATTGATAGATCATGTAATGTTTGTGACAAATTAAAGTGACCAATGGGAAAGGCTGTCCAAATGGACTTTGAGATCAAAACGCACTTTGATCCGTAGATGCAGCTCTGTAGCATGTAGGTAAATAAAGTAGTCAGGGAACCAAGTCTTTGTCACTTTTTATCAGACTGTAAAGACATTTGGACCTCCAAAATGGCAGGTAAGTATATTACTTTCTTATTTTTGACATTGTATAATGATGGGGTGACAAATAAGCACATATGCTGGTGTCCCAGACATGGCCATGTGACATGCTTACAGGAACAAGTAGCTGAATTTTGGAAATGATAAAGCCGTCAACTAAGAACCTTATTGCTCTTAATGGTTCTTTCAAATAATGCTCCACAATTTCACTTTTACTATTGGTCTAAAAATCTTAAATCCTTGATGAAAAGGAATCATTATCATTAATATAATATATGCATGGAGGTTCTTCAATCCCAGTGTTTTGGGCAAAGTCTTGTGTTGGCAGAACAATGTTACAGATTTTAGCAGATTTACTTTTGCATTGTACGTAATACTAATTCCAATGAACATCATTCTGGTTGGTATGTATGCCTTTTTCTTCAGCTAGTAAACTGAAGAAATACATAACTGCTTGAAGTTGTAATAACTTTTTGTTTAATGGTAAATCCTGTACACTGACTCATCCAACACAAACATAACTCATCCACTGGCAGGTAATCAACAGGTGAGTAAAATGAAGGCAGCACCACCAACAGATGCCCAACAACAGCAGATAGAGAACAATCTCACATTTGAGGAGGCAATTCAACAGGCTCAACAAAAAGGACAACTGCCAGCATGGCAAGGCCCACAGAGAGGTCAGCAGGATTTCATTGACAAACTGGTCAAGAATACACTTGCCAAAAAGAGTTTCAACAAGAAGTGCAAGAAACGGGTGGCGGACGGGTGGGCAAATGAGAGGCTCGGTAACACCAATAGGCCCCAGGCGGTCTACCCAGCTAAGGTTTGCGCTGCCCATTGTGTATTCTATACTCTTTGTAATGTCAACTCCATTGAGGCTCATTGTAACTGATGGCCCCTCTGTTTGCATGGGCAGTGTGTAACAGAAAATATTTCATCATGATTTATGTCAGTTATTAAAAAAAAGGTTAACATCATTTGGCAAATAGATAGAAAGGGTCATTCTGTAAACAAGGTCGACAGAGATTGACCGAAAATTTAGAGGGGTAAGTCACTATAGTTATTACAGTGTTTGAAGTAAAGTTTTATTATTTAGCAATTTCTTTATAATTATTTTATTCTACCAACACAGAGATGAATTTTCATGCAAAGATCATTCATGGCAAAGATCACTATGAGATCCTGGTTTAGCAATATTACTAGAAGTAAATTTGTACCATAAAAATTAACACATTCTCCTCCATAGGTTGCCATTCCTGTGGCAGTTCAGGTGTATAACACCGAACTGCAGTACTACAATACCCACAACAACACCTTGCAATTGACTCCATACGAGAAAGCTTGTGCACACAGGGATCAGTACAGACAGGAGAGGGATGATGCCAGAGGAGAGAGGGACCAGGCTATACAGCAGACGAAACGGGCTGAAGAGGAGAGGGACCAGGCTATACAGCAGACGAAACGGGCTGAAGAGGAGAGGGACCAGGCCATACAGCAGACGAAACGGGCTGAAGAGGAGAGGGACCAGGCTATACAGCAGACGAAACGGGCTGAAGAGGAGAGGGACCAGGCCATACAGCAGACGAAACGGGCTGAAGAGGAGAGGGACCAGGCTATACAGCAGACGAAACGGGCTGAAGAGGAGAGGGACCAGGCCATACAGCAGACGAAACGGGCTGAAGAGGAGAGGGACCAGGCCATAGGAAGGGAAAGGGAATCCCAAGACAGAATAGATGTGCTTGAAGATCAGATAAAGGTTCTTCAATTGCAACTGAGGCAGCAGTGATAGGAGTCATAAACTGAATGATTTAGCCACTTGAGTCCCATTTGTCACAAGTTGTTAAAAAAACAACCCATAAACGTTCTGAAAAAATATCTAACCATTAAACTCCATAATATGAATTTTAGCACATATCTTAGCGTCAACAAAGTCACCAATAATGTTTAAGTGAGCTTTTAAAAAAGGGCCCATTATTAAGGGCAAGCAATGGTTACTTTACTAAGGAAGAATAAATTTTCAATGCTGTGTAGCCAGTTGTTTTTAACGGTAAGTACATTTAGAAGAAAGTAATTTTACAAAGAAATTGATAACTATAGATTCAATTGTGTTTATTACACTAAGGAGCTCATTGCAAAGAGAATGGCTTTGAATTTGGCATTTATTATAGATATGATTCATATCAATATATATAATAGTGTAGATTACAAGCATGCACCTTGTACTGTGACAGTCATGCATCTTATCATTTATAGTGTCAAGTTTATTTTTTAATAATCTTTGAAGAACACTGTGGCTCAGGTATTCTAGTTTACCTCAGGCTTTGTTTAACCAGACTGGGTGTAACCATTTCTCTTGGGCCAGGCATAATATTAGCTAGCTGTGCAAATACACTGTTGGTTGGTCATTAAAATACATGACTACACCTACGCTTCTACCAACCTTGGCTGTTAACACTTTGCTAATGCTGACACATTACAGTCATGGTTCATTTTGTATGATATTAGTCATACTTATTATAATAAACATATTACGAATATTATGCAACTGTTACAATGAATTCCATTCCATTTGAATGTTTGTGATGCAATTCAGCAGTCTTACTCTGTAGCTCTAACTTGCTCATGAAAAATACACAATATAATTTGATATCCTGCCTTTTTGGTGTCGTGAGTTTTTCCTTGATTGCAGAGACAGTGTTATCATATTATTTTGAATGAAACATTTAACAGGAAATGAGTTAAAGGACTAATAGGAAGCACACAGAAGTTTATGGAAGCACAATCTCAAGTATCGCGGCCACCAGTCCTATTCCAGGATTTAATTCCCATTCAGAAGCTTTAAAATATTTGAAAAAGAAAAAGACAGTGTGTGGAAAGGCAGGATAATTACACATTCAAGCAAATGACAGTTTTTTCATCTAAATTACAATTCTTTTAAGTTAAGGGAAAAGAGTATTTTGCAAACACCGGTATTTGAGAGAAGGACTTCCATTATATTGTTTGGAAAATTTGTCACAAAAGAACTAACTCTCTTGACATACTCTATCTCAAGTGTTTGGTATAGAATGTACAAATGTACAAGGTTAACTTCCAAGTGTTTAGGTAACATGAAACTTCAAAAGCCAGTGAATAACCCGGTAGAAAAAACAACTGACCTGCATGTAGTGTTTGTGATGAAAGTACTAACCAATGAGAAAGGCTGTAACAAGTCTGTAAACAACACATTGGACTTCGATCTTAACATAAGATAGGGAGACGCTGCCATGACTGCTGGAAGTCGGATTCGGAAGTAGTCAAGGAAAACTGTTCTTTCGCATTGATTCAAGGTGAGCTCACTCACTGTCAGAATTATTATCTACTTGAATGAAGCGTAAGAAATTACAATGTGTTACATTGAAATCCTTTAAGAGGGAAGTTGTTAACCAAATCTTTTATTGACAAAACTCTCTGTTTGACCACTACCAATTTTTCAGCCCTTTTGCTGTTATACTTAATTTAGTTACTGCATCAAACCTTCTGAAAGGATTGCAATATCACCAGAATGTCTCTATTTCAGGAAAAAAAATTAATCGTGGTGAGAGGTCCATTCAGGCAACGACTTTGCAAAATGTCTGCACAAGGTGAGATACAAAAAATACTCAGTCTGGTAATATCTATACTCACTGAGTCTTTGAGTTTTTTTCCCAACTTGAATGTGTGACGACTGCTTCTTGAATAAAAAACTTTTACAAAACTTTTTAAGTCTTTCCTAAAGTTGCAGCACATTTGAAATAGGTCAACTCCCTTTAACTTTCTCCTCAGGATGCCAACATTTTGTGGACATTATATATTAAGTAAAATTTATACGAACTACTGCAGTGATCTTGCATACACACTGCAGCTACAACCACTGAACCAGGCGACTTTTTCTTAAATTGGTGCACTGCATCTTGGTCTCCTCATACATCTATTTCTGTAGCTCCCTTAAAGGAGTCCTTAGCTCCAGAAGAGAGGGTTATTTTTTTTACAGATATTAAAAATATTCATGATGAAGGAACTGTCTATACTGTAGGAAATTCATGCATGGGTGAGGGTCTGCATGGTTCAACTTTAGTGTGTGTGAATTATAATTGTTGTACAAGCACACATATGCGTACGTCTAGTAGTTCACCAAGGAGCTTATTTGTAGGAACTTCAAGGAGCTGATGCTTCACCAAACGTGGAATTCTGCAGAAAGTTGCTGGTTTTGTAAACATTGATACTAGTGGAAAATAATTCTTACACTCCTTTCTGGAGTTAGGACTAATTTCAAAATAATTAATTTCATCCATGATGCTTCTAGAAAATGCTACTAACATGCAGTAACTTATAATATGTTCACTTTGCAGGTGTTGAAAGCTACTTTATCTTCATTAAGAACCGAGTAAGTGCAGACTGGAAGGACCTGGCTTGGTGTCTTGGGTTTAGAAGACCAGACATAGACAACATTGACACCAAACACCGGGATGACAAGTCCCGATGTATGGACCTGTTGCAGGAATGGCACAAGCTGAAAGGAAACGCTGCCACCATACATGTGCTGATGGAGGCCCTACAAGATGCAGAACTACAACATGTGGTGGACAGTCTGAAGGACAAATATAATGGTATGACTAAACATATAATATTATGAGTCTTTTAATTTTTTAAATGAAATTTACTTTCAGTTGTAATGACTGTTAATCAAAAATCAATTTTTTTCCATACTCAGGTATTTTGACTAAGTGTGTTGTCTAGATGTAGTAGATCTGTACATTATTATTTGCAACTGTAGTAAGTCTGTATTTAATTTGCTTAAACCTTGCTCAACAGAGTTAAAAGAAGAGCAAAGCTCATCAGCAAGTGGCCCATTCCCAATGATGGAGGCATCTAAAGGTACATTTTGCTGTTAATAGTTGCATAAAAGGTAGTAAAATATCAAGGCCATGCTAACTAAGATGCCCTATATACATGTATACAAAAAATCCTGGTGAGAACACTGATAATGGTAGTATGAGACTACTCATAATTAAAAATTGAATCTAATCAAGAACGTGAAATTTGATATAGGACAGTCACTGTACGTATGCTTTCCTTGATCAGAATTTGAAAGTAAAAGTCTCTAGGCTCAGATCTTAAGTTTCATTGGACAGGGATCAAGTTTTTATCTTTTTAAAAAGTTCTGTTCCATTTACCATTTTCTGTCTAGTTCCAATACAGGGACAGGTGCAAACAGCCAGAGAGGAGACAGATCAAGTCCTGGTTCTTAGTCTGACAGGGGAGATAACCAGGCTGACACAAGAGAAGAAGAAAGCACAAAAGCAACAAAAGTTGGAAATCCAGCAGTTACAGGAGTACGGCAAGGCCAGAGAAGCAGAAATTAAAGAACTGAAAGCTGAAATCACAAAACTGTCCAATCAACTGGCAGAAATTCCTGAGCTTCGAGATGAAGTGAGAAAGTTAAGAGACAAAGATGGAGCATCACAAAAACTTCTATCAGGACAGAGGCAAGAGATGCAGCAGTTGAAGGACTGTCTGTCTTATCAAAACAAGGAATGAGGCCATAGAAGAGAAGGACCTGGCTCTAAGAGAGAAGGACCGGGCTCTAAGAGTAAAGGACATGGCTCTAAGAGAGAAGGACATGGCTCTAAGAGAGAAGTGATAGGGCTCTAGAAGAGAAGGACTGGGCCCTGAGCCAGGCTCAAGAGAAGGCTCAGAAGCCCATACAATTGCAAGAGATGAAAGATGCCCTGGTGAAGGTTGAAGAAGAGGACCTGCAGCAAGAGAAGCAGGTCAAGAAAGAGGAGAGGAAGGAGGAGGAGGACACTGCATCAAAGCAGAAGGTCAAAGCATCTAGTAAAACTAGAAAAAGAGAAGTCTTGAGTCCTTCTCTTCCTAACAGTTTTCCAGGCTGCACCTGAGGCAACTACTTAGTAATAACAGGTCACCTGAACACGAGTTAGCACCAAAACTGTCATTCTCTTCAGACCCTATATAATACTCTTGCCTCAACATTGTGTTTTTTTTAATTGATAAACAAAAAATTGTCTTGAGCTTTTCTAACGGATAGAATTTGAGATACATTACATTGAACGCAACAGGAAATGGCTTTATTACCTTAAAGGGGCACACCGAAGCTGCAAACCACAGGTCTAGCAACCATATCTTCCATCTCACTAGTCACAGACTGTAGTATTTAGTAATACAGGTATCCTGTATTTGACTATACTGCTGCAAGGGACTACATTTGTAACTACGGAGCTTGATTACAAAATATTTATTAAACTAGAGTTCGGCGACTTCATATCTCCATTAAATATTCAAGCTTTTTAAAATTTATGCAAAGGACTTGCACATTTTCATGATTCATGCATGGTGATGTTCATCATTGACTAACATACACATGTCAAGTTTAAATTTCCCATCATTAATCATTGAGCAAATATAATTGCAATTTTCGCATATATTATGCAAATCAGTTCTTAATTAGCATATTTTGCATCTGCTTATGTTCCATCTATCATAATTTACATTTGTTACATTTATTGAAGTTAAGTTATTGAAATAATGGAATTATACAATTTCCTCATTAATTATGCAAATAGTGTCCTCATTTGCATAACATGTATATCATTTTTAACATCTTTGCCTTAGCTAGCTGCATGCCTAAAATGATGGCAATCCATCATTCCTCTCTGCAGTTATCCTCTTTGGAATGTCTTGACAAAAATATCCCTGCAGTTTCAAATTAGATGTTAGGAGGCTGAATCTTGGCCCACTATGTCATGACACTGAAAGCTGTCTACCACTAAATTGTCAAGACCATATCATTTCCGGGACAGGAGATACATTGAAAAGACTGCAACGATAGAATATTCTCATTAATTATGCAAATTTACTCTAATTTTGCATGATTAGCATTTTATCTTGTACAACATTGTCTAAGGTACCTAACATACCGAAAATCGTGAAAATCCGTTGTTCCCTTCTTGAGTTATCCGCTTCAGAATTTTTTGACAAAAATGCCCGATATCCGAAACCTAGTCGCTGGGGGGGGGGGGGGGGCAACTTATGTCATTTATTCCTGAGCACAAGAGCTATCTAAATCCCCAGAATTCGTGACCATAGCTTGTTCAGAGCACGAGATAGCAAAACTGGAAGTTGCGCTGCTGTACCAAGGGAAGTCGCTAGGGGGCCCAAAATCTAATCACTTCCAGCTTTCATCACACCCCACCACCACACCAAGTATGAAAGCAATCCACCTAGCCGTTCTTGAGTTATCTTGTTCACAGACACACACACACACACACACAAACGCTACTGAAAATATAACCTCCATGACATTTCATGGAGGTAATAAAATTACTGTGTCTCATAACAATATTTCTAACTTGAATTAAACACAAAACTACAGTATGAAATAAAGCCCCTGCGTGTGACAGAGGTGCTTTGTATGACTGTTACAGTGTTAATTCTCTTCTATTAGTATCTATAAAAAATCACCATGAACTCTCAACCCCTTTCTGCATTTTGTTGTTCTCTTTAAAAGTCTGAATGACAGTGAATGACATCTGCCCCTGCATGAAAGAAGAAAAGCTGCTAAAGGCCCACGACCATCCAACCGTAAACCACATACTTTATATCCATGTAAATTTTAAACGTTCCAGTTGTACCTAACGGCAGGCCATGAAGTTGTTTATGTTCCGCCCAGCAGGGGCAGATTAGTGCTCCTCCCAAGTGTCTTTGTAACTGCATATGAATGGCCGGGACAGCCGCGACAGGGAAAAACTGTAACGTGACGCGCACGCGACAGTAATGCGTTCCTATCGCGTTTGCGTTTGTCAGAGTTGAATACTATGTCGCAATCAGTACTGTATGATAGGGAGGACTTTAAGAGTCCTCCCAGTTTCATAGTGGCTGCCAAAAAATGTCCTTGCAGACTTAATGGTACTGAGCTTATGATTTTCTGATATGTTAGGCCAGCTTAATATAAATCAATATTATAAAATAATGATTATTACAGTAACTTTAATCTAAAGAATAACATGTCTTTATCAGCTTTTCACGATGATCATTTAGTTATTGACTTAGTACAACAGATCACATGGTCACGTGCCCAGCCGTGCAATGCTGTACAATGTATTGAATGATTTACATAAACTCGTGTTTCAGATCAAACGACAGTCGAATTGTGTTGTTTTTGAATCACATCCATATCTGGCATATGTTGAATATAATAAACAAACCTGCAAGTGCAGCAGCTGATAAAATGAGCCATATATTTTGCAAATATCTTTCACATTTCATATGATAGATAACATTTCAAGGTCTTTTAATTTAGTAACATAATTTTTTTCCACCAAGTTAAATTACACAAATTATTATACCAAACGATGAGTAATCCATAAATTCGTCACATTTCCAAGAAATAAGATGGACAACTCACACTTCAAGGCGTAACAATAAAGATTAACAGAAATACTATATGTTTTATGACTGTCTACTAACTGAAAATTCAAATTACTGTGATCGTTACTGTGCAAGAAACACCCAATAACATTAATGAGATGCAAGAGAAGGAAGTCAAAAACATCTATCACACACAATTGAACTGCGACCTAACTTGCTAGACGCTGAAAGTCAGTCTTTCTTTCTAGTTGGCATTTGAAAGGAAACATCATCGAACATTTTGCCAAACTTAATATCTTCAAAGATTTCATGGTATGAGGAACTTGGCTCAAACAGCTCTTATCACACTTTACCCTAGGGTTGTTTTTCAGCCCCTCACATACTTATTTTCAAACAATTACAGGAAAGGTATTCAAATAAAGCACTTAGTCAAGTTAACAGTATTAAGCCACCATGTCAAGAACAAGAAGCAAATGTATACCACAAAACAAGAAGACTTATAGTTTTCACACAAGTCATGTATGATCCTCTACCATGCAGAAATAGAATGCACCCAGACAATCAAAGACAAGAACATAGTTACATGTGTGTAGTATTACCAGCCTACTTCAGGCAAGGCCTCTATTAACACTACGTGACCTTGACTGGCCTTACAACAGGAACAATGGCCCAGCATGCCAGGTACAACAGGTGAAACCACTGTATTTGGAGGGGGTTAAAACAATCTTTTTCTTTAGTCTAAGTTGTGTCACCTCAGTTTTAAAGCATTCAGGCTATTATCATAACATAATAAACACCTGTTTTTATAACCATGTTTGGATTACAAGGCTTAAAAACTTTGACCCTCCCTCAGCTCAAGTTGTTGTGTTCCTTTACTCAGGTGTATTCATACCTGCCAGGTGTAATGGATCATGCACAGGTGTTCAGTAAGGAGTCTATGATTGGTGCAAACTGTTGAAAGGTCTTTGTCACAAAATGGAACTTTCCAGTTATTCTTTGATGCATGTTTGGTGAATATGACAGAATTGATAAACTAAGTTCAAGTATGAAAAAGGATCATGCTTTGTAGCCATACAACCAAACAAGACAAGACAAAAACTAAACAAGAGTAAACAAGTGCCATGAAGAAATTGACCAATGAGAAGGGCTGTAACAGCTAGGTGTCACTCCTTATGTACTTTGACCTTAAACCAGAGATGCTGCAGCCATGACTTATGCTGGTTAAGAAAAACAGTTTGCACAGTTCAAAATCTTTTGAGCGAAGGTAAGTTGTCTGTCATCTGAGTTGAGGTTCATGCGTCAAAACTTGTTATTTTTTTTTTGCATAGGTTTTTCAGTGGTAAGCTGTCAAAGGAGACGTTTCTAATCTGTACATAACAACCACCACAAACTTAAATAAAAGTTAGTTTCACTTCCTGATGTAAAGATGTTTTGTTTGTACTTTCTCAGTGTCTGTACAGCCTTTTCTGTTAACAGTGCTTTGTGAAAATCGTAATGTAATGTCAACTGTCTTATTTCCTTCCAGAGCAACTCAAGGAATATTGTGATCGTGGTGAGAGGTCTAATCAGGAAATGTGCGCAACATGTCTAGTAAACAAGGTGGGCTACAGAATATTTTATAACATTGGGGTTTGTTTTCTACGTTCATTTGCTGAGGACACTTTGTGTAAAGGTCAACAGAACAGCACAAAATGAACAATTTGCTGTGATTTAACAATTAGCCTGAGGTTAATGGCAAAAGCTTGGGCCACCCTCCCAATGACGCTCTTCCTAAAAATTTCATTGAAATTCAAATGTTCATTTCAAGGTCCACTTTAGGGTGGATAAAACATTATGAAGGAGTTACAAGGACTATTACGGACCCAGATATTGTTCTCATTTATTTTGTATTTTCATTACACTATTGTTAACAGAAGTACGTAGATATAGTTGGCATGTCAAATCATTTTGTATCATGACATTAACTGAGTCATAGGTTATTGGATTTCAATGGTCAAACTTACTAAGAGCAAACTATGGCGGAGTAGCGACCTTGGGGAGCGGAACAAAAGCGAACGGGACTGGATTCCAGGCTAACATACATATGCATGTATCTATTAAATCTCTTTCAGGAGTCGAAAAGTATTTCTACCACACCAAGGAACAGGTCAGCACCCATTGGAAGGACCTGGCTGGGTTTCTGGGGTTTACAGCATCAAGCATCACGAACATCGCTGGCAAATCTGGAGATGATACGTCTCGCTGTCTGGAACTGTTATGGGAATGGCACACGAGAAACGGAGACAATGCCACCCCACATGTGCTGATCAAGGCCCTACAAGATGCAAAGCTACAGAAGGCTGTGGACAGTCTGAAGGGCAAATATCCTGGTATGACTTCATTTACAAAAATTTATTTCTAGAAAACAATTTAAACTCAAGTCCAGTCTCATATGCTGTTACAGTATGACATGTATGTAATACTTCCAACTTAAATAAAGATGAGTCAGATTTAGATGTTTCTGGGCAGCTTGACTAATTTAGAGAATTTAGCATAATTTGCATAGACTCATAGAGCCAAAGGCTTCATAATCATCATGTCTTATATCTAAACTTATGTAACTGCATGTCATGGTTGATTTTTCAGTCTTCTACTTGTTTAGTTTAAACAATATATCATATGAATTGACTCTCTAGCCTAAGCCTAAATCACTCCAGTCTAAGATGTGGACATACGTGTCCCTAGATCCCCTCATTCACATGGCATGAATCAGTTTCAGATGCTAAGAGGCAAGAGTCTACATTTACTGGGTACAATGCATACATCATCAATAAATACAAATTAACTCTAAATGCTTGTGCTAATGTATCAACAGAGTTGAATGAAAAGCCAAAACCAACTGCAAAACGACGTCTGCCCCCTTTGGCATCAGCTGCAAGCAGCCCCCCAGGAAAAGCGAGGAGGAAAGGTAAATATTTCTGGGAATGTACTAATATTGACAGGCAAGTGCATAATATCTTAGGGTGACTAGTAAATAAACAAAAAATGTCCTAATTCAGAAGTGAAGTTTCATGACTGCAAAACTATTTGTATTTACTGTAAGTCACAGTTTAACAATCTGCATGTTAGTATGGCATTATAAAAACTAACTGAAGAACAATATTTCTTATCCTCCACAGAAATGCCAAGTCCAATGTTAATGGCAATCTCAGAAACTTCACCTACTTCAGACAGTCATACCCCATTATCCGAGGAACATACCCAGAATCCAATACTTCTGGCCAGTTTGAAACGGAAGCTAGCAAATGAAGAACTGTCCATGGAGGAAAGGCTGAAAATTTGGAAAATCAAAATGAAACTAAAGAAAATGGACCTTGATACTGTCTACAAGTACCAAGAAAAGGAGATCAAAGCACTAAAGGAAGCTCGAACACTTCTGTCACCAGAAAGCTTAGAGACAAAGTATAATGAAATCAAGGCCAAAGTTGAGGAAGAAAGGGCTAGAGTTGTGTGTGTGTACAAAGATTGTCTAATTTTGTTCCTGGACTTTGAGACAAAATCTGATTTTGAGCATTTCTGGGGTTCTTACACAAGTGGTAGGCTATCGGACACCCTGTCTCAGGTGACTATCACTGATGAGATGGCGCGAGTGGAGAATGGGGACAAGTTGGTGCATGTGGTGAGGACAGCGGTTCTCAAAGAGGACTACAGGGCATGGAGGAACTTCTTCAGAACAGGTTAGACGGTCATTCCATGATTGAACAATGGTGTTACTGATTTAAAAACTGTCCCTCCTGCACAGCAGATAGTGCATGGGGTGGAGACTGTCTACTTTGCTTAAATACTCTCCTGGTGCTACTTGTCTTTCTAAGTTATTTGTGATTCCATTCAAGACTAGACGGTACTGCAGTGAGATTCAGCCTCTATATATCTGTGGCCAATGCAAGTTTATTATATCTATATCTTTGACTGACATTTGTGATGAACTTCATATCATGAGCACAATTAAATTTTCACTTTGCTAGCTTCCATAGCAGGCACTATTAGTTTCCCGATGCCATATCAGATTTTCATTTCACTCTAGATCTGTTTCCATTGCACACAATTTTATGTTAAACCAATTGTACACACATATTGCAATAGAACTGCTGCCAGAAACAAAGCCAGAGTCCTAGAGCCTGCTATTGAGGATTATAGCCCAATATAGAACTATGCAGTTAGGCAGTAAGTAGCTAGAAGGTAAATGGACTATACCATTGTGCCAACCTGCATTATGTTCTGAGCTTAATTTAAATGTTCTGCATTTCTTATGAATAGGACTGGACCGTACTTCTTCTGCTGACAACCTGCCACCCCCTGCCAGACATGTGGAACGTTCCAGTCTGAGCGGCCTTGACCTTGCCATGGTCCCCAAAGAGGAGCAGGCCTGTACAGATGGGACTGGTGACATCGACTCCACACTGCAGTTAACAGTCAGAGAAGTACAGACAGTTTTGCAAACTTGTAGGATAAAACAGGAAAAAGTTCATCTTCAGACCATGCAGGGACATCTAGAGACAGCCCAACAGGGAACAGATGCCTTGATGAGGGAAGTAAAGTTGCTGAAAGAGAAAAACGATAAAGCTGAGAAAATCCTACTTGAACAGAAGGTAGAAATGAATGAGAAAATACAGAACCTTCAGGAGACCAACAAGAAATTGGAGACCAGAATAGAGGAACTGCTGACTGCCAAACAGCCAGTGGAAAGTGGAAGTCAGCAAAAACATTCAGGGACAGGGCATATCACTTCTGTTTATCCACTGAACCTACCAGCCCCTAGCAGACAGGTGGAGCATTCAAGCCTGCAAGGTCTAGACCAGGCTGTGGTCAAAGATTGTCCTCCTACTACGCACGGACAAAGGATCCTTCAGGAGTTTTTCTCATGCAGCATCTGCAAGAAGCCTTTCAGAACTCCTAAGATCCTGTCATGTCGCCACTCCTTTTGTCAGGAGTGTTTGGAAGTTCATCATAAACAATGGTTAGAAACATGTGACAGGGCGGAAAGGCCAGACCAGTTCAGGTGCCCAGACTGTGACCATCCTGTGACTCTGCCCACAAAGGGGATAATTGGACTTCCTACGAACCATCCTACCGCCAAACTCTCTGAGGAATTTTACAAGGAAATCTCACTGACACCTGCAGATACAAGCAGCTTGAACAGGTGCTGCTTTCACCCCAATGAAGAGATCACGCTCTACTGCCTGCAGTGCAAGGTACCAATCTGTGGTGAGTGCTTAAGAGATGCTCATTCTGGGCACAAAGCAAAGGGTGTTGACCAGGTGGCAAAACAAATTAAGGAAAACATCATGACAGAGCTCGACGCTGGGAGGCGGAAGATGGAAGCCATTTCATCTTCCCTGCAAGAGATCCAGCAACTGCAGAAAAAGCTCATGGACAACATGGTACAAAGCCACAAGGAGATAATCAATGCTTATGAGGAGCAGGTGAAGAAGATTCAAGATCAGCGTGACAAACTGTTGGCTACTGTGGAGAGAAGTTTCTTGAAAAACATTGCTGCCTTGGAGGAACAGAAAGATCAGGTGATGACTCAGGCCGTTGAACTGTCTAGGGTTTGTGAAAGAACAGAACAGCGCATGGAACAAGAACAGGTGGTGTGGCTTTTACAGGACTTAAACTTGGCACAAACACTCAATGAAAAGTTGAAGAGCACTGAAACTGAAATATGTGAGACTTCCTTATGTACCTTTGAAGCAGATTTGGTAACTGGTGCTTTACCAGAGCTAGGTGAGGTAAAATCACAACCAGTTGGGTCAAATGTGCGGCAGGCATGGAGGAGGAAAGTTAGGTTTGGGGGAAAGGGATCAGCCAGGCGCACATTTTACAGTCCTACAGGGGTAGCTGTCTCACAAGACAATGAGGTTTACATTGCTGATCGACATAACAAAAGAATTCAAGTGTTCTCTGTCGATGGTGCTTACATCAGACAGTTCACAACAACTCTGCCAGGGGGACAAACACTTACTGATGACGTACCAACTGATGTTGCTAGAGATAAAAATGGCAACCTGTGGGTGGTGAGTAGGACAACTTTAGTGCGATATTCAAGGGAAGGCACCTGTTTGGGCAAGACAGATCTTCCAGCTATTAGCTACATGTACCTTCGAGGAATTGCTTTAACTATGGAAACACAACATGTGATTGTCACAGAATATGATGGGATGCAGAATGGTCGACTCCGACTGTTTAATCAAGATGGTTCTTTGGTTTGTACATATGATTCAGGTCATCGCTTAGTACAGAGGCCTTGGAGACCACGATGTGTCACTGTAGGAAATGTTTCGAGTGTTGGGTATCTAAGTCCTATATTAGCTTATCAAGAACTCAGCCAAACCAGTCGATTACTATTTGTGAGCCGTGTTTATTCAACCTATGCTAAACTCGTGTAACATATAATACAATGTGTTTCACTTAGGACTACAGCAAGTTACAGTTACAGTTACAGGTCTAGGATAATGATACAGAGAGCTAAGTATATTTACAGAGAGAGTTGGTCTAACTTACTAACTAGTCCACAATCCAACAGAGGGACGAAGCCCTACTTAAACAACCTCACCTGAGTCCTTGGGGCGCCGACTCACTAAATCTCTTCATACACTCTCTAAGGTTAACTAGCATGACAATAGGTTGTATAACTCCGCCCATCACAGGTAAGCTGGTTGGATGCTGTCGGCATCCAGCCAATCAGGGATTGCCTAATATGCTAATGTAAGCTCCTCCCATATGGTCTAGTGGTTAGGATTTGGCGCTCTCACCGCCAAGGCCCGGGTTCGATTCCCGGTGTGGGAACCAATATAACGATTCGGGTTGTTTGGTATCTAAGTCCTATATTAACTTATCAGGAACTCAGCCAAACCAGTCGATTACTATTTGTGAGCCGTGTTTATTCAACCTATGCTAAACTCAAGTAACATATAATACAATGTGTTTCACTTAGGACTACAACAAGTTACAGTTACAGTTACAGGTCTAGGATAATGATACAGAGAGCTAAGTATATTTACAGAGAGAGTTTGTCAAACTTACTAACTAGTACACAATCCAACAGAGGGACGAAGCCCTACTTAAACAACCTCACCTGAGTCCTTGGGGCACCGACTGACTAAATCTCTTCATACAATCTCTAAGGTTAACTAGCATGACAATAGGTTGTATAACTCCGCCCATCACAGGTAAGCTGGTTGGATGCTGTCGGCATCCAGCCAATCAGGGATTACCTAATATGCTAATGTAAGCTCCTCCTCATATGGTCTAGACAGTCATTACCTAATTATCTCATATGTCAAAGGTCATGGCCGTTACACTACCTCCCCCTCACCGAACATTTGTCCTCAAATGTTAAGATACCATAACATCACAAGGGAGGTGTAACAAAAATACAACAGGTTGATATAAAATAACAAAAGTGGGTACCATCAGTCATATATCATTATCTAGCTCTCTGTGACCAATCAGACTGCTCTCACCAGCCATTGGTCGCTCACATTCCGCATATGGTCCATACAATACAAAAATTTCAGCATAGTACAGATATTCGCATTATCTTTATCTCTGTGACCAATCAGACTGCTCTCACCAGCCATTGGCCACTCACATTCCGCATATGGTCAATACAATACAAAAGTTCAGCATCATACAGATATACATATACATAAGCAATACATACGCAATACATCAGCAATACATAAGCAATTATCATGTGACACAACATTGGTTTTATTACACTGTGTCTGATACAGACAAAAATTTACATGTGTGCTTCGCAAGAGACAAAATTCCAACGTGTACGGTGGTGACAGGTGCATAGCAGACGACAAGGCGGCCAGACACACCAGAAGCAGAGAAAGCATGCAGAATCCCATGTATACTACCTGGTCAATCACTTAAACTTGTCCGTCATTACCCGAATAAACACCTAAGTAGCCTTAACACATACTCACTGGTATGGGGAGAGATTTACTGCTAATCACCTTTGAGATTACATACTCAAATCCCCATCCAATTCCTCGAGAGATGGACACGCAGCACGCAGACGACACCAGCAGGAGACTTGAGCTCGCTTACCTTGGCTACGGCGTGAAAACAGAAAACGTGTATACCTACCCATCCTCTCATCTCAGCTCCGGAGTTCCATCCGTACTTATTACTAAAGAAAATCTTCATAACTTTAACCTTAACTTCCGGGGGACCTAGCCACGGTGATTTACAGGCAAAACAGGAACCAACACACAATATACAACAACCCATGCACCAGCACACCCAGCCGAAAGATTTGCACCATCAGAACCGCAAGACACGAAGTGGTCTGTCTTTGCTCAGCACAACTTAACAATAACACACTATGTTAAATCTATGTAATCCGAGTCGGAGTCCAACGCGAAGTCCTCCAGGTACGACGGTCTGCGGCGATGTCGTCGTGGTCTCGGGACGTCAGCAGCATGGCTTGTCGAAGGCCTCTCCTCTTCGCTGTCACTGGAGACGTCCGGATTCACAGCTGGTCGTCTCTCCCTCGGCGGAACAAGTGTCTTCGGGACGGTCGCCTCGTCCTGGTCATCTTCATCGCCAGACTGCTGGTCGGAACCTGAAACGGAAGCAGAACAAGTGCCCTGGGAGGACTCTTCCCCGGACGTCACTGGATCCTCTGAAAGGGAAGGTTCTCGGCGCCGGTTACGGTTAGGGCGGGCAGGCCGACGGGGTCGGTCATTCCGCGGATTGTAATCCGGGTCGTCCTGGGTGGGAGAGAAGGGTATCATGTTCTCAAAACTCACACATACTACCTTCTGCTGTGCCCTCTCTCTCATGCCACGCACTTCGTAGACCTGATCGCTAATGCGGCGCAAGACCTCAAATGGGCCTTTAGTCTTTGGCGCCAATTTCCGCGCAAGCCCCGTTGGTACCTGTTTGTTCAGAATGAAGACGGTGTCGCCAATGTCATAGGGCTTGCCATGAATTTTCTTGTCATAGAGCTCCTTCTGTCTACATTGCTGTTGCTGTGTCTTCTCCTGTACAAGCTTGAACACAGACGGTAGGCGGTTCCGTAATACCTCCACGTGTTCATGAACCTCACCGACGTTAGTAGGGATGCGCGCCATTAGATGAATGGGAAGACGTGCCTCGCGACCGTGCATCAGGAAGTAGGGCGAGAACCCGGTTGTCGCGTGACAACTTGTATTATACGCGTACTTGACCGCGGGCAAGTGCTCATCCCAGTCGCGCTGGGTGGGCGACACGTAGGCGCGCAAGATATTTCCCATTGTCCTGTTGAAGCGCTCAACAAGACCGTCTGACTGGGGATGATACGGCGTCGTCCGAGTCTTATGAATTTGCATTAGCCGACAAAGGTCCTTCACCAACACAGAATCGAAATTCCTGCCTTGATCTGTGTGTAGAGACTGTGGAGGACCGTGGACGCAGATCCAACCTTTGTAGAAACATTTGGCTACAGACTCTGCCGTTTCATTCTCCATAGGGAAAATCTCAACCCACTTCGTGAAATAGTCTGTCGCGACCAAAATGTATTTATTTCCAGCACGCGACTTAGGAAGGGGGCCGACTATGTCCATGGCGACTCGGTGGTTTGGGAAACCGACTGCGCTAGGCTGCATGGGGGCTCTCTGTTTACGCCTGCCGCTCTTGGTCCGTATGCAGGTCTCACAACCTGACACGTGGGCAGTCACGTCGTGACGCATGCCGGGCCAGTAGAAAGCAGACCTAAGTTTATTAAGGGTCTTCTCTACGCCTAAGTGACCACCAAGCGGTTCGTCATGGACCATCTTAAGCACGCGAGGGACGAGCGTCCTTGGGAGCAGCAGTTGGAGCTGGGGTCCCAGGCCATCTTTCCTATCACAATTTCTGTACAGGACGCCGTCCCAGAATTCTAGACATGGCCAATCAGAATAGAGCGTGCGTTGTTCCCGAGTGAGCCTTTGGAGGCCGAGATTATCGGGTTTAGTGCCTCTTTGCATGTCCAATACGAGGCAAGCCAAAGTCGGGTCAGCACGCTGGGCTCGTCTAATCTCATTTTGAGACAAGGCAGGGATCGGGTTGAGCCCATCTGGATCAGCCTGCCGAGCTGCGAAAACCCTAACTGGCTCACTGTCCTCCGAGTCGCTTTTCTTGCACTGGGAACAGGGCCCTCTACTTAAACCGTCAGCGTTGCCATGGCTGGCTCCCGGCCTGTGCTCGATGTGGAACTTGTACGTGGCCAAACGCAATAACCAGCGCGCGTATTGACTTGATGGGTTTTTCATCTTCATCAAGTACTGTAGTGCGCTGTGATCTGTTCGCAACAAGAACTCATCATCGCCTTGCAAGTAGCACTCATGCTTTGTGATAAATTCTACCGCTGCTAGCATTTCGCGTCTATGCACGCAGTAGCGCTGCTCAACAGGCGTTAGAGAACGGCTGTAATATGCGATTACCCTCTCAAGACCGTCCTGCTTTTGGCTCAGCACTCCTCCAATACCGACATCAGATGCATCTGTGTCAACAATGAAGGGCTTTGAGAAGTCAGGATAGGCCAGGATAGGCAGATTCACGGGAATTGGAAGGATTCCCGTGAGGAAATAGCACCATACAGGGGGAGAGATTCCCGTCGCGGGAATCTCTCCACGGGGAAGCGCTGGTTCCCGTGGCGGGAATCTCTCCACCGGGAAGCAACGGGTCCCGGACGGGGACTCACAATGTACCTACATTACAGGCACGGGAATTTCACCTTCAAGCCGGCACTTGTCCGTACGGGAATTTCACCTGTGGAGGCTGGGCGATTTCCGCACGGGGCCGACATAATTTTCAATTTTCTATCAAGTTACCGGGCATTTTAATTGGTTCTAAATCGTATGATGTTACTTCATTTGTCAGTGCATTTATCAGTGAATATCCTTGTAACATTTTCTCACAACTGCACTGTTGTGGCGACATGATTTTGCAAAAAGATTTTGCAAACGAACCACACGTTTTACTTACATAGTTCTGTTAACGCAAGGAGCTCCTTGGTTAACGTTATGTTTACAAATCACATCATGAGGTGTTTTTTTTCTACTCAACAGGCGCTGAGAAAATCGTCGGTTACGCAGAAAGTAAAGGAGTAAACTTATGTAGCCACGTTCAAGCTATGTGCGGTATAAATGCCTCCATGCGTACAATGAGCTTTTGAAAAGCTCCTTGATGCGTACGATTTCCAATTTGTATTGCCGATAAATGGCGAAACGTAAAACACCACGAAAACAGCCTTTGATTTGGTTGAACATGAAAATAATCGTAACTAATGCGTGGATAAATTGTTGATGTCCATAGTTGCGATCTTTTGCCTGACGATGCCCGCAGATTATAGGGAAATTTTGCAAAGCCGCGGGTAGAAAAAAAGGTACACAAACAAAATGGCGGCGGTAGCGTGGTTTGGTTGAGTTTGTTAGCAGTATCCCATAATTCCATACTGTAAATTTTGGCGTCATATAAACGCTGTGTTTTATGCGACTGCCTGATCTACTCGACAGTCCGGCATATAGAGCCGGTAACGCCCGGAAAGGAGGGAATATATCGGAAGGGGCGAATATAGAATTGAGCAAGAAAGCACAGTCACGACACGGAACTTCATTCACAAAACTTTATTCAGACATTACAAGGACGTTATATCAGATATATTGGACAATAAAAATACAAATTACTTTTGGGCTATCTTATTACCTGGATGTCTAACCTTCATCGAGATATCCAATATCTTTTCAAAGTGTATATTTTTTAGACTTATACCTCCTTCTAGTCACCTTTCTTATAAAACACTACCCATGTACCAGTTCAAAGTGAGAAAATATAATGTTTGGTGCATTTCCTACAAGGCACACAAATACTAGTATTTCCTTCTACCGACAACTGATGCTAGACCGGCATGCATTGTATGACACGAGGTGGTGCTGTCAAAATTGATTGATTTTGTCGTCGGCGCGGCACATATGATACTAGATCAAAGGACCGCCGCCCAGTACAACTTGGATGTAGCGAACTTCTGACGTTCTGTACTGGGATTCCCACGATTTAGGGGACGTTCTAATGGTAACAGCTGTGGGAGAATCGTATTAAGAAATATCAAATAAACTTTTTTTCTCAAAAGACTAGTAATTTGGCCAGCTTCCTGTGAATATGTTGCAACATTTAACAACCGCATGAAATATTTAAATTGACATTGTTTTAATACTTCAATAAACTAATTGTGAGACGTTTATCCCCTAAAATAAGACCTTTCCAATTTTTACCGGCCACGCTCAGTTCTATTTTACTATTTCTAGATAAGTTGGTATTCCTTCGTTAGCAATCGCTAGCTGTGTAGCTAGGAATTTGGGTTTCATCCGCTGGCTGGTCGTCAAGGGTGCAACTCGGCATGAAGACCTACCTGTTGCTGGCGGAGCTCTTGCAGTCTTGGGTCGGGACATCACAATCTTGATCTTGATTGGGTACTGGACAACGCCCCTCAGTTGGGGCAAAGCGTCCTGTACAGTCGGGCAGTCGACCGACGCAACTATACTCTCACATTCAACTTTAATTAACCTTTTTGTTAAATCTCTGCGTATCTGTTCAAGTTCTGTTGGCTTAAATAATATTACTTCTAATTCTACTATGTAGTTAGAAAGTTGGCTATAAAATAAAGTAAGATTCGAGTTTTCATCCGCCGGTATCCTGGACACTTGTCGAGGGTGCGACTCAGCCAAGAAGACCTCCCTGCACCTGAGGAACACTTTGGTCGGAACATCGCCATCGGACGTACCTGGTCCTTGGGCAGACGACCGACGCAACCATACTCCAAGGCATAATCAACCTTGCAGCGATCCTTGATTGTGACGTATTGGTTTGAAAACACACACAGATATAAGGCATAAGACGGTAAGTATTTAACCAAAGCATTAATCACTGTTCTTGGTTCTACAATAACGTTATTGATATCAAAGGCGACTTGGTAGTATGTGTAACGTTACCGACAAGTTGCAATGTAGTCCTGATTGCTTATTACTAACAAACAAGTCGCATTACTTCTACAATGTAACGTTTTTAATAAGTTTGACTACAACTGTTCTGGAGGTTCACTCTTTAGCCTGGTTGGGCAGTTTGTCAACAACATTATTTATATACACACAACATTACAACATATCGTTGCCTTTGGAACATGAATGAAATGTAAGTTTATACCTTTGCTGTGCATGCTGGGATAGTCGGCCCTGTCGGACCCGGCCATCTTGGAGCCGGGGTCGCAAATCATTCGCCGACTTACCTCTCCCGAAAAGCGCATTTTCCCCGGTATATATCAAAACTTAACCCTTTCTTGAAGATTTAGACATTGAACAGTGTTAGTAGAGAGACATGAGAAACAAGAACGTGTTAGGGGAAAGGATCTGTATCGCCAAGGAAGGGAACGAAGTTGCAACTTTAGAAGAAGCGAACGCCGAACTATGTGCACACATTTTAGTGCTAGCGCTGTGCTTTTGCCTAGAAATTCTCAGACAGACGTCATGTGTATATAGTAATGTGCACTTACGGTCATCGACATGTATGTCAAATGTAAGGTCTTATGCATGTGTATATTGTTGTTTTCTTTTGTATCCATTAAAAATGTACCGTAGTATGTATATTTGCCATGTTACCGATTTGCCGACGGTACTGTAGATTTTCAGTTTTGTATGTCTTTCTTATGTTTTTGTGTAAGTCTATGCTAGGTGACACTGTTTCGTTGTCGTAGGTAATGAACATCAGACAAAATGGTTTTACTTGGCCTGTTGACGCTTTTGTCTATCCTTTTATTTTGTATTTTTTAAATCTCTTTTTCATTTTTGGTGCAGATTTGGCGCATGAAGGTGAAGCATGTAGACTAGTGTCTTACCGAACTATTCCAACATGTTTTACATATGTTTGACATTTGCATAGGATCATGTATATTGTTCAACCAGTTTTTCTTGATAGATGTGAAAATCTTTTTCTTTTAATCTTGTGATTCCCGTGGCGGGAACCCGGTGATCTTTTTCTTTTAATCTTTTTCCGACAAGTTTATGTATCTTGTTGTGTGTTTTTATTTAGGTGCTTACCGAGGTGTAGATATCCACATGTGTGTTTATGTGCTACACTTACTTTTTCTAAGGCAGACGTCATGTGTATATAGTAATGCCGTACCAACGGTCACCGACATGAATGTCTTATGTGATGTGTATGTCTTTTTTTTTTGTTCATTGAAAATTACCGTAATATGTAAATTTGACATTGTACCGATTTGCCGGTATTTTCACATACATGCATTTGCACTTGTGTAAGCCTATGCTAAGTCAGTAACTTTTAACCTCCTTGACCTCCTTGGTGACACTGTATCGTTGTTGTTGGTAGCGCTTGGTGTCTTTGAGGTTATGAATATGTAATGAGGACACCATGACCCCATGAATGTGACCCTTGACCTATGAATATGTAATTAGGCAGCGTGGGTTTGGATTTTGATGCAGTGCGATTACGTGGGTGCTGGGCCGGTGTTTACTATTAAAGTTTCAGGGTACTAGTTACTAAGTAGTTTAGCGTACGCCGATGTAAACAACATTTGAAGTTGTCAACATCAAGTTCTGAAGATCCATATCGAGTCTGCCCCATCCAAAGGTGAGTCGTTGTTTGTTTCTTTTTGCATTCTCGGTAACAAAGTTGCTGTGATGTTTGGAACGCGATCTTATTGTATTTCGTTTTACTATACCTTTATCTGTGTAGCTGTAAGTTAAAAAATATTGATGATTTGTGCGGGTGATTGCTTTCACAGTGCACCATAATATATCAAGGTTCTTGGATATACATGTATTTCAATTTTCTTTGAAAGGTTTGATTCCAAGGAGGTTGAACCCTCCATGTTTGATGCCATATGTCCCCGAGAGAACGCTTGCGCGCAAAGTCGCCCGGCAGCCCACTAGCGAAAATCCATACTGCGAATGTTTATGACAGTGGTACGTTGTCTATTTCAACGTTCTTTGAAATATCTAAACGTTGCGCGAAATATTTCAATTTTCTTTGAAAGTTTTGATTTGAACTATCCCGGCGAGAACGTCGGTGCCGTCGGGTGAAATTCCCGTCGGACGGTCCGGGAACATTCGCTCCCGGTGGAGAGATTCCCATCTCAAGGACGTCGGGAACCAGCGCTCTCCCGTGGAGAGATTCCCGTGGCGGGCACCCGCGCTTCCCCGTGGACAGTTTCCCGTACGGGAAATGCACCGTATAGTCGGTGCATTTCCCGTACGGGAAACTGTCCAATTCCCGTGACTCTGCTTACATGACTGTAGATGGGAAAGGAAACATTCTGGTCACTGACACAAACAATCATTGTGTCCATGTCTTGGACAGAGAGGGAAACTGTCTGTTTAAGTTTGGAAGTGAGGGATTGGATGAAAGTCAGTTGAGAATGCCACGGGGAATTTGTGTTGATATGATGGGAAACATTATTGTAGTTGACTGTGGAAATAGTTGTGTGAAAATGTTTGACAGCACGGGCAGATATATGTGCTGCATTGGATATGGTATGAAGGATCCCAGGTGTGTTGCTATGACACCAGGTGGGGATGTGGTAGTGACAGATATTGGTGATGAGACTGTATCAGTCTGGACACAGAGTTAAGTCCTGAACCATACAATGTACATGAATGTACATGTACATGCAGAGAAAGGTCACACAGTGACTATACACGAAATATACTCTTGTCAAAAATTGGAAATGTTTTTGCAAAGTTTACATCATGAAATTCAAAGCTATTTCAGACAATTGTTTTCGTTAGCTGCTTTGTGGAGCACTATCATAAATGAATTTACTGGAAGTGTGATACAATATACATTTTTTTGTAGTTACCGGTAGGGGTCATAATCATTAGTATTTTACTAACAATTGAATTGGTCTACATTGTTCTTTTGCTAATTAGCACACTTTTGTATCTAAGACAGTATCTAAGATCATAGTTTTATTCATTAAATAAATTAAATATATTGACAGTGCAAGACATTGTAGTGTTACGATGAGGTGTAGACGATAGTGGGAATGCTGTGACTAAGTTTTCATCCATCTTCGGGTACTTATTAAGGGACACCTTTAGGGATCAATTTTCTTCTATCAGCCCTGGGAAAGATATTCATTCTTTGTCTCATCAAATACTTAGGCATCGCCTTGGGATCACTTTCAGACTTTCAAAAGTTTAAAAAGTCTAATATACTTTAATCAAGAAAATACAGTACCACATTTAATCATCATCTTGCAATATGATATCTTCATACAGTTACCGTACATTGTTTTTATTCTAACCCCCAAGCCTCGACTAATAATAGCTTTCACTGTTTCCTTCATAACATTACTTTGCTTTGAAATTCTCTATTTATTCATACTCATGATCAGATATTACTTAGAAGCCTCTAATTACTAGACTAAGTCTAAGACTAAAGTTGATTGACTTCATGTTATGATGCCTTATTTTATCATACAGTTACTCTTAGACCACGGGTATGGGTAGTTCTTTTGCTTTGCTCAACTTTGGACTTCACACCCCCTGATAATGTGACTGACCAACAGAGATATTTAGAATACAACACGGTGTATCCATATTACCCGAGGTACCAGCCTGACCATGGGTGGGCTGAAACCGAGGGTCATACAGATTACACCGCGTTGTATTTCATTCATGTCATACCCGCACGTTGGAAAATACTGATTTAATTGTCAGAAACTGTTCATAAAACAAGCTTAGGATAAAATTTGACATATTGTTTCAGACTGTGCCAACAACTTCATTCTTTAAGACTGTTATTACCCCAAGAAAAATTTGAACAAAAGAACTCTGTTCGCTTGCAGTGAAGTGCGTGGAGTGTGTTAACGCTTTTCATACGTGCATAAGTTTTACAGTAGCGAGTTGGGAAGATCATTATTGGAAGGAAAGATAATGGAATTTTTTTTTTTTTTTTTCTAATTAATAACCTGGAAGTGGGACAACCTGGCTTTTGACTGTTGCTGCCAGGGCAACCTGGCTGAAAAAAGGTATTTTGAGCACAGTCGTTTCACTCAACTGTATGATCACACACCAAAACAATCTACACATGTATTTGTTTTACAGCAGTAGCTACTATAATATTCCATAGCAGCATTTGACTCAACAAAGACTATTGCTCCTTTTCAGGCACACAGTAGCAGCTACATTTTGAAGCCCATGACATTTAGCTATGATTATGTAAATCTTACTTGAACAACCTGCCACACCTAGACCTTACAAAACATTGTTTACATTCAGTACCTGTACATTTTTTTTGGTCTCTTCATGACTATGGTTTGTTCTACAATAAGAAGGTTTATAATAATCAATACACAATATATTGATTTTCTGCTTTTTTGTGTCTTGAGTTTTTCTTTGATGGCCCGAGACAGTGTTATCATTATGATGTTATTTTGAATGGAACATTTAACACTGAAATAAGTTGAAGGACTAAGGTCTCACTGATGAGTTTCTTCTTCCCATAGACTTCTATAATCATGTTTTACATCTGGTTCACATTGGGCGTGTTCATAATGAAGCTACATGTACATAAAATTTTAGCAGATTTTTCATTCTATGTTGAGAACATTTACCCTATATCGTGGGAAAAAATTGCCAACGTCAATTATACATTAGGTTATTTTTTTATAGCAATTACAAACTACGATTAGTCAATCCCCACAAAAGGCACTTTTTCGCTTATATATATAGGCTACAACCGCACCACTCAGAACCTACCTATCGCGCTGCTACAAAATTTTACCTGCTAATTTTTTCAGTTACAAACAAGCTTTCACCAAATAATCTAACTTTTGAGATCAGTTCCGCTGGCTAAAAGGGAATTTCTCACTGCTAAAAACACGCGTCCATGCAGCCGTTTATTTTTTGGCTCGGATCGCTTTTAGGGTACCCACTCAGAGTAATAGTCATCAATGAGACCCTAATAGGAAGCACACGACAGTTTACGGAAGCACAGTGTCACTCTCAAGTCTATGCTGCAACCACCCCTTCCAGGATTTAATTCTGATTCAGAAGCTTTAAAAGATTTGCAAGTAAAAAGACAGTGTATGGAAAGGAAGGATAATTCAAGCAAATCTCAGTTTCTTCATAACAATTACAATAATTCTTTTAAGTTAGGCCATGTTAAGTTGATCATATGGATGACATCCTCTGGGAACCGAAAAACTGATGCGAGTGTACAAATAAAAAAACTTTGCCTGAAAAGAAAAGTTGCCTTCACTATGAAGTCGAAGTGGTAAGGAAGGTTGAGCAAATGGCTGAACAGTCAGAATATGGTATACCAGACAAAACAATGATTCACTAAAGTTTGTTCTTGCACATCTTCTTTGACCTGGGAATATTCTATGACATTAGTTTAACAAATTATTTGTGTTTGCAATCCACGGCATATTATATTTGCTTATTTTGAGGATTTACAATATGGTGGAAAACTTTTTTTTATTTTTGTAAATGACCAAAAATTCAATTCAATTCAAAATCAATCCACATGACCTTACATGTACGACCTTAGGGGAAAAGAGCACACTCAGGTGTTGAGGTCTCAGGGGGGCTTTGATTGGTGCAGAATATTTATTTGTCACAAAACAGAACGGATACTCTTGAAATATTCTATCTCGAGTGTTTGGTGAATGTGCAAGGTCAACTTGCAGTAACTGTTTATTAAATACAAATAATAATTTAAAAAAAAGATGAATAAAGTGTGTTAGGCACCATGAAACTTAAATAGCCAGAATAACCCCGTAGAATAAACAACTGACGCATACCTTATATATTATGTAATGTTTGTGAAGTAACCAATGAGAAGGCTGTATGAAGTCTGTCAACAACGCATTGGACTTCGATCTCGATGCCGCCATGACTTAGGCTGATAGAAGGAAGTAGTCAAGAAGAACAGTTCTACATTGGCTAAAGGTAAGCTCACTGTCAGAATTTTGAAGCTGTTCGTTAACGTAATACTATTGAAAGAAAATTACAACTTGAAATTCTTCAAGACGTAGTGGAAAGTTGTTAACCAAGACTTTTATTGACAGTTTTGTTTGATCACTCTCAAATCTAAGCATGCACATTTAGGTTGGCTAAATTGGTATATTCACCTTCCACTGCTTTCTCATAATTTAATGAATTAAGAAAGAATGGAGCCGTAATGAACATTCAATTTGATCAATGGGTATGAAAGAATTCTAAATTTGACTTTTTATGGCCATATGGATGCAGGCTCATGGATGATGTAATCATGTTTTATTGCCCCTGATATTTTTAAAAGAGAAAATAATGTAACAGAACTTTGCATTGGTACATACCACTGCAATGAAACTATGTTTTTTCATGTGCATAAAGGATAAAACCTACAAACTCATGTTTGTGCAGCTTGATATCTTCTAATGATCAGTGTAGATATTAGAAAATAATAATTGTTTTTATCATTTTCTAAAGGATTGCAATATCATCAAAATGTCTATATTCCAGATAGAGAGAAAAAAATCCTGTTTAGAGGTCTATTCAGGCAATGACCTTGCAAAATGTCTGCACAAGGTGAGATACAAAAAAATTTACTACTTTTTCAGATTTGAAAGTGTCAAGACTCCTTGTTGAATAGCTTTCATCTAGCTTTTTAAATTTTTCCTAAAGTTGCAGCACATTTGTGATCAGTCAACTCCCTTTATTCTCCTCAGGATATCAACATGTTGACGACATTATTACAATTTTACAGTCGCAATCATACATCTGTGCTCTGCAGCTACTTACATTTTTGTAGATACTCTGCAGTTACAATCAGACAACTTTTTCTTAAATTGTCTCCACTGCATCTTGGTTGACATTCTATATCTGTAGCTCCCTTAAAGGAGTCCTTAGTTCCAGAAGAGTCTCAGTGTTATTTTTTTGATACATATTAAAATATTCAATACATGCAGATGAAGGAACTGTCTTTACTGTAGGAAATGCTTGCATGGCTATAGCCGTATAGGGTCTGCATGGGTTTAGTGTGTGTCAATTATAACGGTTGTAAAAGCACACTTAATGCATATTTCACCAAGGAGGTTATATGTAGGAAAGAGCATGCTTCACCAAAAGTAGAATCCTGAAGAAAGTCAGCTGGTTTTGTATTCATTATTAATCTACTTGGAAAATAACTGTTACACTCACTTCTGCAGTTGGGACTCGTTTAAAATTAATCAATTTCATCCATGATGCTTCTTGAAAATACTACTAACATGCAGTAACGTAAAATCTTCATTTTGCAGGTGTTGAAAGCTACTTTATCTTCATTAAGAACCGAGTAAGTGCAGACTGGAAGGACCTGGCTTGGTGTCTTGGGTTTAGAAGACCAGACATAGACAACATTGACACCAAACACCGGGATGACAAGTCTCGCTGTATGGAACTGTTGCAGGAATGGCACAAGCTGAAAGGAAACGCTGCCACCATACATGTGCTGATGGAGGCCCTACAAGATGCAGAGCTACAACATGTGGTGGACAGTCTGAAGGAAAAATATCCTGGTATGACTATATATGAGCCATTTATATGAAATTTACTCAACTTAAGGTGAATTCAGTTGAAAGCACTGTTTAAGAGAAACTATTACTCTTGCCTTTCTCAGGTATTTGACTGAGTGTGCTGTCTAGATCTGTACACTATAATATGATATTCAACTGTTGTAAGTTTGTATCTAATTTCTTTAACCGTGTTCAACAGAGTTAAAAGAAGAGCAAAGCTCATCAGCAAGTGGCCCATTCCCAATGTTGGAGGCATCTAGAGGTACATTTTGCTGTTAATAGTTGCACAAAAGTTAGTAAAATATCAATGCCATGCTAACTAAGATGCCCTATATATACAAAAAATATCCTGGTGAGAACACTGATAATGGTAGTATGAGACTACTCATAATTACAAACTGAATCTAATCAAGAACGTGAAATTTGATATAGGATAGTCACTGTACATAATTTATGCTTTCCTTGATCAGAATTTGAAAGTAAAAGTCTCTAGGCTCAGATCTTAAGTTTCATTGGACAGGGATCAACTTTTTATCTTTTTAAAAAGTTCTGTTCCATTTACCATTTTCTGTCTAGTTCCAATACAGGGACAGGTGCAAACAGCCAGAGAGGAGACAGATCAAGTCCTGGTTCTTAGTCTGACAGGGGAGATAACCAGGCTGACACAAGAGAAGGAGAAAGCACAAAAGCAACAAAAGTTGGAAATCCAGCAGTTACAGGAGTACGGCAAGGCCAGAGAAGCAGAAATTAAAGAACTGAAAGCTGAAATCACAAAACTGTCCAATCAACTGGCAGAAATTCCTGAGCTTCGAGATGAAGTGAGAAAGTTAAGAGACAAAGATGGAGCATCACAAAAACTTCTATCAGGACAGAGGCAAGAGATGTGGCAGTTGAAGGACATTATCAAAACAAGGAATGAGGCCATAGAAGAGAAGGACCGGGCTCAAAGAGAGAAGGACCGGGCTCTAAGAGAGAAGGACCGGGCTCTAAGAGAGAAGTGATAGGGCTCTAAGAGAGAAGGACAGGGCTCTAAGAGAGAAGTGATAGGGCTCTAAGAGAGAAGGACCGGGCTCTAAGAGAGAAGGACATGGCTCTAAGAGAGAAGGACAGGGCTCTAAGAGAGAAGTGATAGGGCTCTAGAAGAGAAGGACTGGGCCCTGAGCCAGGCTCAAGAGAAGGCTCAGAAGCCCATACAATTACAAGAGATGAAAGATGCCCTGGTGAAGGTTGAAGAAGAGGACCTGCAGCAAGAGAAGCAGGTCCAGAAAGAGGAGAGGAAGGAGGAGGAGGACACTGCATCAAAGCAGAAGGTCAAAGCATCTAGTAAAACTAGAAAAAGAGAAGTCTTGAGTAGGGGTCCTTCTCTTCCTAACAGTTTTCCAGGCTGCACCTGAGGCAACGACTTAGTAATAACAGGTCACCTGAACATGAGTTAGCACCAAAACTGTCATTCTCCAGACCCTATATAATGCTCTTGCCTCAACATTGTGTTTTTTTAATTGATAAACAAAAAATTGTCTTGAGCTTTCCTAACGGATAGAAATTGAGATACATTACATTGAACGCAACAGGAAATGGCTTTATTACCTTAAAGGGGCACACCGAAGCTGCAAACCACAGGTCTAGCAACCATATCTTCCATCTCACTAGTCACAGACTGTAGTATTTAGTAATACAGGTATCCTGTATTTGACTATACTGCTGCAAGGGACTACATTTGTAACTACGGAGCTTGATTACAAAATATTTATTAAACTAGAGTTCGGCGACTTCATATCTCCATTAAATATTCAAGCTTTTTAAAATTTATGCAAAGGACTTGCACATTTTCATGATTCATGCATGGTGATGTTCATCATTGACTTAAACATACACATGTCAAGTTTAAATTTCCCATCATTAATCATTGAGCAAATATAATTGCAATTTTCGCATATATTATGCAAATCAGTTAATTAGCATATTTTGCATCTGCTTATGTTCCATCTATCATAATTTACATTTGTTACATTCATTGAAGTTAAGTTATTGAAATAATGGAATTATACAATTTCCTCATTAATTATGCAAATAGTGTCCTCATTTGCATAACATGCATATCATTTTTAACATCTTTGCCTTAGCTAGCTGCATGCCTAAAATGATGGCAATCCATCATTCCTCTCTGCAGTTATCCTCTTTGGAATGTCTTGACAAAAATATCCCTGCAGTTTCAAATTAGATGTTAGGAGGCTGAATCTTGGCCCACTATGTCATGACGCTGAAAGCTGTCTACCACTAAATTGTCAAGACCATATCATTTCCGGGACAGGGGATACATTGAAAAGACTGCTACGATAGAATATTCTCATTAATTACGCAAATTTACTCTAATTTTGCATGATTAGCATTTTATCTTGTACAACATTGTCTAAGGTACCTACATACCAAAAATCGTGAAAATCCGTTGTTCCCTGAATCTTGAGTTATCCGCTTCAGAAGTTTTTGACAAAAATGCCCCTGATATCCGAAACCCTGTCGCTTTGGCAACTTATGTCATTTATTCCTGAGCACAAGAGCTATCTAAAACCCCAAAATTCGTGACCATAGCCTGTTCAGAGCACGAGATAGCAAAACTGGAAGTTGCGCTGCTGTACCAAGGGAAGTCGCTAGGGGGCCCAAAATCTAATCACTTCCAGCTTTCATCACACCCCACCACCACACCAAGTATGAAAGCAATCCACCTAGCCGTTCTTGAGTTATCTTGTTCACAGACACACACACACACACACACAAACGCTACTGAAAATATAACCTCCATGACATTTCATGGAGGTAATAAAATTACTGTGTCTCATAACAATATTTCTAACTTGAATTAAACACAAAACTACAGTATGAAATAAAGCCCTTGCGTGTGACAGAGGTGCTTTGTATGACTGTTACAGTGTTAATTCTCTTCTATTAGTATCTATAAAAAATTATCATGAACTCTCAACCCCTTTTTGCATTTTGTTGTTCTCTTTAAAAGTCTGAATGACAGAGAATGACATCTGCCCCTGCATGAAAGAAGAAAAGCTGCTAAAGGCCCACGACCATCCAACCGTAAACCACATACTTTATATCCGTGTAAATTTTAAACATTCCAGTTGTACCCAACGGCAGGCCATGAAGTTGTTTATGTTCCGCCCAGCAGGGGCAGATTAGTGCTCCTCCCAAGTGTCTTTGATGTAACCGCCGCCTGCATATGAATGGCTGGGACAGCCGCGACAGGGAAAAACTGTAACGTGACGCGCACGCGACAGTGACGCGTTCCTATCGCGTTTGCGTTTGTCAGAGTTGAATACTATGTCGCAATCAGTACTGTATGATTGGGAGGACTTTAAGAGTCCTCCCAGTTTCATATATAGTGGCTGCCAAAAAATGTCCTTGCAGACTTAATGGTACTGAGCTTATGATTTTCTGATATGTAAGGCCAGCTTAATATAAATCAATATTATAAAATAATGATTATTACAGTAACTTTAATCTAAAGAATAACATGTCTTTATCAGCTTTTCACGATGATCATTTAGTTATTGACTTAGTACAACAGATCACATGGTCACGTGCCCAGCCGTGCAATGCTGTATTGAATGATTTACATAAACTCGTGTTTCAGATCAAACGACAGTCGAATTGTGTTGTTTTTGAATCACATCCATATCTGGCATATGTTGAATATAATAAACAAACCTGCAAGTGCAGCAGCTGATAAAATGAGCCATATATTTTGCAAATATCTTTCACATTTCATATGATAGATAACATTTCAAGGTTTTTTAATTTAGTAACATATTTTTTTTCCACCAAGTTAAATTACACAAATTATTATACCAAACAATAAGCAATCCATAAATTTGTCGCATTTCTAAGAAATAAGATGGACAACTCAAACTTCAAGGCGTAACAATAAAGATTAACAGTAATACTATATGTTTTATGACTGTCTACTAACTGAAAATTCAAATTACTGTGATCGTTACTGTGAAAGAGACACCCAATAACATTAATTAATGAGATGCAAGAGAAGGAAGTCAAAAACTATCAGTCACAATTGAACTGCGACCTACCTTGCTAGATGCTGAAAGTCAGTCTTTCTTTCTAGTTGGCATTTGAAAGGAAACATCATCGAACATTTTGCCAAACTTAATATCTTCAAAGATTTCATGGCATGAGGAACTTGGCTCAAACAGCTCTGATCACACTTTACCCTAGGGTTGTTTTTCAGCCCCTCACATACTGATTTTCAAACAATTACAGGAAAGGTATTCAAATAAAGCACTTAGTCAAGTTAACAGTATTAAGCCACCATGTCAAGAACAAGAAGCAAATGTATACCACAAAAAAAGAAGACTTATAGTTTTCACACAATTGATGTATGATCCTCTACTAGAAATAGAATGCACCCAGACAATTAAAGCCAAGAACATACATCATCATGTGTGTAGTATTACCAGCTTACTCCAGGCAAGGTCTGTATTGACACTAACTACTAGTGACCTTGACTGGCCTTACAACAGGAACAAAGGCCCAGCATGCCAGGTACAACAGGTGAAACCATTGTATTTGGAGGGGGTTAAAACAATTTTTTTCTTTAGTCTAAGTTGTGTCACCTCAGTTTTAAAGCATTCAGGCTATTATCATAACATAATAAACACCTATTTTTATAACCATGTTTGGATTTATTTACAACTTGAATACAAGGCTTAAAAATTTTGACCCTCCCTCAGCTCAAGTTGTTGTGTTCTGTTACTCAGGTGTACATGTATTCATACCTTCAGGTGTAATGGATCATGCACAGGTGTTCAGTAAGGGGATCTATGATTGGTGCCAACTGTTGAAAGGTCATTGTCACAAAATGGAACTTTCCAGTTATTCTTTGATGCATGTTTGGTGAATATGACAGAATTGATAAACTTTTCAAGTATGGAAAAGGATCATGCTTTGGAGCCATACAACCAAACAAGACAAGACAAAAACTTAACAAGAGTAAACAACTGCCATGAAGAAATTGACCAATGAGGAGGGCTGTAACAGGTGTCACTTCTGTTGCACTTTGACCTTTAACTAGAGACGCTTCAGCCATGATTATGCTGTAGCACTCAAGGAAACAGGTTGATTATTATCACCTTGAACATCAACCTCTTTTTGTACCTCAAATAGAATTGGTGTTGTGAAAAGAACGTAAAGAGAGGTTTGGGATTCCCGCTAGTATCGGCTGGTGTCAGCTAACTTCTCGTAATGGCAGACAATCCTCGCCAGGATCTGTACCTGGAGATATCTCGGAATCTTGAAGATCAAGAACTTACAGATCTCCGCAACTATATCAGCGGTGCAAAGATTTTATCAGCTGGATTCGTTGAAAAAGCCAATGCTCAACAGATCTGTAACCAACTGGAGAGAAAAAAGAAGTCAAAGCCGGGAGATCTCTCCCTTCTAGCGGACCTGTTGAGAAACATTGACAGAGATGACTACGCCGAGAAGGCAGAGAAGATTGCTGAGAATGAAAGAAAAGGTATGTTTACTTAGTAGGTTGTTACAATTCAACAGTCATATGTAGTACTTTTAGTATACAACATTATTAAAAAAAAGGTAGCCGATGTGAATGATGACTTGCAGTGCGTGGTGAGTTAATCAAGTAAATTAATGGTGTTTTGTACAAGCTGAATGTTGGCAAACAACCTTACTAAAAACAACATACTTTTCTGAACAGAGTTAGATGAAAAGCCAAAGTCGACTGCAAGCTGGCAACGTCAGCCTATAGCATCAACTGCAATCAACCCTCAATGCAAAAGGAGGAAGTTTGAAGGTAAAACCTTGTATAGGGAAAAATGCACCTACACAAAATGTATACATAAATTATATTCACAATGATAGACAGGGGAGTGTAACAATGTCTTCTTACCTTATTATATAATAACCTATTAATCACTAAAGTATCACTCTATAGGACACTTTCCGTTTTGTGACTGCAAAATAAAATTTAATGCATTAGGTACAGTTTTAATCTGATTTATCATTGCCTAAGAATTGATCTGCTTAATTGTTACTATAGAGTTATTACTAGTTAATAGAATTTTTCATCAATCAGTGACTACATTTTGAAAGGTACCTCCAAATTTTCGATGGCTATCAGTCCACCTTGATCCCGGAGTGACCCAGTTACCGCGAGAGTTGTGAGAAATGGGTGGAGACTTGCGTGGATCTTCTGCCCCTCACCCCGCCTCCTTGCGGTGTAAGGGTAAGTAGGACTTGGGCGCTCCCAGACATCATTGCGGTTCAGCTTTGCACCTTCCAACTGGATGTGAACTGCTTCTTTGACCTTTCTGTGGGCCTTACGTGTTCTTGGTCGATAATCTCGACGGTGTCTGAGATAGGTTTAGTGGTTACAATGTGGTGCGACTGGAGTAGATGTTGGCTCAGTGCGGATTTGCCGTCTTTGCTGTCTATAGATTTTTGGTGCTCAGCGGTCCGTTCACCCTAAGTGATCTTTCTGTTTCGCCTACGTAAACCTCGCCACACTGTTCACACGCTATTCTGTAAATCACACCACACTTTTCACTGGGTACTAGTGGGTCTTTCGGTCGGACAAGGGCGTTACGTAAAGTGTACCCTGGTTTAGAGAACAGGCTCACGTTATGTTTGGCATAGGCCCGTTTGAGTGTCTCAGTAACACCTTTCATGTAGGGCCCACAGAAAGGTTAGCAGTTCACATCCAGTTGGAAGGTGCGAAGCTGAACCGCAATGATGGCTGGGAGCTGCCCAAGTCCTACTTACCCTTACTCCGCAAGGAGGCAGGGTGAGGGGCAGAAGATCCACGCAAGTCTCGACCCATTTCTCACAACTCTCGCGGTAACTGGGTCACTCCGTGATCAAGGTGGACTGATAGCCATCGAAAATTTGGAGGTACGTGAGTTTACCTTTCAAAATGTAGTCACCGATTGATGAAAAATTCTATTAACTGTGTACATACGTGACTGGTGAATCTCTTCAAAGAGTTATTACTAAAATTAAGTTATAAATACTTTTTTATCCTTCACAGAAATGCCAAGTCCAATGTTAATGGCAATCTCAGAAACTCATCACACTGCAGACAGTCATAACCCACTATCCGAGGAACATACCCAGAATCCAAAATTTCTAACCAGTTTGAAACGGGACCTTGCAAATGAAGATCTATCCATTGAAGAAAGGTTGAAGATTTGGAAACTGAAAAAGGAACTTGAAGAAAAAGAACTTGATACTATTTATAAGCACCAAGAAAAGGAGGTGAAATCACTGAAGGAAGCTCAGACATTTTTGTCACGTAAAAGCTTAGAGACAATGTATAAAGAAATTCAGGCTAAAGTTGAGGAAGAACGAGCTAAAGTTGTCCGAGTTTACGAAGATTGCTTGATTCTGTTCTTGGACTTTGAGACAAAATCCGATTTTGAGCATTTCTGGGGTTCTTACACAAGTGGTAGGCTGTCTGACACCCTGTCTCAGGTGATTACCACTGAGGAGATGATGAGATTGGACAATGGGGATAAGTTGGTGCATGTGATGAGGACGGTGGTTCTCAAAGTCGACTACAGGGCATGGAGGGACTTCTTCAGAAAAGGTAAGGATGCAAGACCAGGGCTCGAAATACTTGTTTCTGCATACCTGCACTGGTGCAGGTAACATTGAAAATTACCTGCACCAGACAAATTTTACCTGCGCCACTCTGAATTTAGGAAGAATGGATCATACTAAAATTGTTCACGGACCATTGCTATTATTATCTTTATACTAAGTCTAATAGGTGGAAACAATCAATGCAGGTAATAACAATCCACATACACCTACATAATAGGCAATTAATTTATGTATAAAACCCAATACAGTCAAACCTGTATTAGCGGCAACCTTTGCATAGCGACCATCTGGCCATTGCGGTCTTTTTTTGTCGGTCCCTTGTATTTTTCCCATTGACCTAAGCATAAAGAAATAGTCTATAGCGGCCACCTGTCCAACACGGCTACGGTCACATGATTTCCGGTCCCGTAGATACAGAAACACTGCCTATTGCGTATTTTACCCTGCGCCGAGTTTAAAATTGTAGTTTGCGAGGATTTGGAGTTCCCAACAGGGTCATTTTGGCGGTAGCAGAAGGTACGCGTGCCTTCAACATTATAGAGCGCAAGTCTTTGTTGGCAAATTTACCAACATTCTGCATCAATTATTTTCAGTAGATTCGACTTTGGCAGCATCAGTTGAATTTTGAGACAATCGAGATGTTACTTGGTGAGAAAGATCAGTGGGTACTGAAATCAGGTGTAAGTTATTGCTCGTGGTCAATTGATCGGCATTTTCTCTATTATAGTGGCCACCTGTCTACTGTATAGTGGCCACATTTCTCCAGCCCCTTGAGTTGCCGCTATAGACAGGTTTGACTGTACATGGACCATGCAGTGCAGGCAACTGCACAGCTCCAATTTGACCTGCACTAACCTGCATATGCAGGTGGTATTTCGAGGCCTGAACTTTAAATGACAGTTGCTGTAACAGAACAAGATGGTCTTTTACTGCATTCAATAGTATATGCTACAGTAATCAGATCAGACTCAGGTCCATTGCATGCCTGACTGAGGCCATTATGTTTATACATCTCTAAGGCTTCCATCAGTGTTGGATTTGAACACAGCATCTAGACTTGATATCAGCAATTAAATCCTCTCTACAGATGAGCCTTGGGGTAAATTTTGCTCAATGCAGAGTGACTTACATGTACATGGCATTACTGTATATCCAACAAAGAAACAAATTATAGTAGAGAGAAGAATACAATAACTAGTAATAAAAAGATTATTATCTTAATATAATATCATAATAATCATTATATTTTGCCAACCTGCAGCTGCAGTATGTTTTCCTACCCTGCTTTATAATAAAATTTTAATGCATGTTTTTAATAAAGTGTACTTCCTTAATGAAATTAGGACTGGACCGTGCCACTTCTGCTGACAACCTGCTGGCCCTGCCACCCCCTGCCAGACATGTGCACTGTTCCAGCCTGAGTGGCCTGGACCTTGCCATGGTCGCTACAGAGAACCTGACCTGTGCAACTGGTGACATATCCACACTAAACTTTACGGTCAAGCAAGTACAGAAGGCTCTGCAAACTTGTAAGGAGAGAGCAGAACAACAGGTGAGGCAGAAAGAAGTTCACCTTGAAACAATACGAGGACAAGTTCAAACAGCCCGAGAAAACACAAAAGCCATGGTGCGCAGTTTGACACGAGAGATTACCAGGCTTAGGGAGAGAGACGAAAAAGCACAGAAAATCCTTCTGGAACAAAAGATGGAAATCAAACAACTTCAGGAGTCCATCAAGCCCAGAGAAGCTGAAATTGAAGTACTGAAAGCTGAAAACACAAAACTGTCCAACCAAGTGGCAGATATTCCTGAGCTTCATGAGGAAGTGAAAAAGTTTAGAGGGAAAGATGAAACATCGCAGAAAGTGATATCAGGGCTGAGGCAAGAGATGCAGCAGTTGCAGGACACTATCAAAACCAGGGAAGCCAGAATTGATGAACTGACAGATGAAAACACAAAACTGTTGAATCAAGTGTCAGATATTCCTAAGCTTCATGATGAAGTTAGAAAGTTAAGACAGAAAGATGAAACATCACAAGATGTTCTATCAGAACTGAGGCAAGAGATGCAGCAGTTGCAGGACACTATCAAAACAAGGGAAGCCAGAATTGAAGAACTGACAGCTGAAAACACAAAACTGTCCAAACCAGTGGCAGAAGGACATGGTCAACTCCAAAGGCTGAAAGAGGAAGAAGAGACACTGCAGTTACTGTATGTATTGGAGGCCAACAAGGACAATGCAGCAGCTCAAACAGAAGTCCAAGGGAGTGCCAAGCACACAGTGGAGGACAAAAGTCAGGGAGAAGAATTAATGCAAAAGCAATTTGAGAGACTCAAAAAGCTGGCAGAAATGCAATTGGAACTACTAAAGCAAATGCAAGCTAAAGGATTAATGCCACAAGAAGCCTTGGAGAGAAAGTGCAAAAAATTACTGGTCAACTTGAAAAAAGAATTGGATATAATTGTGAAAGAATTCTCCTGACGGAATAATTGTATGAAAAGGTGGAGTTAATGTTGTTCTGATGTTACAGTACGATAATGTACATATGCATGTCTGCAAAACACCCTGTAATTCATTATACCAGCAAGGACACCAACCTTGTGATTGTAACGTTGTACATGTATGTCATTGTGCAAGTTATATAGCAAACAGATGGTGAGTAATGACAAATAATTAACCCTGAACTATTGTCTCTGTCAGACTCAGCAGGGCTAGCCCTTTGTAATTATTACGCCACATAACAGGTTAGTTGGTAGTCCTGGCTGTGTGTGCTGAACAGTAAAAAATATAAAATGAATACCGCAGTGCAGCTTTTTCAAATTAAAGCACTTTTTTTCACACCAAAGCTGTTGTAACAGTTATAGATAGGGTTATATTTCAGAAATTACCCATCTTCACGAAATTGTGGGACAGGTCTTTAATGTCACTGGCTTGTGAGGGTTTGCTCTTATTGGGTTATCTCAAAGCAGATGTTGGATTATGTTGCTTGTGATTAACGTTGGACTTTGAAAATTTTCACAAGTCTGTACTTTATTGAGAAAATACAGTTGTACTGGTACAGTACCACATTTATTTATCTTCTTGCCATATGATAGTTATCTTGATACACTGTTACTGCACATTGTTTTATTCCAAAACCCCAAGCCTCAAAATACTCAATAGTTTGAAATTCTCTACATTTTCATACTCAAATGTTACGTACTTATTGGGTACTTAAGTCTAAGTTTAAAGTTGATTGACTTCATGTTATGATGCCTTATTTTATGTTACAGTAACTGTTACTCTTAGACCACAGGAACTTGTAGTTCTTTTGCTGTGCTCAACTTTGGACTTCACACCCCCTGATAATGTGACTGACCAACAGAGATATTTAGAATACAACACGGTGTATCCGTATTACCCGAGGTACCAGCCTGACCATGGGAGGGCTGAAACCGAGGGTCATACAGATTACACCGCGTTGTATTTTATTCATGTCATACCCGCACGTTGGAAAATACTGATTTAATTGTCAGAAACTGTTCATAAAACAAGGATAAAATTTGACACATTGTTTCAGACTGTGCCAACAACTTCATTCTTTAAGACTGTTATTACTCCAAGAAAAATTTGAACAAAAGAACTCGCTTGTTCGCTTGCAGTGAAGTGCGTGGAGTGTGTTAACGCTTTTCATACGTGCATAAGTTTTACAGTAGCGAGTTGGGAAGATCATTATTGGAAGGAAAGATAATGGAATTTTCTTTTTTTTTTTTAAATTAATAACCTGGAAGTGGGACAACCTGGCTTTTGACTGTTGCTGCCAGGGCAACCTGGCTGAAAAAAGGTATTTTGAGCACAGTCGTTTCACTCAACTGTATGATCACACACCAAAACAATCTATTTGTTTTACAGCAGTAGCTACTATAATATTCCATAGCAGCATTTGACTCAACAAAGACTATTGCTCCTTTTCAGGCACACAGTAGCAGCTATATTTTGAAGCCCATGACATTTAGCTATGATTATGTAAATCTTACTTGAACAACCTGCCACACCTAGACCTTACAAAACATTGTTTACATTCAGTACATTTTTTTTGGTCTCTTCATGACTATGGTTTGTTCTACAATAAGACGGTTTATAAAAATCAATACACATATAACACCCTCCGATTTAATTTGGGAATTCCATTATTATTTGGGAGTGACCTTCCAGATCTCAGCAACCGTACACCCAGATGGGCTGATATCGTAAGCTGTAAGTATAAATGATGTAAGAAATACGTAGCAGCCAATAACGACCCCCTGGGGATTAATCTAAATTGGCATAACTGTACATAATTATGCATAATTATGCATAATTATGCATAACTTTTGAGAGTTATGCATAATTATGCATAAGTTTCCAATGGTTATGCATAATTATGCATAAGGTTCCAAGAATTATGCATAATCATCAGAACCCTTATGCATAACCCTTTGAACAAGCATAGTTATGCATAACCCTTGGAACCTTATGGATAATTATGCATAACTCTTGGAACCTTATGCATAATTATGCATAACCATTGGAAACTTATGCATAATTATGCATAACTCTCAAAAGTTATGCATAATTATGCATAATTATGCATAATTATGTACAGTTATGCCAATTTAGATTAATCCCCAGGGGGTCGTTATTGGCTGCTACGTATTTCTTACATCATTTATACTTACAGCTTACGATATCAGCCCATCTGGGTGTACGGTTGCTGAGATCTGGAAGGTCACTCCCAAATAATAATGGAATTTCCAAATTAAATCGGAGGGTGTTATATATTGATTTCCTGTTTTTTTTGTGTCTTGAGTTTTTATTTGATCGCTTGACACAGTGTTATAATTATGATGTTATTTTGAATGGAACATTTAACAGGAAATTATATGAAGGACTAATAGGAAGCACACGACAGTTTACGGAAGCACAGTGTCACTCTCAAGTCTATGCTGCAACCACCCCTTCCAGGATTTCATTCTGATTCAGAAGCTTTGAAAGATTTGCAAGAAAAAAGACAGTGTATGGATTTTAGGAAGGATTATTCAAGCAAGTCTCAGTTTCTTCATAACAATTACAATAATTCTTTTAAGTTAGGCCATGTTAAGTTGATCATATGGATGACATCCACCCAGGGAACCGAAAAACTGATGCGAGCGTACGAATAAAAAAACTTTGCCTATGAAGTCGAAGTGAAAAGGAAGGTTGAGCAAATGGCACGGTCAGAATATGGTATACCGCACAAAAATGATGATTCAATTTGTTCTTGCACATCTTCTTTGACCTTGGAATATTCTATGACATTAGTTTAAGTTTAACAATATTTGTGTTTGCAATCCACGGCATATATTTGCTTATTTTGAGGCTGCTTTGTATGATTTACAATATGGTGGAAAACTTTTTTTTATTTTTTTAAATGGCCAAAAATTGATGCGAGTGCGGATGTCATCCAATTCAAAATCAATCCACATGACCTTACATGTACGACCTTAGGGGAAAAGAGCACACTCAGGTGTTGAGGAGGGGGGCTTTGATTGGTGCAGAATATTTATTTGTCACAAAACAGAACGGATACTCTTGAAATATTCTATCTCGAGAGTTTGGTGAATGTGCAAGGTCAACTTGCAGTAACTGTTTATTAAATACAAATAATAATTTTAAAAAAAGATGAATAAAGTGTGTTAGGCACCATGAAACTTAAATAAGCCAGAATAACCCGGTAGAATAAACAACTGACGCATACCTTATATATTATGTAATGTTTGTGAAGTAACCAATGAGAAGGCTGTAAGAAGTCTGTCAACAACGCATTGGACTTCGATCTCGATGCCGCCATGACTTAGGCTGATAGAAGGAAGTAGTCAAGAAGAACAGTTCTACATTGGCAAAAGGTAAGCTCACATATCAACTTGCATGAAGCTGTTTGTTAACGTAATACTATTGAAAGAAAATTACAACTTGAAATTCTTCAAGTGGAAAGTTGTTAACCAAGACTTTTATTGACAGTTTTGTTTGATCACTCTCAAATCTAAGCATGCACTGCTATTTAGGTTGGCTAAATTGGTATATTCACCTTCCACTGCTTTCTCATAATTTGATGAATTAAGAAAGAATGGAGCCGTAATGAACATTCAATTTGATCAATGGGTATGAAAGAATTCTAAATTTGACTTTTTATGGCCATATGGATGCAGGCTCATGGATAATGTAATCATGTTTTATTGCCCCTGATATTTTTAAAAGAGAAAATTATGTAACAGAACTTTGCATTGGTACATACCACTGCAATGAAACTATGTTTTTTTCATGTGCATAAATGATAAAACCTACAAACTCATGTTTGTGCAGCTTGATATCTTCTAATGATCAGTGTAGATATTAGAAAATAATTGTTTTTATCATTTTCTAAAGGATTGCAATATCATCAAAATGTCTCTATTCCAGATAGAGAGAAAAAAATCCTGTTTAGAGGTCTATTCAGGCAATGACCTTGCAAAATGTCTGCACAAGGTGAGATACAAAAATATTTATACTATTTTTTTCAGATTTGAAAGTGTCAAGACTCCTTGTTGAAAGTTGCAGCACATTTGTGATCAGTCAACTCCCTTTAATTTTCTCCTCAGGATATCAACATGTTGAGGACATTATTTTACAGTCGCAATCATATTACATCTGTGCTCTGCAGCTACTTACATTTTTGTAGATACTCTGCAGTTACAATCAGACAACTTTTTCTTAAATTGTCTCCGGTTTATCTTGGTTGACCCCTATACATTCTATATCTGTAGCTCCCTTAAAGGAGTCCTTAGTTCCAGAAGAGTCTCAGTGTTATTTTTTTTTTATACATATTAAAATATTCAATACATGCAGATGAAGGAACTGTCTTTACTGTAGGAAATGCTTGCATGGCTATAGCCGTATAGGGTCTGCATGGGTTTAGTGTGTGTCAATTATAACGGTTGTAAAAGCACACTTAATGCATATTTCACCAAGGAGGTTATATGTAGGAAAGAGCGATGATGCTTCACCAAAAGTAGAATCCTGAAGAAAGTCAGCTGGTTTTGTATTCATTATTAATCTACTTGGAAAATAACTGTTACACTCACTTCTGCAGTTGGGACTCGTTTAAAATTAATCAATTTCATCCATGATGCTTCTTGAAAATACTACTAACATGCAGTAACGTAAAATCTTCATTTTGCAGGTGTTGAAAGCTACTTTATCTTCATTAAGAACCGAGTAAGTGCAGACTGGAAGGACCTGGCTTGGTGTCTTGGGTTTAGAAGACCAGACATAGACAACATTGACACCAAACACCGGGATGACAAGTCTCGATGTATGGAACTGTTGCAGGAATGGCACAAGCTGAAAGGAAACGCTGCCACCATACATGTGCTGATCAAGGCCTTACAAGATGCAGAGCTACAACATGTGGTGGACAGTCTGAAGGAAAAATATCCTGGTATGACTATATATGAGCCATTTATATGAAATTTACTCAACTTAAGGTGAATTCAGTTGAAAGCACTGTTTAAGAGAAACTATTACTCTTGCCTTTCTCAGGTATTTGACTGAGTGTGCTGTCTAGATCTGTACACTATAATATAATATTCAACTGTAGTAAGTTTGTATCTAATTTCTTAAACCGTGTTCAACAGAGTTAAAAGAAGAGCAAAGCTCATCAGCAAGTGGCCCATTCCCAATGATGGAGGCATCTAGAGGTACATTTTGCTGTTAATAGTTGCATAAAAGTTAGTAAAATATCAATGCCATGCTAGCTAAGATGCCCTATATAATTATACAAAAAGTCCTGGTGAGAACACTGATAATGGTAGTATGAGACTACTCATAATTACAAATTGAATCTAATCAAGAACGTGAAATTTGATATAGGACAGTCACTGTACCTATGCTTTCCTTGATCAGAATTTGAAAGTAAAAGTCTCTAGGCTCAGATCTTAAGTTTCATTGGACAGGGATCAAGTTTTTATCTTTTTAAAAAGTTCTGTTCCATTTACCATTTTCTGTCTAGTTCCAATACAGGGACAGGTGCAAACAGCCAGAGGGGAGACAGATCAAGTCCTGGTTCTTAGTCTGACAGGGGAGATAACCAGGCTGACACAAGAGAAGGAGAAAGCACAAAAGCAACAAAAGTTGGAAATCCAGCAGTTACAGGAGTACGGCAAGGCCACAGAAGCTGAAATTGAAGTACTGACAGCTGAAATCACAAAACTGTCTAACCAAGTGAGAAAGTTTAGAGAGAAAGATGAAACATCACAAAATGTACTATCAGAACTGAGGCAAGAGATGCAGCAGTTGAAGGACATTATCAAAGCAAGGAATGAGGCCATAGAAGAGAAGGACCGGGCTCTAAGAGAGAAGGACCGGGCTCTAAGAGAGAAGGACCGGGCTCTAAGAGAGAAGGACCGGGCTCTAAGAGAGAAGGACAGGGCTCTAAGAGAGAAGTGATAGGGCTCTAGAAGAGAAGGACTGGGCCCTGAGCCAGGCTCAAGAGAAGGCTCAGAAGCCCATACAAATTGCAAGAGATGAAAGATGCCCTGGTGAAGGTTGAAGAAGAGGACCTGCAGCAAGAGAAGCAGGTCAAGAAAGAGGAGAGGAAGGAGGAGGAGGAGGACACTGCATCAAAGCAGAAGGTCAAAGCATCTAGTAAAACTAGAAAAAGAGAAGTCTTGAGTAGGGGTCCTTCTCTTCCTAACAGTTTTCCAGGCTGCACCTGAGGCAACTACATCTGAACATGAGTTAGCACCAAAACTGTCATTCTCTCCAGACCCTATATAATGCTCTTGCCTCAACATTGTGTTTTTTTTAATTGATAAACAAAAAATTGTCTTGAGCTTTTCTAACGGATAGAATTTGAGATACATTACATTGAACGCAACAGGAAATGGCTTTATTACCTTAAAGGGGCACACCGAAGCTGCAAACCACAGGACTGGTCTAGCAACCATATCTTCCATCTCACTAGTCACAGACTGTAGTATTTAGTAATACAGGTATCCTGTATTTGACTATACTGCTGCAAGGGACTACATAAATTTTGTAACTACGGAGCTTGATTACAAAATATTTATTAAACTAGAGTTCGGCGACTTCATATCTCCATTAATATTCAAGCTTTTTAAAATTTATGCAAAGGACTTGCACATTTTCATGATTCATGCATGGTGTTGTTCATCATTGACTAACATACACATGTCAAGTTTAAATTTCCCATCATTAATCATTGAGCAAATATAATTGCAATTTTCGCATATATTATGCAAATCAGTTCTTAATTAGCATATTTTGCATCTGCTTATGTTCCATCTATCATATTTTACATTTGTTACATTTATTGAAGTTAAGTTATTGAAATAATGGAATTATACAATTTCCTCATTAATTATGCAAATAGTGTCCTCATTTGCATAACATGTACATCATTTTTAACATCTTTGCCTTAGCTAGCTGCATGCCTAAAATGATGGCAATCCATCATTCCTCTCTGCAGTTATCCTCTTTGGAATGTCTTGACAAAAATATCCCTGCAGTTTCAAATTAGATGTTAGGAGGCTGAATCTTGCCCCACTATGTCATGACGCTGAAAGCTGTCTACCACTAAATTGTCAAGACCATATCATTTCTGGAATAGGAGATACATTGAAAAGACTGCTACGATAGAATATTCTCATTAATTATGCAAATTTGCTCTAATTTTGCATGATTAGCATTTTATCTTGTACAACATTGTCTAAGGTACCTACATACCAAAAATCGTGAAAATCCGTTGTTCCCTTCTTGAGTTATCCGCTTCAGAAGTTTTTGACAAAAATGCCCGATATCCGAAACCTAGTCGCTGGGGGGGGGGGGGGGGGGGGGCAACTTATGTCATTTATTCCTGAGCACAAGAGCTATCTAAAACCCCAAAATTCGTGACCATAGCTTGTTCAGAGCACGAGATAGCAAAACTGGAAGTTGCGCTGCTGTACCAAGGGAAGTCGCTAGGGGGCCCAAAATCTAATCACTTCCAGCTTTCATCACACCCCACCACCACACCAAGTATGAAAGCAATCCACCTAGCCGTTCTTGAGTTATCTTGTTCACAGACACACACACACACACACAAACGCTACTGAAAATATAACCTCCATGACATTTCATGGAGGTAATAAAATTACTGTGTCTCATAACAATATTTCTAACTTGAATTAAACACAAAACTACAGTATGAAATAAAGCCCCTGCGTGTGACAGAGGTGCTTTGTATGACTGTTACAGTGTTAATTCTAGACAGTTCTATTAGTATCTATAAAAAATCATCATGAACTCTCAACCCCTTTTTGCATTTTGTTGTTCTCTTTAAAAGTCTGAATGCATTATACCTATTAGGTATAAAATAAATGGTTCCTGAACAATTTTGGTATGATCCATACTTCCTATGCTACATTCAGGCCTGGGGTCACACATACAGTAGGTCACTACAGCAGGGGGCAAGTCCACTGGTAGTGCAGTGTGTTTAGCTTCCTCTTCCTCTTAGTAGAGAAAGAAGTATGGAAGTATGTACATACCATTTTTAGAGTCTTTGGTATGACCCGGCTACAGCATCCAGTCTTCCTTGGTGGTCTCCCATCCAAGTACTGTCTGGACCGCACGTTGCTTAACTTCCGAGATTGAGGGATGGGGTGTGTCAACACGCCACAGCCGTACCCGTAACTCTGGTTGTAATTTACATGTTGTTTAGGGCATTTTTGATTGCCTGTTTCTGTGTTTTGGCTCTAACTATTTGTTCCGATAGGTGATTCCAATCTCTCAGACACTGTTCTCAGGAAAAATGAGCTATTTGGATTAGCCCGTGTATATACATGTACATCCGCCCAAAATGCAGCGCGACTTCCGGAAGAATCTTCTAGATGGTTCCAAAGATGTAACCAATACGTCATACTATCAAGTGAGCTCAAATATGCATAATTTAATTGTGTCACATCTGAGGATATAAAAGCAAAATCGAAAACTGCTCAGCTTGACAATGGCAGGTAGGTGTACTAGCCATATATATCTTAATTAAATTATGGGATTATGGAATTGATACACAAACAAGAGTATCTAATTCCGTCCAGGTATGGAAGGGAAACAATTGTTTGCATTTCTTCCCGGTCGTTTGGTCAAATGGACTCAACTATTTTACTTTTGGGCCAAAGATATATGGCCACACGGCCATTTTGAAACCACAATCTGGTTGTCAAAGTACAGCGCTAGCCAGCCAAGGTATGCCACCTACGCAGTGCGACGGCATAACTCCCCGGGTCGGCTAATACGATTTACAGAGCATGTTGCTAGGGGCTCAGGAAAACCCGTAGCCGCTGAGCGCTGTTCTCTGGCAACCAGGGTGTGGCACAGAGGACTTGAGTAGGCAAGCATCACCAGCAGCTATTTTTTCCCCATATTTTTGATAGTCTTACACCGACCTGGTCTTACAGTACACGAGTAAGACTTAAATCTTCCACTTGCAGCACACCAGGCTGCATTAAAAAATTAAAGCTTTCTCCACTCAGGGTGATTTTGTTACAGTTAAACCGGACCTGTTTACCTAAGCATGGTAACAATATTAACTGACATGAGCTGGGAGCGTCGCCCGCTATGGTTCATTAGTGCAAACTTTACCGGGCTGGTTTCAACTATCCCAAGCATGGGTCAGAAAGTATCTGTCAGTGACTGTTTATTGACTCTGCCATTTTAAGATTAAGACTTGAAAATATGTGTCGTGTTGGATATATGTGCACAGGACTTCATTCATTATGTTTTAGGCATGTCTAACCTGTATTAGCGGCCACCTTTGCATAGCGACCACCTGGCCATTGCGGTCACTTTTTGTCGGTCCCTTGGATTTTTCCCATTGACCTAAGCATTAAGAAATAGTCTAGAGCAGCCACCTCTCCAACGCGGCCATGGCCTCAGGTAAGAGTTGGACCAGGCCACACCAGAGATGGACCAGGCCACACCAGAGATGGACCAGGCCACACCAGAGATGGACCAGGTCACACCAGAGATGGACCAGGTCACACCAGAGATGGACCAGGTCACACCAGAGATGGACCAGGTCACACCAGAGATGGACCAGGTCACAGGTCATAGAACAGTTGGGCCAGGCCAGGCAAGAGTTGGAACAGGCCATGCAAAAGGGGGACCGATTGATACCTAAAAAATTGCCATGACATTGGGATTTCTAGACTAACAATTATTTTTAATTCGTCTCTTCAATGAATAAATGATCATGAATTTGTTATGCCAAAAAGCAGTTACTCAAGCAACTGGGTTTGATTTTGGAAACGGTCAGACGTTTCAACTAGCTTTCTTCAGTGACATAGAAGTGACCTGGAAGAAACAGGTCTTTTATACCCTAACTACGAATGAAGACAATTTTAGATGTCCAATAGGAAACAAATTTGTAAGACAAATTCAGGCTGAAGACAATATTAATTTGGATTCCAATTCCAAATTTTGGTAGCAAGAGTGCAACGTTTCAGCTATAACATTTCAGTGTCTCACATTATGGCAGGTAGCGTTGTATAGTTATATTATTACGTATTACTAGCTAAATTAGCATTAAAAATAAACAGGGAATTAACTATAACTAGTATTATACTTACATGGCAGGAAAACATATTGAGAAATTCAGTAAACATTGGTGCTCAGGTGGCTATCTTAGACTAGTTAGAAGAAAAGTTTAATATAGATATTATTAAATGGCAAATTTTGCCTACTGAGTTCAAATTCGTACATGTACATCAAGTTCAAGTTTAGCACATTCAGGTCTTGCATTTATACACCTACTACTAATGTAAATAACCCATGGTCAGAACAAGATGTCCCATAATTTATATTCTGCTGTTACACAGTATACTAATAGATGTTCTAGCAGCTCCATATATGCAAATAAGCATAACAGTTACTGCTTAGCAAGGAAGTTATCATTTTTTATGATTCGTCTTCCAGGTAAAAGATTGGAACTTATGAGAAAGGCTGCACAGCCAACAGCTGACCAAGACAGGCAGACAGAGAATTATCTCACCTTTGAGAAGGCACTTGAGAGGGCTCAAAAAGAAGGGAAACTGCCAGCATGGCAAGGTGCTGAAGGCGGTCAACAGGACTTCCTGGATAAACTAAAAATGGGGGGCAAAACTGCCACAAAGGCAAAAGCTGAGTTTAATCGGATGTGCAAAGAGAACGCAGGGGGCTCGGCAAAGAAGAGAGGGGGAGCAGATCTGGCAAATGGGAACACAGGCAGACAGCAGGCCATCCACCCTCCAGAGGTTAGTGCACACACTCATTGTGAAAAATATTGAATTTAATTATTAACTTAAATAACAATTATCATAGTATTACTTAGTAACATGCATTGGCATAATACCGGTACCGGTAGATTAAAAATATTGGAACTTACAGAGATCTACACATGCAACAATAGTTATTTCTGAGCTGTGCACACTTCAGACATCTAGGTGTCCAATTACATCATTTACAAAGCATCGATTACAATGCATTCGAAGACAACAAGGCCAAAAGTTTTCAGTATCTTTTTCGGGGTAGGCAGCTCGTCGTGGGACGAACACACTGCCACATTCATTGCCAAATTTATAGATCATAATTACACATGCTCACGGCACAAGACGAACATGATTCAACAACAATCTTGAATTTCTGTTGGTGACCTACAACTCATGTAAAAGTGTGAAGAACCGTTGCATAATAGCCCGGATCTACGACTGAATGGGCAAAATTGAACGTACGCAGCCATTTTCCCGCCATTTTTATATGTACGCTAGCAGTGAAGTGTTACGTCATAGCGGTTGTGACGGACAGAAGTTAAATGAAAATTCTTGACAGTATACGTCCGTTTTCCCATGACATTTTGTATGCTCATGCAGGTTTATGTTTTATGCACTTACTGACAGAAAAGGGAGGAACATCAGAGGATGTATAAATGTACATAGCGGCAGTTAATTGTGCCGTGTTTCTTCCTGCCGGTATTTTTTACCCCCTCCCAACCACGCGGCCGTTCGCCGTGTAATTCTGCGGCGTGTTACAATTACAATATTACGCTTTTAGCAGGACAAGAGTGGCAGAAAGTTACACAGAAGAAGTGGCAAGGGTAACCTATAACAGCAACATGTAACTGGAGAAAATGATGCGTTGACAATTTGTCAAATCAGTATGGCTATAGAGAAATCGTCGTAAACGTACCGGTATTATGATAATAGATGTTACACTGTTTGAAATAAATGCAACCTCATTTAATGATTTAGATAAAACAATAGAATGGAATCTGGAAATTTGAATTAAATTTTGCATAACATCAATGTTTAGCCGTGCTAGAAATTTGGCTGCTTTCAGATGATCTGGCAGTTCAGTAGTGTGTTCCAAGGTGCTACCCCAGAGGCTCTACTTCTGTATTCCAGACGACCTACTTGTGCCCCGAGGCGGTTCTTGTGACTGTGTACAATCAAGTGAACATGGGCAAGGACTCTTACAGATAAATAAAGTTCCTAAACGGGGAACATGCGGCTCCAGCGTCTTTTCTGAAGATGTGGCGTAAGTGTGAACGGTTGGCTTGAGGTTGTCCTTCCCCACATACTATGGGGAAGGACTCTTACGGGTCTCCACCTTACCAAGCTCAACTCTGTTAGATTTCTGTATGTTTTTTTAACTGTGCGAAATAAAGAAAAGAAGACTGCTATGGAGGATTCTAGACTAGTGTGTAGACTGACATGTTTAGACAGGCAGGTACAAAATGTAGGTAGGAGTTCTACAATGAACCATTATTACAGGTCTTTCCAGTAGGATGAACAGTCACTGTGACTTTTCAACATGTACAGTACTCATGCTAGATACACAAAACTGAAGGAAGCTGCTAATGGTCTGAACTGGAGCTACACAATGTACATGTAATCAGCACTTAAATATATTGTACCTACATAACATAGATGACAAAAGAACAAACTACTGTCACAGCATTGAATTAGCAAATAAATGGAGGACCTTTACTATTTACATGAGAATGACTTGAACTTCATATTGTCCACAGGTGGCCATTCCTGTTGCCATAGAGGTGTATAAGAAGTTCTTAGAGAAGGAAGGAGATGTTTCTGAGCTACGGCGGAGTAGACGGCTGCGTCAGCGGACCATTTCAGAGTTCTTCTTCTCTGCGAATCAGCAAGATGGAGCCAATGCAAACCAAGATCCTGCAGAGAACTGAGTTGATAATTCTTTATAGTGTAACGGATAGAAAATAGTGAATTATACTTCATGTTGAAATATAGTGTAACTGTGGTTAGCTGTAGGTAACAGGAAGTGAGTAGAAGACATTATAGTCAGTGGTCAGTTCTTGGAACAGGCCAGACCTGTTTGCCTGACTAATAGGTAACTTATCTAGGTCAAGTCCCAGCAGGAGTACTCTCCAAGCAGAGGTTAGGCTCAGGCTGTTTTTTAACGTTTTTTTTAGTCGTTTTTATCGGGCTTTCTATTTTGTATTATATCTTGCTGTGTCAAAACCTAACCTCTGCCGGCAGTCGCAATTTTCAAAGCACCATAAACCTAATCACTTCAGCACATTACAGCCGTTAACCACGGACGTGCGAAGTGCGCGCTGCCCGGCCGAGGTCTTCCCTCCCCCGTCGTGCTAGTCTTTCTGGTCGTGGTCTCCAAGCCTCTGTCAGAATTCCATTACAAATTTCGTTGTTGTGAAGCTTGTGCTACATACTGTAAATCTATTTAATCTCACGCACGGTTAGAAATTATAGCGTTTGGGGGGAAAATGGACTAGCTCACGGAACTTTATTCTAGCGATGTGAAATAGGCGCTAATTCTCAGTCGGATGAGTTAAAAATTGAAAGAAAATTATTAGAAGCAAGGACCCTCACCTTCCTCTAAAAATAAGACTCGGCAGTTTACAGGCTTAATAATAATAAAGTCCGATTGATACATGAATAGAAGTAACAGACACGTCGGCGTTGCACATGGTTCTGAATCTGAATAATAAACAAGCGTACCTACGCGGTAACTTCAAAGCACGCTTGACGGCCGCCGACTCTGGTCGGCCGGCGGTCAGCTATAAAATCTTGCGGACACTGCCGACACAAGAACAACAACGACAACAACCTACTAGATACTGACGTCTCGAATAAAGACGTCTAGAAAGCAATGCAGGTGGCGAGCGGCAAAAGAAAACATAGCTGGAATCGCGACTATAGTCCGGAAGTCAGGACGAAACTCTGCATCGAGGTTTAGCAGCGAAGAATCGAACTCGGGAGGGACATTGCATCAACGAATCGGCCACGCGATCGACCAAGAAGGTGTTTCAGAAAGAAGTCACCAGCCTCTGAACAAACGAGATCGCAAACTTTTCACACAAAAACATCGGCAGGCCCCGGAAACTTGGCTTCCTTGATGCGATGTTGCAGGACTTTGTTGTGAGAACCACACGGCAGACAGGGGCGGCGCCATTTTCTTTGTTGTTTTTCTGCTCGCGGGTGGCGGCGAAATCTTGTAAATGAGGGTTTGATTCCGAATTTTGTTTTCATTTGTAGCAGCTCACAAAGAATGCCTTATATATTGCACTTTCGGCGCTATGAATTTAACTGTAATTCTGCCCTAGAAATGTGTACGTTTGCGTACGGGTGGATGTAACCAGAGGCCATTGTGTTACGTGAATAGGAGACTCAACGTGTGGCTTCCGCAGCCGGGCTGAAGATGCCGGACGTGTCATAATCCCGGGCCGTAAAATCCTTCCCCCTAATGACAATTTGATGGTTCCATAGGAGGAGTTCTGGCACCTTTCTTCAATGGAATCAAATAGGTTTGCTCCGCCTATAGGTCAGTGCGGGTAGAGGTTAGGCCGGAAACAGCGAAAAAAAAGACAAAATAGAAAGCCCGATAAAAACGACTAAAAAAACGTTAAAAAAACAGCCGGAGCCTAACCTCTGCTTGGAGAGTAAGCAGGAGAGGGCATCCCCAGTTTTGGGATGTGACGTAGGACCAGATAGACCATGCCCATATTTGGTACAGAGGTCCTTGGTTCCTTTTATGGACATAGAAGAACTAGGAACTCTAAGAAAGTACCTGATGATAATAGTCTTAGGAATGTATGAGTAATATTACGTAGGAGGACTTCCTGTCCAGTTACATATAAAAAGACACCAAAGTTCCCTGACTTGGTGAGTCTGTTCGAGTCGGCCAGTCAGTGTGTTTGTGAGACCATTAGAAGTGCAGTCAGTTGTAGAAGGAAGTCTGCCCGTCTGTTTGTGTTCGACTGGTCAAGTAAGTCAGAGCTATTGTATACACAACGCAATGTCCTAATGTATTAATTGTTGATAGTGTAACAGTTATAGTGTTGTATCCGTCTTAACTTGTCTTGGTAATAAACTGCTATACACAAGAATACAGAATCCTGTGAACGAACATTATTTCTGTTTGATTGTATAAACAATTAGGGACGTTGAAGCGGAACTGGGTATCGTTACACTACTCACAGCTTTGCCTAATAGATGGACACTCCTCTTCATTTCATGCATTCATTCATTCACATACAGCAGTGGTCGAAATACTTTTTCCAGTCTTCTGCAATGTTGCAGAATGTCAAAATTTTCTTCTGCAATTTTGAAATATTTTCTGCAAACAAAAAAGCCTCCATACATCCTTCTCAACCTAATAATGCCTTGCATTTAAATCATATCTAGTTTTGCAATGTACTGTAATTCTTTATTCTCTCACTTTATTTTTAATGTCAGTCTTCAAAGATGATGCTTCTCTGCTGGGATTGGGAAGTTATAATTCCCAGATAGCACCATTTAGATCTTTTATCCACCTTTCCATGACAATACGGCCTATATGGTACTGGTAATATCAATCATTTTCAGAGATTTGACTTTGGCAGGGTCAATTGAATTTTGAGACAAACGAGACAATGTTACTTGGTGAGAAAAATCAATGGGTACCGAAATCATATGTACTTATTGCTTGTGGTCAATTGATCAACATTTTCTCTATAGTGGTCACCTGTCTGTAGTGGCCACATTTCTCCAGGCCCTTGAGTGGCCACTATAGACAGGTTTGCCTGTATGCCAATCAATTCATAAATGACTACTAGTTATAATTCCACACAACATACTGATAAAGGTCTGTAGCAAATAAGCAACTAGATATGATTTTTGGAAACAGATATTTCAGGTAGCAACCACCTTTTGTCAGTGGCACCTTGCAGATCTATTGAAGTGCAGGTTTCATACCCTAACTATCAATTGATATGCAAAGGAGGTTAAGACAAATTTAATGTTATTTATACTACAATAGGAAACAAAAGTAAGACAAAGTCAAAACAACATACAGGAGCTAATGTTGTCTTGTAGGGGTGAGAATGCCACTAGTTTGCCAACATATTAGAACCATTGAATCCCAAGCCTGATTTTTTCATTCTGCAAAATTGCAGATTGTTTAATTTTTCTTCTGCAATCTTGAAAATCCTTCTGCAAATTGCAGATTGCAGATGGGTATTTCGAACACTGTACAGGGTCCATCTCTTCAATCTGCAAAAAAAGATCAAGCCCCTTCTGTACTGAGAGGGTCTGCATGCTCTGTATTAGGCGTAGGCAGCCTATCTTTATTTCCCGTAACTTGTAGGGAAAACAATCTTAATCTAGTACGTAATTCGTAGAGAGGTGACCAAATTTAGCATAATTGCCTTCCTTGATTTAGCGTAATATGTAGGGGGTTCCTCTGAATTCAGCGTAAATCGTTGTCGGGACCCCCCATGCAGAGTCTATTGCAGACCCTCTACTGACTGTAGGCTAAGGGTCTGGCTTACCAGTCGTGGATCTTCAAGTGAATACAATATCCAACTTCTCACTTGTCAGATGATAGACTGAAGATGTTGTTCCAAGACTGCTTTTTAATCTATCAAAACTAACAGAGCAGGACTTCACACTGCCAACCCTGGCTAGGTCTCCTAACCTCTCCTGACCCTGTCATGCCCTCTCTGCCTGGGCATGTCCAAAGCTATTGCAGCTTCGTCAGAGACTGTATGTCTCGAAACCTTGAGAGATTGTTTGCCATAAGGCCATGTTGATTTGATTATATGAATGATATCTGTGCAATGCAAAAATTTTCAGAAAAGATATTTCCAAATTTAAAATAAAAAAAAGTTTTGACATCCGTGCGCACATTAATTTTCTGCCATTCCCCCCCCCCCCCCAAAAAAAATTCAACTATAATGTAAATCGTACAAATCAGCTTCAAATAAGCAAACATGTGCAGTGGATTGCCAAAACAACTATTGGAAAACTTATACTAATGTCATAGAATATTTCAAGGTCAAAGAAGATGTGAAAGAACAAAAATGAAGAGTATATTGTTCTAATTATAAACCATTGTATAATTCTGAATCAAAGTTTAACATACACAAAACTACAGTATGAAGCCTCAATGTCACAGACCTTTGGTACTTCAGTCCATTCAAGAAGATTAGAAGAAGCAAAATAATAATTAGTTTTCACACATGTATTATGCTCTGTTGGAGACGACTAGAAATGGAATGTACTCAGGCAGATAAAGCCAGCTTAAAGGGCATATCAGCTTACAACAGGTGAGGTACTAAACGTACACCTTAGTGACCTTGACTGACTTGTACAATAGGAACAAAGGCCCACCAAGCCAGGCACAATGTACACATTTAATCATTCAAAGGCAGCACCCAGGTAAAACAGGTGAAACCACTGTATTTGGAGGGGGTTAAAAAATAAAACATTTTTTCCCTTTGTCTAAGTTGTGTCACCTCAGTTTTAAAGCATTCAGGCTATTATCATAACATAATAAACACCTGTTTTTATAACCATGTTTGGACTACAAGGCTTGAGAACTTTGACCGTCCCTCACCTCAAGTTGGTGTGTTCCGTTACGTATACTCAGGTGTATTCATACCAGCCAGGTGTAACGGATCATGCACAGGTGTTCTGTAAGGGGATCTATGATTGGTGCAAACTGTTGAAAGGTCATTGTCACAAAATAAAACTATCCAGTTATTCTTTGATGCATGTTTGGTGAATTTATAATGACAGATTAACGTTTGAAGTATGGAAAAGGATCATGCTATGTAGCCATAAAAACTAACAAGAATAAACAAGAGTAAACAACTGTGATGAAAAAATTGACCAATGAGGAGGGCTGTAACAGGTGTCACTTCTGTTGCACTTTGACCTTAAACTAGAGACGCTTCAGCCATGATCATGCTGACAGCAGTCCGGAAAACAGGTTGACTATTACCTTGAACATTAACCTCTTTTTGAACTTCAAATAGAATTTGTCTTGACGTGAAAAGATTGTACAGTGAAGTTTGGGATTCCTGCTAATATCAGCTGGTGTCAGCTGATACAGTACTAAAATTTCTCCTAATGGCAGACAATCCTCGCCAGGATCTGTACCTGGAGATATCTCGGGACCTTGAAGATCAAGAACTCACACATCTTCGCAACTATGTCAGTGGTGCAAAGATTTTACCTGCGGGATCCGTCCAAAATGCCAACGCCCAACAGATCTGTAACCAACTGGAGAAAAAAAAGAAGTTAAAGCCGGGAGATCTCTCCCTTCTGGCGGACCTGTTGAGAAATATTGACAGAGATGACTATGCCGAGAAGGCAGAGAAGATTGCTGAGAATGAAAGAAAAGGTATATTTACTGTTGTTACAATTCAACAGTCATATGACACATTTTATTAAAAAAAAAGGTAGCCGATGTGAATGATGACTTGCAGTGCGTGGTGAGTTAATCAAGTAAATTAATGGTAATGGAGTTTTGTACAAGCTGAATGTTGGCAAACAACCTTACTAAAAACAACATACTTTTCTGAACAGAGTTAGATGAAAAGCCAAAGTCGACTGCAAGCTGGCAACGTCAGCCTATAGCATCAACTGCAAGCTGCCCTCAACGCAAAAGGAGGAAGTTTGAAGGTAAAACCTTGTATAGGGAAAAATTCACCTACACAAAATGTATTCATAAATTATATTCACAATGATAGACAGGGGAGTGTAACAATGTCTTCTTACCTTATTATATAATAACCTATTAATCACTAAAGTATCACTCTATAGGACACTTTCCGTTTTGTGACTGCAAAAGAAAATTTAATGCATTAGGTACAGTTTTAATCTGATTTATCATTGCCTAAGAATTGATCTGCTTAATTGTTACTATAGAGTTATTTCTAGTTAATAGAATTTTTCACCAATCAGTGACTACATTTTGAAAGGTACCTCCAAATTTTCGATGGCTATCAGTCCACCTTGACCACGGAGTGACCCAGTTACCGCGAGAGTTGTGAGAAATAGGTCGAGACTTGCGTGGATCTTCTGCCCCTCACCCTGCCTCCTTGCGGAGTAAGGGTAAGTAGGACTTGGGCAGCTCCCTGAGCCATCATTGTGGTTCAGCTTCGCACCTTCCAACTGGATGTGAACTGCTTCTTTGACCTTTCTGTGGGCCTTACGTTGTTCTTGGTCGATAATCTCGACGGTGTCTGAGATAGGTTTAGTGGTTACAATGTGGCGCGACTGGAGTAGATGTTGGCTCAGTGCGGATTTGCCATCTTTGCTGTCTATAGATTTTGGTGCTCAGCGGTCCGTTCACCCCAAGTGATCTTTCTGTTTCGCCTACGTAAACCTCGCCACACTGTTCACACGCTATTCTGTAAATCACACCACACTTTTCACTGGGTACTAGTGGATCTTTCGGTCGGACAAGGGCGTTACGTAAAGTGTACCCTGGTTTAGAGAACAGGCTCACGTTATGTTTGGCATAGGCCCGTTTGAGTGTCTCAGTAACACCTTTCATGTAGGGCCCACAGAAAGGTTAGCAGTTCACATCCAGTTGGAAGGTGCGAAGCTGAACCGCAATGATGGCTGGGAGCTGCCCAAGTCCTACTTACCCGTACTCCGCAAGGAGGCGGGGTGAGGGGCAGAAGATCCACGCAAGTCTCGACCCATTTCTCACAACTCTCCCGGTAACTGGGTCACTCCGGGATCAAGGTGGACTGATAGCCATCGAAAATTTGGAGGTACCTTTCAAAATGTAGTCACCGATTGATGAAAAATTCTATTAACTGTGTACATACGTGACTGATGAATCTCTTCAAAGAGTTATTACTAAAATTAAGTTATAAATACTTTTTTATCCTTCACAGAAATGCCAAGTCCAATGTTAATGGCAATCTCAGAAACTCCTCGCACTGCAGACAGTCATAACCCACTATCCGAGGAACATACCCGGAATCCAAAATTTCTAACCAGTTTGAAACGGGATCTTGCAAATGAAGATCTCTCCATTGAAGAAAGGTTGAAGATATGGAAACTGAAAAAGGAACTTGAAGAAAAAGAACTTGATACTATTTATAAGCACCAAGAAAAGGAGGTGAAATCATTGAAGGAAGCACAGACATTTTTGTCACGTGAAAGCTTAGAGACAATGTATAAAGAAATTCGGGCCAAAGTTGAGGAAGAACGAGCTAAAGTTGTCCGAGCTTATGAAGATTGCTTGATTCTGTTCTTGGACTTTGAGACAAAATCCGATTTTGAACATTTCTGGGGTTCTTACATAAGTGGTAGGCTGTCGGACACCCTGTCTCAGGTGACTATCACTGATGAGATGATGAGATTGGACAATGGGGATAAGTTGGTGCATGTGATGAGGACAGTGGTTCTCAAAGAGGACTTCAGGGCATGGAGGGACTTCTTCAGTAAAGGTAAGGATGCAAGATGACAGTTGCTGTAACAGAACAAGGTTGTCTTTTACTGCATTAAACAGTATAATTATGCTACTGAGTAATCAGATCAGACTCAGGTCCACTGCATGCCTGACTAAGCCTATTATGTCATTTGTATATCTCTTCCATTAGTGTTGGATTTGAATACAGCATCTAGACTTGATATCAGCAATTGAATCCTTTCTGCAGAAGAGCATTGGGGTAAAATTTGCTCAATACAGAGTGACTTACATAGAATTGTATCCAACAAAGAAACAAAATGTAGTAAAGAGAAGGATAACTAATAAAATGATTGACTGACTTAGATTGTGCTGACCTGCAGTATATTTCCTATGTTGCTTTATATGTACTAACACATTTTTTAAATAAAGAAACTACAGTACTTCCATAATGAAATTAGGATTGGACCACACCACTTCTGCTGACAACCTGCTGGCCCTGCCACCCCCTGCCAGACATGTGGACTGTTCCAGCCTGAGTGGCCTGGACCTTGCAGTGGTCGCTAGAGAGAACCAGCCCTCCGCAGATGGAACTGGTGACATCTCCAGACTAAACTTTACAGTCAGGGAAGTACAAAAGGCCATCCAAAGTTGTAAGGAGAAAGCAGAACAGCAGGTGAGGCAGAGAGATGTTCAGCTTGAAGCAATACGAGGACAAGTTCGAGCAGTCCGAGAGGACACAGAGGCCATGGCGCGCAGCCAGACACAGGAAATTACCAGGCTCAGAACTGAGAATGAGAAGGCACAGAAAATCATTCTGGAACAAAAGTTGGAAATGCAGCAGTTACAGGAGTCCAGCAAGGCTAGAGAAGCAGAAATTGAAGAACTGAAAGCTAAAAACACAAAACTGTCCAACCAAGTGGCAAATATTCCTGAGCTTCGTGATGAGGTGAGAAAGTTTAGAGAGAAAGATGAATCATCACAGAAAGAGATACAGCAGTTACAGGAGTCCAGCAAGGCCAGAGAAGCAGAAATTGAGGAACTGAAAGCTAAAAACACAAAACTGTCCAACCAAGTGGGACAAAGTCCACCGGCATTTCAACTGAAGAGAAAAGGTGAGTGTTTTTTATGCATAATTATAATAGTAGTTAAAACTTTGCAAAATGCAAAGGCCTTCTTTAACCTCATCCAACTCAGTAACTGATTCATTTAGACTACTTTGTCAAGATCACAGCTACATTTAGTACATATTAATTAACATTAAAAATTACTGTAAAAGGCAGAGGTTAAATACTTCTAATAGTTAAGATATCTATGACAGAGTATTAGACTATTGAGTGCTTCAATATACACAATACAGTGCTGAAGATGTTCTTTTTCTAATAATCAAAGTGAACTGGCTTTTCTTGGAAGGCAGCCTACCATAACAAGTGCACGTGGAAGATGCCCATCACTGAGATAAGTTACAGTGACTCTAACTCTAATTGAATTGAAAGATACATGAATAAGGCATACATTATATCTAATAGATACAAGTTGTACAAGACATTTATTATGTAACCTAAAAAGTAAAAGGCCTACTTTGTTCACTTCCAGTCCCCCCTGTGAAGTTACCTGCAGGAACGGAGCAGCAAGCACCTGGTGACCAGGGGCAGGCTGGGGATAAAGACGTCATGACCAGCAATCAAGTGATGGAAAAGATCCTTGAACTGGAGCATGCAATGTTTTCTGAAGAGGAACTCAATGACCCAGTGCAAAACGAAAAAGCACAAAAGGTCATGATGGCAAACAGGGATTTCTTGCTGGAGTTCAGCAAGCTCAGAGAATCCCAAATGGCAGAAGTAGAAAATGAAGACACAACACAGTCCAGACCAGTGGCAGAGGGACATGACCAGCTTCAAACTCTGAAAGGAAAAGAAGAGACATCAGAGGAGGACCTATCAGAAGCAACTGAGACAGAAACACAGCATTTACATTTAGAGACCACCAAGGGCAAGACAGCAGCTCAAGTAGATGACCCACTGACTGCTAAGGAAACAGTGGAGAGCAAAAGTCAGAGAGAAGAATTAAGGCAGGGAAAAACACAATCTAGACCAAAAGACAAAGGTACGAGTAATTAAAATTTGCATCCAAGTCCAGACAATATCAAGTGTCAATGAATAACTGTGACAGGGAATTAGCCTTTAACTTGAAGTGCGCATGACATTGTCCTTACTGGGTGACCTAATAACCATGAATCTTACAATATAGTATGCATATAAAATTTAAAAAACAACTTTGACATTTGATGAAATAATGTTGTTAAAATTAACAATTTAGTGAATATCATCATGCATAAGTACTTAGCTAAGGCACATACTAAATAGATATGAGTACTGAGACATAGCACAGATTAATAAATTAATATAAAAATGATCAGAATAAATATCTAACATCATGACATATTGTAAGGATTGGCTTATACAAAATTAATGTACATCAAAGGGGAGGGATGCTTTATAATTACATTTTAAATTTTCTAACAGCTACAATTATCATAAAAAAATTGATCAATCAATAAAATGGTTGACCCAAAAAATAATTACAGAAATTAAATGTAAAGTTGCATGAATGGGGTTCAATCAATAATTATTGGATGTTTTGTTTGCAGGTGTGGAGAGGTATTTCTCCTTCATAAAAAAGAGGGTGAGCTCAGACTGGAAGGACCTGGCTTGGCATCTCAAGTTGGGGACACCAGACATAGACAACATTGATGGCAAACACCGAGATGACAAGTCCCGCTGTAAGGACCTGTTACAGCAATGGCACAAGCGAGAGGGAAACGCTGCCACCATACATGTGCTGATGGAGGCCCTACAGGATGCAGAGCTACAGCATGTGGTGGACAGTCTGAAGGTCAAATATCCTGGTATGAGCCTTAAATCTATCATAATCCGAAGACTGATAACTAAACTCTTCTAGAAGCCTCATATAATGTACCATGAACAACTCACTTATTTATTAAGTTACATGTATATCAATTTTTAAAAACAATTATGATAGTGCCTTAAGTTTTATGATAAGTAATTGTGTTACAGTAACTATTATAATTAGATAAGAATTATGTAAATGGAAGTGAACATTTTACCTCTGAATTAACCATTCACACTCTGAAATAAATGCCACATCTTCAGAAAGGATCTGGAGCCATGTTCCCCATTTATTTGAACGCACTGAGACATGTTTCAACGATGTACATGTGGCTTCATCAGTGTTTTGAACTCGAATCTAGTAATGTTTCGATACTTTAAACGATTAATCTAGAGTCTACAAAATGTGATTAAAACTGTATACAAAATCTAAATACCTGTGTTTTACAACAGAGTTAAATGAAAAGGCAAAATCAGCTGCAAGTCGGCATCAGGGTGCGATGGCTTCAACTGCAGGCAGCTCTAAACAAAAAGAGGGGAAGGCTGAAGGTAAATTTTGCTGGAAATATTTGAACATGGTAGGCTATTGTAGGTACTGTAGGTATATCTGAATAACTCAGGGCCCAAAATTCACTTTTGGGATTAGGTCCACTGGCCAAGAATTTGTGTGCAACAAAAATTTTGGGGTGCACCACATAAAATATGTCAGAAAACCCTTATTTCGATGAACCCAATTTCCAACTTCAAATTCCTATTATAATAAACTGTACAAATGGCAGTAATGATCTTTCTAACACTTAAATGTCAAGAATAGTAGTCTGTATACTGATATCTTCACATATGTAAACCTACAAAAATATTTGGGTGCACCCACAGACAAAATGGGTGCACAGCTCCAATTTGGGGTGCACGGAACCCAGTATTTCGAACCCTGCAACTGAATTCTTTTTCCTTATCAATAAAGGAAGACTAGCAGAATGTTGTGGATCGTTCAAAGGATATGTTTTACATGTTGTAGACAGTCTGAAGGAAAATATCCTCAGTGGTAATTTGGAAAAACACTTTTGTCCACAAGGATTAAATTTCACATTTATTTTTATATGACGTAGGCTTAAAGCCTTCAAGTTGTGAAATTCACAGCCCTTAATTACATATCCATGTTTAATTGCTTTACTGTCCTCTTACTTAACACAATGATTTGCTTGACGATGTGTATTTTAATTTTTTTATTAACAGTCAAAGTTGTTTGACGATATCATTTTTTTTTAATTACTAGTAAAAGTTAACATTTTGGGTTCCATTACTGAATGCTCCTACATGTATTTTCAAATTACAAGACATGTAGTTGATACTCATCGATATTGCTGATAATAGAGTATAGTGTAATTGAATTGAAAGGTACATGAACAAGCTATACACAAATGCACATGTATCATAATAAGTCAATGACAAGCAGATACAAGTTGCAATGAACTATTATTACAACACTGCTCTGCCCATTTGCACTTTCAGAAGTTGCAGACCTTCCTGTGAGCTTGAGGTTACATCTAGGAATGGAGGAGCAAGCACCTGGCCAGGGGCAGGTCAGGTACACTATAGAAGAACGACTGTGGGAACTGGAGCGTACACTGTTTACTGTAGATGTATTCCGTGACCCAGTCCGCTACAGGGAAATGCGAAAACTCTTTCTTTCCCACATGGCTGTCTTGAAGGACGTTCTAAGTGGATAAGATAAGGAAATTGCTTCTGCCAATTCTGTACATTTTGAGTACTAGTAACATCCAATTCACTCTTTGTCTGCATTGCACACCTTGAATCATAGTGATGCTGAAGAAGAGTCATGGCTGCAACTCAAAACATCCTATTAAGTTATCCCTCAAGTAGGTCATTGATTTGTTTTAAATATCATAATTATGTTCATGTTGAAACAAATGAAAAGACAATTAAGGGGGCACATTCCACTTTCTTTTGGGTTTCAATTGGTGACCGTCTCTTACAGCAGATTATTCAGAAGTACTAGTAATATAACTGGCGGGGGTGGCTTCTAAATCAGTTTTGTTTGTAAGTCAACTTCCCTAATTTTGGTAAATTTAGCTAATAATATAAGAAAATTCTAGTACAGTAACTGCAGTCATGAGCTCAGAGGTCACCGTGGTGGGAGCATCGCTTTTTCCCAGGTCTCACGTCGGTCTGCCCCAAAATCGCATTTCCTACCTTCCAAAAGGATCCTTTATATCCATCTCGCTCAAACAGTTGAGCTAAGTAAGTACCAAAAGCATACCAGCAACCAAATCTCACTTTTGGTTGTCTTATCGCCTGTTTTTCCTTACTGGTAGTTTGATTCCCTTTTAGACTGACGCAGACAGTGGGGAGGGCAAGCCTCTCAACATGAAGGTACTTTTCATTCACTTGTATACTGTCTAGGCTGGTCTACCTTACTTTTCCGACTTTGTAACCATTGTAATCCTGCTTGCATTTTACTTCTCCCTTAACCTGAATACTATGGGTATTGACGTGTTCTTGTATCGACTTACAATTGGTTTGTTTTTATCAATATACAAACACTGTAGCAAGATGGCGGGTAGGTCAAACCCAAGCTCATGTAAACTGTCTGTAGTCTTACTTTGCATAACAATGATGGCTGCCCTAACTGTGTTCACATGTTTATGTAGCATCGGCACAGACATTGCATCTGCCGAATTCACACAATGGAAACCAGCTATAGACCTAACACAACACCATGATGTACACCCGAATCCAGGGCCAGACTTATCCGAACTGTTACTTAGCACAGACTTTCGCTCAAAGGGCTTACTCACAATTGCTCACCTCAATGCTAGAAGCCTAGTACCGAAGATAGACGAGTTGAGATGCCTAGTATCAACAACGTACATTAGTATCATCTGTGTAACTGAAACCTGGCTAAGCAGTGACATTTCAGATAATGATATCGAACTCGAAGGTTATAACTTGTACCGCAGAGATAGGAATAGACACGGAGGTAGTGTATTAACCTATATCAATGACCAATTGTATGCTAGAAGGCGTAGCGACTTAGAAAACGATGGCACCGAATCCATATGGTGTGAAGTAACCAAGTATAATGTAAATATCCTCATCAATTGTACGTACCGACCACCATCATCAGACGATACATTCTTCGACATATATGAATCGCAAGTACTGAAAGCAACAAGCAACCCACAGACAGTAAAACTAGTACTGGGAGACTTCAACTCCAAGAACAGGAACTGGTTAAACAGCAACGCAACTGATAATGCCGGGCACCTATTGGACAATATCTTCCTAAACCACGGACTCGAACAGATGCTTCATGAGCCAACCCGCGGTCCAAACCTTTTAGACTTGATCGCTAATTAATGTCACACCCATCAATGTGCTATCAAAGTGGCACCCTGGCCCCTCTAGGAGACTCCGACCACTTGACAACCATAATGGCCCTCAACCTTCAAACCACCCGGCTCTCTGGAAAGAAGCTTGTGTGGCTCTACAAGAAAGCAAACCTTGACGCCCTGTGTAACGACCCCACCAACTTCATCTTTGACACAATGGGCGATATCTGGAACTCGTGGTACACCATGTTTATGGACATATGCCGACAGCACATTCCACACAAACAAATCTCTGTCAACAAAACAGCCAAACCATGGATCCATCAAAACAAAGAGATCAAGGCAGCCATCCATCGAAAGCACCGGCTCCACTCCAGAGCCAAAAGCAAAAACACCCATGAAGCCTGGTCTGCCTACGGGAAACAAAGAAACCTGGTCACCACCCTCACCAGAAACGCAGAGGTGGTATACATCCGAGAGGTGACGGAAGATGTAGAAACTGGAAACACAAGACGCTTCTTCTCCTTTGCCAAATCTGCTTTAGGAAAGGCGTCAACCGGCATCCCAGCACTCAAAGACGGGACTGACATTATTGAAAGACCTGAAGACAAGGCAAACGCCCTCAACAACTTCTTCATACAACAGACTGACCTGAATGACAGGAATGACTCCCCTCCCACCTTCCAACCAACTCTCATCCCAGGAACAACACTAAGCAATCTGCAACTGACTGTGGACGAAGTGCGACAGCAACTAAAAACGCTAAAGGTGGGCAATTAGTCCTGCGGCCCAGACAACATCACTCCAAACCTCCTCCGACAGGTAGCAGACACCATATCTGTACCCCTGACCTGGCTATTCAACATATCACTCAGCGGTCAAGTTCCTTCCGGCTGGAAAGAGGCCAACGTGACCCCCATCCACAAATCGGGCAGTCGTCACCTCACCAACAACTACAGGCCAATTTCCCTGCTCAACATCGTTCCGAAAGTGCTAGAATCACTAGTCAACAAACATCTAATGAAACAAATCAATCCGGTATTGTCCCACCACCAGAGCGGATTCAGAGCCCACGACAACACCACACTCCAACTAGCCCGGCTTGTAGAGGAATGGACCCGGGCTATGGACAGAGGGGAATTTGTGGGTTGCGTGTTTCTGGACCTGCATAAAGCATTCGATAAAGTGTGGCACCAAGGGCTCTTGACCAAAATCCGAGCACATGGAATACGTGGATTCATGCTGAACTGGTTCCACAGCTACTTATCGAACAGACGTCAAAGAGTAGTCATCCAGGGCGAAACATCCGAATGGAAATCTCCTCTCGCGGGTGTCCCACAAGGTTCCGTACTAGGTCCCACCCTCTTCATCCTCTACATCAACGATCTACCCACCTGCTGCACACAGTCTGAGAGAAACCTGTTCGCCGATGACACATCACTCTCAACCAGCAACCGATCCGTCCAACATGTAGTCAACTCACTCAACACGGAGCTACGGTCCGTATCCAACTGGCTAACAAACTGGAAGCTAGAAGCCAATGAGGACAAATGCAAGGTGATGTTTATCACAACCCTCACTCTCCCTAGACCCCCTGCTCCAGTCACACTAGGCGGTAGCATACTACAAGTTGTTACTACCTACAATGTACAAGCATCTTGGTGTCACCCTAACAAACAAACTTTCCTGGTCTAAACACATTGAAACAACCTCCACTAAGTCAAGAAGATCTGCTGGCCTACTGTGTGCACTGAGAGAGAAGGTACCAAAGGATATCCTGCTCAGACTGTACAAAACCATCACCAGACCTGGTCTGGAGTATGCGGACATCGTCTGGGCTGGATTCACTAAGCGCGACGAAACAAAACTGGAATCAGTTCAATACCAAACTGCCAGACTGATCAGCGGACAACATGGACTCCCGTACCCGTCATACAAATCCCTGTACACCCAGCTATCCCTTCCATCGCTGCAGTTTCGACGACAATTCCGCACCGCTGTCACCCTGTACAAGCTCCTCAACGGACACTGCCCTCCACACCTTCAAACCCTGGTACCCAGAACCCGTGCATCTGCCACGGAGTCAAGTTACTCCCTCAGGAACAGCGACCACCTGACATCCGAACTCAATAAGTCCACCAGAGGCCAGAAAACATTCATCTACAGAGCAACAGCACTCTGGAACACTCGCACAGCCACCTCTACTGCTTCCTTCAAAAGAAAACTGTGAGAATGTCTAGGCGACCCTTACGCATGGTAAATTAGTCATACACGTGTATATACAGACCCTGACCTCTCATTGCAAATATTGTTGTCGATGATATGATGTTATACACTCCATTTTAGATGATATGTACATTTGTGTAAGTTATCCTACACCATGTCCATGTATATATAAATGTTCTTTTATGATTTGTCTCTGTGTTTGTCAGCAGGGCTAGCCCTTTGTAATAGCTGTAGGCTAGTTGGGCAGCCCTGGCTGTGTGCTCGGTACAGCCAAACCAATAGATAAATAAAACTGCAGTTTTTTTATCATCAAAGGCGTCCTGTATTGCAACTTCCCTTACACAACACCATAGAGGCTATCAATCTACAGGTAGGCCACAGGACCGGCTTACAGCATGTCTACATTCAATGTGCATGAATATCCGGAAGAATACCATTTTCAACACATGTGCTTCTCAGTTGTGTTAGTATTTGATGTCACTTTGCAGCTCTAGATAATGAAAAATGTGAGCTCAAACCCAGACCTCAAAACCGGCTTTCATCCTTTTTCTGTCATGTATCGTTATAATATACAATGGTCCCGTGTTGCGGAAGACACTCAAAAGTGGGCTGATATTTGTTTTATTCCTTGTATGATTATAATTAAGAGTCTTTGTATATCTCATTCCATGTATTCTGTTATCAGGGCTCAAAATACGTATCTCTGCACACCTGCAGGTAACATCGAAAATTACCTGCACCAGACAAATTTTACCTGCACCACTCTGAATTTAGGAAGCATGGATCATTTAACTAATAACTGTTCAGAATCCATTTTGCTTCATAGGTGGTAGTAAGTGGGGTACCAGTCAAACTTGAAGCTAGTAAAAATCCACATACCGCTATAAATCATAGTACAATGACTAATGTATGATAAAAAGCCAGTACATGGACCTGTGCAGTTTAGGTGCAGGTAGACACCAGAAATACCTGCACAGCTCCAATTTTATCTGCAAATCCTGCACATGTACCTGGTACATTGTATTCCATTAGTCTTGGTTATCCTAAGATTATTGTTTCAACTGAACAGTCACAATTATCATTCCCCCATAGTTGTGTAGTTGCTAGATAAGATTTTAAGAGACTAGATGTCAAATTTTGCATTCCATGTATATTGTAATAATTATTCTATTAACTAATATTATATTCGTAATATTACTAGACTAAATGTTTCAAATTAGTTTAGGTTAGTGTTGTTTACATGAAGATAGGATTTCAAAATGCCAGTTGAAGTCAATAAACAGAATCCTAAGAAGCAAAATGGACTATTGTGTATCGCCCATTTACAAGTTTTCACAGAGGACCAGGTCCAGGTTCAGGTCACCACCAGTTTCGAACCTGCCTCAATATATTCCTCCATTTTCTTTGATGCTCTACAGTTTAATGATTTGTTTTGGCCCTGTGCTGGACTTTGCCCTTTCACTTTCAGCTGGCCTGGTATCATCCTCACACACAAGGATGTCTGGCCATTACTGATTGGTTCCATGTGTGAACAAGTGAGTCACTAGTTAGTACAGTCAAGTTAAGTATGGTTGAAAATCAATAGACAACTGAGCTTGGCAAGTCAATCTTTCAAAATCCTACACACAGCTTGGCCTAAGGACACTCTTCTTCATTCATACATTCATTCATACAGGGGTCTGTCTCTTCTGCAAAATAAAAGTTCATTACAAGCTCCAGGATATTTAGCAGTGGCTATTAAAGAGTCTTACTTGCCAGTCGTGGACCTTCAGTGAATACGACACCCAACTTCTCCACACCATTTGTCAGAAGATACAACGACCATGTTGTTCCAAGACTGGTTTTTATCTAATATCAAAACTCATGTCTCAACATGCAGGAGGATTTCACACTGGGAACCCTGGACTTCCTGACCTCTCCTCTCCCAGCATGCCCTCTCTGTCTGGGCATGTCCAAAGCTATTGCAATGACTCCGTCACAGTATGATACATTAAAAGTTTGTTTGCTGTAAGGCCATGTTGATTTAATAACATACAATTGTATGCCTTTGATATATCCGTGCACGCGTAAATTTTCAGCCGTGTCCAAATTTAAAATAAACAAAATTGACAACACTGCGCACATCAATTTTTGGCTTACAAAAAATAAAACAACATACTGTTAATCGCACAAAGCAGCTTCAAAATAAGCAAATATATGCCATTTGATTGCCAAAACAAATATTGTAAAAAGTATACTAATGTCATAGAATATTCCAAGGTCAAAGAAGATGTGAAAGAACAAAAATGCAGAATCTATTGTTTTGTACACTATCACATTAGCCTTCGGGCATGGATTTGCAAATAAATATTAATTATATCATATTTTGTGTGTTCAGTCATATGTTCAACCTTGCTGACCACTCAAATTTCATAATAAAGGCAACTTTTTTGTTTGCACGCTCGCATCAGTTTTTTTTCAACAAGATGTCATCCGTATAATTAAATCAACATGGCCTAATTGAGTCTTGTGATAGGAAGTAGACGAGTCCATTCCGTGAATATTGATTATTCATAGACAGAGCAAGTTGAAGATTTTGGGTAAGAACCCAACTATTTCAGTGTTGTTTATGTAATTTAAGTTTATTGCAGTTTTTTTTTTCATAATGTCATTTAACAACACAGATGAAGTTTCATGAAGAGAGTGTTTCATGGCCAAAAACGAGCTACCCTCTCATATTGTAGGCATTTCCATGATCCCACGTGACCCCATTTTGGCGGTAAACTTGGCAGTCAGACATATTGTTATGTACCAAGAGACCACGTCTAGCAAAATAATAGAAATAAAACAAGGACAACAACAACGACAATTTCACTGTCTGCTATACGTATACCTTGAGGAGATTACTGGGCAACATAATGGCAGGTAGGCTATGAAATGGTGCTGATTAGGGCTGGGTATCGGTACAGCGTACCGGTACAAAACCGGTTTTTCTTATTGGACCGGTCCAGAAAAACCGGACCTGAAAAAATTAGGTTGACCGGATGTTGGACCGATTAGAAAATTAACAGCTTATTTTATCAGGCATTCACACGTTTTGGCGCTTGTAGGTGGAAGAAAATAACAAGAGTGAAGTAGAGTAGAGTTTATAGTAATTTCTACCAAGTTTTACAGCCAATCGTACAGGTGCAGTTAGTGTTGAAGGATTTTAAAACGCCGGTGTAAGTCTAATACTCCACCAAACAGATCTATTTGTAGAGAAATGGACCATTGGTATGAGTCATACTGCATCAGGTCCAGGTTTAGGTCCGGACCTGGACCTGATCCTTTGGACCTGAACCGGACCTGGACCTGAATTTTTTGTACCGGTACCCAGCCCTAGTGCTGATAGTAGTGCATTGCATTCCTAAGGGCTGGTTCGTAAGTAGACGTTACATTTTTACCAGGGATAGTACATTTCTTTACATTAATTTTATAATACACCATGTTGTAACTTGTTTTCTAAAAGTTATAAAGTCATCGCCGATGAAATAAAAATTCACTTGTCTGAAAAAATATTCTTTGTATTTTCACTTCCAGAAATGAAATTCTTTTACTATTGGCACTTTTTTTTGTGTTGAACAATGCTTGATGTCATGACTGTAAAGAAGAGTATAATATAATGTATATCAAAATCTGACTCATCCAAAAATTTTACTTACAAGTGTGGTAGGACATGTACTTGCCGATCAACCTTTCACTTGCCCAGGACAATCAGACTAGTAGACCTGTCCAACCCTGCACACAATGTAATATACTAATACTATGTCTTACAGAGAAATATTATTTCCAATATCTACAGCTAATAACCCAACCATAAAGGCCACCCCACCAACACCTGAGCAACAAGAGCAGACTCGGGGGTACCTCACCTTCGAGGGGGCGGTTCAGAGAGCTCAACATGATGGACAACTGCTGCCCAATGGTCAGCAACATCTGATCAATGACCTGATCCACAACACACCGGCCAAGTCCGAGTACAATCGCCTGTGTAAGGCCCAGCTGGGTATACAATATGCAAATGAGAAGCTGGGCAACAATCACAGGCTGCAGTCTGTGTACCCACCTCAGGTTTGTGCCACATTATACTTTATGATGATGATAATACTTTAAACCTTTTTAAGCTCAAGCTCTTTTGTAAGATATTGTATACAATGTCATATCAATGGGAAGATATTCATACTCAATAACAAGAAAAGTCTTGAGATTCTAAAAAGGTAGGAAATTCAATATGACTTTACACATGTGCACAGATTAACTACCTCCAAGCAGAGGTTAGGCTCCAGCTGTTTTTTTAATGTTTTTTTTAGTCGTTTTTATCGGGCTTTCTATTTTGTATTGCATCTTGGTGTGTCAAAACCTAACCGCAAGATACAATAAAAAATAGAAAGCCTGATAAACACGATTACAAAAACGTGATAAAAAACAGCCGGAGCCTAACCTCTGCTTGGAGAGTACAGATTTACTACTACTATACAGCAATTGGAATTGAAGCCATAAAACTGTGATTAATTGTCTACCTTACAACAATCACATTTATGCCAATTACTTTCATATTCAATATTGATAGTCTGTTACACAAAACACTAGGCATGTCTCAAGCTTATTGATTCTATGTATAGTATAGAACTTCCAAACAATAGCTTTAATTATGTCTACCTTCATGGAAGGTGTTTCTTCATCTTCTCCAAACAAATAAGGCCAATGGGTGCCTGCTTGAAAGCATAATTTAAAAACATCTGTACAACAAAAAATGCAATTAACACTCAAGTTACAGCTTTGCTATATATGAATTGTGCCACTTGTAATTATAAGCAGACAATAGATATTCCAGTTGCATTAAGTGATCAACGAGTAGAAATCCATTGTATTGATGCAAGTATCCTAACGGTCACCTTGCTCCCAACAGGTGGCGGTTCCTGTGGCAGTGCAGGTGCACAACAGTTTCCTGCACTACTACAGGCAGCACAACACCCTGCCAAAGACTTCATACGAAAAAGTTTGTGCTGACAGGGATCAGGCCAGACAGGAGAGGGACGATGCCAGACGAGAGAGGGATCAGGCCATACAGCAGAGGACCCGGGCCAGACAGTACACGAACCAGGTTTTGGAGGAGAGGAACCAAGCCAGGCAAGAGAGGGGTGAGATCCTAAATAACTGGAACCATGCTATACAGCAGAGGAACCAGGCCTTGCAGGAGAGGGACGAGGTTAGGGAAGATATGGACTGGGTCAGGCAAGAAGTCAGGCAAGAGGTCAGGCAAGGGGTCAGAGAAGAGGTCAGGCAAGAGGTCAGAGAAGAGGTCAGGCAAGGGGTCAGAGAAGAGGTCAGGGAAGAAGTCAGAGAAGAGATCAGCGAAGAGGTCAGGGAAAACATCAGGCAAGAGGTCAGGGAAGATATCAGGGAAGAGGTTAGGGAAGAGGTCAGGCAAGAGGTTAGGGAAGAGGTCAGAGAAGAGATCAGGGTAGAGGTCAGGGAAGAGGTTAGGAAAGATATGGACAGTGCTCTGCAAAAGGTCAGGAAAGAGTTTAGGAAAGATATGGACCGTGCTATGCAAGAGGTAAGGGAAGAGATGGACCATGCCAAGCGAGAGGTCAGGGAAGAAGCCTTGGAACTAATAGACCATGCCATGCAAGAAGGCAAGCAAAAGCTCGAGCAAAAGATAAAATATGGCATACAAGAGGTCAGGCAAGAGGTCAAGCAAGAGCTCACGGAAGAGCTTGACCAGGTCATGCAAGAGAGGGATGAGGCCATATGCCAGATTCATCATTTGGAGCAAGCAATGGAAGACGCACAACAACAAATTGCTCTATTGAAACAACAAAACGAATCGTCCAAAAGGTAGAAAAATGAGGCCCTACAGCAGGAAGCTAGGGTTCAACAAAAGTTGGAAAAAGGACGAAAAAGAGTGAGACCAAGAACTTCAAATGTTGAGAGCTTACAGAAATAAAGAAAAGGAGAATCAGCAGCAGCCACCTTGTCTATTCATTGGATTGGAATCCCCCCCCCCTCCCTCCCTTTTTATTGTTGGCATCCATCTGTCTTGGAAGACACTGGTAAGCAGACAGTGTGGGTTAGGCGACCCGTTTGCCTGGCCTGCACGATCAGTGACACAGCAGGATTCAAACTCAGGACTGCTCGGGCCTGAACCCAACACACTGCTGATTGTGCCACGCAATCTCACTACAATAGATCCCCCTCTCTTAGGAAACTGTAAATAACTAGAGTTCGGCGACCTCATACCTCCATGAAAATTTAGAGCTTTCGTAAATTTCATGCAATTGACTAACACATTAACATAATTTATGCATGGTTGCAATTTATTCATCATTGACTAACGTACACATGTCACAATTATAAAATTCCCATTATTAATCATAAAGCGTTTTTGCAATTTTTACATAAATTATGCAACTAAGTTCCTCATTACCATATTTGGTATCTGCTTATATTCCACCTATCATAGTTAACATGTGTTACATTTATTGAAGTCCAGTTATTGAAAACAATGGAATTATACAATTTCCTCATTAATTATGCAAATTAAGTCCTCATTTGCATAAAATGTATATCATTATGAACATTTTTGCCTAAGGTACCCGCATGCTTAATATGATGCCAATCCATCAATCCTTTCTGCAGTTATCCTCTTTAGAATGTCTTGACAAAAACGCCCCTGCAGTTCCGAAATTAAATGTTAGGGGGCTGAAACCTGCCCCACTTTGTCATGACACTGCAAGCTATCTACCAGCCAAATGTCAAGACCATATCACATCCAGGACAAGAGATACATTGAAAAAACTGCCATGATACAATATCCTCATTAATTATGCAAATGTACTCCTATTTTGCATAATTAGTATTTAATCTTGTACAACATTGTCTAAGGTACCTACATACCAAAAATCATGAAAATCCGTTGTTCCCTTCTTGAGTTATCCTCTTCAGAAGTTTTTGACAAAAATGCCCTTGCTATCCCCAAACTAGACGCTAGGGGGCCCAAACTTACGTAATTTTTTCCTGAGCACAAGAGCTATCTAATACTTAAAAATCTTGACCATAGCATGTTCAGAACACCGAGATAGCAAACCCGGAAGTTGCGCTGCAGTATCAAGGTCACACACCAGGGGGCCCAAAATTGACCTTGACCTTCGTCTTCCCAACCCCTACCTACATACCAAATATCATCGTAGTCCATCAAGAGGTTCTCAAGTTATGATGACCACAAATATGCGGGCACACAGACACACAAACACACACACACACAGACACACTCAAAACTATACCTCCATTTTTTCATGGAGGTAAATATTGGTTGGACTGAGATTACAATGAGAGACATTTGACTAAGGTTACCCAGTAACATATCAAACCTGTGCGCACATAATATTACATTCATCTATAAATAGTATAATACCATGATGACTGGTAGCTACGATCCACAAAGAGGCCAAGGGATAGGTGAGGTGAGGTAAAACACCTGAGGCATCCACGCAACGAAGAGGTATGCTGTTTGTAATGGGGACTGTACCGCACAGCTGCCACTGATCTTCCGAAGCAAGCATATCGGCTTGCAGACCAAGCTTTCATGAATAAACAAAGGTTCAAAATATCGTACGAACCAATAGAGTTTGTTCGCTGCAGTCACGTGCCTCTAACGCCACGCCACGTAGGCGGGTCCGTTCTCCGAAGTCAGACAAAAATTTACCTTTTTTGGGGTAAGTCCCTAATATTTCAGTGTTCTGATGTTACTTTAAGTCTACTTCTTCTTACAAAGTCATTTACCAACACAAATAAACTTTCCAGATAAAAGAGTGTGTGTCCTGTAATAGCATTTCGATGTGTGACGCATGCGCACGATGCTAATGGTTTAACCTAACCCAAGCGGTTCTAATGTGACAGAAAATCTGCGTAGCTGCAACGTAGTGGATTTCAGATTTCTGCGAATATGGCAGGTAGGGTTGTAAACATTGGTAAATTGGCAAAACAGGGATAACATTAAAAGTAACCTAGTAAGCAATATTAGATCGTTGAAAGTGGAAATAATCTGGACATCATTATTTCATACATCAAGCCATTAAAAATGGTGTAGAAACAAGTGGCACAAGGATTATTGATCAAGGCCTAATTTTTTTTGGTTCCAATACAAAGGAATATCCTTGTCCAACTTGTCTCTCAGCCATTTTTAACCGCTCAAAAGTCAAATGATAAAATAATGATTTTATCAAACTGTTTTTTTACCCTAACCTGGGTGTTTGTGCACTCAACATTGGAGCTGTGCACCCAATACTTGTCTGTGGTTGCACATACGTAAAGGAGCACCAAAATATTTTCGTATACAATTGCAAAGATGTCAGACAAGTAAACACCAATTATTCTTGACATCTAACGGGAGGTGCCCCAACACGGTACGCTTTTTCTTGCGCTCAAACTCATGGCGCTCCATCGCTAGTTGCCTGAGAGTGGTCAAATTTTGATGACTGAATTTTTTACACATAGATTTGAACAACATACTTGAATAAGAAATGCATTCATGTGGTTCATGAACCTTTCGCGCTGCAAGCGGCAAACACTGTGAGACAATTTCGTGTATGTAACCTTCCAATTTTGTGCTACGCTGGACAGTGTGCCTAACTCGGTACGCTTTTTTTTACATTTTGCTCTCTTCAGAAGTAAGTGGTAAATTTAAGTACGCAGAAAAAAATTAATTATATGATATTTTAGCTTTCTTTTGACAGTAAAATCGTGACTGTATGTACTTCTTGTCTCACATGAGGAAGGCTGTACGTAGAACAATCCAGCTCATGTTTTTACGGGCAATGAGCTGAATGCACTGATTGTGAATGACCGACTAAAAAAAACCATTACGAAAAAAAGACACCGCTAACATCAACAAAACTCGGTCTGATTATATGAAAATATCATCTACATCTCTCTATCAAGTCTTATTTTCATAGACAGCACGAATCATTTGTTACAGTCAAATAAATCTTTGGAGCGTACTCTAGTCTGTCACCTTCACAGCCACACTCCCTTGGGAGTACAATGGTGGCAATGTTTATGTCGCTTCCTTTTGGTTGCTTTTCTACTCAACAGACATTTGAAGACCCATATTCATAGTGTTTTATGGAGCTTTATTTATGTGTATCATGGCAGTTGTGTGACTGCTTGAAAGAGTTCGTATAGTTAGCGACACGAGCCGCCAATACACAGAGGCCGGTGACCGCAGTGATTCAGCACTGTCAACATTACTGTTAGAATTCTGTTTTTAAAAAAAAACATGAAGTAAATATGTTAAAGTATACTTGGAATGCAAATTAAAGCTGTGTGCATGGACTTGGTTTATTTACCTTTGTAATCAGCATAGTCAGTGGCAACAAACACGGTGTACTTATGGATAATAAGATCAGCAAAAAATCCATTCCGTCTTACGACGGGGACCGTCTTAGGGCGGCCCCCGTTATGTGTTAGAAAGATAATAAAATGTCTGTCATAGTACTTGTTTAAGGATCTGAAGTTGAAATTTGTGTTAACTGATATTTTCAATGCTCCAACATTGTACATGCGTGCCAACATCGAGTGCCGCACGCTAACTGACTTCGGGTTCCACGGGTAACGTTGGACATTTGTTTCAGGAGTTTTGGGGTACTTCCTATGATAACTGCTGGGACGAGAACATCTTAAATTTGTGCATTTTCTCAACATTACTCATCTCCGTGACCACATTGTCACGATCTCTGGTTTGGCAAAATCTGGTGTTACAATTCCTGAATGTCAGAAACAGCCTGAAAATGTCAAAGGAAGTCTCCACTGAGTGTTCCAACTTCAGAACAGCAATCTGTTCAAATTACTAATTTGGTAGAGTTGCAATTAGGTTATTCTGAATATTGTACTTATTTGGTGCACCCAAAAGTTTTTTGGTGCACCCAATTTTCTGTGTATGGTGCACCAGTGCACCTAATCCCAAAAATGAATTTCGAGCCCTGAGAACCCATTAACTGGTGTCACCACCAAAAGGTTTGAGTGTACAGTTCCCAAGACTGGTAGCAGAAGCAAACATTAAGGAGCTACTACTACCCGGAATCCCAGACTAGTTTTACCCTGGGCTATATAATCAACTAAAATGTTAGATAAAGCATTGATTGAAGTTAACCTGTTGATAACTACTAAACATGATTTTACAACTGTCAAGGTTATTTGCCAATGGTCATACATACATTGTGTATATCCATTGGCAAGTGTTTTAGTCAAATGCCCAGGAGCAGGTGGTTAAGCAACAAACACTAAGTGCTAAATCCTGTTTGCCATGTCAGCTTTCCCAGCAGGCTTAGACTTAAAGGGCATACCCTGATGCATATTCATATCAGAATGCTTTGTGTAATATGTTGCTACAGTTAATGCAGTTACTGCAGTCAAAGTAAGTTTTTCTATGATCATGATACTCTTTGATAGCAGTCAGGGTTATAGCAAAACTTGTTGAGGTGAGGTGAGGGTCATGGTAAAAAAAATACTGAGATGGGGGAAGGGTTATGGAAATTTTTTTTTATCAGGCTTCAAGTTCAAGTGCACTAAGTCCTCCTCCCGTACAGAAAACTGGTAATAGCCTCCCTCGCAGACTTACGGCCCGGCTGGCTTTTAATCTAAGGGGGAGGGGGGGCGCCGGTTTGTGATTCTCAACGTTGGGTAAGGTTCTCTAATGCCCGGCTGAGAAAAGGCAGCCGGGCCGTGAAAGGCAGTTTGCTGTGAAAGGTAATTTCTCAGTCCTTATGCTTGACTTACGCCTCTGGTATTCGCCCAACCCATTCAATTATTTTGGACTGAGGCTGGCTGGAGGCTTGATTCCAACCTGAGTTTGTTTGTTCTTGCCCTCGAGCCTCGCTGCTTTGATTAGACCCATGTGGAGGTGAGTTATGATTTTCAAACACATGTTTCTGTATGTTTCTGTGAATGTGATAAATTCCGTCCGACAAATGACTGGTCGCAATGTTGAATATGGACATAAAAGTGTAACCCTGTCAGTGTTTCAAACAATGTAGATTGAACTAAAATGTTTATTAACATGTTGTATAGTGCTAAATAGCAGTAGACTATTGAAACTGATTTTACAATTTGACCGTTTATCAAAGAATTTTAGTCAAATGACCAGTTAGCACATGGTTTTACTGACAAAATGCATTCTTGCTTCATACATGTAGCTATCCCCTGAACTAGCTGGACAGCGATGGGTGCTCTGACAGAAAATTCTGAGGTCCAGAGGATCTGAGGTCCTGGTCCGGACCTGAACCTGCTGATTGTGAAAACTTGTGAATGTGCGAAATCAATGGTCCATTTCGCTACAAAAGGAATCTGTTTGGTGGAGCACCTCACTCCCACTATCTATACATGCATATGCAAGGAGCCTTGGTATATGTAAGGTGACACCAATTTTATTTGTTGCTTCTCGGAATAGGCAGGACTACTTTTCCAAATGCAATTTGACCAAAAAAAATTGGCCAAAACAGTTCCATTTGCAAATTCTCACTTCCTTCATCACCCAAATGAACGTACATATATACATGTATATGGGCCTCAGTTTCTATCCAGTACGTGCTTATTTTGGACACTGTATGACTATTAATTCTTACCAGCTTTGGGATTAATCCTTAACAAATTTTTTACCTGAAGACAAAAATTTCCCGGGAAGGTTCAATGCCCCTCATTTACTACTTTCCAGCCAGGCAGCATGGATTTTCCCAGTGCTATGGCAACCTTCTGTTTCTGAATTGGCGATACATCGCTATAATACTGCTAAGGAAGCATTGTTATCGGTGCAATATGGGACACCCCAATGATATTTCAAAATGCAATTTTCATGTGAGCAAGGAGGCGAAAACTAATAAAAGTATAAGCAACTGTCACTGTCTCTGTTGACATAGTGAACCAAAAGCCGCAACTTACAAACACACCACGCGGTCTTTCTAAAGATGTTAAGTGTTCACCTTTTCCATGTTACTGTGACAATGTAATAAATGGAATAATGACATATTCTTTACACTGATTTTCATTGTATATAAACTCATCCCGACAGGTATACATAATCAAGCTATAATAGTAAAGGCAGCACCACCAACACCGGCTCAACAACAGCAGACGCAGGGTCATCTCACTTTTGAGGAGGCACTTCAGAGGGCTCAACAAGATGGACTGCCTCCCTGGCAAGGCCCGCCCAATGGTCAGCAGGATTTCATCAATCTGCTGATCCAGAACACGCCGGCCAAATCTGACTACAACCGCCTGTGTAAGACAGAGCTGGGGATACAGTACGCAAACGAGAAGCTGGGCAACAATCACAAACTGCAGGCTGTGTACCCACCTCAGGTATGTGCCACATTATGCAGATTGATACTGCTATAAGCTTAAGCACTTTTGCAAGATATTTTATACAGCACATATCAAAAGGAAGATTGTTTACATTCATCAAGAAGAAAACTATGGAGGTGCCTAAAATGTTACTAGGTTGCCATTCTGTGCAAATCAACTTACAGCAGTTAAAATTGCTAATAAATTACATGGACATCCTGGTAGCTTTGCTTTCAAGTGACCCACATTCAATAAGAAATAAATCCTAACAGTCACCGTCCTCCTTACAGGTGGCTGTTCGTATGGCAGTTCAGGTGTACAACAGCTTCCTGCAGTACTACAGACAGCACAACAACACCCTGCCAATGACTTCATACCAAACGGTTTGTGCAGACAGGGATCAGTTCCAACAAGAAAGGGACCAGTTCAGACAAGAGAGGGACGATGCCAGAAGAGAGACTACCCGGGCCAGACAGCAGATCAACAGGGCCTTGCAGGAGAGGAACCAGGCCAGAGAAGAGGTGGACCAGGTCAGGCAGGAGGCCCAGGAAGAGGTGGACCGGATCAGGCAAGAGGTGGACCGGATCAGGCAAGAGGCTTGGGAAGAGGTGGATCAGGTCAGGCAAAAGATGGACAAGGCCATAGAAGAGAGGGACCATGCCATGAGGAAATGGGATGAGACCCAAGAGAACTGGGAACGTGCTGATGAGGAGAGGGACCTAGCTGAAGCAGAAAGGGATGCGGCCCTCTGGCAGAATGGTCAACTGACACAAGAAAGGGATACAGCGCTCCAGCAGAATGGTCAACTGACACAAGAAAGGGATGAGGCGCTCCAGCAGAATGGTCAACTGACACAAGAAAGGGATGAGGCGCTCCAGCAGAATGGTCAACTGACACAAGAAAGGGATGAGGCGCTCCAGCAGAATGGTCAACTGACACAAGAAAGGGATGAGGCCCTCCAGCAGAATGGTCAACTGACACAAGAAAGGGATGAGGCCCTCCAGCAGAATGGTCAACTGACACAAGAAAGGGATGAGGCCCTCCAGCAGAATGGTCAACTGACACAAGAAAGGGATGAGGCCCTCCAGCAGAATGGTCAACTGACACAAGAAAGGGATGAGGCCCTCCAGCAGAATGGTCAACTGACACAAGAAAGGGATGAGGCCCTCCAGCAGGCAGCTAGGACTAAACAAAACGTGAAGAGGGTTGAAAGAGAGCGGGACCAAGCACTGCAAAGGTTGACGGTTGCCAGAAGTTTCCTCAATGTCCAAGAAGCATCACAGAGCTACGGTGGTCAGTCTCCTGGAGTCAACTCTCCCTCATCTGGATTCAAATCCCCATCATAGATCAAGCAGTCAGTCTTCTGGATCCTGACATTCACCCTAGTAGTGGCATGCAGCATACCCTGATTAAATAACACTGATAGTTAGAGCAGCCTGCTCAACATCCAGCTGGCCGGAGAGGAGCCCCAAAGAGCGGACTTTACAATTACAGTACACAAATTAGTAGCAGCACTCAGCAGGGTAGCTTGGTTGGACAGAGAACACAGAACCTTTTTCGTTAATGTTATGCATCAGTACTATAAAATACTATAAGCCCAAAATCTGTTGTGAAAGGAACGGTTAACTGCATCACATCAGAATATCAAGCGTGGCTGTGAGTAACAGTTGCTGTAAAATTTGGTTTTACGTAACAAAACATTAACCTTGTGAGTTGTAATGAATCTACAGCCAAGCATGGCAAAAAACAACAAGAAAAGCAGTTGACAGCAACTGTTGAAATATTCTCTTGTCAAAAAGTAAAAAAAAAGGGCTAGTCTTAATACTTAAGTAAATAATACTTCACGTAGATACCTTGCTGGTACACAACATCTACGATTATGAAATTTTTGTGAAATTTGTATCCTTGAATTTACATGTTTGTAATATGTCAATAATGGACCAATTTTGACTTGGGACCTGAAAAAGTAGGGTCATGACAAACCGAGGAACCTTCATGTTTTATATGTACATATTATATCTTTCTCTTTTGATTCATATATATAGCTATGATATAAGTTAACATTTCATATTGTTATTTGACTAAATAAAATGTTGAAATTGAAGAATGTATTTGAATCCTATTTTACAAGCACACTTAGTATAAAAAACTAGTACTGGTATGTACTTGGATATCTCTGTACATGCACCTGTACTACAATGTACTTTGAATGTACATGTATGGTCACAATGGCTAGCACTAAACGTGCTCTGATTCTATACTGTGTCAAAGTGTCAGGGTGTCTTTTGGAGGCCATAGACTAAAAAAAAAAAAAATTAAACGCCCTAATTTTGCAAAGGATTCCATGAGGATACCATACACTGACAGAATGACGTAAATCAATTAACATTAGCAATAGTCAATATATTTCAGTTAAAGTACCGTTGTCACTTGTCCTGAAACCATCATCTCCTGCCTCCCTGATACACCAGAGGCCGGCCCTCCATGCCTTCTCTAACATCTGCAACAAACGAGTTTAACTTTAAACACATAAGCAGACAATAAGCTCAGTATCAGTGCTAAAAGTATGTTATATGAAAGAAACAACGTAACGAAGAGTACTTTTTCCTGTAACACCAGTGAGAGTTAAGACAAAGGAAGTGTATGAACTGGCATTTATGCATATCAGTTAGCACATAATATCTCAACTGACTGTTTCATAAATATCTGTTCTGCCCACTCTTTTCTTCCCTGATAATTAGCTGTTCCGCAACCAGTAATTGTACAATCATAGTTATGCATTCGCCAAAGCAGAACACACAACTATTACAAATACAAATACAAAAAAAATGTACATTGTTCTTCCTTAAATGTTACATAAACATCATCGCAACCTTTTTGAAAGATGACGAATTTTACCACTAAAATAGGCATGTACGGCCCTTAGATGTTAGACTAGCATCACAAACAGTCCCTTACATCATCATCATCATCATCGGTCGACGTGATCAAATGTAAACATGTTCGCACATGTTTACACACGACGGGGTTATACCGCCCCTTGCGGGGTGACATACCCTTTCGTATGGCTAATTACAAGACGGGGATGCGCCAGGTCTCCCGTCCGGGTGAATGATGTAATTCACCATGTGGCTGATACGAGACAGAGGTTCGCCAGGCCTCCATCCGGGTGATTTGAAGTGAATCACCAACTCCCGACAGAAGGATTTGCACCAACGCACACCACACCATCACACGTGTGGGGGTTCTTTAACATGCATGGGGTATGGCTCTCCCCAGACACGGGACCTCCATTTAACGTCCTATCCGAGGGACGACTCATTTTTCACTTGAGTAAAGTGAGGAAAGTCGTGTTAAGTCCCTTACATTCCATATGACTGCCCCTCTCTCTGCTGAATGGCTGCTCTGTTCTGACCGGTGATCGGGAACGACTGGACATCGGAGGAGAGCTGTGCGGTCTGTACAGAGCAGGGGATGATGGGATGTCCGCAGGCCTCGCGGCGGGAAGCGTGTCCTGTCTCCTGCTTGTGAAGTGGTTCAGGATTCCGTACAGAAGTGGGCTGGGGGGGGGGGGGGGGGGGCAGTTTTTGTGTGAACATATGCACATGTGTGCACATATTTGTACGCATGTGTGTATGGGCACAAATGTGTGTAGGAGTGTGTGTGTATCTAAATTCTAATGAGGGGAGGATACTTGGTTAGGGGTTGTGTGTACGTTTGTGTGCAAACCAAATGCACCTATCATATTTGTATGCATGGAATCATGGATGCACAAAATGAGCACAGTTTGTTAAGTCACAGTATTTCATTACTGCTAGCGAGTGCTAGGGCACTTAAACAATGAAAGACCTTTATTGTACATCCATGCCTCGACGGGCTAGGTACAGGTCACTGATAACAGACATAACAGACATAATATTTATGCAGAGACAACAAGATACAATTTAACTATAATATAAAGGCTAACAGGATGGTCGACATCTTCTCGCTTCTTTGTACAGGTGTAGATATACAAATGTAGGAACAGATAATGTTCGATATACAAAATGTATGGGTGCAAGTGTATGTGGATTTGTGTGTGTGTGCGAGTTTGTGTGTGTGCATCAACATGGGTGCTAGTTCTTGGAACAACCACTTGTTGTGGGGCCCACAAGACATTTCAAAAAAGGAAATGAAATCCCACAAAAAACAACATGTAAAGCAAACAAGAAAAGACTGCTGTATCTCCTAACAGGGATAAACAAGTCCACTAGCCCGGTTGTGCCGGGCAAGTGAAAATGCTGATCGGACAAGTGCATGACCTACTTTACTTGTCCGATCGGACAAGTACTCTTTCGTCCCCAAGTTCTTATTTTGGACGGTACATTTCTCTTAAAATTGGGGCTTTGCTAACCGGGGACTCTCCTAGAAAATAGATTTGTAACTAGTACATTACACAGATTCTCAGGCAGCATTGCTGATATTGGAGTTTATTAGATTCGATGGAAGTGATTTAACACATAGAAAAATGTTCTTACATTTCGGGCAAGTGAAAAGTTGGTTCGGGCAAGTAAATTTTTTTATGTACTTGCCCGATAGGACAAGTGGATTTTTAAAAACTTGTCTAACCCTGCCTAATCTAATCATTGAAAATAGGTGTGAGTGTGCAGATTGGATTAATCTTTGATAAATCATTGCATTAAGGAAAACAAAAAGACGTAAAAATGTACTAGTAAAGATTATCCTGACAGTAAGACTCACACAGAGGCGGTGTCTGGGTCCTCCCTCACGTTTAGTTCCCTTGCCAGGAAGTCTCGACTCAGGGGGGTCCTGGGCTGGCCTGTCTCTGTGGGGAAACAACATCGGTCTTCATACAGAAATGTAAATGGTTACTTAGGAAGAGAAGAATAAAAGCACAATTTAAAAACCTACAAAAGTCGTCATCATCATCATCATCAGTCTCGTAGGTTTTTTATTAGTCGTAGACTAATTAATCAGCTGTAGGGGCAGCACAACAATTGTCATGCTGTCTCAATTGTAATGCTGTACAATAGTCCTTAGGTTTTATTTCTTTGTGACTCCTTATTTCTTGTTGCAATAAGTGTACAATTGTGTGCAAGAATGTACTTTAAATGGCAGCTTTTAATGTTGACTAACAGTAAAACATGTAACAGATAAAGCAAAGAAAGGTTCAAATACAAGTACTGGTACTCTTATTTTTAGATGTTTTCAAGTACTATTCTACACCAGACAATAACTATCCCTCTCTCTATCTTATTATCTGTATATCATGTATTGTCTCAAACAATTTGATTACATTTCTACATATTCTATAAAGTTTCATTAAATGTCAAATTAAGCAATGTGATTACAAAAATTGCCATAGGAAAAAGATTCAAGTCGGAACATATACTCCATGTCCAAACCTGCCAGCAGGACAGACTGTGTGTAGTTGTACTTGTTGAACTCCAGGTACTCTCGGATCAGCTCGTTAATCAGCATGTTCTCGTGGTTCAGCCGAGGTTTGTCCTCCAGAGGGTCCTGCATCGACTTGAAGATCTCCGCTCGGACACGCGCCTGCAGCTGTCCCATCACGCCACGGGCTTCCAGGGACTCCTTCAGCACTGGGAGTGCAGATACAGGGTTTAGTACAAGGGATAAATACCAACAAATAAACAAACAAACGCATGACTGCAGCTGTCCCATCACGCCACGGGCTTCCAGGGACTCCTTCAGCACTGGGAGTGCAGATACAGGGTTTAGTACAAGGGATAAATACCAACAAATAAACAAACAAACGCATGACTGCAGCTGTCCCATCACGCCACGGGCTTCAAGGGACTCCTTCAGCACTGCAGATGCAGACACGGGGTTTAGTACAAGGGATAAATACCAACAAATAAACAAACTAACTAACGCCTGGACTAGTAGCTGCCCCATCACGCCACGGGCTTCCAGGGACTCCTTCAGCACTGCAGATGCAGAGTTTAGATAAAGTAATAAATACCTGTGGCAGTGTAACAGTGGGGGGTTTAAGTAGCGCCAAACAGTCACGCCAATCGGCTGATCAGCCTTTTCTGGCGTAGTGGTTACGTATACTCTGCTGACTTTGTGTCATCATCTGCCGGCCCGGGTTCGATCGCAGGTGTCGGCATGTTGTTTCTTTCCGTTTCTACTCCTTTCTTACATTGGTTCCCATGCCGACCCTGTATACGTAACAGGCTAGAACATGCGCCACACAGTGAGTAACAGGTTAGCCGGTGTGCCACACAGGGATATCGAACTTGGAGATTCGAGGACGAATCTTGACAAAAAAGGGGGAGGGGGGTAGTGTAACAGTGGGGGGTTTAAGTAACTAATCGGCTGATCAGCCTTTTCTGGCACAGCGGTTACACTGCTGACTTTGTGATCTGCCGGCCCGGGTTCTATCCTGGGTGTCGGCATGTTGTTTCTTTCTGTTTCTACTCCTTTCTCAGGGCTCGAAATACCACCTGCATCTGCAGGTAAGTGCAGGTAAAATTGGAGCTGTGCAGGTATTTCTGATGTCTACCTGCACCTAACATGCACTGGTCCATGTACTGGGTCTTATACATAAATGTCCTACGATGTAGGTGTATATGGATTGTTATTAGCTGCATTGACTGTAACAAACTATAAAGCATAAAAGAAAAAATAGCAATGGTTCCTGAACAATTTTAGTATGATCCATACTTCCTAAATTCAGAGTGGTGCAGGTAAAATTTGTCTGGTGCAGGTAATTTTCAATGTTACCTGCACCAGTGCAGGTATGCAGAAAAAAGTATTTCGAGCCCTGTTTCTGCTTACAGCAGCACCATCAAATAAACAAACACCAACCAGTTAGCTGGTCTTATTACAACGAACTAGATCTACTCTGCTCTACTCTACTCTATGAAGCAAGATTGAAAACTATGTTCAACAACCATATCTTTCATCTGATGTAAAAACAGTAAAATCGTGGCCAAAGATCTAGCTGCACTGCCAGACCTTCAAAACTCAAGTCAAAACATAAGAAAGCATAGAACACACATGCACATATCGCCCCCCTCCCCCACCCATGTTGGTACAGTGGTACCAGTCACAAGCTAGTTTTATCAACATAATTCCAACACAGTAACATACTTAGTAGTATCTTTGAGCCATGGGATTTGTAAGAAACTGAGAAAACCAAGTGAAACCTGCACGGCTACCGTTTTTCAGCTCCTGCACCGTCGCTCTGCTCGTGGAAGCCATTTTCAATCGCGCGCCAATGTGAGTGACGCCTTCAATAGCGGGCCACCTAGCGGTTCTGACCATTATCACAGCTCATAGCTGCAACCAGCAACCAATAACCGACTGAGGCCAGACTGAGCTGTCGACCGTTTTCCTAGACGATAACAGCCGAAGAGCTGGATTTAAAAAACATTTTTTTCAAGTACATGAACATTGTTTATCTATCTATTTATTAATGCAAATTATGTAACTGTACCCTATTTTTTACACTGTCAGAATCAGATGATTGCATTTCCATTTTATTTTCACTTTACAGTCACATTTAATTGCAATTTCAATTTTCCTTTTCAGACTGCACTGCAAGCAGGTCTTTAATAGCAATATTTAATAGATCGTTGAAAGTGGAAATAATCTGGATAAGGCGATCTGTATAATATAATTATGCAACAGCGTGAATTCCATTGTCTTCAGTAGTACCGTGGCCGATAGCAACAATGTGCAAGACACTTACTTACAGCTGATGCCGTGTCTGTAAAGTGTAAAGTGTAAAGTGTAAAATTAGAAAAACAGCCCCATTTTTTCACTGAGAGGGGTGGGTCATTGTCGCAAGCTATTGTCAATCAACCCCGGTGGTTAATGAGCCGTGTCTGTAAAGTGTAAATGTAAGCTTTCCAAAAACAGCCTCGAATTTTTTCAGGGCCTGTGTGCTAAGCTGATGCCGTGTCTGTAAAGTGTAAAGTGTAAAGTGAAAGATTTGGGAAAAGCCCCATTTTTTCACTGAGAGTGGTGGGTCATTGTCGCTAGCTTTTGTCAATCAACCCCGGTGGTTAATGAGCCGTGTCTGTAAAGTGTAAATGTAAGCTTTCCAAAAACAGCCTCGAATTTTTTCAGGGCTTGTGTGCTAAGCTGATGCCGTGTCTGTAAAGTGTAAAGTGAAAGATTTGGGAAAAGCCCCGTTTTTTCACTGAGAGTGGTGGGTCATTGTCGCAAGCTTTTGTCAGTCAACCCGGTGGTTAATGAGCCGTGTCTGTAAAGTGTAAATGTAAGCTTTCCAAAAACAGCCTCGAATTTTTTCAGGGCCTGTGTGCTAAGATGATGCCGTGTCTGTAAAGTGTAAAGTGTAAGATAAGGAAAAAGCCCCGTTTTTTCACTAAGAGTGGTGGGTCATTGTCGCAAGCTTTTGTCAATCAACCCCGGTGGTTAATGAGCCGTGTCTGTAAAGTGTAAATGTAAGATTTGGAAAAACAGCCTCGATTTTTTCTAAGAGCCTGTGTGCTAAGAAGTAAGATGATGCTGTGTCTGTAAAGTGTAAAGTGTAAGATTTGGAAAACAGCACAGCGTTGGAAGAAGCCTCTTTCGTTTCTCGGGGCATGCGTGCTTGTAATAAAAGCGTTGGAAAAGGCGTCCATAAAGTGTAAAGTGGAAAAGTTGAGATGTTCCCATTTTTTTTTCGAGAGCGGCGTAATTGATTAGCCTTAAGGTTTAGAAGAAAACCTCCTTTTCTTTTCAGATAGCGCAATTCCCTTGGGTGCAGTTATATCATTGCGTTTGGGTCCAGTAATGTTTCTGCGTTTGGTCATTCGTGTGTGGGAGATTAGGTCATCGGTGTGTAAAGTTATTTGTAAAGTTCTGAAATGGGTCATGTTTTTCTATGTCCAATTCCTTGCCAGTACTGGTGTCTGGCACTGTCTGCCAGACACTGCTAGGGTCATAAACAAAGATGCTCCCATTGTGTGGGCCATTCACTTCTAGGTCAGTGTCTGGCAGACAGTGCCAGACACTGATGTGCATTCAACACTGTTCAGGTTAGAAACAGCTGGGAGCAAGGAGGTTGCGTCAGTAGTGAACTACCAGGATCGCAATTGACGACTCGAGTGCAGGGATGAACGCAGCACGGTTTAATAACTTCTGGACACTCTTCAACAATATGGCGGAGAACATCCGGGACACCGCTGACGTCATAACATAACATTAACATAAACTATGGCGTGATTTACTCTTCTTTTCCTTTTTTTTTGTGAGTGATAAGAACGAACATGTGCTTAACAATTTCAACTGTGGTCAGTATCTAAGCTATGAATATATGGTGTTAACTCAACTAAGTAACTTTGGAGGTTACACGTACACTACCATGGTATGAGCTATGTTAAGAATCAGGACCTAGATAACTGTGGGGTATACAATCTGGTATGAACTATGTTAATAATCAGGACTTATATAACCTTGGAGTACACGATAACTGTTGTTTACACTAACTTCGGAATACACGAGTATATATGGTGATACTTCATATCTGGCATTAAGTGTTTATTTGTTTGGTCTATGTGAGTACGTATTACTCAGGGATACATCAGGTCTTGAAAGTAACTTTTCGCCACACTAAAACTATGACAGCACAAAGTCTTTCAGGTACCGCGGCTGTCGTCTGCATCGGTCGGACAGGCGTTGGGGCAAGGGAGGAGGAGTGTCCGGTGGGTTTTGGAGTCCTGGCAGAGGGGGAGGAGTGTTCGGTGGGTCGTTAAGTTCTGGTAGGGGGCCGTTGACTGGAACCAAGTCTTCTGCTGGAACCGGATCGTTCGCCGGGACTGAAGGGATAGGGTCTTCAGGGTCAGAATCGTCGTTGTTGTCATCGTCAGAGGGGACAGTCTGGCGTTGCTGCGGCGGCACCTGGCATGGGACAGGATAGCATTCTGCTGATCGAACCTTGTAGGATCTAGCACGCAGCTGGCGACCGATAAACTTGGAGATATAGATCCAGTCCTTTTCCACTGCTGTGACTAGGTACCGACTGCGAGCTTGGGATTTGTCTCTATCTGAATGGACATAGACTAAGTCTCCCACGTGGAAGGTGGGAGTGGGCGCGAGCCCTGCCTTGGGGCATTTGGATTTGGCGCTGGGAGCGTGGTTTTCGGAACGACGGTGGTGTTGTTCTTCGAGGAGACGGTTGTCGGAAAGTGGGAGTTGCTCGCCACTGAATTGGTCTCGTTGGTACAGATACTCTCGCGATGAGAGGCCGTTGGATCGGACCTTTGTGTTCAGGGAGGCCGTGACCACGGCTAGTTGGGCGGGTGTGATAGGTTGGCCAAGAGGGTCAATCTTACGGAGTTCCTCTCTCAGCTCCTCAATGGCGCGTTCCGCAATGGGGTTTTTGTTGACATTTTTGTGGTGCCCTACTTCAATCTGGAGACGATGTTCTGTCAACCAGGGGTCGTTGATCAGGGCCTGGAATCCTGGGGCTGGGTCACAACGTATGACAGCAGGAGGACCATCCAGGAGACGAAGTGGAGTGCACAATGCAACTAGTCCATCTCTGAGGCTGGTGGATGTTTCGCCGCTGATGAGCTGAGTACTTCACAGCACGAAAACAACTTTTTAAGCAAAGTTTCAGAGATACGTATAAAGCCCTTAAAGGCGGAGAAATATTTCAGCAGATTTTCAGATATATTAAAGGCATCAGAAACATACATTTGGCATTTACGGAAGATTTCAGCGTTTGTAAATCTAACTTAATCTGTTGTGTTTCTTTACGTGAATTTTACATGTATTTTAGTATGCCGAAGAGACAACTTAAATGTCTCAAAAATATTTTCTGTCAAAACGGACAAATACCGTTTCTCTAGATCTGTTACAAAATACATGTTAACCGGCTAAGTCAAATGTAATAAGCCTTTGTCTGGTGTTAGATAAAACATTGCGTCATCTGTTTTATAACAGTCAAAACTGAAAATCATTGCGCTTTCTGGTACAAAATGTTATGTTTATACCTCAGCAAATACAAATACAATACAATACAAAGTCAAATACAATAATCTTCTGTGTTTTTTAGCTATTCCGAAAGCATTTGACGTATTCAAACTTTCTGTGCGCAAGGTTTAATTCGAACAGGGGAGAACCTCTCACGGTTAGCTTATATGCGCTATTTTACATTATATGAGATGTTGCGTATACCATGGTCAATATTGACCGAAGAATGCATGCCATTTATATAATTTATTTCGAACCGTCATTTACGCAAAGAAGGGAAGACCTCCCCCGTTAATATATTTGGTAAGCCGTATATGAAATGTTGCGTATTTCATTTGAACATACGACATGTTTAATTTTTGAATCCGCGCAGTTTAAGCGAACTGGGGGGGAGACCTCCCCCGTTTAGCTTATATGTTGCCAAAACGTATATGAAATGTTGCTTATTTCTTTTGAACATACGACATGTTTAATATTTGAATTCGCACAGTTTAAGCGAACTAGGGGAGACCTCCCCCGTTTAGCTTATATGCTGCCAAAACGTATATGAAATGTTGCGTATTTCTGTAAAATATACAAGTTTAATCTTTGAATCCGCGCAGTTTAAGCGAACTAGGGGACACCTCCCCCGTTTAGCTTATATGCTGCCAAAACGTATATGAAATGTTGCGTATTTCTGTAAAACATACAACAAGTTTAATCTTTGAATCCGCGCAGTTTAAGCGAACTAGGGGAGACCTCCCCCGTTTAGCTTATATGCTGCCAAAACGTATATGAAATGTTGCGTATTTCTGTTGAACATACGACATGTTTAATCTTTGAATCCGCGCAGTTTAAGCGAACTAGGGGAGACCTACCTTGTTTAGCTTATATGTTGCCAAGACGTATATGAAATGTTGCGTATTTCTGTTGAACATACGACATGTTTAATCTTTGAATCCGCGCAGTTTAAGCGTACTAGGGGAGACCTCCCCCGTTTAGCTTTTATGTTGTCAAGACGTATATGAAATGTTGCGTATTTCTGTAAAACATACAACAAGTTTAATCTTTGAATCCGCGCAGTTTAAGCGAACTAGGGGAGACCTCCCCCGTTTAGCTTATATGTTGCCAAGACGTATATGAAATGTTGCGTATTTCTGTTGAACATACGACATGTTTAATCTTTGAATCCGCACAGTTTAAGCGAACTAGGGGAGACCTCCCCCGTTTAGCTTATATGCTGCCAAAACGTATATGAAATGTTGCGTATTTCTGTAAAATATACGACATATTTAATCTTTGAATCCGCGCAGTTTAAGTGAACTAGGGAAGACCTCCCCCGTTTAGCTTATATGTTGCCAAGACGTATATGAAATGTTGCGTATTTCTGTTGAACATACGACATGTTTAATCTTTGAATCCGCGTAGCTTAAGCAAACTTGGGGGTACTACCCCCGTTTTATCTATTAGCTAATACCGTCTCAAAGGTTTTATGAAACGGTGCCTTTTTCTGCTGAACATACGACATGTTTGAAGCGCAGTTTATGCGAACAGGAGGAGACCCTTTCCTTTTTATTTTATACCGCATATAAGTTCTGAAATTCCAGGGTCTAAATCAGGGTGAGGTTTTCTTTGTGGCATGTTGACACTCGAGCTAAGAGACGGTAGAAATCCCGACTACTGCTATGAATATCTCCGAGACTCAACCTCTGCTTGAAGAATAAGGATGTAGTAGGTATACCGTTTTGTGCAGTGAGTTGTGTTTTCTCTATAAAACGGCAAGCAGTTCTTACTACAGGTAAATGTACGAAATATGTTTATTTCTTTATCTACAAGCAAGCGTCGAGAAAGAACAGTTTGTGCACACAGGCGGTGTCTTCTCGTGTTGCTCGTGTTTGTTTGGGCAGGCAAGATGTAAATTTATTCAGCGTTATTTCGTACTCGCCATGGGGCGCACGCCTCCGTCCGTCCAAGGAGGTTGAACTTCCTTGGTCCGTCTGTGGCACAGCTGTGTCATGTGATAGGATGTATCCAATGGCAGAAAAGAGTGGGGGGTTCAAATTTACGGGCCATACGTACGACAAGGAGCGGTTATTTTCCAGGCGTTCATTTTTGAAGAGAAGTATTGAAGAAAGTTTGGGCCTGCTCTAGCCCGCAAGTTGTGGCCGCGACACCTCTTTTACCGCCTAGGACCCCCGGTGACGGAATTTGACTCAAAGATACGAGGTGGCTATCATTCTGTACAAGCTGTTGTTGTTGGAAATCGACACAGAATGGAAATCACGGCCCTTGCACCATCCGGATTAATAGAAGCCGACACTGCAAGCTGAACATGTTTCGCGTTCACAGAATCCAGGACCATCCAACAACACGAGTCATATCGGCCACTACTCTAGGATCCTATAGATCTTACCGGATTCTTATTCCTGTGGTGACCAGATGGAACTGTACATGTGTGCTCTTTTAAACTTACGCCGAGACGCTTCACCCGACACTGGAAATGGGACTGTGGACTGCTGCACGGAATTGCGCAACCGTTGTGATATTGTTTCAACTGCCGACTACATCAGAATGAAAGGCCACAAATACCTAGTAGGCTGTAGGTTTTTTTTACTTTTCCATGTAATATTTTCTCGTAATTCAATAAAATTTTAAAGTTTCATCCATTGTATTTTCTTGCTTTGAAATGTGCTAATGATTATTCTCCTAAAATGGCACTTATCCACACCTTAATGCACACGTATATGAGACGTACAGAGGGAACTTTAAACATGTCTTAAGGGTGTTTTGGTACGTATTTATGACAACTTTAAGCTGCTAAAAAGAAAAATATAGACACATTAAATCCTCTTAATTCACACGTATATGAGACGTAAATAGGCTTTAGATCAAATAAACGTGAAGTTTAAACATGTATTAAGGGCGTTATAATAGGTATTTATGGCAAATTTAAGCTGCTGAAAAGGCACCTAAACACACGTTATAATCCACTTAATGAACACGTATATGAGACGTAAACAGGCTTTAGATCAAATAAACGTGAAGTTTAAACAAGTCTTAAGGGCGTTATAATAGGTATTTATGGCAAATTTAAACTGCTGAAAAGGCAGCTAAACACACGTTATAATCCACTTAATGCACACGTATATGAGACGTAAATAGGCTTTAGATCAAATATACGTGAAGTTTAAACATGTCTTAAGGGCGTTTTAATAAGTATTTATGGCAACTTTAAACTGCTGAAAAGGCACCTAAACACACGTTATAATCCTCTTAATGTACACGTATATGAGACGTAAAGAGGCTTTAGATCAAATAAACGTGAAGTTTAAACATATCTTAAGGGCGTTTTAATAAGTATTTATGGCAACTTTAAACTGCTGAAAAGGCACCTAAACATACGTTATAATCCTCTTAATGTACACGTATATGAGACGTAAAGAGGCTTTAGATCAAATAAACGTGAAGTTTAAACATATCTTAAGGGCGTTTTAATAAGTATTTATGGCAACTTTAAGCTGCTGAAAAGGCACTAAAACACATGTTATAATCCACTTAATGCAATTGTATATGAGACGTAAAGAGGCTTTAGATCAAGTAAACGTGAACTTTAAACAAGTTTTAAGGGGGTTTTAAAAATCATTTACGACATCTTTAAGCTGCTGAAAGACAACGGGAAAACCGGAAAATAAGGACTAACACGGACCTACAGAAAGACCACTTAAAGGCAATATTTACGTACTCGTATAAGTGGTGTATAGATCCGTAAAGGAGGAAAATACGTCAACATTACGCATGGTTTCAGCATCCTTAAATACCGTTTTTCGTGCCGTGCTTGTGAAGGAGGTACTGCATTCTCTGACAACAAGGATTTGTTGGCGGGCTCGTCTCATCACATCTGCTGCGAACGAGGTGAGGACCGTCGAAGGAGGTGGTTGTGTGGTGAAGGACGGAGGGATGGGTAGTTGGCGTTTGAGGGAGGCACATTGGTCACATGCATCCGAGACCTGGTGGAGAACGGCGTCCATGTTTAAGGCAAAGAAATATCTGGAGAAGACAGCCTTGAGTTGGTGGCAGGTGGGGTGGCCAATCCGGAGGTGAATCGCTGTAGCCAGGCCGTGGGCCACCTGACGGGGGACCACTATGCGATCACGTGTGACACCAAACATATCTCTGTTGGGAACAATCAATAGACCGTCGGGAGCGATGGTAACGCGTGACAGGTAGGACTTAACATCACGGGCTTTGGTGTCCTTCTTTGATGGGTGTGTGCCTTGCTGAAGGTGAGCGAAGACCCGTCGTAATGAAGAACACGAGTTCTGGATGGCGTGCCAAGCCTGGCGACTGGTGTACACTGGGATGTCTAGGTTAGACGCAGAACCAAGCGTGGTGGTGTTAATGACTGGTTCCTCACTGAGGGCATGGACGAAGGAGCAGACTTGGCATTTGCTGTCAGAACACTCCAGGGCGTGGCGGCTGGCGTAGTCGGTAGATAGATTGTGTTTACCGCTGATGTGTTGTACACTGATCGGGAACTGACTTATAGCGGCAAGGAAGGTGGACACTCGTGGACTGTGGGAAAACTCGCCTCGGCGTAGCTTTTCCACCGCCTGGACACACGGTTTGGAGTCTGTGACCAGAAATGCCGGTTTAGTTGTCTGTATAAAGAACGGCTTGAAATGTTTCAGGGCGGATGTTATGGCAAGGGCCTCTAGCTCGCATGGTAGCCATTGGCGCTGGTGTGGCTTAAGCTTACAACTGAAGAAGCCAGCAACCCTCGTGTTGTTATTGCGACGAAGGAAGAGCGTGGCGCCTATGCCAGTTGGGCGGGCAGCGGCATCGTTTGCTAACCAGAGTTCGTCATCCGGTCTAGGGAGAACAACCGCTTGATGCTGATCCAAGCCCCGCTGAGCCTTGCGGAATACCTCAAGCATCTCATCTGACCATTGGATGGGATCGCCGGATGATCGGCCTGCGACCAGGTTGTCTAACGGTCCCAAGGGTACCGATGTGCCTGGAATGACGCGAGACAGGGCCTTGTAAGACCCAATGAAGGAGCGTAGGGCTGTGATGGATGGGGGTGGAGAGCATGTAGCCAGCGTGCATAATGTGTGTTGAGAGGCTGATATCTGGCCCTGGTTCCAGTGCCATCCGAGAATTGTGGTAGTTGCTGGACAGATGATGGTTTTGGACGGGGAAAGGCGTAAATCGCAGGCCTGGAGGGCAGTTAGGACTTCCTTCCAGTTGGCGAGGAGTTCTTGAAATGTGTTTCCTCCGCAGTACAAATCATCGGCAATTTTGGCGATGATTCCACGCATCAACAGATCACCTAAGACGCGTGACATCAGCTCCTCCAGTGCTGTCTCACTGCCTGGCATTCCCATGGCACTGCGGCAGTACACTCTGATGCCCTTATACGGGGTGACAATGCCGCAATATTTGCGAGAGCTCGGGTGTAGAGGGATTTGATGGTATGCCGAGGTAAGATCGGAGACGTACTATGATGTATTTCCAACACGCTATCTGGCGCATGACCATGTTAACGTTTGGCAGGAGCGATGGTTGCGGCTTGCAATATTTTGCCACGTCGGTGAATGCTGTGACGAGGCGATGTCCGCCATTTGGTTTATTGACGAGAAATGATGGATTCAAATACTCCACCACCGTCTGAGCATCCTCTGGAGTAGCAATGACGCCTTTGGATTCAAGGTCATCTAAGGTGTGCTGCAACTCGACGAGGCGGTTTTTGCCATAGAGGGGAAGACGTCCCTTACGTTGTGGGGGCTGCGCTGGACCCATGTTGACTACGGCCTGGATGGGGCCGACTGCGCCATTGTAGCCAGGAAACTGGGGGTTGAAAACCTGGTCAAACTCTTGAAGGGCTGATGACATGGCATACCGCTGAGTAGAACTGAGGATGTTGTTAGGATCGAGATGGACGGAGTCAGAGAAAGGCTGATGTTGGTACGAAGGTGGTTGGTCAGGGGGAACAGTTGAAGACCGCAGAGCTGGGGAGGGAGAGACAACCGAGACCACTGGCACAGCATTAAAGAGATGCATGTTCTTTGCGATGTGGACAGGTGCACACGAGATGTTTGGGACTCTTATGTAGCCTGCAATATTGTGGTACGTACCCTGGTGGAACGCCTTTGCCTGCTGGGTTTCGTTTAAGGAGCGTATCCCGGCAATTTTTTGTCTTGGTGGGTAGTTCGAATCCTATCGCTGCTACCACGTCAGTAGTGATCTACCAGGATCGCAATTTACTAAGCTTGTCTTGATCTTAGTTCGGACCCGGGTAGTAAAATTCAGTGCTCCCACCAAAACATCACGTTCGGCAACTTGGCTATTTATTACGAAACAGACGCCGAATCCTGGACAGAGGAGCTACCAAGGCCTACCTGCCTTCTTACTCCTATCTACAGAGGAGTTAAGAGCCGCTGCCTGGTTTAGGTAAACCCTGGTAAAAAGTTTAAAGCTGCGCGCCAGACACACGTGCTGCAGAATTTGTTTTGACAGTTGAAAATACGTTGTGATGGCAACAAAACGCGATGTTGTGATGATCAAATCGAGACTCGTCGTTATCGATCTGCATTGTCATAAATGCTATACTAAAGACATATCAGCACAAAAATTAAGTCGAATCCACAAAAACGCGCTAGGATAGGGGTCATTTCATAGGGGTCATCCGAAGGAGGATAATTTAGGATTGACATGCGGTCAATCCTACATTTTATGCGGTCTTCTTGACCTTTGACCTGAGTCGGGGACCATCCATTGATAAATGAGGGGTGCGTACCACAGGAAAAGTAAGTGGCTCGCGCAGAAAAGTAAGTGGCTCGCGCAGAAAAGTAAGTGGCTCGCGCAGAAAAGTAAGTGGCTCGCGCAGAAAAGTAAGTGTCTTGCACATTGTTGCTATCGGCCACGGTACTTCAGAGACAGAAGGATGCCAACAACAATAATATTAACAACTAATGCACTGTTTTAGCACATTTACATCTCATCATTGACATTCACATTTACATTTACATCATCATTTCATAAATTGAGCCGTTTAAAATGGCGCAGAGACAAGTCGCACGCGGCCGAGGATTCCCGATCAAGGCCTAATTTTGGGTCGTGCGACTTGTCTCTGGGCCGTTTTTAACCACTCAAATGATGAAATATTCAAAACGTTAATGATGTAAATGTGGGAATACATTGCGTTAGATGTCATTTGTGTGTCAATATTACTGTAGAGTCGATTCCGAGTCACCGAGAGGGTTTTGAAATAGTATTTGTAGTAAGTTTGAACTATTCTAAGTAAAAGAATATTTCAGTCACTGAAGTTCTAAACTGTTCAAACAATTTAAAATGAAAGTTTGAACATTTTTGAACCTATCTATATATGTTGGAAACATTTGGAAATTAATGGTACAAATATCTCTTTATTTAGAACAGTTTAGAAACATCTTTGTGTTTTTGTTATTATTGGAACATATGATCACATGTTCCAACAATTTGCGTCATTTTTTTTCCTCCATAAAAACTTTTATTGCCCCCATATACCAAGCTGCTAAGCTAGGTCCTTTGTTTGGGTCTTGCATTTTTAGATTTTCTTTTGTAGACAATGGTGGCTCTTTTGTGAAAGCTGCCAGACAGACACAATTTCCTGTACTTGGCAGGGATGTGTGAATTGCCCTCTTCCCAGCCCACTGACCCAGTTTTACCATTTTGTTTTGATGTTCGAACATGTGATCACATGTGATCACAAATGATGAATCTATGTTGGAACAGTTTAGAAACTAACAGAAATAATGTATTTGATGTTATAAATGTTTGTAACATGTATGAACACTATAGAAAATATTTAGAACATCACACACATGTTATAAATAGTTCTAAACAGTTATTTATTATAGTTAGAATGTTATAAAGATTTCCAAAATGTTGGAACAAAAGGCAAGAAATACCCTCTTGGTAATGTGGAATCGACTCTATACAGATCGCCTTATTCAGAATATTTCCACTTTTAACGCTGTAATATTGCTTAGGTTGCCTCATTGGTGACTGTAAAGTTAAATGGAAGAAACCTACAAATGACCAACTTGGCAAGTGACATAAGAATTTTCTAGAGTTTTGCTCTGTTTTGCTTTGTTTTCTTTCAACATAATCAAGGAGCTTTTATCTGGAACATTTTTCGCTGAAACCAAGGAGGTTTTAATTAATTTATTAAAACCTCCTTGCTGAAACATCTGCGTCAACAATCGACAGGAAGAAGGCGGGACCCAAAAAAACTTCGAGACAATGTGTTTCTCATCTGTGCCACTGTTTGTATTTCCTGGAACATAACCCAAAGTTTTGCTAGTTTCCACCAATCAGAGCATAGTAAATTGTTCATTTATTTTCGTACGTCACTGACGGGAAAGTATTTTGACCAATCAGCGTTCAGAAACATCGAGCAGCACGACCTCGCCTGTCAGATTTCCAAGAACTGCTGTAGACAGCGCATGCATCTTGAAAAGCTCCAGGATTTCTTTGAATTTTACCCAACTCTCCAGTTGTTTGAGTTTGACTTTGTATCCCACATCTTTCTTGAGCATCCAGGAACACAGGGTAAGGATTCCCCTTTGTAGAATCTTTGGTTTAGGGGCCATATTTTGATGAGAAAGTTTGGCATTTTGGAGAGCGGGACCGTAGAAAAACAACATCTCTAGGCTTCACAGAGAGTGCGAAAAGAAACCACCTTACTGTGAGTCGTAAGGCTAGCACATTTCTCCCTGGAAAAGACAATAATTGTGGATATTTGTAACTTTTAGAGTCGAGTTTTAGTCAGTGTTTTTGTTTTCCGTCGCACCAGCCGAGTCCTTGCACGAGCCACGCTTGCCACAGATGGAAAGACTTGGGGAGGGGGGCGAAAATTTATGCAGCTTGGCACGGCCTGGCTAAGTGATTTATGGAGCTTTGCATTTTTTAACGCCATTATCATTGTAAAGAATGTTTTGTCAAGTCAAAAAAGCTTTCCGTCAGTGATTTTTGTTTTGTTTGTGTTTTTTTTCTTATTCCAGAAACATGGGATGAAATTTTGCCCAGAAAAAGTTTTTTCAACGTTTGTTTTTGGCCCGAATATTTGCCAGTGAGTAATGTTATCTTTACAGGACGATATGGCACCAACTTTTTTGGATGTCCAGTTTCTCAGTCTATTTTTTTTGGGGGGGGGGGGGTGGGCTCGTTACTAAAACACAACCAGTAGATTTCTAGCGAGGACACGATCCTTTCACATGCAAAGTACCCAATTACCACGTACTGGTCTAGTGGCACGCGAGGGACAGGGATGAATAGTTCACACCTATTGTCTGTTGATTTCGTCGAGATTTCTTTTCATAGTTTGCTAGTTATTTGGAGTCTAACCCTATATTTCATAATGCAGTAAAGTCGCATTTTACCTTGAACTGCGTTAGAACTGCGAACCATGTTTATTTTACGTTTAATCTTCGAAATACAAATAACGTTACAAGGTATGTATGAAGACTGTATATTGTGCCCATTTAACTAGGATTGTCTGCAAGGTCTCTCTTCCATTTGTTTCCTTCTACAGACGAGTTGCGAATACATGTTTGTAAACCACACCGCCAAATCTGTAATGTTTCGACAATAAACTACCAGTATCACTTCAATATATTTCAATGAATACACACTGTGATAGCGCAAATAGATAGTATCAAGAAGGTTATTATGAAATGAACACAAGAAGCAAACCCTTATAAAGCAAAATTTCAATATGAACGACCGTATAAGTGATAAATAGTGAAATATATATTATCGAAAAAAAAAAAAGAAAGTACACCAACTTGGATTCGAACCCGAGACCATGAGTTTAAAAAGTTTACTCGTTAATCCACTACGCCACGATACATTACTATGTGTATAGGTGTGCTAATACAACTGAAGTGACGGAGCGCGTGATAATACGAAACAAAAATTGTTGCAGGTCCATCATTTCAAAAAACTGAAGTCGTAAGATCTCTCTAGTCTCTTCACCTTTTGGTCATCAACTAAACTTTTTTTAACCGTTATAAATAGAACAGGGAGGTTATATAGATCAAGGCTGATATAACGTCCTTGTATAGATGAACTGTTTGTGTGAACTCCCACACAGTGCCTGCTTGGTGTGTGTTTATGACATTTGCATGATAGACAGGGTGAGAATGGCCCGCCACTCATCCGGGCTATTCACACCGTAGTAATTGTCGTTGACCTGTCCTCGCTAGAAAGTTACTGGGTGTGTTTTAGTGTACCCGGGGGGGGGGGGACAAAATAGATATGCTATCTATATTTAGGTAGTCAACTTTTGTTTCTGCAAATATTGTCGCTGTATAGCATTGCTTTTTAATTTCTTTAGGAGCATTCTTAAATTATTGTCGAACATTAAGATTTCCACAAATTGCAGATTAATAGGTAGATAGAAACGTTGATCCAAATGCAATAAACAGATATGAAAAATTTCTCAAAGACTCCCTTACTTATTTGCAGTATGGTACCGCATGATGCCAGTAGTACATTTCAGGGCTGACTTCAACACTCCTTCCTCAGTACTTGTTGGACAAAAATTTACTTGTCACGATGAAAAAAAAAAACTGAGCTTTGAGTAAGAGATAAGCTCATAATAACGTCATAAATTGACAATGATTTGGATAGAAAAATATTTAAAGCTGAATGAAGACAGCTCTGGCCTTGTGAAACAAACTTTTTCTACAAGAAAAAAAAAGATTTGATCACCAATTTATTGCATGAAAATGGAGGTATAGTGTCATTTCTGTTGTCTCGTCAGGTTTACAGCCATGACTAGGGTCTGGGGAAAGTACAACACCATGGACGTGGTGGATCCAAACGAGGAGTTCGTGTGTCCCTACGACCCCGTGCATGTCATCCGAGCCTCCCGCATGCCTTACCATCTCATGAAGTGTCGCAGGGTGAGTGAAAACAAAAAAAAAGTTTTGTTACTTTCCAGTTTTGAGCCATGGTCAGGGAATGGGGGAAGTACAACACGATGGATGTGGTAGATCCGAACGAGGAGTTTTTGTGTCCGTACGACTCAAACCACAGGATCCGGGCCTCGCGCATGCCCTACCATCTCATGAAGTGTCGAAGAGTAAGTTGGAACTATTCTCCAAGCAGATCCTACGGTAGCATAAGATAGTATCAAAAGCTGGCAGAGGAGTGAAGCAGGCTTATGAGTGTGTTTCGCTACAAGGCAAATGGACACCTTTTTTGTGACTACACTCCTTGGCCAGTTTGGTACTATCTTATGCCATTGTAGGATCTCCTTGGAGATTAAGTTGGAACTAGTCTGGGGTCCAAGAGGCAACACCCAGCCCTCACCGGATTGGTAACAGTTATCTAAAGTCTGCTAATGCCATGCGATAAATATGGACAAGGTACTGATGTAATTCTTTGTGCTCCCTTGTGCTGTTCTCTGATGAAATGAACTTCAAAACTGGTAATAAGTACCTGGAAAAACCAAGGGCATGCGCTGTCATAGGCAAGATTGTTTAGCTATCTGTCTAGAGAAACAGTATAAAGAGAACAGCAGGTTTGACCAGTCCAGTATTTCTGTTTAGAATTAAAGTTTGTTTCAGAATGTTTTCTGTCAATACAGATGAATTTTGAACAAACTAAAACTTTCAATCTTAACCACAGTACTATGCCCACAACGAACCTGGAATAACAAATGGCATGCAGTGTTATAAAAGATTGTGTAGCTATCTGTCTGAAGATACAATTTAAAGTAGACAGAAGGTTTCTCTCTGATTGGTCACTTTAGGTCAGTCCAATGTTTCTGTTCAAAATTAGAGTTTAACTTGATTTCAGAATGGTTGTCACAAACATAGATGAACTCTCAAACTAATTCTAAAACGTTCTGTCTTAACCACAGAACTATGCCCACAATGACATGCGTACCTGTCCTTTCAACGCCCGCCATGTCGTCCCGATCGGGGAGCATCGCCACCACATAGCGAACTGTCCCGACAGGAAGGTTCTGGATGTTCATACAAGCCAAGGTAAATCCTGACAGTTCGGTTCTGTTGATAGTAGCTCTGCTTTTCTTGAACATTGAATATTTTAAGTTTGTAGTATCTCTTCTTCATGTCTCGTTTCTATAGTACACAACAGTGTGTATTCTGTATGGTCTTTTGTACCCATGGGAGGGCTGGAACTGAGGAATTTTATATTCCTGAGTTACGTCTTGAAAATTCTTCCCCAAAGAAAATTGCACCCAACATGAAAGGGATGATGAAATTTTTTCTCCCCCTCCAGAAACTGAGGACCAGGATGGAGGGTACTTCAAGGGCTGCACTGCTGTCCCGGCCTACAACTCATGGGAGGCCCCTCCTCCCGAGGAGAACTGGGAACAGGGTGAGTCTTAGGTCAAGGTCAAGTGTCCACCTGAAGGTCATGTGATCTGAAGGACAAATGCCTCTCTAAAGTAAAGATCAAGTGTGTGAAAATTGTGTTTGAGTCAAGTGAAGTGTATGTGTCAAGATCAAATGGTAAAGGAATCTTGACCTATAAATGCTGACAGTTAGTTCTTGTGTTTTCCCCTTCTGAAGGACCACAAACCTACCTACCTAGTAGTGCCAATGCCCATTGAGGAGCTAGAAGTCTGCAAACCGTGGTACATTTGTACAATAAATGTCCTCATTCATGTAAACACAGCACCGAAAATGCTGACCCTCACCATGATGTGGTACCAAACGTCTGGCCAGAGGTCATGGGAAGGTTGCTAAGGAATTCTAGTGAAGTCAGTGCCCCTAAGGCTCGGACAAGGAGACTGTTATAATATTCATTTCTCCACTACACTATCAGGTTGTAGTTGTACAATAGGCAATTGCAGACTGTGTCATAATGTCAGTGTTCTTGTCCTATTGTTGTTGTAATGTGTTCACTGTTGATTGTTAGAATCAATACAATTTTGGGATGAGTTTGTCAGCAACTGTATCTCTGCTATGTTGATTTCTTTGAATAATGAATAAGAGTAAGTTTATCCTTGTGTTTCCCCACCCCAGAGGCAGAACACCACAATGCAGTGGCAGCAGCAGCAGCTCAGTCCCACCAGGAACAGGAAGCAGAACAGGAACTCACTGCCAAGGACCTCGCCTTGTAAGTCTCACTTCTCTTCCTGGAGCAAGTACAAATGTTTTCCGATGAAGTTAAGACTGATTGTAGCAAGAGAGAGACTTGCCTGGGGACATCTTGCCTCCCATAAGAAGGTAGGTTTTGTTAGGTAACATAATATGAACTTTGGGGTCTCCTCTGCCCAGTTCACCTGCCAGCAGTGCAGCAGAGTGTGTAGGTCAAAGATAGGACTGCTCAGCCACATGAGGGCCTGCAGACCATCCAGAACTTCCCTCGAATCCTCGACGACGGGGAAAGAGCCATGATGATGATAATATGAACTTTCCTGTATTGATATATCATTACATATTAATTTTATTATTAGATTTAGTACTATTGCAATGTTATGGGCTTGGATAAACAAAAGTTTTTGTTTGTGTTTTTGACGATCATAGTGGAATTTGAAAAAAATACTTGTATTTTACTTCCTGTAGGATGACTCCTGCACAGAAGAAGAACTACAAGAGGAAGCTGAGGAGGGAGCAGGAGAGGAAGGCAGCGGAGAGGTGAGGGACAGTTAGCCTGGGTGCTATCCAGGTAGTAGTTCGCTCTCATGTTTGCTTCTACGACCCGTCTGGGGAACTGTACATTCAAGCCTTTTGGTGATGACGTCAGTTAATGAGCCTTGCAATAAGGCCCTGTCAATAGGCCTTTGCACTGAGTTAGACCTCCTTACTTAAAAAATCTTAAACACTTGTAATACATGCTGTGAGTTCCATTCTACTGAATTTCCATGGAAGATTGTATTTCTTACCTATTCCTTTCCCTGTAAGACATTTCTTCCCACCTGACCATCTCTGTGATGTACTTTAACACAGTGCAGCACAGGTGAGCGGATCCAACTCCACCAGACTAAGGATCCCCCAGAACTTTGGTGCTGCGGCCTGCCTCCCCCCTCAGCAGCCTGCAGTCCAGCATGGCATCCAGCCGGCACAGCCAAGTAAGTCTGATTGTAATTCCAGATATGTGTGTGTGTGTGTGTGTGTGTGTGTGTGTGTGTGTGTGTGCGCGCCTTCCGTGTGTGTGCGTGTGTGTGTGTGTGTGTGTGTGTGTGTGTGTGTGTGTGTGCGCCTTCCCCCACAGCAGCCTGCCGTCCAGCATGACATTCAGCTGGCACAGCCAAGTCAGTAAAATTGGAAACTCAGATGTGTGTTTGTGTGAGTGTGTGTGTGTTTGTGAATGTATGTCTAAGTGTGTGTGTGTGTGTGCCTCCCCATCAGCAGCCTGCTGTACAGCACGGTATCCAGCTGGCACAGCCAAGTAAGTCTGATAGTAACCTCAGATGTGTGTTTGTGTGAATGTGTGTGTTTTTGTGTGAGTGTGTGTCTGTGTGTGTGTGTGTGTGTGTGTGTGTGTGCGCGCGTGTCTATGGTCTGTGTCTGCCCCCACAGCAGCCTGCCAGCATGACATCCAGACGGCACAGCCAAGTCAGTACGACTGGAACAACTGGATGCCTGTCTTTGTGTGTTTGAGTGCATGTTAGTTAGTTTGTGTGTATGTGTGTGTACCTCACAACAGTTTCCGAAACGTCTGCCTTATTGGGTGAAGTCAGTCTGCTTTGTTACTTTATAAATATACTATAGTGCTACAATCCACTTGGAAGTCCTTTTTTCCATATCTTAGATATCTCCATTTCTATCCAGTATGCGGTTAAAAATGTGTTGGTAATCTTTATTAGATTTGTACTGTTTGCTATGCTCGAGTGACTGGTTTTGACTGTTAAAATTTTATTTCTTGCTGTCCCCAGATAACCTGACCTACTCCCTGAACATGAGTGGTGTCGGGCGAGGCCTGCTGATGAGTCAAAGGTCAGCAGGGCCTCCACCAATCAAAAGGCCAGGTAGGTAACCTGACCCTGACCTTGAAGTATACCATATTTGTGACCTTGTCAAGAAGTTTGAAATCCTGACCTACAAGTTTCTGGGCTATACAATCTTGCTTGACTGTATGACAATCTTGCTTGACTGTATGACATCTTCTGTAAACTCCAAAACTGATCTGGCAGTTTATGAATGAAGATGAAGTGGAAGATAACTTCTTCAGTGAGCTACTTTCATCTCTCTTTCAGTTACACATGTTTGATGATATAATTTTTTTTTTCATCCAGGACCAAGGATTGCTGCCAACATCTTCGGTAACTCAGCAGCAGCAGCAGCTCCCCAACAGCAGGCGATGAGCAATGGCCATGCCAGCACACCAGCCCAGAACCAGATCCTAACCAACAGCCAGGCTGGTGCAGCAGCCCAGAGCCAAAGCCTTACCAATGGGCATGGTGCCCCACCTGCGCAACCAGCAGCCCCACACATCCAGGTGCTTACCAATAGCCACAGTTTCACCATAGCAAGACAAGAGACTTTACAATATGATATTATTATGTCCTGTTAATGTGTCTACCTATTAAGGTCAATTTATATCCAACTTCTTGTAAAACAAGAAAGATAAAAAGCAAACCTGTCCTGAATCAGCATATCATCTATATAACATTCTAGAGTATTAGCATGTCAAACATTAAGCAGATTGTCCGTACTGTTATTTGAAAAAATTAAATTAAAATGTATTATTTAAGTTAGATATAATGATTTGAAATTTATGTTGTTCGACACTCATGTACAGTGTATGTACAGGTTGCCGTATATTGTACCTGTTGCAATTGTCATGCGATTAAATAATTCTGTTATACCACAGATGCCACAGTACCAGGCAGTTACCAATGGCCACAGCGCCTCGACAGCAGTGCCACAGATGGCGCCCACCCATGCAGTAGCTAACGGTTATGGACAGAGCACCGGGGTTTCTCCGGCTGCCATGGCCCCCCTGAAGACCCAGCCCCTGTCTGATGCGGAGCTGTTGATGTGCCTGGGGCGCGGGCGGGGCCTGTCGGGGTACAGGCAGATGATTCCGCCAGCCGTGGGGCACCCTGCAGCCAGGAGTGGCTCCAATGGTAAAAATTCTTCTTTTAATAATATGGTTTTATGTCCAAAGCTAGTTGTAGCTTTGTCACATTTGAAACCAGGTCGCGGGAAAATTAAACTCTCATTTGATTTTTGTTTCAAAACATAGCCACTGCATTTATGTATTTGAAGCCCGAGGAGATTGGGATTAGTTTTTGACAAATTATCCAATGGAAAGCCATTTATGTAAGTACAAGTATGTTGCAGAATCCTTCATAGCTTTCAGAGTATGAAGTGCAAACTAATGGTGAGATAGTCTTTACCACAGCATGCCATGCAGTTATAGAAGCTTCTGTCCTTTGATTCGAAAGTTGGGTACAAAAGGGATGAAAAAAACATGATAATTCTATTTTACAGTAGCGAGCCACATTGCACCCCTAGCTAACAAAAAAGCATCCTGCTTCGTCCTCAGAGTTTCAACTACTTGACCTATTTTTACCTTAAAATGCAGTAGAGATCCTCATGAATTATTGAACAATGCCTTGCTATTTACAATGAACCAGATATAACTTTTCTTATCATTATACCCACAGGGAGCGTACCTGTACAGGAAGGCACAACAAACGGCCACAGCAGCCCCCATGCTGCAGGAGGGCCTGCCATGAGCGGCTCCGCCCCCCTCCCCCCTCCCCGCTTTGACTCCCCCTCTTCTTCTGCCTCCGACTCACAGACTGACCTGTCCGACGAGGTGGGTTTGTGTTCTGCTTGGGCATCTTTTGAACTTGCTGCTGATAAGGAAGCCTCTTTGCACCAAAATTATATGTAATGTTGTTAAGATGCAGGTACAAAGTAATCTCCAAGCAGATCTTACAATGGCATAAGATAAAACCAAACTGGCCAAGGAGTGCAGTCAGCCAACAGGTGTCCATTTGCCCCGGTAGCCAAACACACTCCTTCCAACACTGCTTTACTCCTCTGCCAGCTTTTGATACTGTCTCATGCTACCGTAGGATCTGCTTGGAGATTAGGTACAAAGTTGAGGTCAGTGTCTCTATGGTCCAGTGCCGTAGTTTATGAAGTGTGCAAATTTTTCTACAAACTTATTCAAAAGGCAGCACAGACAAGAGGGGTGAAGTCTACAATCTCTGATTGCTTTGCTTAGCCACATTCTCAAAGCAAAAGCGCCACCTACATCGGCTACATACATATAGTGGCGAGAACTAGGGAAGCAGAACTCCAGTTAGAAGCTCTGAAGAAGATGTCAGAAAGGCATCGAAATGTCATCAGGCAATATTAACTGGTTGTGTAAAAGCATTCTACGCAGAGACATCCAACGGCGCCAGCAAACCACCTCATGTCTGTACTCTGCTATCTCAACCGTCACCATTAGTTCCTGAACGCCTGCTTATAAATATTAATGAGCTTACCCTTATATATGCGAGATCCCTTTTGAAAACTGAAAGGCCTATTCTCTAATTGGCTGACAGCTGGTTTGTGGCGACGCCCACAGGAACTGATGGTAACAGTTGAGATAGCAGAGTACAGACAAGAGGCGGTATGCTGGCACCATTGGATGTTTCTGCATAGGAGAATGTGTAACTAAAAGAAAATCAGTCTTCTCCATAATTTATAAACCTGTTCCCCTGTACAGAAGGTAGGTGATTCTAAGATAACTGTTTGCCCCGTACAGAAGGTAGGTGATTCTAAGAAGAAGAGGCTTTACAAGCTCCAGAAGAAGCTGGCCCAGATCGCCTCTCTGGAGGCAAACGCAGGCCAGGGGAGGCAGCTCAGTGACAAGGAGGTACGTTTCAATGGTTTGCCAATTCTTGATGTACTTCTGAAAATGTACCATTGATAATATATCCCATTCCCATAGCTTTGTTTCAAGCCTATATGGGTAAGCCCCTATCCCATTGGATGGCAACCTTTTGGCAACCAAAATTAGAGTTTAGGAAATTAAACATGATCCATATATAGAAGCATAATTTGAAAGAAAACAAAACACAAAATACAGTTCAGACTTTGTCTAAACTACTGACAAGCCTGTACTGTAAAATACAGCCCTTTTGTGTAACACACTTGCTGTGCAGTAGCTGATTATTATATTTCAGCCATACATAGTATGGTGAAATATATTGTATTCGTAATGTTTCTTTCTTTCTTTCTTCTTTCTCCTGTCAAATCTTCAAAGTGATTCATCTCTGCCGTTCCTGGACCGAATGACCTGAAATTTGGCACAGGGGTAGAATGGGCCAATACCTTGATGCTTTTTTCTCAGTTTTTTCATATCTGCCTCTAAAATGATTTTATTGAGATTTTTTTGGTCAATTTTAGACCAAAACTGTATATTTTGGCCCCTGTACCCTGGTATTACAACCAAATGAGCTGAAATTTGACAGAGATGTGCCTTGATAATGCCCCCATATAAATTCGATAACACTTTTGGTGTACAGTACAACAAAATGCTTATTTTTGCGATTTTTTGACCAATTTTTGACCAAAAAAGGACACTTTTGGCCCCTGTACCCTGGTATTACAACCAAATGAGCTGAAATTTGACAGAGATGTGCCTTGATAATGCCCCCATATAAATTCAATAACACTTTTGGTGTACAGTACAACAAAATGCTTATCTTGGCGATTTTTTTACCAATTTTTGACCAAAAAAGGACACTTTTGGCTCCTGTACCTTGGTATTGCAACCGAATGAGCTGAAATTTGACACAGATGTGCCTTGATAATACCTTCATATAAATTCAATAACACTTTTGGTGTACAGTGCAACAAAATGCTTATTTTTGCCATTTTTGGCCAATTTTTGACCAAAAAAGGACACTTTTGGCTCCTGTATCCAGGTATTACAATTAAATGACCTGAAATTTGGTATAGATAGACATTAGATACTTGGTAACAAGATTCAAGTCAAATTTTTGACATAAACAACTTTAAAATGATTAATTTTGGCACTTTTCTGAGGGGAAATTTGTTTTCTTTTGGCCTCCTGACGTGACCTTCCGTGACCCCGCACAGAGCCACACCTGTGCGCGTCAGCCGGAGAGTTGATTGAATCAAAGACCTAGCCAATCAGCGAAGAGGAGGCCAAAGGCTAATTAATATTCATAAGCGGGGCCTCATGATCCCGTATATAGCAGTGTTCCCGCCAGGGGGAGCGAAGCCCGCCTAAGGCTCTCGCATTTTACACTATTCAGAAGGCTTTATATTGTATCAGTTCTTAGGTGCATATCTATGATAATCGCAGCAGTCACTTAACTTCTCTTCAGGAGTTTAGCGTAACACTATTTCAGGTCAAACCGTCAAAGGCAACTAAAAACAAACTTTAATGTTACTGAGTTCAACAGTACTTATAACTTGTTATCCGAAGTTGAAACGCTAGCGATGGTATTTTCGCTGCGCTGTTAGCTCCGTGCGACTGTTGTTGACGGTCTTATAACGGTATATTTTGCACCCCTGTCCCCTGGTATGAGTAACATTTGGTATAGATAGGCATAAGATAGTTGGTAAAATGATCCAAGTAAAATTTTTGGCTTAAAGTACTGTAAAAAGCTTAATTACAGCACTTTTTTTAGGGGAAATTGGTTTTCTTTCGTTCTCCATGCCATGATCTTTCGGACGTTCACCCCACAGAGCCGACATCTGCACCTGCGTCTAGCCGGCAGGAAGAGTTAATTCAATTAATGGTTCAGCCAATCAGCGAAGAGGAAAGCGAAGGCTAATTAATATTCATAAGCGGGACCACACAATACGTTAACTTGAAGACTCAGGCCGTACAGACTTCTCGCCAGGATTTTTTCAAAGCGTCGGACAGGGGTCCGGGGGCCGCCGAATGTCCCTGGCGGGGTCCAGGGGCAGGGCCACTGTGGGGGGGGGGGGGGCAGGTGGGCGAAGCCCCCCCGGAAGCTCTTGCATTTTAGACTATTGAGAAGGCTTCTTTTATCAGTTTTTTTAGGGCCATATCTACGATAATCGTAGCAGTCACTTACTTCTCTTCAGCAGTTTGACTTTAAATATTTCGGGTCAAAGCTTCAAAGACAACTAAAACCTCATAAACAACAAACTTTACTTAGCTCAACAGTATACAAAAATATTGTACGGGTTGCCATCCTTAGTTGAAGCACTTATTTATAGCGCTAGTATCTTCGATGCGCCGTTAGCCGCCGTGCGACTTTTGTTGACGGTCTGATATCCCTACGTCGCCGCCTCGCTGATATTCCCACGAACATGTTTCAAGAAAAATACCCAGCAAAAAACGCTGTTCTGCGTCAAATTCTATTCTATAAAACATGTGGGACTCAGTGTTACAGTCTAAATATTTTGAAGAAGCACCGCTGTAGGAAAGAAGGTCCAAGCAATGTAAAACATCACGTAGCATGAAGTTCGCTGTCAACTGGCACACAGCACATGGCTGTTTGAAACTCTAAGTCTAATCAACAGCCGTGTTTGATTGATAGCCGGCGGTCCTTTGATGAAGTCGGGGAAAGGTGCGTTAGTTAGAAAATCTGCGTTTAGTTTTGATACGTAATTATAAGTTAGACAGTGGCGAGAATGATTATTTTCTCATCAATATTTCTCTTCAGAATTATTTGAACTTAATTGTACATCTAAACAATTGGCTTACCTGTGCAATGTTTATATGATTAATGATCATGTGTAACGTATGGCTCCTAGTCAATAGATCAGCATTTTCTCTATAGTGACCACCTGTCTATAGTGGCCACATTTCCTAGTGCTGTTGTTGTTTGACATAAACTTTGAAGTTGAACATTTAAATTGTAAGTAACTTTAAACTGCCAGAGTTTCAGCCCAATAAAACACTCTCAGTGCCAGCCTCGAGGGTATGAACAGACTGACCAGACAGACGAAAATAAATCCTCGAACAAGGTTCAATCGTATCTTCCGGGTCTGGCAGGAAGTTGTTAAACTAAAATAAGAATAGGCTCGATGGCTGATTGCATACAAAGTAAAACAGTTTAACAGTTTTACAGCTTGAAGAAAACAAACGCTCCTACAGTACCTGCACCTGCTTGATAATTATTAAATCGTATGCCCTACTTGAATAAAAAAAGTTCACTGCAATAATAAATGTACCCACATCACAAGGAGCTTATACTTTTTTAAACTTACACCTAGTTATCGTACTGAAAATTGTTAATGACATTACATGAAGTCATTCAACAATTTTCAGTCATGATGAAAATTTTCTGAATGGAAGGTGTGATTATTGTCATTTTCTGAAAAATAGAAGCAAGCTCTGTTTTTACCTGGAATCAATTCACAATACCAGTCCAATTTGGGGGATAATGTACTGTTAAGAGGATGTTCCATTTTTGCGCAGGGGTGATTTGGAACAGTCCAATGTTGCGTGGGAAGGGGTATGGCTGAAATATGCTGTATTTGCTCTTAAGCAAATGTCGGCCTTTCTAGTATTACACTGAATTTATCATGCCTAACCTTTGCACATCTAACTGTGAGCATTGTTTGAAGGTATCTAGCGAGGATGCCCCGGATGTTCTTACTTATTTTACTCCGGTCGAACCAGACTTGAAAGCATCCTCCTCTAATACTATGTTATGCTTCCGTAGGATCTGTTTGAAAATTACTTACCTACAGCTTAGGTCCTTAACACTCATCGTTGCTTAGTGGTCACTGCCTTAGTCAAGTTAGTGTATAACCATTTGGTGTATAAATTATGTGCTGAACATTTTCTTATGCTGCCCCACAGAAGGCGAAGGTACAGACGAAGGCAGCTCTGCAGGCGGAGCTGATGGAGCTGGAGTGGCAGCTGCAGGACCTGGGGCTGTGGTGAGACTTCTTTTCACTCACTCATGCACTCACATACTCACTCACTCACTCACTCACTCACTCCCCCTCACTCACTCACTCACTCTCTCACTCACTCACATACTTACTCACATTCTCACTCACTCACTTACTCTCTCACACACTCACTCACAACAGCAGGACCCGGGGTGAGACTTCTTTTTGATCAATCAATCAATCAGTCAGTCAGTCATCTGCAGGCACCAACTACTGATGCATGGTAGCTGCAGAACCTGGGGCTAGGGTTAGCTTTCTTTTCTATTCATCAATCAGTCATCTGCGGACAGAAGGGTGTGAGCTTTCTTTCCTTTATTTCTTTATAACTGCCCCTCAGTGTAACACACCAGCTTCCGTACCTGTCTTGCTTAGCTAGTATAACCATCCTCTGATGTGGCACACACCTAAGGTTGGTTCCTTCCTTCAGCATTACACACCTGTGTTACTGCACCTTAAGTTTTAACATTTCTTCTCATTGTCTTCTTTCTGTAGGGAGAACTGAGCTTTGAGGGGAGGAAGACATGTGCCAAAGAGCCAAGAGTCTTGTGACTTGCATAAGAAGCAAGATTGTTGCTGAAAGCAGCAAGACTCCCGGTGACTGAACTCTTACTTAAGGAGGTTACGTTTGTTTGGTTGTTACTTTCACCTTAGTACAAGTCAAGGATGATGTGGAAAGGGGGGTTGAAGAAGCCTCGGAAAAAGAAACGAATTATTTGTTGCTGAAGTTCTTGTTTTTAACCCTATTCGTTATGTCATCAATGCACACCAATGACTTTCTATCGACCTGAAGGCATACATTTTTTTTCAAGAAAAAGAGAGCATCTTTAAAGCAGCCATGCAAAAGTTGCATTTATGTATTTTTTATTTCTTCGTGTATTTGTTTTGCTCTTTTTTTGTATGATCGACCACAATATATTTTTTGTTATTGTTAATCACAGTATCTGCATTATGAGAAACGGAAAGAAACTTGGTGTAGCTTTTTATATCTTGTACTTTGTCCTACGTATGTATATGCATATTCAAACTAATGCATACTCACACTACATAAGTAAGATGTGTGTGTATGTCGGGCCATCGAAGCATTCCAAGTCACTGACTTCAAAGTTAATTTTGTGCTTGCGGCAAAGTGAAGACTTTTCTCGTTACATACAAAAAACGCGTGGTTGAGATGAGATCATTCCAGTTTTTTGTTTGTTTGGGTATCTGTGAATGTTGGTCGTACCCCTTTTCCCTTTGATGAAAGAGAACAAAGCCAAGACAAGTACAGACACATCAAAGATTTACACATTTGTATTTTCAAAAACGCTGACACCATGATATAATGAAGAACATAAAAAGACCGTTGCCATTTAGGGAGTATTTCCATTCTCAAACATGACTACATGTACATACCCCATGTTATAAGGAACACAGTTCAGTTAGGCAGTACACTGTTGGGTATTTGAGTAATTCTGCATCATGGTTGTAGTCAAGCATATTCTCATGTGGATAACAGGTTCGTTTTTGTAACTCAGGTAACAGGTGTTGCAATGTTTATCTCTTCTTGTTTTGCATCTTTTGTAAATAAACATGGGAAAACCCTTTCTTTCAAGTTTATCTATGTATTTCACTTTCTAGATTTCTTGAGCTGAAAATAAGTAAAATCAAGTTGTCATACTCAACGAGGAATATAAAGATTTCAGTATACAAAGTTAAATCTGAAGTAGATTAAGCAAGTTGCTTAAACTTGTAAAACATAGGTTGCATTCTCGAAAGTGCAATTGCATTCTCTTTAGTCCACTTGTCCTTAGCAATGCCATCCAAACGGCATTGGCATCAACAATGCTTAACACTAAGCAAGGACATTATATGGTCATATAATGACCTTGCACTGAGTAATCCTTTCTATCTAAGAGGTAATGTTAAACACTTTCCTGAGAAAAAGTTGGTACAGGCTTTTGCAGATGCTGACAGTGAGTTCCATCCATTGCCTTCCTTACTCCAATGGACAAATGTATGACAACAGGAGGGCGATAGCGTTGGTGGTAACCTCCTTAGCAATCTATTAATGTGCTTAAAACTTTTCTGAATGAAGTTTGACACTGTTGCCTCTTTCTCTCTTGGTGGAGGCACTTGCATATAGTAACACAGTTCCACCCACTTAATTTCTTGCTATAATGGGCAAACGTATGACAACAGCGTAACGTTGTTGGTAATCTCCTTAGCAGTCTATAGGTTGCTCTTAAAACTTTCCTGAAAAAAAAAAAGTTGACACTGCTGCTTCTTTCTATCTTGGTTGAGGCACTTGCCATTTGCCTTCTTTACTACAATGGGCAAATGTACGACAACAACAAGGATCGTTGATGGTAACCTCAAAGCAGTCTATACGTTGCTCTTAAAACATTTCTGAATGAAGTTGGCACTGCCTCTTTCCATCTTTGTGTAGGCACTTGCATATAGTAACACAGTCCCACCCACTTAATTCCTTGCTATAATGGGCAAACGTATGACAACAGCAATTCAATAGCGTAACGTTGGTAAGCTCCTTAGCAGTCTATACGTACTCTTAAAACTTTCCTGAAAAAAAAAGTTGACACTACTGCTTCTTTCTATCTTGGTGGAGGCACGTGCAGATAGTAACACTTAATTCACTGCTATGATGGGCAAATGTAAGATAACAGCAAGGCAATAGAATTGGTGGTAACCACCTTAGCAGTCTATACGTACTCTTAAAACTTTTCTGAATGAAGTTGACACTGTTGCCTCTTCCTATTTTGGTGGACGCACTTGCATATGCAACAGTTCCATCCATTGCCTTCCTTACTGCAATGGGCAAATGTATGACAACAACAAGGATCGTTGATGGTAACCTCAAAGCAGTCTATACATTGCTCTTAAAACTTTTCTGAATGAAGTTGACACTGCTGCTTCTTTCTACCTTGGTGGAGGCACTTGCAGATAGTGACACAGTTCCACCCACTTAATTTCTTGCTATAATGGGCAAACGTATGGCAACAGCAATTCAATAGCATAACGTTGTTGGTAGTCTCCTTAGCACGTTGACACTGTTGCCTTTCTATTTTGGTGGACGCACTTACATATGCAACAGTTCCATCCATTGCCATCCTTACTACATTGGGCAAATGTATGACAACAACAAGGATCGTTGATGGTAACCTCAAAGCAGTCTATACGTTGCTCTTAAAATTTTTATGAATGAAGTTGACACTGCCTCTTTCCATCTTTGTGTAGGCACTTGCAGATAGCAACACAGTCCCACCCACTCAATTCCTTGCCATAATGGGCAAACATATGACAACAGCAATTCAATAGCGTAACGTTGTTGGTAGTCTCCTTAGCAGTCCATAGGTTGCTCGTAAAACTTTCCTGAAAAAAAAAGTTGACACTACTGCTTCTTTCTATACTGGTGGACGCACTTGCATATGCAACAGTTCCATCCACTGCCTTCCTTACTCCAATGGGCAAATGTATGACAACAGTAAGGCAATAGCATTGTTGGTAACCTCCCTAGCAGTCTATACTGGTTGCTCTTAAAACTTTGACACTGCTGCTTCTTTCTATCTTTGTGGGGGCACTTGCATATGCTACAGTTTCATCCATTGACTTCCTTATTCCAATGGACAAACGTACGACAACATGAGGGCTATAGCGTTGGTGGTAACTTCCTTGGCCGGGTGCAGTTGTCGGACTGAGTGGTGGCAGGCCGTCATGTCCCAGATGTCTAAGAAAGTCACCTCAAGTCCTGCCATGATTTCCTTGAGCCGTCTCCACATGTCGTACGCCAACCAGTCGCTACTCATCAGCACCTTGGACAGGTATAACTGGTCCCGTACATTCGGGCTTCTGAACAGGACCAAGGTTTTCGGAGCCCGCTTGTGCAGTTTCACGATTGCCGCCCGGATGGCACACAGACGTGCCTCGAACTGTTGTATCGGGTCGTCCGTGAAGTGTGCCCAGAGAGACAGCAGGACGACCGGGTTGTCGCCGGCGCGGATGGTATCCAGTTCGTGGACGATCGTGCGAAGGTTTGCCAACTCCACGTGGTGACCTGTGGTGAAAAGGCCGTAGTCGAGTGGACACAGCATAACTTCAATTAAGAGAAATAACCATTATCTGCAACTACAATATGATAATTTTTTTTTGCGTGAAGGGGCAAGTTATCCTCGCCAAAACTTAGTCCAAGGCTACTTAGTTGAATCTAACACAAATATATTTCATACTACTAGTATACAGCTTCTAAGTCTATATAGCCGGTATAACCGCCCTTCGGTTTTAAATACACCAGCTGCTCTGTACTGCCAGTATAACCGCTCTACGACGTAACACATCAGATTCTGTATTTTGCTGTCAGTGTATCTGCCATTATAGGCGTAACGCACCAGGTACGCTGAACTGCAAACGCTGTTCATGAAAGTTTGCATGCCGTGCATCGGTGGCCGTACCCTGGGAAAACGCAGACTCCTACGAGGCGCGCAAAGTTTACCGATCCCCACCACACCACACGCGCGCACGGAACACCCGCCGCCCAACACCCGCCGGCCCACGAACCAGCTGGCCCCAACTGTCACTTGCCTCTCACGAGAAGTGAGCGATAGTTGGGGGCCGGCGTAAGTGGGGCCAGCTGGTAGTAGGGCGGGTGTATAGTTGCGGGAGGGCGCGCGTTAGGCAGGGGATCGGTAACTCTTCTTTGCGAAGCTTCTTCGAGCTGGTTTCCCAGGGTACGTTGGCCGTTGCTGGCTTACCTGCTCGGACGGGGAAGTGGTGGAAGCGGAACTGCAGCACCACCTTACGGTCCAGTTTCCGGCACACCGCGATCGGCCCGGTCCACACGTACAGACTCAGCGCAGGGTACCGGACCTCCACCTATAGAATTTACAAGTACATCTTACGGAGCAACTCTCGGACTTCTCTTGATTAAGATGTGTATTAGTATTTTCTACTCTATTCTGTTCAATACCGTTCCATCCTGGTCCATTTTAGAGTGTCCTGTTAATTTGTTTAGTATATAGTAGTGTAGATTCATTCCACTAGCCACCGACATCTTGCAAACTGCAGCCATACATCTATACTATATACTGTTCATTTTTTTTATGTTCAGCCAATTAATCCTTGTATATGGATTGTAGGTTACCTATGTCTTCTGACCACCAATTTTGAAATATCAAAGTTGGGAAATCGTATCCTTTTCGGATGCGATCAACAAAACGAACTGGAGCTAGACTAGACCACGCTACTCTCAATGGCTTTGAGCAGATGTGAACAAGCACCTCCTCCTTGTAGTCCTGACAGCGGTAGTGGTCCCTCCCGCCCAGCAGCGTCTCCAGCTCGCCCGCCAGCTGCCTGCCCGTGGAGTCCCCCTGCAGCAGGACCGTCCTGTTCCGCAGGCAGGTCGCCACGTCAGGCCGGGTGAGCCAGCTGGCGGCCCGACAGGCCGCGGAGTACCACACGTCCCGGTAGAAGTACCCCTCGGACTGGGCGGGCGGCAGGTTCGGGCCGCACGGCGGCAGGTGGGCAGGTGGCCCGTGCTGGTGGAGGAACGTCTGCGGTGCGTCTGGAAATAACGTGGAAACAGCGATTCAATTATCTTCCCAGTGTCACTGACGAAAGATAGTGGATGCTATCTGAAACGTTTGACCATTTCCCAAATGATATCCAGTTGCTTGAGTAACTCCTTTTTGGCATATCTTATTACCTGGATGTCTAATCTTCATCGACGTATTCAATCTAAAGAGTCATTCGTTTCCCACGTGGGTTTTACCATTTCAAGGAGTTAACGACATCATGCTAAAACCTACAATGTTCAGCTTTTTAGACTACAACATGTTCAAAATTCCAGCTAAGTTTTAGTGTCTCTCAACATGCGTGGTGGAAGACGAATTTAATGGAATGGTGCAGTCCATGTGCAATGGATCTAACGTAGGGCATTGGAAAGATACGCACAAGTACCCTGAAACTGCGGCTCCTGCTCACACCCCAGCAGCTCCAGTCTCAGCCGGGGGAGATCAGCAACTACGGCAAACGCGATCCGGAGGAACCTGGTGACCAGCGGCGGTGTGAGCGCCTCCTCTGAGACACTCTCGCCGTCCGTAGTTCCTTCAAGTATCTGGAACAACAGATGCATTGCTGTATACGGTAGAAAGGAATCTACCTGGAGGTCCTACAAGCCTTTACATCTTCGTGAGCTCGTCGATTGACAGAAGATATTATGCACAGAACAAGCGGCGGCTTGTTCTGCGCATGCTGTTCAGATCTTTAGTCGGTGATCTCCACAAGAGTTTATCGCTAGACCTACTAAATAATGAAAGCGTCAACCGCATCTAATCTATGTCGATGTATTGTTAGACTCATTCTAGATGGCATATCATATATTTTAGTTTGTATTACTAGTAAAGCGCTACGTCATTGCCTCTCCCCCATTAGATACATATTAAAGACCTGTAACGAGATGTTTCTTGAATCAGGAGTTAAAAGCATGACGTTATGTAACACACCTACCTCGCTACCATTGGCCCATTTCCGGCCGTCATCAGAGACCAAGAGGCGATAGGCTGGCACCGTCCCTCCCCACAGGCCCTGAGTCTGGATACCTGTGATTATCTGGAAGATGATAGGGACAAGATATATCTTGAGTTTATACAATGTAAGTTCTCTGAACAAATTTCAGTTATTAGATGATACATGTACAATTCCCCCTTGATAGCAAACGGTATGATGTTGTTATGTTACTTGTCTTTGTTCACCTGAGTGCCTGGCTACCATATGCTATCGGCTAGATGTCTTTGTATCTGTGTCTGATGGTCTGTGTGTTGACTAGCTTTTCAGGTGTTCCCATTATACATAATGCGGTGTTCATATACGCGATACATCCCAGGTTCACTATTTGTCTGGGAGACGCTATCTACAATATCGATATCGTTTACCAGGTTGTCTAAGTGTCATCCCAAAAAATATCAAGTAGTTACCTTTGGAACCCTGAGGTCTATCTGCAGCCACTGAGAAGTGTCCTTGCTGTCGGGTTCCTGTCACAATGTAGTGTTACCATACATGATACATCCTTATTTCTGCTATTTACGTCTATTTGTTTAAGCGGCATCAAAAGTTGTACGTACCTTTGGAACCCTGAGGTCTATCTGCAGCCACTGATAAGTGTCCTTGCTGTCGGGTTCCCAGGCGCGCTGACCGTGTAGACGCGCTCGGTGTGCCTCGTACCCGCCCACCGCCGAGGAGGCGCTCAGCTGCCCGTCTCGGATGGACCCGCTAGCCATGCCGAGAGGTGCGGCACAGCGGACCAGCTCTGCGGGAGCATGATACAGATCTTTCATATGGCGAACAGTTTGAAGCCAGCCCAGACATAGAATCTTGCAAATATTTGAGCTCAGCCGTCTCAAATTTGAAAAATGACACATAGCAAGTCTATTTTACGATGTTGATTTGAATGCTTCTTTTCAACAAGAGAGAGCTTGGTTGAGTAGCGCATTGTTCTTTACGAAGAAAATACAGATGCAAAATTTCTTTCTTACCTTTTTGTGCAACAATCACTCCACTTATTCCATTTTCTGCGGCTATTTCAACCTGAAAATATTGCCTGTAGGATGAATAAAAGAAGATTTGTGAATAAATTGCAACCAAGAAAGCATCTCTAGAATACATTATTGGCGAGTGGCACGAGAAAAATAGTTTTTACCACCTATGTATTGAAAAATTTGTTGGCAATAGGTAAGGGGGTAGATGTTAGCAGAAATACTTAGATTATCTTCATTTATTTAGCTTCGTAGAAAGTAGAAATAAAATTTTTTACCCTTTTCTGAAGTACACCCACTCGTCTTCAGTGAGAAGTTTGCCGTTGGCCTCGTCATATTTCTCCTTGTTGGCTAGGTCTGAGATAACGAACGCCAACTGCTCACAGCTTACACCCTTCCTCTTCGGTCTTCTGCACCAGAACGAAATGTTTGCCTCCGGTTTGGTGTAGGAACATAACTCCTCTTCGTTATCAAACCTGTCCTCTTTGCTACTGTAACACTTCTGTTCGTCTAGAATCTCCTTATGATCGTAGAACGTCCCGTTGAAGAGATACCCTGTGTTTGGCGTCTCCCGTACTTTCCTGAGCCCTTGTATCGCCTCTCGAGGGTGGACTAGCTCAACTGACAAGAAGGCGCGTCCCGCCCAGCCCAGTAGGAAGCTAATGCTGTAGGTGCCGTTCTGGTGGTCAACAATTTTCCCAGCGGTACTGGCGTTTAGCTTCGGGGAGAAGAGTTTCGCTTGGAAGAAATCACCGCCACACGTGCGAGGGGAACCCGTCCCATTCCTTGTCGTTAGTCTTACGTGGAGGAAAGAGCCAAGTGGATACCTAACCTGCTTGTTAAGGATGGTGTAAGTGGCAAAAGCCGTGTCCAGAGGTGTGCATGGTCCCTGGTTGGAGTTGGTTTGATGGTGTCTTCCGTTTACCGTCAGCCTCTTGTTGTGGCTGTTGGGGTCTTGATTGGTTTGAGAAGTCAGGTGCCGTGAGAAGGACTGCCGATAGTCGACCATGCGAAACATCTGAGTCTGAAAACGAAGATGAAGATTCAAGCTGAGTTGTGCTATGTCCAAAAAGGGACACAGCTTGGACGTTTTAGGGAACGGAAAGTGTGATATATAAATAAAACAAAACACACAGGACGTCAAATAAAAGTCATGGCCTTAATATGTATAAATTCCCTGTAACTCATTTATTTTTCGTTTCCGGATTCCGCAAATATCTCGGCCGGGCCCCGGTTTTAAAATGTGACGGAAGGATTAAATAGCCTATTAGACAATGCATCTGCCTTGCCTTATGTCATAATTGTATTTGGTATGCCCTTCGGCAGATCTCTCTATGGGTTATGGAGAGTAGAATCCGTGACAAGATATAGGGTCAGACAGGGCCAGGAGAGTCGGTCTGAGGAAAGGATGTCATGGGCCCTAGGGCATATTTGTGTGACAAAGTCCCCTGCTTGGCTAGATTTTAGTGGCCGGCGTAGTTATTCCCGTGGTGACTGTTCTTGTCTCCATAAAGACGATTATGTATCCATCCAGTGATTCACTAATCTCCAAGCAGGTCTATCGTTGGCAAGACAGTATCTTAAAAGGGTTAACCAGTATCAGTAACCGGAGCTACTAGTGGTCTTTGGATACTGCCTTACCAAGGATAGCCATGAAATTAGTGCTTCACCTGCTTTCGCTTGTTAGCCGCTTTCTTCGATTGTAAAAAAACTGAGTCAACGATGAAAATTGGATTTTAATGTTGAAGAATATTGACCTTGGCTTTTGGCAGAAAGGATGATAAGAATCGGCTTTTGGGACGATGCTTATCAGGCAGCTACATAATAATTCGGCACCATTATGTTAGCTAAGCAGGTCCCCGGGCACCGTCTTTACCGTGAATAAGCATGCAAATCCTACCACAAGGACGAGGTCACAGGCATTACCTATTAGGAAAATAAGCTATGAAAACAGCACGCTTTTTGTAGCCCTTCTACCTGAATTTCTGATAAATAAAAGCATGAGTACATGTAATTGCGCATGTCACGAGGAAAATTATGTTTATTATATAGGCAGATGATAAGTTTTTGTCATGAGTTGAATCGTACAGATTTCGGAGAGTCTCCGTCAACAATTACAGTGCAATATTAATCTATGTGCTTATTTTCGTAAGGAGCGTAACATTTGAATAGTGATGGACTTGGCCAGTCTATACCCTCCAGGTTATCATGCTACTTATTGTCTGTATTACCTATGAACATTTTATGTATATCAATAAGTCACAAATGGGAATTAAAAACTACTTGCTGGCATTATGGTCCACAAAGACATAAAACGAATGTAAATGCTATCAAGTACTGTATGTACTGGTCACTTGTTTCTACTATGGATTTCAGGCTGTAAACTTGTGTTGTTATGCTTCCATTAGTCGTGTTTTGAACTGACGGAAAAATCCATCTTTTTTTTGTTTTGTTCCCACGTGGACTGAAACAGGTCACCCCAATTAAAGTAAGGCAGGTCAGACTGCACCTGGACCCACCACTTTCTAAGCAAGCAAAACAATAACTACATATTCTATGGATAAAGCACGATTGTTTCAGAATACTAAACGGTGCTGCATAAATATCAAATGCCTATATGAATATTAAATCCCTTTAACTAGCTTAGGTGCTGTATGTTACGTGCTGTATGTTACTGGTAAATAAAGCAGGGTATGGTAGACTGGATACCATCCGGAGAGCAGTTAGCTCCGACGACGTTTATTATACACTATGTATTGTCGCTTCTCGCTCCGGCTTTTATCATGTACTACAATATCAATCACTCACTCACTAGTACTGTCACCTCTCTAGTAGCAGAAGCTAACATAGGAGCGAGCTACTACCCGGATGGTACTCACTGGCTAAGGGTATCGGTGACATATACAAAAAAAAGTGCACATCTCTCACACACCACTGATTACCGGTACCACGTTGATATCATGGATACACACACCTGTATGCTGCTGACTGAGGCGCTGAACAAGTAGCAGGTCAGGACGAACAGTCCCGTCAGGAACAGCGAGAATATCTTCCACCTCCTGTACCTACATCTGGCCATATCTGCGGACTGTGTGCCTCCTGTAGACATGTAGGTTTGTCGCCTGTCCCCTGCACGTACCGCCGCCGGTCTGTGGACCCTAGCCTGTCGCGTGCGACGGATATACGGCATTAATTCGTGGTCGTTCCTGTCGGTGGATTGCCGTGGTTAGGTCGCGCACAGTTTAGCTGTCCATTGATGTTGTTGTAGATCGGTGTCGATGCTCAACTCAGGCACAGCCACGTTTAAAATCCTGCAGGCACAACAAGAGCGTGTGTCTGCGCCTCGACGTGTGTCCACATCCGCAGACGGGACCCGTACAACCGGTTCTGGGGCACGAGTTACCTTTAAACGCCCGAGGGTAGGGTCCTCTTAAAACCTTAATGAACGCAATGGTTTAAAGTGCCGTGGTGGTTGATAATCTTGCATCTAGATGGTAAAAGGCCTTTCGTTTGGAAACTAGTGAAGCCATCGTAGTTTTCAGCACGTGCGCCAATGTATGTTGCGGTCCTCAAAGTTTGCAGTGTCGTGGGAAGGTGCCCATTCCGTCGCCGTGTCTCAATGTATTTACAGAAAGTCTATCTAGAAAAAGCCATCTTGCCCGTCCCGTTGGCTCACTCTAACCGCTAAAACACTTATAGAACGGTGGCTGCTAGCTGTACGTTCGACATGGAATAACGTTTAGAACAAGTCGAGTGTTCGAAATGGAATAAAATGTAGAACAATTCGAGTTACGTCGCGTTCTCTATCTGCCTAGCAGCCGATTGGCGGTTACTCACAAATATTGTCAGAAACGTACACTATATACACAGGATCCTACGCTAAGCACACAACTCTCACCGCCCGTGTCTATTTGAGATAGATCCAAGCTACGTACAGCTAGCAGGTAAACATTCAAGTTCTCAATAATACCACCTGTTCTATTTCCCATCAAATAACCGGCTCCTAGAAAACAGCGGTTTTCGTTTGTTATTTGCTAATTTCGATCTCCATTATACCTTATATTTGTACTTATATTAAGTGTCATGCCCCGTTACTACAGACTTGTCCCGGGGTTATGTGTTGTTCGTTTTTTGTAGATGTCCTTTTAGATAGATACCTTAGCAGCGGCGAGTATAGTAGTAAGCTGACATGTCCATTCGTCTATAGAACATTGCAAGAAAGGGGATCTTTTGCTTTCTTACCATACTATAGCCATAAACGATCGCGCCATTGGTTTGGCTACAACAACAAGGGATTCTTCAGTAAATTCAATTTATTACTAATATATATAACCTCCTTGTTTACATTCATTTATCTATCTGTTTATTGCGGCGGAGTGGAGTTACTATTATGATGAAAACAACAAAATGAAGGACCCCAAAATAATAAGTTTCATCATTTATTTCATTTGACTACTATAGATTATGAAGTTGATGCTACATTTTTGCCCGCTGCTACATTTTTCTTGAGCTAATGTGTAACATTACTATTCTGATTAAGCTAATTTGTCTATTATTCCTGTTTTTCCCGATAAAGTAAACAATTAGTACAATAAATGAAACTCGCACCTTCGTAAAAAAATTGTAAAATAAAGTATAAAACGACTTGGTATACTTTGCATTAATACACTGCAAACTATCTAGTTAGTATATGCTCTACTGTAGCTGTTTTCTCTATACAGTATTCAGTTAGTGTTACCCTATATTTCCACTTAGAACTACATAGTGTCCACCAAGTGTACTAAATGCCGATGTAAAGCCATACCCTACACTATAGTTCCAGATCATCATCATCATTTTTGTCCTTCATGCTGTTCACGATTCCAGTTAATTTACTCTACAGTAGTACACTCTAGTTTTATGTACATGTATAACCTATATTCTTGCTCTACATGGATAAGGCTTGGGTCACATTTACAAACCGGGGCCCGGCCGGGATGTTTTAAGAAACGAAAAATTAAAATGTATACCTCGAAATATACACAAATCATGCCCACAAATCTCATTTTTACATTTTGTGCATTTTGATGGCATTTATATCATTCTTTTCGCTTCCGAAAGCTGTCCGACCTGGCCCCGCTTTGGAAATGTGACCTAAGCTTAACAGGGCGTACTCATGATTTGGTACAGAGAAATATCAGTATCTAAGCGCATTGCTTGTTCGTTAGTCTCGTATGTCCTTGTTTGTGAGAACGCCCCGGTCTCCAGCATTCCTGTACCTGTAGACGAGAACGCGATGGTTTCCGCCGTCCACAACGACCATATTTGTCTGGTCATGTGTCAGCGCAATCTCCCACGGAGCCTTCAGGCCTTCTTCTTCGGATATGAGGGTGTTCAAATGATGCCCGTCACTTGCAAATATCTCTAGAGTGTTTTTCTCTGCGTCTGCCACAACGACATTTCCCAATTTGTCAACACAAACACCAGTAGGATACTCGAGAATGTCTTTGCCAATGGTGACTTTTAAGTCTCCGTACTTGTCCAGAACTTTGACCGTGCTGTCACCGATGTCAGAAACGTAAATGTTGGACAAGCCGTCAGTGTTGATGTTCCGTGGCTCACAGAAAGGCCCATTAAGTATATTGTGTGTTTTAGTTTTTACGTACCTAACACTTCCAGATGAGAACTTTGCCCTCGTGTAAGTTGCAATTGTGTTGTGGCGATCTTCAGAAATTACTACAGTGTTGCCTTTATCCAACACAACTACACCGCTGCAGCTTTTGACATGTAGTCTAGCCAAGCCCCGTTTGTCTGTATTGCCGTTCAACCCAAACTGCAACAGTTCTCCTGTGAGAGGGCACGTAACGAGGACGTCCCCTGGCGAACAGAAAGAGCGGCAAGCAACGGCGGTTGGATATCTAGGAGCAGCTGTTCTATGTTTTCCCACATATATCGCCTTCTGCCATTTTCCGTCAATGTCGAAAAGCTGGACCCGATCATTTCCTGTGTCAGCTATGATGATTCGATTTCGGGGGCAGATGGTCAAACCCATTGGAGCGATAAACTGGCTTTTTTCTGTTCCTATTCCTCCGAATGAGTGGAGGAAATCTGCTGTTGGAAATTGTTCTGATGCCTGTATGTCGACCCGTGTGTTACTGTTATCAAACGGTAAGAAAACGTCTTCCAACAGATCCAAGCTCTCTTCTTCGAGATAGGCGGCCTGCAAATCGTCGCACAGGGTTGTCTGGTCATCCGTAACACACACCCCATCATCATCAGTGTCGTTCGACTCTTTGTTTTCCTTGGCAGCTGAGGAAAATGAGATCTCTGATCCCGCCACGCTTTCCGAGTCCGCAATACTTGAAACACTTTTTGCATGACAACCGTCATCTACTTGCTTAAGAAACCAGCGACGCTCTTCGTCTGTCTTTGCACAAAGCTTCTCCTTAAGAGCCTCTGCTCTCTTGTTTGCTTCCCTTCGCATGTTTGCGACATTATAACTGTTGACATCTTTGTTGTGCTCGATGAGGATTTTCCGGTTTTCTCTCTTGAAAGCTGTGAACTCGCGGCGGAGGGCGTCTCCTTCTGCCACCAGAGACGTGCATCTACGTAACGGTACACAGCAATTTATCAATTTATATATGTGCAAGCAGCCTGTTGTAAAGAAATCTTATTACTACCATTTACATTTGTATTTCCAGCCGTCCATACATGTATATTTATCCACACAGACACACAAACACACAGACACACAGACACACACACACACACACACACACACACACACACTAGCACTACACAGAGTCTGGTATCTAAACCTCACAGGCCCTTCCTTGGTAACTAAGCTTTTAGTCACACATATCATTCAACTAGTAGGGGACAACGTACAACCAGAACTTTACCTGTGATCCTTGTGATCTTCCGAGCGACAGGATCGGCACAACGGTCCCACATTCCTCACAGTACAGCTTCAAGCGCAGGTTGTGTTTTGCACACCTGGAAGCGGAGCACGTCACCCTTGAATAACGCCACGCTTGCACAAACAATGCTTTACTTCGTACGTCATCACTGTTTCATGTCTAGTATATTAAGACTTTAGACTTACAAATGTAATAATATACGGCTTTCGTAGGTCATTTTACACTCAGTATGACATATTAAATATGTCCAAACGAGTGTTAGGGTCGGCAGGGTTTTGATAGGGGCGGCCGGGTAACCGGCACCGGAAACATGCCTCACCGAAACTTGTAGCCATCCACGTTGAGTTAGAAAGATCTACATTTTACTCTTCTTCTTCAGAAGTTGACCAACATCGACTAGCCGATGTTTTATTAAGAACAAGGTTAGACAGTTCATTGCATCCAACACATAACCACCAGGAATGTAAGTCCTACCTGTGTAGAGTGTCCTCAAGTTCTGGATTTGTCTCCTTCAAGACGTGTCTAAAATGGCCGAACGCCTCCTGCCCTTTGGTCCCCACCAGGTCAATCAGAGCCCTGGCCCGGTCCTGGGGAGTCCTGCCGCTCCTCACCACCTCACACTCTTCAGTGGTCAGTTGGTTCGTCTGGAGAAGTTTGTCCAGAAACGGCTCCACAAACCGGATATTCTTAACTAGCTCCTCTCGGTTCGCAGTGAGAAGGGTCGACTCGGCCGCCATTTTCATCTTCTGTCTACACGTGCCTTTCTATCGGTTGCGGATCGGAATGTAGAATCTTTGCGGAGATATTTGAGTGAGGTAGAGAGGGTTATGAAACCTGCGCTGGTCCGTTTCAGGTTAACACTAAAGGTAAGAGATGAAATGAATGCGTTCCGTGATAACGTCTCGCCTCAGACAGGAAGCAGGACTCAGGGCACGAGGCGGGGGAATCCCCTCCGTCATGCGGAAGTCCCGGGGGTCAGCGATGAAAGGTCATCGGCACGGTTGCTTTCGTACCGCGGGCAAATTCAAAACATAGTATACTACTACCTGCAATACCTTTGAGTAATGTGGGGACAAAGACTACCTGGTCTGCTACCCCTGCTGCAGGATCGACGGGTGTTGCTGAGAGACGATGTAGTCATTTACTGCTTCGTATAAGTTACAGGCGCCGACGTTTCTATCCTAGACAATGATTTTAAAAACAAATGTGAATATATTCAAATAATGATTCGTGCTTCGAAATTCGAAAATGAAAATAATTATAATGTTATGTGCCTTGGAAACCTAAGGTTATTTCCTTTAAACTGATTTTAATATGCCTTTACAATTCGGGAATCTTTGGTACTGGTGAATATTAATGTTTGAAGGTATCTTTTATTTTGATTTGCCTTTCTGCTGTGGTAGATATGCTGTTTAACTCCACAGTACACGTTAGCCTCTAGCGCTAGATACAAAAGAGACGAACTTTACTACGAGTCTTTCAACAAAATAAACAACCAACTATTCCTTTATTGCTCTTTCTACCGATAGAGTATCCAATTAGTAGCATATTTTTGTTCTGTTTATGTAAGATATTTGTGATAGAAAGAATATCATAAACTAATTGATATAGTGCTTTTCTTTTTCATACACTTAAAAGTAATACGTCGGTAGCATTTCATACACTTTTGCTGTATCTGCTTTACAGCATATAGTTGGTGGTATCGTATATGTTTACCTTATGAACTATACATTGTTCAGAAATTAAAGTGACCGTAACCTAATAAAGTAGGTGTACCTTATACTTAGGTAATGTACATGTACCATATTGACTAAATTCTACATACTGTAAAGTTTCCAGTTAGTGTACCCTACCCTCTCGTCTTCTATGCTATAAGGCATCCGGATAAAGTATAGCCTACATTCTTGTTCTATATATGCTAAGAGCCCTAAAACTATGATGTCCAGCCTGGACCATAGAACACCACACCTAAAGCTGATTGGGAGACATCAAACTATTATAATACTATGATACTGGGCTAATTAACTACAAGGTTGGGCACTCGTTTTCTAGACCTCTTCAGAGAATCTCCTCCTGGACTAATACTGTAAAGAATCAAAATGGTATGCCTTGCAACGGCGCACTCGTGATTTGGTACAGAGACGTGTAAAAGATAAGTGTTTGAGTTTCAAAGGCCAAGGCCACGGGGTGGACCCCCGAAGCGCTGGAAGGATCAAATTACAACAAGACTGGCAATGAAAATATTATTGCCATGACGACGATTGAGGGGAAAAACAATACAGCTCACCAGAAATAGACTGGAACTTCCCTGTCACACTATCCCTGGCACAATATACGAGCCACCTGTAACATAAACCTACAGCCAGCAGAAATGTACTATCCCTGGTACAGCACAATGGTCTGCCAGTAACCTAAACCTACAGCTGAGCACTACAGTGTGTAGTGGAGAATAAGAAATAAGGAAGAACCAACTGTTTCCAGCACTTCCGGGTCCTTGAATGACTTTCTTGCACCTAACCCACATGGCTGTCCTACTTCGTAATATTCCAGTCTTCGGATAGTATAATAGGCCTTGAACAATTATATTTGGCTCTGAATATGATAACCATTTGGATGCCATCATTCAAGATCATGACCTCTATATGAAGTATTTCCTGTCTGCCTGTGGCGTATGGCTTGAACAAGCTGTAGAAAAGAAAATGTATCCTTCATAACATAACACAACAACCAAGACAGCGTGATCCACTGTGCAGAGTTTCCTGTCTACCACTTAAGTTTCAAAGGACAAATTCCTCCAGGGAGCCAGTGTGACCTACATTCCACCATTGCATACCAGAGATACATCTGGAACAGATTGGGGGGGGGGGTGCATTCCTGTGGAAAAATGCCTGTGCAATTCCTAGAATTTTTGCAGACTGAACGCAATATACACCACTTGACGACTCCCCTGAGGCGTCGTCAAAATGCACTCGACTGAGTCTCAAGGTTGCGGTAACAAGTGCAAAGAACCGTACAACTTGGAGAGTTCTAACGGAGAGGAGCATATGGTCAGTCCCTGGAATAGGCACTTAGGCAGGCAGATAGTCAGGCAATTTGCCGTATCATTGGTTTGTCCTGTATGTGTTTGTTTCAGAGAACGTGCCCATCTCCGATATGGTTGTACTTGTAGACGAGAACACGATTGTTTCCGCCGTCCACAACGACCAACTTCTTCCCGTCTGGCGTCAGAGCAATCTCCTGTGGCTCCTTTAGACCTTCTTGCTCGGGGATGAGGGTGTCCAAATGATGTCCGTCACTTGCAAATATCTCCAATGTGTTTCTGTCGGCATCTGCAATGATGACATTGCCCTCTTTGTCGGCACACACTCCTGTTGGCCACCGGAGAATGTCCTTACCGATGTTAACTTTCAGGTGTCCTTCTTTATCCAGAACTTTGACCGTGCCGTCGTCAATGTCAGAAACGTAGATGTTCGCGAACCCGTCAGTGTCGATGGTCCAAGGCTCAGAGAAAGGTCCCTTAATTGTGTTGGTCTTCATGTACATGATCTTTTTAGATACTGGATGCCTTCCTCTAGCGTATATGACAACTGACTTATTTACTCCTTCAGACAAGATCAATGTATGACCTTTGTCCAACGCAGCTACACCTCTACAACCTTTGATAGACAGTATTGGGAAAGCCTTCTCCGAGTTTAGGGATAACTTAAGCACTTCTCCAGGAATGGTGACGATTACGTCTCCAGTCTGATTCAAAGAGCGTAACGCAACAGAGCATGGAAAGGCGAAGCCACCGTTTCGTGTTGATATCTCCCTCTCCCATTTTCCGTTAATGTCGAAAAGCTGAACCCGATGATTCAGTGAGTCAGCTACAATGATTCTTCCTTTGGGGCAGATGGTCAGACCTTGGGGGGCAAAGAACTGGCCTTTCTTTGATCCATATTTTCCGAAAGAGTGGAGGAAGTCTACTGTAGGAAACTTCTTCGGTGCCTGTAGGCCAATCACTGCGCCTCTTGTGTTGTCATCAAAGGGCAAGTCTTCCAACAGATCCAAGTTCTCGTCTACGCCGAAATGGACGGTCTGCAAATCGTCACACAGAGTCGTCTCGTCTTCTGTCACGCACGTCTCCTCGTCATCATTATTCAGCTCTTTGTTTTCCTTGGCAGCTGAGGAAAATTTGAGAGGGGTTGTGGATGGGTCACCACTATCTGAGATCTCTGATCCCGCCACGCTTCCCGAGTCGGCAATACTGGAGACACTTTGTGCAGGGCTTAGTGTGACGCCACCGTCACCAAGTTGCTTGAGAAACCAGCGACGTTCGTCGTCTACCTTTGCAATAAGCCTCTCCTTGAGAGCCTCCGCTCTGTCGTTTGCTTCCCTTCGCATGTTTTCGACATCATAGCAGTTGTCGTCTTTGTTTCGCTCAATGAGGATTTTCCGGTTCTCTCTCTTGAAGGCCGTGAACTCGCGGCGGAGGGCGTCTCCTTCTGCCACCAGAGATATGCATCTACATAAAGGCATAAGAGTATAGATTGATCAGGCTGTTATAAACAAAATCTTTATCACAAGATATCTATCAAGTTGGACATTACTATTCAACACATTCCTTCATCTATCAAACCAGCCTGTCATCTATATTCTATCTGCACACTCATGCACTCACATACACACAAACACACACACACACATACACACCAAAAAAACACAAACATACACACACACACATACACATACACACACGCACACACACACACACACATACACATAGACACACACAAACACACACACACGTACACATATACCGCGCGCACACACACACACACACATACATACATACACACACACACATATATATATATATATATATACACGCACACATATCCCCCCACACGCACGCACACACACACGCGCACGTACACACACACCTACAGACACACACATACATACATACAGACACACATACACACACACACACTCTCTCACGCACACACATACACACATACATACATACAGACACACACATACACACACATACATACATACATACATACATACATACAGACATACACACACATACACACACACATACAAACACACATACATACACACACACTCACACACACACACACACACTCACACACACACACATACATACAGACATACACACACACACACAGTTTGATGTATGGACCAACACACTCACGTCCTGGTCGCTACAACTTATATAGTATTTCATCTAGTAGGCAGACTATCATGGGCACTTTACCTGTGATCCTTATGATCTTCCGAGCGACAAACACGGCACAGCAACGTCCCGCATTCCTCACAGTACAGCTTGAACGGCAGGTTGTGTTTTGCGCACCTGAAAGAGGAACAAGTGTTCCTTACGCTTGTACAAACAACCCCTTACTCCCTACTTCCAGTGGGTTGTGTCATTCTCATTACATTAGTATGTAGTATGTACACTTACATAATTGCGATATAATAGAGGGTTTTTTTGTGTTATACATTTGGCACATTACGCCCAAACAATGGCTAAAGAAACCTAAACTAGCAGCTTTTTGCTAGGGTGTAGGTCGAGTAAACAAGAAACGCATTTTCCCTTGGCGTTACCGAAAAAGTGAGAATCATTAGCCATTCTGGCTCTCAGTTTCAGACCGTGTCTGCAAAATCTGCAACGGAGAAGTTCGAACTAATTAATCACTGAAACAGGAACAACCCCAATGTTTACTCCATGCCTAAGTGACTCTGTTAGGTAATCCTATCCTTACTGTATACTACCACCAGGCTTTTCAGACTGCTTCTTTTGTTTGTAGAATGCAAACAATGTTTGGTGTCACGGCAACATCAAATTGGTGTATAAAATAAGTGTGTTCAATTTCATCGTCTCATTGCCATTTTATATCGTATTTTCAACTATTTGCTGTCCGTGTGGGTTGAGAACCGATAAATACAGTCACACACCTGTGTAACACTTCCTCCAGTTCGGGGTTGACTCTCTTCAGGTGCTCTCGAAAATGGCGGAAAGCCCCTCGGCCCTTCGCCGCTACTAGATCCAGCAGAGCTCTGGCCCGGTCCTGTGGAGTCTTCTCCGCCACAACACTGTCGTACTCCTCCTCAACTATCTCTCCATACTGAAGCAGCCTGTCTAGGAACGGTTTGACGAACCGGATCTTCCCCACAAGCTCCGCCCTGTTGGACTTCAGCAGTTCTAGTTCAGACGCCATCTTGCTAGGTGGCAGGTTCGGCCAGGAACTGTAAATAGCAACGTGACGTCAGGGGAATCCCCGCCATGGCCAGGTGTTACGCTATTGGCTGGCATTTTCTTTGTTTGACGGGGCTATTTTCCCGCCATTGTATCAAGACCTGGTTTAGAGAGTGGCCACTACGCTTCTATTCATGATGAAGATTGTTTCAGGGTTATGGTATATTAATGATACAGAGGCCCTATTTGTGAAGGCCAGTTGTGATTGCAAAAGACCAATAATTCAAGGTTTACGATATGATCCCAACCCAAACGAGATGTAATGACTGCTTCCACAGAGCGTTGTTTGCATCTGACGTTGTGTAACTTAGAACTGCTTGTTTCTCTTTTTATCTTTCTTGAAGCTGCGATGTGACTGCAATACCCTTCCTCGTCTGCTGTCAGCACAAGCTATTACTACCAATGTTACTCTGGTGCTCTGTGTCATTACCTTTGCCAATCTCTCCTAGGAGAATTCCAATCTCTACTGTGAAATATATAACAATGACAAACAATTAACTACGACCATCATTAATTATATTTATTCTACATAGTTTCTAATCCCCACTGTAAATGTGACATATATATATGGAATGTTTATACATAATTAATAAGTCATAACCATGATTGTATACAAGCATTTCAAACTAACGGTTTAACTAATTTCACACAAAAACGGTTCAAAAAGTGCTCCAAGTTATAAAAACATACGAATCGTTACAAATCGCTAACACATATAAACTACAGATTACAGCATACACAGCTTTGATTCATCTTGGGTTGTAGTTATGGTGGAAAGCTGGGATTTCCTGGGGTTTTCAGAGGAGACTCAACCATTACTTCTTGGATATATGGACCTCACCAAATCAGATATCAGTGGCACAAAACTTTTCCTTCCGATGATCTTCATTTTGATGCTACAATATCGTTCTGGATTATGTTAAGTTTCCAGTTACTGTAATCTGTATTGTATACTGTTTTATAAGGTTTATTTAGCACTCGGATTGAACATAGCCTACATACTCATTCTATATACAACAAAGAATCCAAAAGGTATGCCTTGCAAGGGCGAACACGTGATTTGGCACAAAGGCAGGGGAAAGATTAGTGTCTGAGCGATTTGTTGTCTTGTTTGTTAGTCCCGTACGTGTTTGTTTGAGAGAACGTGCCCTTCTCCACCATGGTTGTACCTGTAGACGAGAACGCGATCGTTTCCACCGTCCAAAACGACCAACTTCGTACCGTCTGGTGTCAGAGCAATCTCCTGTGGTCTCTGCAGACCTTCTTGCTCGGAAATAAGCGTGTTCAAATGGTGCCCGTCACTTGCAAAAATATCCACTGTGTTTCTCACCATGTCTGCAACGATGACATTGCCCTCTTTGTCGACGCACACCCCAGCAGGATACCGGAGTATGCCCTTACCGATGGTTACTTTTAGGTGTCCTTCCGTGTCCAGAACTTTGACCGTCCTGTCTCCAATGTCGGAAACATAAATGTTGCACAGACTGTCGGTGTTGATGTTCCGTGGCGAAGAGAAAGGTGTCTTCATTGTGTTCTTCATGTACTTGATTTTTGTAGATACTGGATCCCTTATTCTATCATAAATGGCAACTGTTTTATCTAGTCCTTCAGACAAAATCAATGTATGGCCTTTGTCCAATTCCAAAGCAGCTACACCTCTGCATCCTTTGATAGACCGTTTTTGTAAAACCTTCCCCGAGTTTAGCGATAACCTAAGCACTTCTTCTGTATCAGGACACGTGACGATTACGTCTCCGGTCGGATTCAAAGAGCAAAAAGCAACAAAGCTTGGAAAGCCACCGTTTCCTGTTGATATCTCTCCCTCCCATTTTCCGTCAATGTCGAAAAGCTGAACCCGATTATTCCATGAGTCAGCTACAAGGATTCTTCCTTTGGGGCAGATTGTCATACCTTCTGGGGCGACAAACCGGCCTTTCTTAGTTCCAATTCCTCCGAATGAGTGAAGGAAGTCTGCTGTAGGAAAGTTCTTCGGTGTCTGTTGGCCATTCACTGCGTTTCTTGTGTTGTCATCAAAGGGCAAGGACGCATCTTCCAACAGATCCAAATTCTCATCCAAGCCGAGATTGACAGTCTGCAAATCGTCGCAGGGAGTCGTCTGATCTTCTGTCACGCACGCCTCCTCATCATCATCATCTAGCTCTTTGTTTTCTTTGGCAGCTGAAGAAAATGAAAGAGGGGTGGTTGATTGGTCACTACAATCAGAGATCTCTGATCCCGCCACGCTTCCAGAGTCGGCAATACTTGAAACACTTTGCGCAGGGTGAAGTATAACGCCACCGTCGCTGAGTTGGTTCAGGAACCAGCGACGTTCTTCGTCTACCTTTGCACAAAGATTTGCCTTAAGACCTTCCGCCCTCTCATTTACTTCCCTTCGCATGTTTTCGACGTCATAACCGCTGACTTCTTTGTTGTGCTCAGTGAGGATTTTCCGGTTCTCTCTCTTGAAGGCTGTGAACTCGCGGCGGATGGCGTCTCCTTCTGCTATCAGAGACGTGCATCTGCGTATCGGTACGGAGCAAAGTATTGATTAATACATCTAATTAGGCTGTTATGGACAAATCTTATAACAAGATATCCAACGACTTGGACATAACTATTCAACAGTTTCCATCCAGCCAGCCATGTATATTTATTTGCATACACACACACACGCACACACACACACACACACACACACACACACACACACAAAGGTTTATGTCTGGATCAACATATTCACGTCCTTTTTGGTCGCTCCAATATTTCAACTAGAAGGCAAAGTACAATGGGGACGTCACCTGTGATCCTTGTGATCTTTTGAGCGACAGGATCGGCAAAGCAACGTCCCACATTTCTCACAGTATAGCTTGAACGGCAGGTTGTGTTTCGCGCACCTGAAAGGGGAACATGCATAACTTACATACAGTCAAACCTGCCCAAGACGACCACCAGGGGGACCGGGATAAAGCGGTCGATTTGGACAGGTGGTCGCTGAGAAGAGTATCGACTCAAAACATGCCCGATGCAAAGTATGAACGGTTTCCGTTGTGTTTAATGGCAAATAGCAAGCACTCTGCACGCAGGCAAAGAAGCGAGGTCTTTAATGTCAAATACAACGCGCACACTGTAAATTTTAAATTTAACCCCAAGCTTTTATCATCAAGCTTTTATACGAAACAGTATTTTAAAGCTCAATATTTCACACTAGTACTGTCACTAGCGTTTTAGACAGTAAGGGAACTTTGATGCGGTCAGTTACCATACAAGCCTTTATGCGTCGCTGTGTTCTTGATCGCCGTATCTGAAATAACTACGGTGTACCTTTCGAATTCGATGTCCGGTACGTCCCGATAGTGTACTTACCCACGGGTGAATATATAGTACAGTTGGACAAACTCACTCACACAGATCTATCTTAAAAAGGTATGAGCTACACAGATCTTTCTTTAAAAAGTATGAGGCTGTATACGTTTCAGCATTCATTCACTTTATAATGATATAGATTTTTAAAAAAAAACTTCCGCCGCCATCTTTATTCTAAAATCCGACGCAAACTGGCCGATTTCGGCACAAAATCGCGCTAGTTATCATAAAAAAATCGATGAAAACCTCAATTTTAAAAATGATGCGGTCGTTATGGTCCCAATTTGGGCCGGTCGCGGTCGCGTTGGCCAGGTGGTCGTTGAGAAAAGGTCGCTTAATGCTTAAGTCAATGGGGAAAAAAATCGGGACCGAGAAAAAGCGGTCGAAATGGCCAGGTGGTCGCTGAGAAGAGGTGGTCGCTTGGGCAGGTTTGACTGTACATGCATAAATTTACTCGGCGACGCAAGACGCATGTTGTGATTTTACTGGGTATTTTTGTACGATGTTTTTCACTTCGCAAGACGTTATATGGCCACAAGAACTAGACAGTGAAAGTTATTGCTAGAGTTGGTCCAATAACTGGAAAACATTTATTCCTGAGCCTTTCCTTAATTTAAAAACCATTCTTGCTTTTTCCAGATCGTGTTTGCAAAATGTACAACGAAGAGGTTCGAACTAATCACTGAAACAGGAACAAACAAATGTTCACGCTATGCCCCAGTGACTCTGTTAGGTAATCCAATCCTTACGGAACTACCGGGCTTTGTAGTATGTTACTTTGTTTGTAGTATGCAAACAATGCAAGGCAACATTATACGTGACTTCAAAATTGTGTTTCATTTCATAGTCTCATCGCCATTTTATAGCGTATTTTCAGCTATTTACTGTCTGTGTGGTTTCAATTGAGAACCGATATTAATACAGTCACATACCTGTGTAAGACCTCCTCCAGTTCGGGGTTGACCTTCTTCAGGTGTTCCCGAAAATGGCGGAAAGCCCCCCGGCCCTTCGTGCCCACCACATCCAGGAGAGCTCTGGTCCTGTCCTGAGGGGTCTCCTTTGCAACAACCGTATCGTATTCCTCCTGAACTATCTCACTGTGCTGAAGCAGTCTATCTAGGAATGGTTCAACGGACCGAATTTTCCCCACAATCTCCTCTCTGTTGGACTTTAGGAGTTCTAGTTCAGACGCCATCTTCAAGTGACTTGGTTTGGCCAGGTACAGTACAACTGTAAATAGCATCGTGGCGTCAGGGGAATCCCCGTCAGGGCCAGGTGCAATGCTATTGGTTGTTGTTTCTTCGTTAAATACCTTTTTTGGCCATCATTGTGATCGTAAGGTCTAGCAAATAGACACTGTGCTTCTATTCGAGAACTTGCCAGTGGTACTACGTAGAATTGTGTACTGTGTACGTAGTGCTATGATATAGCACTGGTGGAATGATATTTCTGCAGGCTAGGTCTGTTGTTATTACATTAGTCAACAATTCAAGAGAGCTCGTTCTTTACATTAAAAGTATCCTACTGTCAAAACAACGCTAATTTGTAGTGTAGGTATCCCCATTACAAACTACTCATTCCCCATACCACCTGCACTATGTCAGGGAAACCCCCTCCTCGGGACTGAGGTTGGTAAGGTCATCACCACGCCAACGTGACGTAAGTACGGTCATTTGTTGGGTCTTAATGCTCCTTCTGTACTGTTTACGTCTTATGCTGTTTAAATGGCAGGTATGAACAGCAGGTTAAAACGTAATCTCCTTTGTCTTTTATTAGAATCATATTGATTCGTGTAATACAAACAAGTACTGACGAATCTTCCAGAAGTCATTTTCTAATGCAATAGAAATAAACTAATGATAATACACCATTCAGTATGTCACTAAGAATGGACTGTGGTTGTAATATATCAATTAAAATAGCAAAAAACTAGTGGGTTTCCCATTGCCTTGATAACCATAGAGATACAGTCAAAATGTGACATTCATCCATTCAATGTCTGCTAATGTTAGATATTCAAAGCTCAGTGCAAGTTGAACATACCAATACTTTAACATAACAGGATGTAATCCTGATTCAAATCATCCATGCAAACATCACCTATAACCTTTGAATATCCAGGGTCTTTTATGAAGATAAATACAAACAGCATAGTTGCACAAATGATATTACTACAACAACTTATTTGATATTTTGTGCAGCAAGCATTTAGGTAATTTTTTTTTAAGTTAAGGATTCAAACTAAAGTTTCTACTACAGGCAGCAATATGTTCTGAATTTTGGTATGTAAATACATGTTGTTTTTCTTTCTGTCTAATATCAATTTGCATGGCATGTTGTATATGTTTCCCTTCCAATCATCTCAGCACTGTGCTTTTCGGTCCATTTCATTTGTGAACAGACATAAGTATGACAACCTTCAGACGGCATGATCAACGGAGATGAAACTAAGATAAAACCTTGAAAAGGCTCCTGTTGGTTTAAGAGGTGGACAGGTCTTGTTGATGGTTTATATGGCAACATGATTCACGGAGATTGGTTTAGCTGAGGATGCAGAACGCCTAAACATGCCCGTAGACACACTACCAAAAATGCTTTTTGCTTGTTTTGCTTACCCCATGGACAATTCTTATCTGAAGAAAAATATTCTTGCAAGACGAAAATGTAGAATAAAATTCTAAGCAAAACAAGAAACTACGAAAAAAATCTTAATTCTCACGCAAAGAACAATTTTCTTCTTTGGTGAAGAAAATTTTTCTCACACCTAAGAGTTTTGCAAGAAAAAAATTCTAGAAATGCTTGCTTTTTTTATAACTCTTAAGAAGTACAAGAATTTTTGCTATTGATGTAAGAAAAGTATTCTTGGTGTAAGAATATTAATCTCAAAAATGTCTAAAAAAATTCAAGCAAAAATTTGCTTGCCCCATGGACAAGCACGGTTTCTAAGATTTCTTGGGGACAGAATAATTTCCTTCCTGAAACATAAATTTTCTGTGTCTGTGAGGAAGAAAGACAAGATACCCCTGCTTCCCTCACCACGAACAAATATTCACTCGGAAGAACCCAAACTAATGACTAAGGAATTGTCTCTAGACAGCGCTGTTATCTACAGTCTCCGTTTTATCTGTCAATTTCAGGGACCACGTATTCCGTAGCAACTCGTTTGTGCGCTCGAGGTGCTCGAGAACGAGGTGTAGGAGAGGAGAGCGTTGCGCATGAATACTGGATACCCTTGAGTAGGGCCCGGGGTGGTTCCTTACTCCCCTCCTGATTAGGGCTATAGGCGACCGCGAAGACTCCATATCTACCCCTTGCCTGCCTGACAGCTCACTCTCTGCACTGCTAGTGGCAACACTCGAGATACTTGCTGCTGGGCTGGCAGCACTTTCGCCCAAACCCAACTGATCCTTACACCATTCATACTCTGATTCAATTTTCTCAATGAACATCGCCTTCAAGGCGTTTTTTCTGAGTTCAATGTCCAGCAGGACGTTTTGCTTGCCTTCCACGTCATTTGCGGATGCCTTGCAGTTCTTCAGCGACTTCCGGTTGTCTCGCACGAAGGCCGTGACTTCTCGTCTGATGGCAGACGCTTCGGCAACTATCGATGACACGCTACATGACAAAGGAAAATAATCGTATTTTGTATTTGCATATTGAAGAACTTTATGTCACGCCATCCGTACATGGCAAAATATATGGCAACAACTATAGCACAATAGTAAAAAAGGAAGGTATAGAAGTTGTGAAAACAATTAAATCGCTGTTGGCATGGAGACTCTAAAAAAACTTTTGAAAAATATAGGCGCTTATACAATGGCATTACTGCAATTATTTTTCAGATTCATGTATATAGTAAAATATAAGCAAAAATACAACAGCTACTGAAACTTAAATTCATATCTATTCAATTTCTGGCAAAATTTTTATCATGTATGCATATTAGTCTCTTTTACACACAGTTGCATTATGGAACTACGCCCTACAGCAATTTAGGTACACATGCTTGCTGGGTAAAACTGATAGAAAGCAAATAAAGATCAGACAAAATAAATATATCCGAAAATAATTTCATCAGGTTGGTAGAATATAGGATATATGGAAATTCTTGTACACAACCAAGATTAAACTTACTTGCTGACGTTTCGATGTCTGTCAGACATCTTCCTCAGAGCTTCTGACTGGAGTTCTGCTTCTCGTCGCTATATGTAGCCGATGTAGGTGGCGCTTTTACGACGAGAAGATTATCCCAAACGTGTCCAAGTTTGTATCCCCCCTCGTATCCCCCTTCCAGTCAGAAGCTCTGAGGAAGGTGTCTGATAGACACCGAAACGTAAGCAAGTAAGTTTAATCTTGGTTGGGTACAAGAATTTTCATATATCCAAAATAAATATAGTTTGGCATCATGATTGCACCGACTGACCTGTGCCCATTGTGGCCTTCCTTGTTGCACGTCCGGCACAGCAGCTGCACACAGTCGTCACAGTGGAACTTTATCTTCTCATTATGCTCAGTGCACCTGCAATAAAATTTAATTGATCAAATTTGTTTTTATGAGGAAAAGGTTGGACAGAGGTACATGGTTTGTTTTGGTCATTCAGATTACTTCAAGAAGTCAGATCACAAGTCAAATTAAAGAAGAGGTTATAAGGGTCAGACAAAATATAACAACGATACGTATACAAAATACATAATCTAAAGTCTATACACATATCATCATACATTGAAACTACAAAACACATGATAGATTGAAAGCTGATATAGGATTTATGTCCGTTTGCTTTGGTCATTCAGATTGCTTCAAGAAGTCAGATCACACTCACTGTCTGGCTTATAAACGCCATCTGTCGACACCTCCTTGACATGACAACAGATCGCGATTTTCTTTTCCAACAAGCGTATTCGATCAAAAAAGTACATACTTTTTTTAGGGCGAGTTCCTACTGAACATATACAGGTCAGCCTTGAACATGTAACCACTGCTTTAAAGTACAAAGCATTAAAAGTCCTACGTACCTGTGCAGTATGTCCGCCAGTTCGGGATTTGTCGATCCTTCAAGGCGTGCCGGAAATGTCCGAACGCGTCCTGCCCCTTGGTCCCCACTAGGTCAATCAGAGCCCTGGCCCGGTCCTGGGGAGTCTTGCCGCTCCTCACCACCTCACACTCCTCACCAGTCAGCTGGCTCGTCTGGAGAAGTTTGTCCAGAAACGGCTCCACAAACCGGATGTTTTTCACCAGCTCCTCTCGGTTTGCAATAAGCAGGGTCGACTCAGCCGCCATTTTCGTACGCTGTCTACACGTGCCTCTCGATCAACAGTCGTGGAGTCTTCTGCTTTGATCGAGACAGATGGTAGGACTTGATGTCTCTATGCTGGCCCTCGTCGGGTCAAAATGAAAGACAGACCAACAAAAAGGGTGTGTTTGGTGAAAATTCCTCGCCTGTTGCAGCTAGCAGACCTGGGCATGTGGCGGGGGAATCCCCTTCGTCATGCGGAAGTCCAGGATTCAAAGACGAAAGGTCATCAGCATGGTCGCTTTGACGGTAAAACCGCGGGAAAATTTGAAACCATCGTATATCACTCGACAGTAGGATAAACCTTCAATGTGGGGACAAAACCTGGTCAATATAGACTATATAGAGAGAAAGGGGTATTCAAACGGTGTGAACTTGGCGCAAAGATGTCCCATTTTCTATGCTTATCCCTGCTGCAGTACCGACTGGTGCTGCTGAAAGGCGCTGTTGTCATTCACGGCGCATTAGCCAGCTTTTTTGCCAGAGTATACAGTATGGTTATTTCCTTCACACCAATATTGATATCTTAGGGATCATTGGTGACTCGTAAAGATTGGAACGAATACTGAGATCGTCTTTTATGTGGTGAATGATGTTTCACACCACAAGTCATGCTCTAGCGCTAGCTACAAACGTGGCAAGTTTGTAAGACGAGTTTTGCGAGGAAATAACAACTACCAATTGTTAATTCTATTTCGAATACATATACAGGTAAGAAATGCCTTTAAAAGCTAGACTTAGAAACATCACAGCTTTGTCACTCTGCTCTCTTGCTCTTGAGTACCGATAAAATTGTCTAATGTAATCTCTATATCTTTATAACGGGCGCAGAAAGTACTTGATGGGATCTTTTCTCTCCTTATGACGCAAAAACACTTCATGGTATCACAAAGTCTTCCCATCCTCATTACCTGCTTTATCCTTTCCTCTTTCAACTGTGTGCGTCACTTCATCTTGTATACATCTATAAAGTACTGAGATAGTTAAGGACTTGGCACAGGATCAAAAAAGCTTTCAGGCACCGGAGGCAGGGCCCCCAGGGGCTCTTCCAGAATCTGCGTGATAACTGTAAACCTGGAGATTGCAGAAACTTGGTAACTTCCTCTTTCTACAAGATGCTGCAATAGCACTGCGACCAAAGCTTTAACACATCAATCAACAAATTTTAAACATGAGGAAGGAATTTCCTTACGTATGAATATTTTTAAGATTACAAGACTTTTTCTAGTATCTTATTATTTCAATAAAAAAGAGGGTCACAAAAAGCCCGATGTCGGTTGTTTTACGGTCGCTCAGCGATCACTATTAGAAATGTGGCCTTAGACGACTCCTTTCGATTCCAATGTCTCGCGGGCAGTGATGCGGTTGTTTCCACTTGTTAAGTGCTCGGATTGAGTCGGCCGTCTTCAGGCAATGATTGGATCATGTAGCTTAGAACCACATTAACAAGTATATGGACATGGATAAGCATGGTCTCATCAACTGTGCAACGTTCAGTCTTCCATTGAACGTTGGGGATGCAGGTATTTCGTGGAAAAAGCTACAAAATGCAAAAATAAAACACGTTTCATATGTATACTTGCCGCTCACAGAACCGTTTCCTTATATTCCCATCGATTCTATTTCACTTCATATGTCGTTTCATTTTGTTCCTTTTCACACTTTCGGCATTTTCCTTTTCGTCCCATTTCGCACTTTCGGTACACCGCCTTAGACGACTCCTTTCGATTCCTGTGACGCAGTAGTTTCCACTTGCTAAGTGCCTGGATTGAGTCTGACGTCTCCACGCAATGATGGGATCATGTGGCTGCTGACTGAAAGCATCAAGACTGGTTACATTAAGCCCTGGGAGTCAAGCTATTTTAACATTAGACATGTATCAAAAAGTTCCATCTTATCTTGAAAAGAATTTCTTTCTCAGAGTTTGTAAAATTATGGCACCTTTTTAACACTTTATTGAGAAAATCCATAAATACAGATAAACAAACCAAGATAACTAGTCCAGCTTTAAAGTTCATCTGGGCTTTTAGAAGTATTATCATACTTACATTTGTGAAGGTTAGACATCCAGGAATCGTTAAAATTGAAGACGAATAAATCTTTACTTCTGGATACTTTATTTTAATACAGACGTTTCGGAAGGCATCCGCCTTCCTTCCTCAGGAAAAAGAAAATGAAATCATTTTCGTCTTCAATATTATCATACTTGATTGCAAATACAAAATGAACTGTTCCTCCACTGTAGGCTTGCCCAATTGTATCATTTCTTGTATGTTTTGTATCTTAACATTTTAAATGCTTTCCGTTTCTTTATGTCATATTCTCAGCACGTCGCCATTTGGATTGGTATTCAGTTCTTCCTCATCAATCGCACGTTCTTTCTTGCTCACTTATAGTGCGGTCCTCCTAAGCAATGAATCAGTTCTGAGGATTTAAACAGCGACTAGAAGAAGATGATGTTAAGATAACGCTCAAGACGATTACACACCTGTCTGATTCAGAAGACTGACAGAAAGGAGAATTAAAAACAACGTAGGTTCTTAAGGAAGATTGGCGAGTCTTGAGTGCTGTACCTCCAACGGGAACTGACGTAATATCTTAAGGCTTTCTACTAAGCTGTCATAATCCCCTAAGGCATGATGCGTACACTCTGGGAATGCCATATCTAATGGAAAGCTCTAGGAATGGCATCTCTGATTGAGCTGGCTACTATTGGGGACTTTAAGTGGATTTCTCTATATTTATCCTGCACTTTTACGACGTCTATAGGATTGCCCCAAGATAGAAAAGGCATTACCTTGGGGTATGCTGACGTTGTAATTCCGTAGTTTCTATGATTTTGAGGTATCAATCGAGGTTTCATTGTTTGGTTTTGGGACGCATCTATAAACCACCAAACTTTTCAATATCACAGCAGGTTTCTGCTAGCCGTACGGAAAACTGCAATTTTTAATCTATTTGTCTTTCTGCACTTTCAGTGACCAGAAAAAGCCATGATTGGCTAAGGACGAATGAGCATCTATTCAACGGACGCAGACTTTTAAATCAGTAACGAAGGGTGATGGCCGTTAGACATTTTAATGTGTCACAAAATGTCAAAAGTTTGCCATTTCGTCGTTACCTTCAGCAGGATAATTTGTGTAACCATAAAGCAGAAACAAATAGGACAGGCCCCGGCATGACCCACATTTGTCAAAGTTTTCCATATACTGTTAGTTCCAAGAAAATAGGTGGATGATTGAATCAGTTCCAAAGAAATTTTCAAAGCGAAACAATGTCGGCTTTTCGTCTTTTCTCTCCTCAAAATGTCATACGAGCCAGGTGAGAAGCACGGCGACCTGTCTGACGTGGATTGATTGTGGCGAGTTCGGACTAAAATGTCAGCCAGTCTGATACCGTGTATCAACCGGAGGTGCGTGTCCAGCCTTTGCTACAGTACCAGTCCCCGGAGTCATTCACGATTCAACAGTTGTTGTGCATCGGCTTTGTTAAAAAAGCTATGTCGCATCGTTTATTCATTAGAATTTCTACCATAACGAAATATTGAGTGGATATCATGAAGTTGCAAGAGATTCAAAATTTCCAGTATCGAGAAAGTTTCAGGCCAACGTGTATGTATGTGTGTGTAGCCTGTTGAAGACAAATCTACCTAAAAAGAACTATTTTTGAAGGGAATGAAAAAAAAATATACATGTGTATTGTTTCTTCTGCCAGATATACTAAGTCTTGTAATGGTTGATGTCACATTTAGGAGGGTCTGCATGGGGGGGTCTTAGTAACGCTTAACGGCGAATTCAGGAGTCCCGATAACGCTTAACGGTAAATTCAAAAGGCCTGGTAACGCTTAACGGTAAATTCAGGAACTCCAAAGCATTACTGTAATGATTGACGCGCATTCTTATTCGTACGACGCTAGATTAGGTCTCAATGGGTGAAAATATCTGACTTAATAATAATTTGTGACAATGACATTGTGAGAAGGAAAAAGTGACCAGAACCCGGAGGAATGACAGGGACAATTTCTGCTGCGTCAATGACATTTGCTTTCCTGGGGCAGTGTTCTCGCTACAAAGGCGGTGACAGCAAATGTCTTATTGGGGAGGAGGGTGAACTATTGCTGACAAAATTTTCAGCACATGGAGTGCCGAAGGCATAAGGGGGGTCCGGGGGTATGCTTCCCCGGGAGAATTTTTAAATGACGACCCTCTGAAATGCTATTTCCTGCATTTTTCGGCAAATTGTTCCGAAAGACTTAGCTAGCTTAATGGCATTTTTCATCAAAATTACACATGGGTATAGCTTTGACCTCCAACCCCCGACATATCAGACTATTTCGAGTTGCAAAATAAGTCCGGGGAAATTTTATAATCTGGACCATCTGAAGCGCCATTTCCTGCATTTTGAAGGGCACATTTTGCTGGCAGACGAAGCTAAATTATGTTAAGTTTTATTAGAGAGAAAAGTTTTTTTGGGCGGTGACCCACGCCCCCAACATATTTTCGCCATGTCGTCGTGAGCGCAAAAGGCGCAAGCTGACGCGTCGCAAGGCTAAGGGAGGTCCAAAGAAAGCTCATTTTCTCATTTCTGCATTCAAGGAGTACATTTTACCTGAAACTAAGCTGAAGTTGACACCGAAATTTGTATGAGTGAAAAGGTTTTTGAGGGCGACGCTTCCGCAACATATTTTTTATCATGTCCAGTGCCGAAGGCCGGGAGACCGGGAAATTTTGAAATCTGGACCCTTGGAAACGCATTTTCCCGCATTTTAGGGACTCTATCTGGCATTTGACTTCGTGTCTTTAACTTGTAACTTGTAACGAAGAATTTCTTGGTAACGCTTAACGGCAAATTCGGGATAGCAAATAACGATTAACGTTGAATTAAAACGACCAATAACGCTTCACGAAGAATATACCGATAACGATTAACGTTGAATTAGAGCAGGTCGGTAACGGTTAACGGTGAATTCAAATGGCTCATAACGCTTAACGGAAAAAGGCATGCAGGCCCTCATTTAGCAGATGGCAACAAATGCTACTTAACCATGTATGAAATAAAGACACATGCCGAAATAGCAAGCCAATCAAAGTTTATTCAAATCAAATCGTTGGACAGATATTTCGCTGTAGAGTTGATTTTACAAAGTAACCGAACATAATAGATAGTTGATGTTACAGAACTTTTGAAGCTTAACTCTTGTTTCCTGCAATACTAGTATGTCCAAATTTTGTCCTAAATGTGATTATATAAAAATTTGATAGGATGACATTTGTCAAAAATTTGGATGATTTTGTTGACATGTTACAAATCCTGAAAATAGATCAACACAATCTGTATTTTTCTTCTAAGCAGGTTACTTCGAATTGTAACCTGCATTGATACGAGAATTTTGATCGATATCTTATCCCGTCAGTCTTTTCCGTTCTTTATTTGATGAAGTTAAATTCAATTCGATCGAACAAATTTTGTATTTTCTTGCTAATTTTTCTGTGCATCTCTACTCTTCAAGCATTCCTACAATTCATGCAATTAAAGTAGTCACTCGCGTTATTTACAAGCAGCCTCGTTTGATCTAACCCTTTTCAGACCGGGTATTTTGTAAATCTGAGACAGGGGGAGGGGCTTTGAGGCCCGCTGTTGAAACTCTCATAACTGCAAATCAGGTTATTATAAGGCAGAATTTTATAACATGATGTAAAAGGAAAATATGAGGCTTGTAAAAAATTGATGGCATCATAACTCAATGAGGTCATTATGACGTCATATACGTGATTGTATTGCTAGAACCATGAAAATAGGGTACTCCGAGAAAACTTTAAGGTATACAACGAAAACAGAAAGAAATGCAACAGGTTGATAACGGAATAATAATATCTGTTACGACTTCTGTTGTCAATAGCAACATCAATGACGTCATAATATTCCCTCTTACATATTTCAAATACTAGGTTGGGTCCGCCATATTGGCTCCACCGACTTGAATGTTCAAAGATACATTTTTTAGCGTTCATAGCGTATGAAAAAATACTAGGTAGTTGCGAATTCTAAGGCAGATGACATCATTACAGTAGCAAAAATTATGCATTTTTGATTAAGAAGGATATACTAAATTGCATATAACATTTTTTCCTTTAATAATAGTAGCAATGTATTTCAGTATCCATACGTTACTAATATGGTGGCTCTAGCGTAAGCTGTTCAGGCAATATGCGAAATAAAAGTTGGCGCAGGCCTCAAAAGCTCCTCCCCGTCTGAATAGGGTTACATGAAGGAACAGCGAGAACAGGCAAAACTGCCATTACAGGCTGTCAGAAATACAGAAAATGTTTTGTTTTTTTTTGTTCGTTTTTTTTGTGCAACATATCTTGTTATCACACAACTTCGATATTTGTCGAAAATACTTGTGACCTATCCTAAAATAATTCTCCTTCTTAAAAAAAAATTCTTATCTTTTTCTTATAACCACGTATACCAAACTGTTATGAGCATTTGGACATCGATTCAGTGGTAAAAACTTAGTTGATTTTCCATGATTACCCCTTTTGTATCCGTTTTCAGTTCATTGAAAGCCAGTCACCTATATGTATATGAAATTAACGACCCACCAACAGTGAATCTAACACAAAATTAGAAAGGTACATGCATGCATTTGAAGTACAGTACATATCATACTTTGTAACTTTATCTTTAAGTGCAAATCAGAGCTATTAATAGCAGCAATATGTAGGTGAATAATTACCTATTTTCAAGTGATTTAAATTCAAGAATATAAACAAATACTGCTGTAAACAACAGTTACAATGTAACATACTAAACAATCATTTGTATTACTTGAAAAAAAAAAGAAATACGACTACACACATCAAATTCAAATCTAGTTTTCATGTCCATTTCCGATCCAGGTCGGCATTGTTCAAAGTAAGTCCATAAGATCATTCATAGGCAATGAAGTGAGTTGATGAATGGTACACATCATTATACAATGAGATAGTGACGATTATTAGTTTTGAAGGCTTAACCCTATTCAGACCGGGCTTTTTTGGTCATCCCTGGACCGGGGAGGGGGGGGGGGGGCTTTTGAGGCCCTCCACTTCTAAGTCCTATAACTCTAAAACGACGTGCCGTAGGGCCACCAAATTTTCAGGACATGATTTCGACATAATATCTGACAAGTATGTGACGTTTGACGTTACGTTGACGTAAGATGACGTAACTTTGACGTCATCAATTTGATTACATTGGCCAAACCCATGAAAAATGGGTATTCTCAGAAAACTTCAAGTTATGCTACGAAAATGTAACAACAAGTGCAGATAACAGAATAATAATGTTTATTACGACTTGCGTTGCCAATAGCAACATCAATGACGTCAATATGACGTCATAAAATGACGTCATGCACATCTAAGATACGAGTTGGGCTCCGCCATATTATATCCACCACCTTGAATTTTAAAAAATAATTTTTTTGTAACAAATAATCACAAAGGGCAATGGAAATAGACTAAATTCATTCATTTAGATGGTTTTTGATGAAAAAATACCAGGTAGTTACAAATTTTAACGGATAATTAGCTTGTTATTCTTGATCTGGCCATTCGGTCCGCCATCTTGGATTTTGGGCTGATGACGTCATCAAATTAGCATAATTTATGCATATATAATTATGAAAGATATGCTGAATAATATAAGATTTTATTCATGTAACAAAATCGCAGTAATATAGCAAATAAATGGGAAAAATACATAGTTAGAACCAAAAATAGTGATTTTTGGCAAAACTGCCTGTCAGCAAACGGTTGCCATGGCAACACGAAAAAATGGAAAATTTGTCAAACTTCGCAAAATTGTTGCCAAAAATATTTTAGGAAAACTCACCAAATTTGGTGGCTTTAGCGTAAGGCGTTCTGGCGTTATAGGACATCGAAGTTAGCGCGGGCCTCAAAAGCCCCCCCCCCCGTCTGAATAGGGTTAAAGGTTGTAGAGGAAGGAGCTGTTTGATATTGAAGGAGTTCTATAGCTTAGTAGTACTAGGAAAGAGCCTTGCTGTAGATGTATTTTGAGGATGGTGATTGACACTGTACAGCCGTACAATGCTATGTTCATCACAAGTGTTTAAGGCTTAAAGCTTGTATGGGAGGGAACTGGTTGTCATTGAAGGAGTTCCATTAGCTTAGTAGTCCGAGGAAAGAGCCTTACTGTAGATGTACTTTGAGTATGGTGATTGACACTGTACAGCCGTACAATGCTAGGTTCACCACAAGTGGTCTGATTTAGACCTGTGTCTCAGCTGTGTGGGTCTGACCAAAACACTCGTTACCCTCATCGCAGTTGCAATAGTGCAGATCGTTACGGGCTGGAGGCGCCGCAACCCTGTTCTCTCTAGCGGCCCTGGTGCGCCTCTGCCCCCGCTGCCGTACCGCGACGACCTTCCCCCTACCCTTCTCGCCCATCATGGCGGACGTCGCGCTGACGAACACGCCGACCGTGAAGCTGAGCACCAGGAACAGGAGGGTGAAGCTGGAGGTGAGGAGGAACAGCGGTCCCACCACCTCGCTGGGCGTGGCGAGGACGTCGTAGCTGACGTCTCCCCACGGCAGGAACGTCAGGTCGGCTGTGGCGGCGGTCAGGGACCGGAACGTCTCCACGTACGGGCAGAACAGCAGGTGGCCTGGGAGGACAAAAGTGGTTAAAATTGAGCAGGTTACACCTGACAACTAACAAGATCAAATAATGGCGTGTCCATTGTCTCCGGACTGTTTGTTTGCTTGTTTGTTTGAAGCTGTGAAATGTCGTGTTCTTATCTAAAATTACGCTGACGCAAAGAATGTAAGAGGCTTTGGGGCTAAAAGTGATGTGGTATTTGTTCATGCTTTATTAGTTGTCTATATATTTTCACCAGGACTGGAACTAGTAAATCCATAGCCCTCGTTTCACTTTCACGGCCCTTAAACGAGCAAGCGACGTCCACTCTTCACAAAGTGACGCTGTGACAATGTGACCGTAAGTTACATGGTTGCAAAACCTAAATCATAAATAATCCGCCAACTTACCCAACATGCTGAAGCCTGCGACGGTCAGGAGGAAGATGGCCATACTGCCCAGCAGCTGCAGGCGGGTTTGGATCAGCACATCTGGAAAATAGGTAACTGTAGATCAGACACAGTATTTCCCGGTAGGAGCTGGACACAAAATGAATCATCTTTAATCCGTAATGAGGGATGTAAGAAATGCGCTTTCAAAAAAATTCTTGGCATATATCCACCGCCATGTTAGACTGGTAGATAGGTCCTAGATTGTGAATAGGTTAGCTACAAGAAAGGACAATGGCTGTGAATGATCTGGTGCTTTATTGATTGCTAGAGGCAACGAACAAGTGTCTACATACACAAATACAAAGTAAATGCTTACAACACTCACACGGGCCCATAGCCTACCAACATAGCGACCAATTACAGACGTAACGATCACGTGACGGCCCACGCCCTATCAGAACTCATCGAGATACGTGCGGACCCGGGCGCTGACATACGTCATAGTCACCTGACTGTCAGTGCCCAATCACAACTCACCGAGATACGTGCGGACCCGGCCACTGAACCTCATCAGGCTGCAGATCTTCACAAGGTTGAACCAGATCACCATGGCGACGGCGGAGGTCAACTGGTCACTCCAGAAGGCGACCTCAGACAGGTCCACGAAACTGCGTTGCTCTAAACAGGAGACGGTTCGAAAATGTTCATATTTATACAATGGTTAAACGCTTCCTAGACATTTGCCTCCGACAACAGCATTTAAATGATACTGTCTAAAGCAGTAATGCAACGAATGATGTTAACAAAAGTCCCACCCGTACTAGATAGTGCATAGGGTGGCGACCATCCCCGTTTTAATTGTCCTTCGAAACACAGGTTACTACAGCAAGGCCTAGTCCGCTGGCAGTGGTCCATGTGTTATAGCACCATATTCTCTCCCAAATGCTAAGTCTAAGAAGACAACGCTGCATGTAGCATTTCGTGTGATCCAGCCTGGAGTCGAACTCACAACCTACCGAATGTATGGCGAAAACTGTACCCACTTGGACATTGTACCAGTTTTTCAATGTAACAAACGTGTAGGTATAAAATGCCGAGACAAATGACGTACCCTTCTGTAATTCCTGGCTGATGAGCGCCTTTGCTTTCCCCGCTGAGGCGTCCTTCATAGCGATCGCCACGATGACGTAAAGCGCCGTCACGACCGACGCCACGTCCACGACGGTCCAGAGCTGGAGGAAGACGGCCCTCCCCTCCTTTCGCGCCTTCTTTACAAGGCGGATGATGACGTAGAGGATGCAGGCGACGAACACGGCCTTGGCCACGAAAAGGATGGTGGAGGCGATGCCCTGCGCGGCCAGCGGGAATGTTGCGACTTGGAGGGTCGTGATGGCTCCCGCTGTCGGAGGGAACTCGAAGAGCACGGACACTGTGCTGACCAGGTTGGTGCTGGCGTGGTACAGCGTCACGTCCAGCACGAGAGCGGCCGTGAACGGGTCGATCCACTGATTTACCTTCAGAACCTTCAGCGCCTCCATCATCTCCGCCTTTATCTCACCGAGCTCGACGCTGTAGCCGGGTCCGCCATACGAGCCCCTTGACCCATGGACAACGCGACTGAAGGTGGTGAGCTTCGACTCTGGGACGGATGCGAGTGTCTCGTCCGCTATTTCGCTGACGTATGGACTCACGCACGTCAGGTTGGATCGGAGATTCGGCTTTGGAACTTCACACATGCCTGAGAAAGAGATACAGTAGATGAATTACCATTGAATCTTAACTGCACAACGTATACTCCTTTTGATTTCCAATTCATAGATATTTGCATCAACACTCGTTGAAAACAAACTTTGATTTCTAAAAGTGTATCGATTGATCGATTAGTTTCTTGCTGTCATTGGTGATTGATTGATTGATTGTACCTGTGTGCCCCCTGAACTGCCTGAGGCGGATCGGCCCCACCCGGTAGGCAGGCATGTCGTTGATGAACACTCCGTCCCTCCAGCCCAGAGCGGCGCCGTTGTACTGTTGTGTTGGGTACAGCGCACGCGCGAGGTCACCTTCCAGCCAGGGCAGTACGTCCTCATGCGCCTTAACCTGGAACAAAAGCGATCGTTTAGTGTGAGACCATCTGCGATGATTCAAAACTCCCGGAAAATAAAGATGAAGAGGAAACCCTCTCAAGACCACGTAGGGAATACAATACAAGAGATCTTGCCGAGTCGACTCTAGCCTGGGTACCATTCTCCGCGGTCGGCTTTACCCGGCACCGACCTGCTTCTGTCAGCCTGTCTGATTAGCTGCCCTTTGAGATTTCGCCGATAGAGCTTGTAGCCGGCCTTTTGAGTTTACCCCGCCCGCGGGGCGCGACTAAATTAATCTAACCCCGTAAGAACTCCCCCGGCCTGTACCAATTAACTGTACGGGCGGTCACCCCTACACCGCCGAGCGCCTCGATGGTATGGTTCCCAGGCTAAGTCGACTCCATCTATGAGTAATAATGGTTGCAAAACACGCCATGATCTTCTGAGTAAAATCTGCCTGAAATTACGGCTGCCTATTACTGCCAATACGGCTGCAAAAAACAAAACAAAAGAAAAATAGAAAATACGAAAGAACCCACCGAGTCGGTCCCATTTAAGAAACCAGTTTTCAGGCCTTGGTTGATGACAGGGGCGGAAGGACTCCATGCCTCATGGACCATCAGCCAGGCGGCAGCGATGATGATGATACCCACAATGCACCGCTTGCCGTTGCCGGTCATCTGTAGCCAGTTCTTCCTCTCGTCGCGCTGCTGCTTCAGTTGTTCCGTCTCTTCCGGGTCTGACCAGGCGCTCCGGGGCTGGGTGGGGAGGGTCTCTGCGGAGGGATGTAAAAATAATAAGGACTCTTGGTGGCAAATATTAGCACACCAAATCCGTGTGTGTTTTTGGCACACTTTTTGAAAGATTAGCGGTGTGGCTCGTTGGGCCGAGTCACTCCACCGCCAACGAAAGTAGTGTTGAGTGCCCTTCCCAAGGGACAACTTGAATCACAGCCCAACGTTCTACCAGGTACGTCACACACCAAACAGAAGGATGCAAACAAATGTAAAACAAAGCTGCAGCACCGATGTCACAACACCCATGCTTTTTTGCTGAGCCTGGAAGAGTGGCCTCGAGCAAGGAGTCTAAACAACCCACCTCCCATATCATAGCGTCGCAATACGCCACAGCGTGAGTAGGAGACAGTACGAATGACTATAGACACACACTGCGATGCTTGTAATACTTGCCATCTACAGGCTGACGTTTTCCCGCTTCGACATCCTCGCCTTTGTCATTTGTGGCGCTCTTCTTCTTACGAAATGCACAGAGGATTGTGGTTCCAAAGGTCAAAATGATAGCCTTCAGCACAATTGAAGCAAACAAATAAAATCCATAGAATTATTGAGATAAGACCTAGAATCAATTTACAAACCCTTTATGCAAAGCAAGGTACAGTATGGTATAATATAACGGAAACTAGCAGACAAGAATGGAATGATTTTCAATAAAACGAAACAAAATCAAACAAAACGGAATGTTGGCTAGTACAAGACTTTCCCCGCGATTCTCTTTGGCTTTTGTAACATCCCCTTTCACTGTGTTCTGCATCTGCAGTCTTTTGAAACAACGAAGATTAAAACTAGAAGAGTGGCTTCACCTGAGCCGGTTGGACCACCACCATGGACTGCAGGAAGGACAGTCCGAACGCTGTGAGCCACTTTACGGACTTGTCCCTGCCCCACTCCAGACTGTACAGCAGGAGGAAGAACCCGGAGGCCAGGGTGGTCAGGACCAGCAGCGCCCACCCCACGTACAGGCACCAGTACGGCAGCTTCCGGCCGGACGACTTCGGCGCGCCCTGAGGCAAAAGTTAGTACAAAGTTAGTACAAAGATTTACATATGTTGGTATCTAGCTAGCTATCTACATCTATCCATCTATCTATCCATTGCTCTCTATCTACAGCTATATATCTATTTATTCGATAACAATCTAGATAACATCTAGTATAGAGATGGTCATTCTGTGAACAAGGTCGACGGAGATTGACCGAAAATTTAGAGGGGTAAGTCCCTATAGTTTAATTCAGTGTTGGAAGTGTTAGCAATTTTTCAAATAATGTTTTCTACTAAGTTGAACACAGATGAACTTGCATGCTAACATTTAGCATCAATGTATTTATTCATCTATCTAGTATCTACCTAGTATAAATCCGTCTATATTTCCATTTACCCGTCTACATTTCTACCTTTTATCATTTAATCCTCTATCTTATTATTTTTTATCCTACATTTCATCTTTGTATCGTTATTCTTTTGTACCTATCTAATAATTGATTTTTGAGATAGATTAAAATCTATCACAATTTATTTCAATTCATGGTAGTTGAAGATGCCGATAAGAGTCTGAGATAAAAACTGAAGTTTTGTTTGACCTTAGGGCGACATCGGCGGAAGATCTGCACGATGATGAAGTTGACGGGGAAAACCTGCAGAGTGGTCCAGAAGCTCACCAGCAGAGTTTCTGCAGTCAGCTGTGTAAACAAAGGTTTGAATACTTTGAACATGTTTAACGGCTTCTTTTTTAGTTTACATATATAGGGCAGGGACAGCGAGGAGTAATATAAGACATTGGTATTGCAAGTTCGTGGATTCGTTCAGTTGATGAATGATGTTGTGCAGAGATGTACTACAAACACAAGGGAATTCTGATCAAGTTCAACACATTCTATGGGATTCAATTAATTGGGACGGGTAACAATATCAACTTCCAACTACCTTTGGCCGCATACATTATAAGTCCGTTCGGTGATGTGTTCAGGCTCGACGATTCTGTCACCATTCTTTATGCTTACATTTTGTTATATTGGGTACAAGTTGTGCTTTAACGTGGTGATAGATAAAATATGAATAGTCGTACCTCGATGGATCCAACGGTGAACACGACGTTGGATGTTCCCTGCTCGGAGTCCGGGAACCACATGGCGCTGGTGATCATCTTACAGTACAGAAGGCACAGGCAGCACGACAGTCGCTACAATATGGGCAAATACAGTAATATTGCTCATGGTTATATATTGTCATAGTCTATTGACATAAAGTCTCTTTTGTGTAGCCTATATGGAGTCTACCAAGCCAAATAAGTGTCGAGGAAATATTTAAAAGGGGCAATAATCTGCGGTGACATCGGACGCACCTGAACGCGGGTGAAGTAGCTCTTGGGTCGTGACGTCACCACGGAGAGCCAGACGTGCCCGTCCTTGAACTTCTCGCGCAGCTTCAGGCCGAAGCGCTGCCCCAGGGAGACGTCCGACTCTGCCGCGGGGGGCAGGGTCCTCACCAGCCGCCCGTCTCCGTGCTCCACACCGATCCAGTCGTTACAAACGAACTGGGTCCTGCACAAAAACAATACAAAAGTTTTATTAGCAGCTTCAGGCCGAAACGCTGCCCCAGGGAGACGTCCGACTCCGCTGCGGGGGGCAGGGTCCTCACCAGCCGCCCGTCTCCGTGCTCCACACCGATCCAGTCGTTACACACGAACTGAGTCCTGCACAAAACAATACAAAAGTGTCTTATTAGCAGCTTCAGGCCGAAGCGCTGCCCCGGGAGACATCCGACTCCGCTGCGGGGGGCAGGGTCCTCACCAGCCGCCCGTCTCCGTGCTCCACGCCGATCCAGTCGTTACACACGAACTGGGTCCTGCGCAAAACGATATAAAACTTATCTTATTAGCCGTTGAAGGCCGAAGCGCTGCCCCAGGGATACGTCCGACTCCGCTGCGGGGGGCAGGGTCCTCATCAGCCGACCGTCTCCGTGCTCCACGCCGATCCAGTCGTTACACACGAACTGGGTCCTGCACAAAACAATACAAAAGTGTCTTATTAGCAGCTTCAGGCCGTAGCGCTACCCCAGGGAGACGTCCGACTCCGCCGCTGAAGGCAGGGTCCTCACCAGCCGCCCGTCTCGATGCTCTACGCCGATCCAGTCGTTACACACACAAAGATGATACAAAAAGGTCAGCAGATACAGATGATTCTTAAGGTTTCTTCTAAGCGGCTCAACTATTGACAATAACCAACAAAACCATCGTAACGTTGCTCTCTACAACGTTTCAGAATAATATCTTATTACGGACATAGCCATGTAGTCTAAGAGACAAAGTTAGTCCAGTAGCGATACCTCTTGTTTGTCTGTAGGTCGGTGACCTCCACCCTCTCCAGACACCAGGAGGCGTGGCGGCCCGCCCCCGAGTTGTCGTGCCACACGGTCAGGCTGGCCAGGCCGCCTAACGGCTCAGGGGTGGTCAGCAGGAAGGTGTTCACGCCGCCGCTTTGGAACGTCTGCAAAACAGAATGGGAGGCAATAACTTACTAGTCATTGACTAAATGAGACTAAAAAATGAAAATAACCACTCGCTTTACATGCATTAAACTACTTTCATGAATACATGTAAACCAAGTTGAGAGGGGGACGTGGCTGCATTTCTGCAGTACTAACCATGTCATCCTGCTCATGATATGGAAAGTGAAAGAGAGAGAGAGAGTTAAAGTGAAAGAGAGAGAGAGAAAGAGAGTTAAAGTTAAAGAGAGGAAGAGAGATAGAGGGACATGAAAAGAGAAGTGGAGAATGTTTGCATGTCTGCAGTACTAGCCATGTCATCCTACTGAAAGAGAAAGAGAAAGAGAGAGGAGGAGGGAGGAACAGAATGAGAGAGAGAGAGAGAGAGAAAGAGAGATACATCGACAGAGAAGTTAAGAGATGGAGATGTTTCCATGTCTGCAGTACTAACCATGTCATCCTGCTGAAACTCCCGTGGACCTGTGCTACCCAGATCTCCGTTCAGCACGAAGGCGACCTTTGACCTGGTCCCGGCCCCCCAGTCGTGCCCTGTCTCCACCCTCACCAGGAACCGGTAGGGATGACTCTCCCGGTTGCCGTGCACGTTCTTGATACTCCACTGGTGTAAAACAACAGACTAGTTTAGACCAAGCAAGTTACAATGACAAATACTACCTTTGCATGGTGTCTACTACCTTTAAGTATTGCATTGTGTCTGGACAGATACATAACTTGCTCCGACTTTTTGTTTGTTTGTTTTATTTGGATCTCCATTAGTGATACTAAATGTAGTATCACTATTCTTCCTGGAGTCCTACAATGCACGAGCAATAAAAACAATACATAAGCAACAAATCATATACAATGAGTAAACAGAAAACTAACAAAATCAACTGAGGTAACTTAAAGTGAAGGATGGAGATCAGAGGTCAAATTTCTGTCGGATATGTTGGGCACATAATCAAGATGGCACAATCTGTTGTGGAAAGAATTTGCCAGGTTCCGCTTTTCAACGCAGTGCTCTAGACACTGGATAACAAGCATTTCGGGCTACCTCTACCTTTCCACAATCTGCTGTATAATGGTCCAACTGGTACAAAGCCTACAGAAGAGCAGTACCATTTATTTACTGATAATTAGCGAGGCAGGCATCAAAGACAACAAATGGGTTCTCCAAGAAGCCAGGGATCTTCACGAAGAGGAGGGCACATTGAAATCAAACGAAGAAAGACTGACTGCAGTTGTAAAATACGGCTTGTTGTATGTATATGCTTGTTTAGCTATTGTAAATAGTTTTGCAAGCAAAAAACGTGACGACAATGACAATGACGACGAACCTCCTGCGCATCTATCTTGTCCTTCCTCCGCGCGGGGTAGATCATGAAGACGTACATCCCCATCAGAACCACCATGGTGGTCCACACCGCGTAGTTGTTCACCAGGTCCTGGAACTTCTTGAAGACGCTCCTGAAGTTGATCCTGTTGGGTTCGGTCCCGGCGGAGGTGCCGAACCCGGTCAGGTGATCGCACAGGCAGACTGTGTAGACCAGGGTGGATGCCGGGCTCACCTGTGTGAAGAGTGAAAGCAATGCGTGTGTTGATAGTTGCAAGCTTAGGCATGATCGGTCCAGTTGGTAGAAGTGCAAAGGAGTTCTAACGTTCTGAGTCATTCTGGGTTATCATTTTTAATATTTGTTGCGACAGAAAATGGGGGGTGACAATGGGTTTCTGGACAATGGCATTTCGGTTGTGACGATGAAAAACTGGTACATTTGAAGTTAGCCAACTTTAATATTCAACATACAATGTGAGTTTAAGGTCGAGTACAATGAATGGCAATTTCTGACCAATGCCTGTAGTTTTTTCCCTGTGAATCATAAGCAGCCTCTGCTAGTAGATGTTTTCATATTGGTAATTTTTGTTTTTTATAGCCAGGAGAGAAAACAAAAGTCAGGACAACAACCGAAGTAAGGCCTACTATATCTTGTCTCCTTGAGTCTATCAGGAGACTACTAATCTGAATCCCATGAGGCACACACTACCGTACTTGAAGAGATTAGAATGCTTAGTGTACTTGTGAATTATGTAGAAGAGTGGAGTGGAAAACTGCACATGCCGATCAGTAAATGTATAACGAACGAGAGTTTTTGGTTAGCGTAAATTTTATGCACGATTCTAGGACACGCACAACAAAAACGTTCCTTAAATTAGCTTAAATTGGATATAGATGCACTTTTCTATGACAGGTACAGATATTTCATGCCAGTTGCTTCCCTTACCCTACAGCCGTCTCCTTTCCATGATCCCAGCTCCGTGTCTATCCCAGGGTCCCAGAACACGCAGTTCAGCCGCACGATGTCCACTGAGTAGGGACATCCCGACGGTGGGCAGTCTGACAGGTAAGAAAATATTATAGGAGTAAGATATCCAGGGAATACATCTGTTGCAATTTTATCATGTCGTCACGACCGTACTAATAATCAGTGTGTGTATCTGGATGAGTATGGGCATCCTGATGGTGGACAGTATGCACATATATTAAAATATCGATTGTAGCCTTTAGATAGCCACCAAGACATAGATTTCTACAATAACCATACACTACTTTATGATACTTGGTCAAAGTTAAAACCTAGCTTCGGTCAGAGATGTCTCTCGGGTAGGAAGTTCAATGGAGGTCCCGTGTTTGAGAAGACACACACCTTAAGCAGGTTAAAGAACCCACAACACTTATCGAAAAGAGTAGAGGTCCTTCCCGGTGTGAGTGGGTCAAATAAATCTGTCCGGATATGCAACTTGTACTGTTCATTAGAAAACTGGTGTTTTACGAGGAGGTTTACCGCTTATGCAAAACAAACAAACAAGCAAACAAGCAAAACAACGCTTGGCGTCCCTCACCGTCCAGCTGCAGCCCTATGGTGTACTCCTCTGTCCCGTTGTCCCCTGCAGTGTCCGGCTGCAGTACGGTGTAGGTCATGTGAACCTCGTCGTAAGGTGGCATGGTCTTAGTGACGAAGTCATCCCAGCTGAACTCCTTCCTGTGTGGTAAGGGAGAGATCTTACAGTTTATACTTAAGAGTAAATGACCGAATCACCTTTGGATTTCTTGTTCATATACTATCATTTCTACTTCCAAATGATAAGAGTACATTATATATCACTACAAATGTTGCTAATTCTAGACGATCACATGATTGTTATTGTAGTTATTTTCTTAAGTTTCGACCAGGGAGCTCTGAAAGATGCCCAAGGCCTTCCTACTATCTCTCAAAACTGTTATAATGATCTGAATGAACATGTTCAATGTCCAATGGTGTTAAAAAAAATCTGCTTATGATAAGAATTATTTGTCAATGATCTTGAAGAAAGTTGCCCGTGCATTCATGCAGAAGTGGCTCCCATCTCCACTTCGAAGCCCTTGGGCAACACATTTGTGCAAGTCACTACAGCATGGGGCTGGTCTGCTGGTAGTGATGTGTGTATATCTTACAGCACTTTGATATCCAATGCCTTCGAATGATCTGTCAATGATACTTAGAGCTCAAGGAGGAAACTCCAATCGCTTATCATTTGCCCAATGGCCTCTGTCCTGTGGAAATGTGACCTTACTTGAAGTCGTAGTCCGTCTCGTTCGGGAAGTCCCCCAGCTTCCCGTACACCACCGCTGCCGGGTAGGGCGCCACCAGGCTGACGGCCACCCCGTAGGTCTGGTTCCTCCTGGCGCTGAAGGTGCGGAACACCATGGTGTCGTTAGGGAACGGCGAGTACCTCGCCAGGCGGGGGCTAGCCAACAGGTCAGGGGCGTTCTGAAGCTTCACGGTGATGGCTTCCGGTAGGTCCTGAAATATCATTTTATTTGATTGGTTTATGAAATTGCAAATACATGTAGTACATTACACATGCGTCAGAGGCAGCTATTTCTAGTATTGTGACCTACTCCCCAGTCAATGTGCCGTGGTCCTATCCTAACATGATTTACATTTGTGTAACCTTTTGCATATGATCCTAACGATTTAGTGGTTAAACCAGTTTTTCTAGTTAGCTGTACTGGTATTGAATTGTTCTGACTAGTTCATTCTGCTTTTGCTGAAGAAGAGTGATGGATGTCACTCGAAACGTCCGGAAGTAAATATCCGTTTTTTATCCAGTTGTAGAGATTGAATTGTATTTGAAAAAATGTGCCGTGGTACTTCTTCGGTTCGGTCTACATGTATGGTCGCTTCGAAGCTGTAGAGGGATTGATTCAAAACGTCATTGATGGAGTATGGCGGCTTTGTTCTTCCAAATTGATAAATGATGACATTTCGGCGTCCCTTCATAGACTGCCTTTGGATCTGCTGTTTTTCTTTTATATGTTGAAAACGCGACATTGTAATGTACCTGGGGTCTGAATACGCCACAGTATAAGCTGTTTGCTGATTAATTAATAGATGTGCTGGTGTTGTATACTTCTTAGCCTGTCATCCGTTTCTTCTCTTACGTTTCTTGTGTTACAAATAATTTCCAATGATGTTGTTTTAGTTATATTCAAAGAACACCACCTTGACTTTGAGGGTTCCATGGTTGCCCGGTTGCTTCAGCTCGATGTCCACCACAGACGACTTGATGTCCTCTGCGGACTCGTCCCACACGAACGGGTTCCGGGCATAGCCAACGACCTGAGGTGAAACAACGGCTTCGTTAAGACTTCATAGAATTTTGCTCATTTTGTGTGAGACTTAAAAAAAAAAGATAAAAAATAAAATAAAAAGAAATAACAACATTGTGTGAGAACAGGAATCTTACAATGAGACATCTCTGAATGTTTAAAGTATCAGTAGGACTTTAAGTGCATAATAAGCATTTATATATAGCTTAAGCCCAATTAAAACCTTTTGAGCAAGCCTTTGAGCACTGACATTATGAGATACACATTTGCTCTCAAGTATATTCCTCCGAGTCCTACATTAAGAAGCAGTGTCAAATCCTTACCTTCATATCTGCATCTTCAGCAACTCCGCCTTTGTTGAGGGCATGCAGACCAGGGAACGTCACTCCTCCCGCATGCGCAGAGACAGCTGCCCCTCCCAGTCGCCCTCCCAAGGTCTTCTCCAGAACCATCTGGACAGCCTTGGAGCCGAGCTCGACGCGTCCACTGCTACCCTTGCTGCCCAGAAGAGCGCCAGCGATGCTGTCCAGGTTATTCTGCAGTACCTGGGCAGCTTCTCGTTGCTGTGGACAAAACAAAACATTTTCTAATACCGCAAGTAAGTGTAAATCGGTCAACAGGCGACGGTTTTAGTAAGGAACAAAAGCTATTGTTTTTATCTTCGCTATAATAATTATTGTATATTAACTACTGTTTGTATATGAATGTATGTACTTGTTTTATTTATTTGTAACGCAGGTCACACTGCAAAGAAGCGACAGGACCATTGAGCTAGGCAATGTTGGTGAATGTTCATACCAGGATTATCATTGAAAGGCTATAATCAATATCTAAGATCTAGGGAGTTGAAAGTTCTCTGTCTAAATGTGTTGTTTGCGACGAATGTCTTACAAAAGCCCACTTTGAGGTTCTCGAAGTTAATACAAGAACAAACAAATAAACAAAAGAAAACAAACGCAAATTAGGAAACTGCTTATGTTTCATGCCAAGAGTCTGGTCATCAACGAGCAATGATCATCATCTGAGATGACAATGTTCTGTATCTTGATAATGTTGTTTCTTAGAAGAGTCTTACAAAGGCCCACTGTTGCTTTTGTTTCTCTCGACTTTTCTTCTGCATCTTCTGGCGAAACTCGTCCCGTTTCCGCGGAGGAATCCTGTCCAGTTCTGAGACGTCCACCTCGTCTTCTCGGACTGCTTCCAGGCTTCCCGCCTCCATGAGGGAAGACACGGTGTCTATCACGGCTGCAGGGAAGACAGACATGTCAACAAAGTGATCCGTATCTTCTTTTATATTTCGCCTGACCCTTGCCTAAGAGTCTTCTCTTGATAGGTAGGCTTTCCTCTTCCCTCATGACCTCAATGAAAAGCGGCCTGCAGACCGATTTGAGCATCTAATGAATAAAAAGTTAAAACAAGCAAATGTTCCATTTTAACTTGAGACAAGAGAGTCGAGGGTACCTGCAGCATTAGGGGCGAGTTCTTCCATACTGGCCCCTCCACGTGCCGCTCGCTTGATGGAGTCTGCCATGGCTCCCACCACATAACCTCCCTCCGCCTGCAACAACAGAGATACATCAAAGGTTGTTGGTTGATTTGTGGTCAATAGAACGTACCTTATCACATGAGATAATGATTATGGTGATGACATCTGCAGCATTGCAATTATGTCAACCTTGCCCCATTTTTGTTCCGACAAAGTATCCGAGACGGGAGTACGTTTGGACTTGAAGACGCTAACTTCGTTAGTGTGATGCACTGAAGGTGTGGTGTACTGGGGAAGTGTAGATTGAATCAAAAAGAAAAAGAAGAAGAATGGCATCATTGACAACATCATTACCTGCGCATCCAACGGCAGTGTCCCACACAGGCTGATGACGTCACTGGTTATCATGGCCATTGTCTCTGTGGCATCTTCAGCTGAAGGTGCGCGGGAAAGTCTGGCCAGCGTTGCCATGGCAGCCGTGCAGGTGGTGGCGTCTACCTGGACCAAACGAAAAACGACCGCGTTGTAAGAAAAGCTTTCAAGGACATACAGTATGTCTGAAACACCTTAGGGTAAAGGTATGGTCCCAAAGCCTTTTTGGCCGAAGGATCATGCATGGGAGTTGTTGTCCACTGTGTCTTGGTATCGTATTGGGAGGCGAAGCCAAACTCTCCCTTCCCACTTACTTTAAATCCCCAGCTGAAGTCAGGTGCCCATTTTACACACCTTATAAATTCGGAAACTTTAATCTGGAAAAGAACATTCGAAAACAGCCGATTACATTGCAAACGTTGCCAATAAACCCTCTGTGTGTATGTAGGAACAAATCTGGAACAAAAGTAGTCTCACCTCTCCATCCCCTGAGGAAAAACCTCCGTCGCCTTTCTCATCATGCGGAACGAGCTGATCCAATATGCTCCTAGGATCGTCCTTGTCGTACTGCAGGTCAGAGATGCTGTTTATGGTTCCATTTTGATGAGAGCTGCTCCTATTTGCCTTGGGTGGTTCCTATTGATAGATGCAAAGAACTTAAACCTCAGCACAAGAAGTTTGTAATGTCAACTTTGGTATATCATATTTCCGTTATTTCTTCATGAATGCCAATGCATTACATATCAGTAGAAAGCTTGTGTGATTTCATTTCCTATGGTATCAATCTTATCCTGATTGTTAACTCATGAAACGATGCCCAGGCCTGCTTATATGAGTGCGTCACCAAAACAATAGATGCAAAAACAACAGAAATATGATCAACCGAAGTTGATATTCCAAAATCTTTGTGCCGACTTTAGTCCTGTTAAACTACAGTCCTTTTCGAATTTTTGTTGTAAGACATTACAAGAACATAAGAGATCCAACAGATGAATTAGTGCATTTCTATAGAATAGCAGGTAATAGACATTACGTACGTGTGAAACGAACGTCGCAGTTGGTGTTGGGAAGAATCTTGTGGTTGTCTCATCTGCGCCTGGAAAAAATTGAATCCACCTATGTTATCACATTGCCAGGCAGGGTGCACTATACCATGTTTCGGGCACTGGGCCTAGTATAGTACATCAAATCTACCAGCCAACAGACCATAAAAGATTTGTCTGCCTTCTGGTAAAGGCTAGCTGCTTTGTGTGGCTTTTTTGTGACAGTTGCAGATGTTATTTCTATCATTGCATCGACACGTGAAAGAAAAACGTAAAACTATAATTTACCAATGGCATCCTCCCGTGGAGTAGTGTCAATGGTAGAGGTGGTTTTGACCGAAGTGCTGCTGGTCGTCGGACCTGCAGACGATGTGGACATGTCGGTGCTGGCATGCTCAGTGGAGGGAGTCGGTGGCGGGGAGGTGTAGTCTGCCGTGGTTGTTGCCGTCGTGGTCTTTACCGTTGTAGTGGGGTTTGCAGCCGTAGTGGTTGGTACGATCTCTGTAGGTAGATGTATTGATACGCAGAGTTAGCAAGTAAGTAGTACTACACAGAGTGGGCATTTTAGTTGGGTTTGCAGGTGTAGTGGTTGGTGTGATCTTAGAAGGTAGGCGTATTTGTACATAGAGTTAGAAAGTATGTAAGTAGAACTACACAGAGTGGACATCGTAGTTGATAAGATCTCTGTAGGTAGACGTACTGGTAGGTAGAGTTGGCAGGTAAGTAGTACTACACAGAGTAAAGAAACATCAAGGAAACATAGAAAGGAATGTGTATGCTGCCTATGTTAGTGGGTTGGGTGGATCCAATATGGTGACCTGTCATTCTTATTGCATTATCTATGGTAAAATGGATTTCTACAGTCTTGTGTTCACTGATTATCTAGAGGTTAAAGCAGGTCTATTTATAGAGCAGGGTGTGTTGAATAAAATCTAACAAATTGGCCTGGTAATTAGCACCTCTATGGGGTATTTAAGTATTCGAGTGAATGAAACATTATAGTGTATGAAGAAATCATACTTTTAATTTGATATTAAATGGGGGTGTTAAGGAAAGGCGTTACCTGTGCACGTCGTGCCGTTCCCTGTAAACCCCTCCAGACAGACACAGTGGTACGTTCCAGGTTGGTTCACGCAGTTGGCGTTCTCAGGACACGGCTGTTCATCGGCGCATTCATCCACATCTGTTAACGAATATTGGACACAAACACAAGCAGAAAGCTCAGCGTTATGTCTCCTCTCCTCAATGGATAAATTTTAAATAGCAGGGTTAAATGTGTTGGATATAAGTCTATTAAAAGTGGTGCGTCATATTTCATATTTGGTGTCTATCACCATGAAAAAATCGGTATCACTACTGTATCTATTTAAAGAAATGAAATACTAACCCAGTACTTGCCACTTTTCATGCCAATGAATAAGAAGATGAAGATGAAGAAGTGGGAAAACGTGTAGGAATGTTGCTTCCTTTGTTTATTGTTTTTCTTATCTATAAGTATAACGTAGATAGAGCTATTTTGGAGACCTGGTTTCAATGTTGATTATCATTGTCACCTTTACAGCCGCCTGCTCCCATCTGGAAGCCTGGGAAACACGTGCAGTCAAAGGCTCCATTCAAGTTGACACATTCAGCAGTACTTCCACAGATTCCGGGGTTCACTTCACACTCGTTTATATCTGTGTATAGAGTATGTGTCATCCACAAATATTGGACACATTTCGTTCCAGTGTTACTGTTTTCTATATCTTGCCATTAGTATAATCTTTTCCGGTCGTTCAAGTCACTGTGCACTTTTTCTGTTATACTTTGTCGTTCATGTTAATCTGTATAGGCAATGATATCCTAAATATCAACAATTCACCTCTGTTTGATAATCATCAGATATTATCTGACGAATGCTACATTCAAGTGTAGACTGGCCATTCTTTATATATGATCTGATAAAGGGCCTACCCACATGTCATTCCCATGTGATGGCATACCTATGAAAGGGCAAGAATTTATAACTCACCGTCACAAGTCATACCGTCACTGTTAAGTGTGTAGCCGTTGTGACAGGAACACAAGAACCCACCAGCAGTGTTCGTACAGGTTTGCCTGCAGCCTCCATTAGGCTTCTCACACTCGTCTATGTCTGTCATCAATCAGAATGTAGCACAGTTAGGTTGATATGTAAGTATCATTGAGTGTACATGGCCCTGCCCCCTGCAAAGACTAAATATGATACATAGAATATGTAGAATTGTAAAAAAAATGTTGAGTGAAATCAAAGTGTAATTAAACCTATCCATACCTTCACAACCATGACCATCCGCCATTAATGTAAAGCCCCGTTTGCAGATGCACCTGTGGCCGCTCTGGGTGTGGATACAGACATGGGCGCATCCTCCGTTTTCTGTTGCACAGTCTCTATTGCCTATAGAGAGTTAAGGATGGAAATGTAACGTTTAAGAGGCTGGTACATCCCGTCTGATCTAAGTTAATTAATGGTTTTCAACATTGGTGTTGCGGACCACGGAGATCCATTCTGGTCAAACAACAGATTCTGATACATTTGTATCAATGTATTTCTGAAGATGTTAAGTTACAATTTTTTCCGCAGACTGCATCAGCAGTCAACCATGTCAACCAAATACGTACCCAATGAGCCCACGCACACGGTGTACACAATCCTGTCTCCGCTCCCGTCTCCAGGAAAGGCCGCTCTTGTGTCGTACAGACTCCAATCACTCCCGCGTATCCCACGTTGGCAGTGGTAGATGCCACAATTACAAAAGCTGAAACTCCTGTCCGCTGTAGCCCCGACTGAGAAAGCCGAGTTCGCCACCTCAGCTACACGGGCGGACGAGCACCAGCCAAGCGCGTGGTTAATGTAGGGGTCAGAGCCGTACTCAGTGACGCACCTGGGGACATAACACCTTTAGTTATTAACGTTCTCCCCGCTGGCTAACCCTATAACCAATACAGATGTTTGTTTGTTTGTTTGTTTTTTTGTTTTATTACGATCTCCATTAGTGTACATTGTCATGACACTACTTTTCCTGGAGTCGTACATACATAATATGATAAAATGAAATACATGAAATGAAAAACAACTTAACAACAAATGCAGATAATTTAGCGTAAAATGATAAGCAGAGGTCAGATGTCAAAATAAAGAAACCAAAGTGATCATACATTACAAAAAAATGAATAGCAGGAGAACCTAACTTAATTGAATGAACAAAACATAAATATCGAACTTAGATATACTGAAAACTTAAAATTGTAGTGCCAGGTAATGAAGGTTAACGTTGGTGTTGTTTCTGCTAGAATATCGATGTGTCCGTGAACAGTTTCATCAGGTTGGTACGTCACTGAATAAAGAGACTCTTTTTACACAACCAGTGCTTTATTCTCACCGACGTTTCGGTGACCGTCTGTCACCTTCTTCAGGGCAATTCTGACTGGTTCACATTGTACTGCAGGACAGATGTCGCTGCTCACAGTTCAGATGCGGTCACAAAACGAAAAGTATTTACATATGTATATAAAAACAGCTTTATGCATATATTTACAATGCGACAACTGATTGTGTTATGGATGTATTACACTCCTTTACGTTTGGGACCGCATTGTAAATATGTACATAAAGCTGTCTGTATATACATATGTAAATACTTTTCGTTTTGTGACCGCATCTGAACTTAGAGCAGCGACATCTGTCCTGCAGTACAATGTGAACCTGTCAGAATTGCCCTGAAGAAGGTGACAGACGGTCACCGAAACGTCGGTGTGAATAAAGCACTGGTTGTGTAAACAGAGTCTCTTTATTCAATATCGATGTGTGTTTGTCCATCCTTTGTGATCGAAATTTCGAAATCATGAAGGTGTGGCCGAATTGGCCCCTTCCCCCTGGCCAGGGACGTAAGACAGAGATAACGAGGACGTGCATCTTGGCTACACGTCACAGAACCTACCTGATTCTTCCGTCGCTACGGTCATCAGTACCCGGCTGGACTGCGTTCTCCCCGCAGCCTGTTGGCCTCAGTCCGTACCCAGCACAGAGGTTCTGGTAGTCCCTGCACCAGTTCTCAGTGGCAGACAGGCCGGCAGCCGGCAGCTTGGCCTCGATGGCGAAGAAGTCGACTCCATTATACTGCTGATTTGCAGTACGGATTACCTCAAAGGCGTGGTTTGCTGATGAGGACAATTGGATTTAAGATAAAAATTCAAAACAGAGTTCAAAATCGTGTAGATATAAATTGTTTTGTTACCGCATCTGAACCGTGAGCGGCTATACATGTTCCGGCAGGACAACGTGAACCAGTCAATTGCCCTGAACAACATGAAGAAGACTACAGGCGGTCACCAAAACGCTGGTGAGAATAAAGCGAATTGGTTGCGTACAAAAGAGTCTCTTTCTTCAGTGATGTAACAACCTGATGAATCTTTCACAGAGATAGTGTTCTAAATCGGAGATTTTACATTTTACGTGGCCATGTCATAGATGTGAACGATAGTTTGATAAGGTAGAGTCGTAGGTATCTGTGTTTTTGTAAAATGATATATGCAAAATAGTCCCTGGTTAGTATAATCTATGCCCATTGGTGATCATCTCTACCAAATCACAATTGTTACTTGGGTTGAAAGCTATTTCCTGATATTTCCTTTTCACTAACACATGTAACGCCAAATTCTATATCATCTTTGTATTCTGATTGTAACCTTTATTGTTACATATGTCTCCCTTTCCACAAAAGAATAGCATAAAATGAAGACGGGTGAGATAACTTTTGATGACCCAATCGGTGACCTCTGACGTAATTTCCTACCATTGTCCAGAGTGACGCGCCTATCCTCGGTCTCAGTCACCTACTTGTCCCGGAAAATCCGGTGTTTCTTTCGTGAGTTATCGTATATAAAAGCTGTTGTCAATCCACTCGTGCAGTTCAAAACTTGCATGCTACATGCTCCCAATAAACTTACATGCAACCGTGTCCACAGTACTATGTTGTTTTTACAGTAAGTTGTTGTTTTGTTGTGAAAGATGACAGCAATCAGATTCATGCCACTAAAAGTTACCTGGTGAACAGAACCTCCACTGGCCTGTACTGTGGTATCCTGTTGAGTAGCCAGCATGGTTGATCAGCATGGGCTTCGGATCCATCCACTGCATGAACGGGTTGATCTCGTTGCCGCGTCCAACAGCGATAGTGCCATCAGCCGCCCAGGTTATCCAGAACCTTTGGTATTGGTTTGGAAAATTGATACCTGTGGAAAATTAGATGATTGTGTGGCTGTGATTTCCTAAAAGTTTAGTGCTGTGCGCAGGTACAGGTGTACACTTTGCAAATGGATCAAACATTGTTTAAAGTATCGCTAATTTTTTATCCTGGGCAGACGATCTCGCTCTGATTTCATCGTCAAAACAAGGGCTACAGCATTGTATTGACTGCCTAGAAAACTATTGTAAGAAATGGAAGCTATCTGTCAATGTTTCAAAAACCAAGGTAGTTGTTTTTGGCAAAGGTTCTAGCAAGAATAACAAAGACCAATTCCATATTTATGGCAAAAATATAGAAATAACTGACAGCTATACATACATCGGCATTCCTTTCACATCTTCTGGAAAATTCAAAACCGCCAGGAAATATTTAAAAACCAAAGCAATGAGAGCACTTTTCAAACTCAAGGCTCTTTTACTCTATAACAGTGACATTTCAATCAATCTCGGAAAAAATCTATTCGACAAATTTGTAAAACCCATCTTTATGTACTGTTCAGAAATCACGTGCTTTGACCGTTTTTCTAAAAGTATAAGAATCATTGTATCACATACCTATAACATCTGCGAACCTTCCTCAAGAGTTTTTTCTACTTTACTTAAAAAACATAATATTCAAGACAACTTTCCAGCTACCATTCGAAAAATCACCTCTTCTGCATTGAATACTACTTATGTTGTATGTTTGGAAAGAAATACAGATGAAGAAATACTATTGCGTCATGCCAATAGCCATATTTTACGAGATAACGGCTTCCAAATTATAAACCTAGACTCAAATCAACAAATTCCATAATTTGACATCATTGACATGCGCTTCCAAAAATTTCTGTTAGGCCTTCATGCCAAAGTCTCAAACGATGGTGTCAGGGGAGAATTGGGAACTTTCCCAGCTAGGGCAGAAATGCAACTTGTAAAATATTGGCATAGTTTAGTTAATCTGCTCGAAGATGCCCTTCTTCGTGAGGCATACATTTTCATTCGGAGAACATGATTGGATTGTCCACGTAAAAAATATCCTCAACTACCAAGGCTTTGGACACATATGGCTGAACCCGAGGTCATACCACATAGACACCATCACCACTCAGTTACGACAACGTTTACAAGATATATACGTGCAAAATTGGCATTCCTCTATTCGAAACAATTCCAAACTCTCCTCTCTTTCTACATTGAACAAGCATTACAAGCAAGAAAATTACATTTCAACCATAAAGAACCTTGGCGTTCGGAGGGCAAACACACAACTCAGAATTGGCTGTCACAAATTAAATGTAGAAACCGGAAGATTCCAAAAATCCCTATCGACACGAGGGTTTGTCCATTATGTCCAGAGCTAATAGAAGACGAATATCACTTTATGGTTGTATGTCCCAAATATTCCGATATACGCAATTCTCTATACAGAAGGCTGTCATTTTGTACACAAGGATTTATCCAAATGGACCTGAAGTGCAAATTCAAATACATAATGGCATGTGACAATCCCTGCATGGCAGATATAGGAAAATATATCAAAGAAGGTTTAGACATTAGAAATTCCCCAAATGATTGTACACACCGTGTTGTACAAGCCTCCAATGATTGTAAGAATCTTATCCCATACTACAACTCCGTATTAGTTAGATAAGCCTTAAGTTAAGTTATAGCACTGTAGTTATGTAGATGCCATACTTTGTACCTCGTACAATTGTCGTGCAATAAAGGTATATATATATATATATATATATATATATATATATATATATATATATATATATATATATCTCCATTTATACCTATTTGGATATGTTATCTAGATGGCAATCGTATCATTATCATAAATTCTAAATGCTAAATGTTATTATATCAGAAATTGTGCTGTAAAATGCCATTTTTTCTAAGCAGTATATACTGGGTTATGTTTGTAGGCATTTTTGCCGTTGCTTTTGATTGATATCATATTCAAAAAAAAGGAAAGCTTCCATCTGAAAACCTTTGTATATATCAATTTGTATATTAACTGTCACAGAAGACACATTTCGTTTACAATCACAACTCCACAACCTACCTGGTGTTTGGGCCTCAGCTTGTATCGTCCCTTGCGGCGAGCGACGTATCAAAGACCTGCTGTTACCCCAACCACCAATCACAACCTCATACATGCTACTGAGATCCTGGTTCTGTGCCGATAGCGCCACGTGAACGTCGTTACTGGCCTGCACTTCAAACTCAAACCGTGAGCCCGTGACAGGCGGAAGGTCCCATCGGTACAGGTACACATGATCTGTACTTGTGTTACACACTGTGAAAAAAACACAAAGGGGTCATAGTACAATGCTAGGTTTTCTTCCAAAACAAAGGTATGCACGGATCAAATTTTCAACGACCACTGTCACCTTCTTCGGGATCAATACTGATGACCAATCACTTCATAGCGTGGACAAAACGGTCATTTCAAGTCCAAGATCGTTTAGTTTTTGAAACATGACATAGAATTCTACATTGCATGCCGTCATTTAATATTCTGGCCAACATTACAGGAAATCATGGATTGGTTACAGGTGCATGTAACTTTTCCTATCATCTAATTTGGGTAAAAGTGAAGTTCACATTTGAATAGGTAATGTTACAAGTGCCAAAACTGACATTCATTTAGATCTGTGCTTCTAGAATTTTGCACACACACACACAAAAGAATGTACAGTGTTTTACCTCTGCATGATGGAACAGAACCACTCCAAGTTCGGTCCGCCTGGCACCTCACACTAGAGGCTCCTTCCAGCTCGTACCCCTGGTTACAGGTGAACATCACCTCGTCATTGTAGGAGTTCGCTTCGGCAGGACTCAGCGCTCCGTTAGCTGGGGGACTCAGCGTTTCACATTGGACAGCTAAAATGAGAAACAAATGTTGCAAAAAATGTACACCCATGAATGTTGAAGAAGATGTGGTCACGCAGGTCGTTCACGGTCGCGCATTCGTCGCAATCTTCAAAGAGAATGGAGGAAAAAATCACGATCTAAAACGTCTACAACAAAGTAACTTCTGAAAATTGCAACATTTTGTACAAAACGAATGGAAACTGGCTTACCTGTGCATATTGGAACAGAACCATTCCAAGCTCGGTTCGCCTGGCACCTCACACTAGACGCTCCTTCCAGCTCGTACCCCTGGTTACAGGTGAACATCACCTCGTCATTGTAGGAGTTCACTCCGGTTGTACGTAGCATTCCGTTATCAGGTTGAGACAGCTCTGGACATTGGACAGCTAAGGAAATGATAAAAATGTTCATAATTTGAAAAATTTTACCAAAGCATCAGTACATTTAGATGGTAGCAATCTGTCGTGCTGGAACATACATAAGCTGGGAAAGAAGGAAGAGGGGGTCAATCTTTCGTTAAAGTTTCTCCCTTTTCATCGCGCACTTTAGAGTTGGAATGGGCAATGCTACAATACATTCAGGTATTCAGCAATGTGCTATCAATTGACCACAATTTGAATCTTGATCCATTTTGGCCCAGACAAAGTGTTTTTAAATATATATTTACTTAAATGCTTTTAGGTTGTACATGATACCTTAGAAGACGACCGCTGTGATACAGCATACATGTTCCAAATGCCTACCTGCTGAGCCTGCGCACACGGTGTGCACAATCCTGTCTCCAGGAAAGGCCCCTGCTGTGTTGTACAGACCGTAGTGACTCTCACCTATCCCACGTTGACAGGTGCTGGTGCTACAACTGCCAAAACCGAAACTCCTGCCCGCTGTAGCCCCGGCTGAGAAAGCCCGGTTCGCCACCGCAGCGACACCCTCGGCAGGGGGACAGCCGAGCACGTTGTTGATGTAGGAGTCGGAGCCGTACTCACTCACGCACCTGAAACATAACGTTTTTGACGTGTATTACACATATATCGTGTCAGAAAATACGGCTTCACGCCACGCATGAAGGATGGTCTAAAATTTCTATTTCTTCAGTCAGTCTGTTATGACCCGTTAGTTGTTTTTAACGACTTTTTCATGGGCTGTTATTGAAGCACCCCCTGTTTATAGTATAGTTATAACGTGATTAAGTGTCATAGAAATCACCTTTCTTAAGGCTAGTACCATTAGAATAGTTCACTAACTACTGACTATAGTAATAAATGTAGTAAATGATGGAACTGTCATTCTATGATGCATGTCAATCCGCAATACTGCGTTCCCTAGATATCCATGACTAGTCCACGCTTCAACATTTTTCTTGCAGAAGCTAAACACCAAACCAGATGACAAGACAGGATTACTACCAGCGCGCACTATGACTGTTCTACATGTAATGGAACCTACCGGATTAAGTCAGAGTGGCTGTACACTGTACATCACTTTGGGTAATGAAGTTTCAATGTCATCAATGGTTTAAGGGCGGTAAGGGGCTTGGGTAACTCACCAAAGGTAACTGAAGAAACTATCATTTTATCGTGTATTTTTGATCCAGAATATGTAATGGTACCCAAAATACACATGACTACAAAACACATTTGCTCCAATTGATAACTGAAGCCACACAAGTCAGATTACTACACACTCGCACTACGGCTGTTTCACAAGCCACCAAACCTACCGCATGATGTCGGGGAAAATGTCTGCATACGTCTCCCCACAGCCCGTCGGCCTCAGTCCGTACCCAGCACAGAGGTTCTGGTAGTCCCTGCACCAGTTCTCAGTGGCAGACAGGCCGTCAGCTGGCAGCCTCGCCTCGATGGCGAAGAAGTCGACTCCTTCATACTGCTGGTTTGCAGTACGGAGGACCTCAAAGGCGTGGTTTCCTTATCAAATCAATCAAATAGAATTGAAGATAGAAATTCAAAGTAGAATTCATAATTGACATGAAATCATCACCTTGAAATTGTACGTTAACGATTGATGTATTGGATATTGAAATGTAGAGAAGCATGTAGTAGTAGATATGAACAAAGATGTAAGTACAGCATTTACTTTAAAGGATAGCATTACATTTTAAAGTATCAAAAATCAGTTCTTATGTAAGGTAATGAAATCGAACCTCACCACATACGGGTACGTCGCAATACTCCCATCTCTTGCTTGAATCCGTGGTGAAGCACCAGACTCCGGTCACGTCGTCAGGATTCCGGCAGTAGTTCTGCTCCAGTCCGGAGGACGGATAATCAGCAGGTGTGAAGACGTGTACATGAGGTGTCTGACTGTCCCAGCGCTGACACGTCTTGCCTGTTCTGGTCACAAAGACGGTTCCTCGGTAGGATTTCCCATTCCCCACCTGGCACAGTTCTGGTACAGGAAATAAGAACATGAAATATTTTACCTAGCGTTAAACCATTTCTGCTGAAAGCAGAAAATCAAATCATTATACAATACATGAGGCAGTTCATTAAACACTGCCCTCAAAGTGAACATTGTATCGTTTGGTTGATTAGACACTTGTGTTATGACTTATGTATCACACTTTATTATTTCTACACTTATAGTCGAAAATGCAAGAAGCGTTCGAAAAAAATATCATGAAATAAGATCATTGTGTGTGTGTTTGTGTGTCTGTGTGTGTGTTTGTGTGTGTAACTGTATATGTGTGTGTGTGCATGTGTGTGTGTGTGCATGGGAGTTTGTGTGTGTGAGTTTGTGTGTGTGTATTTGTGTGTGTGTGTAAGTTGTGTATGTGTGTGTGTGTATGTGCACGCGTGTGTGTTTGTGCATGTGCTGTGTGTGTGTGTATTTGTGTGTGTGTGCGTGTATTTGTGTGTATGTGTGTATGTGTGTGTGTGTGTGTGAGTGTCTGTGTGTATGTGTGTGTGTGTGTGCGTGTGTGTGTGTGTCTGTGTGTATGTGTGTGGATGTGTGCGTGTGTGTGCGTGTGTGTTCGTGTGTGTGTGTGTGTGTATGTGTGTATGTGTGTGTGTGTGTGTGTGTGTGTGTGTGTGTGTGTGTATGTGTGTGTGTGTGTGTGTATGTGTGTGTGTGTGTGTGTGTGTGTGTGTGTGTGTGTGTGTGTGTATGTGTGTGTGTGTATGTGTGTGTGTAATGCTGAGTGCACCACACATGAACTTTAACCCTGTCCTACCCGGAGCACACAGCAGCACCTCCATCCTCATGCTGGTCCATCCATACCGTTCAGTTGGGATGAACCGAACAAACCTTGCCGTGACGGGAGGTACCAAGAGGTGTTGAACGGGGGTGTTCCTGTCGGTATTACCTTCAAACACCTATTAATGTTGAAAAGGAAATGACATAAATCCCTGTGGATATTTTGCAAAGTTTGAACACCATCAGAGATTGTGGACCAGTTGATTATGTGCATCTTTCACTGCAAGGCAGCATTTCCCTTTTCCGTATTAAGTGACAAGTTAATTTCGACACCAAATTGAATTTGTAAATACACTCAAATGTTATCGATTTAGTTAATGTTACTCGTCACACCTTAGTCGGGAATCAATTTTCAATTCTTTTTTTATCATCAATCGACCGAGGATGCTTTTCTCTATTTATCATAGTAACGTTTTGCTGCCATATGTAATAAAAGTTTCCATCAACGACAATAGAAACGTTTTGAACCTTTGTTTATTTTCGTAAAGCTATACAAATGAATGCTATCAAATAACATTTACCAAATACCTTTTCCAGTCCTTGTTCGAAGTAATTGTCCCAGTTGGCGCCATCAGTGCTGAAGCTCAGTTTGTAGCTGGTCACCCATTGGTCCATATCAGCTCTCCCTTGTGTGACGACACCGGCTATCCTGGTCACTGCATTCAGATCAACCTACGTGTGCCATGCAGAAAAAGAAAATTACGTAGATGTTGCTCACAAATAAATTGGTGTTGAAACAGTCTACGCACGGCACCGACTCTGCCTTCCTCTAAGACACTCTTAAAGTAACGGAAACGACCGACATGAACGGACTCGAATCATGTAGCAGCTCTCACTACTATGTATTTCGTACTATGTACTATCATGTTAGATTGTGTATATGAACTTATACGACTTATTAGGACTTTAAATGATGTAAACTGTATACTTTGTCTGACCCTTGCTTCTTCCCCCATGACGCCAATGAGAAGCGGTCTGCAGGACGATTTAAACTTTCATGGATTAACAAACTTTCAAGCAAACAAAACATCGTACTTGTATAAACAGACAAATGAACATAGCCAAGACACCGAGACCGTGCAACTGTGAGGATGGATGGCCATGGTTCAGTTAATGCATATTGTACCTGAAGCCACTGTTCATCCGGATACTCATCTTCGGCACACCATGCTGCCCCAAATTCACCATCTTGGTTCTTTAAAGGTTGGGAGTTTAAACGAGCTTTCTCCGTGGAACAGTGTCGATGAGTTGTGGATGCGGTGATATTGGCGGCAGCATTTTCCATACCCGACTGCTGCACACTGCACGTCTCTGGAAGGGACG